>JAZARR010000230.1:2400000-3600000 GCA_037389465.1 Baylisascaris procyonis
TTTAAAACATTCTAGCTGCTATCTACCAATCGAGAACAATGAAAAAACAAACCTCACGAAGACGATTCAATAACGCGGAATCATCGACGTCGAGTTCATCGGTGAAAAAGTCATTAAGTGATACAAAACGCACATTTGTATTCAGTCTTACCATTGCCTTACTTGCAATTATTCTGCAAAATCCATTATACACTTCATTAATTTTATTGCGTTATAAATTGCATTGAAAGTGAAATGCGTTAATTCCGCCATCACATCTCTCATTATTCAGTTTATATCTATTTATTAAAAACTATTATTTGCCCGAGAACGAAAACTAGAATTCATATTGGGAAAGGTGATAGGAATATGATGCAGAAGAAGCCTGAAGGATTTCCTTCATAAACAAATGAAATTTGGGAAATGAAATGAAAGAACTGACGCCGTTTAGCACCAATCGATTATGAATTATCACCATCCGAGCACCCAAAACTATATTTAGCTAACGAAATCTTTTCTCATTCGTCTCACTTCTTCCATCCATCCCTTCACTTACTCTTCCCCCCCCCTACCCCTTCCCCTCCCCCCAATCCATGGAAATCAGTTTTGGTAAACTTGTAACAATTACCTATATGCCCTTTCACTTCGCATACTTGTCACCAAAACCACACGGGCATTTCTTTTGATGGCCTCCGAAATAAAATGAAGCAATAAGAAGCAAGGAGAGCTGCCACCTTCGCTCACCACTGAGATCACATCGTATGGAACACTCTCGATGATGCTACTAACTTCGGTTATCATCTGAAACTAAAAGGCTTTAGATACCGTATAACATCGAATAAAGACTCCTTTCTGAAATTCTGGTTTCTGGGGTCTCTAATCAAGGTTATGCGGCATATACCTTTGCGTTCGAATAAAGCCCACCAAAACAACCCGTAGTTTCGCACAGCAAAGTGGACATCTCCAGTGACAATGTAAAGATATTTAAAGCTATATGTTTGAGTAGAGACCACCATATATGCCCATTTCCACCTTACGGCAAAGAAATGGCGAAACCCATGACATCGTCACCTTCCATTGAGTCTGTCCTATTGTAGCATACATGACATCAGTATATCCAGCCATCAGATTCCCTTCCCGTTACTCATCTCACTTCGCATCTCTCTCTGAAGGCTTTTATAAACTACCTTATCTTCCAATTGGATCGTCACTCAGCAATCGCCCCTGTAACGTTACTTGAAAAAACCCCAGAGGCCGACTTATTGTTGAAGACTGTGTCCTCAAAGTCTACGTCGAAGTCGACAACCTCCGAAAAGCAGAAATCTTTGAATCAACTGCAGTTCGCTCTTGATTTACTTCACAGAACATAAGCCCAACGGTACCACATTCGACTACACTTCACGTTCACGTCCGCCCACCACCAGCAGTGACTCTGTTAGTCGTTCACACTGGCAAGCGTACTGATCATGTACTTTGCATAGAGGTAGTTGCCTATTTGTCGCAAACGATTCGAATTATGAGTCGAAGTACAAACACTGCGCCACCATCACCTACCTGAACGCTAATATCTACGATAGTCTCCTTTAAAATACCCTAATGAATTCCCTCTTGCCTCTCAATCTGAGTTGTATCTCATCAATGAAACATCCGTTCAGCACAAATAAAAGAAGAGCTTCGCGTTGAGATCCACTTCGACATGCCCAGCTCGATTAAAAAAAGTCCAGTTCGATCTCCGCCCCCAATACTTTTAACATGGACCTTCAAGGCGGAATTCAATTCCCTACACAGGCCGCCAACACCCTCACCAATATAATATTTGATAGTCTCATTAACAATTTTAAGCGTAAGAGGTTTCTTCTAAGCAGAAGACGACAACAATACATCCACTGTACTTCCCTCCATTTATTGCTACTACTATACGCTAACTTATAAACAAGGTAAGCACTTGCCCTAGCTCGAAACAGAACAAATCAATTTATGAACAGTGTGACCCATCGGTGAATTTTAATTCCATGCAACAAATAAGACTATATAAAACGGGCAATTCTTTCGAAGGCTCTATATACCCAGCCTACCTCTCAGATCCAAGACCAAGTTCTGCTTGATAGCTAATCCCTCCCAGCCCCACTTTTGTTTTTTCCAGGTATCCACGCATGGAAGCGCTCATAGTGAAGAAGGAATGGGCTATCAACGAACCTGCAATCAAAAATGGCCGATCCTTTATAAACCTTCCATTGCTTTCAACTTCAAGTAAATAATTACGTTGGTGACAATAGACATAGCAGCGTTGACGGTCACTTAAGCAGTATGATCTACATAAAACTCTTACCCCACTTGTCGATGATAAAACATCCAACATCTATCACGAGAAAGGACACTCAAATCAAATATGTGAAAGAGATGATGACAACGTGCAGACATGATTTTATGTCGTTGATAATGGTTGTAACAACAGAGAACAATTCTTTATAACTGCATAATGCACAACAAGAAAAACATCGCATCTCTCATTTATTTAGTTATATCCATAGGATTCGATAATTTCTTGAAGGGGAGCCACCTTCTTCTTTGCTTCTTCGAGTGCCTTCGCACGCAATTTATTCGTCTCCTTCTTGCGCTCATAGAATGCGGCACTCCTCACTTTACGTCTTGCCTCCAACTTTGCAACCACATCCTGATACTGCCAACCTACTTCATGTGCGAGACGTCCCACTGCAAACAACACCGCTTTCATTGAGTCATGAAAATACCTCAACCGGCTATGATAATCATCTTCCACATATGAACGGATCAAAGCACAAAGGCAATGATGGTACTCTTCTTCCATTCACTGTCGCTCTCTATCAATCCCTGATTCCGGCTTTCTTGAAATAATGTTTCGTCATCACTGTTGAATATTACAGATTTTTCGACTATTAGAATTTTGAGACGACCGGTGATCCCCTCTCCCATCTTTTCTCCTTAAAAAATGGTCCCCCATCGACCTCTCCCAAAGGGAAATATACACTCCATCGCAATAGAAACCTCAACTGTTCAGAGAAACAATGCGTTCGCAAAGTAACATGAGAACTGCACAGCCGTATAAGCCCATAAAAGTAAAGGAAGGTAAGCAGCTATCAGTCAGTGTTAGAAAGGCAAACCTGCATAAAACGAAGCAACGCGCCTAGAAAATGTCTAAATAAATAAAGTAAACCCACTACTTAGAGAAAGGCAAAATCTGAATTAAGACTTTGCATCGTATTAAATTTCTAAATGAAACCAAAACAAAAAGCCTTGATCCGTCTCTCCAAAAAACTCTAAAAAAGAGAGGGAATACCACATCAGCTACAATAGAAGCATCGATGCTTTAATGCTAAATGAGGTCCGTGGAGATTATAAATTACAGGGCGGTTTCTAAACGATTGATGGCAATTGACTTCTGCAGTGTTAGGAGTGTGTAGCGCGTATATGGCACCGCTTACAAGCATAAGTGAAAGTTCATTACATGAAAATATAAAGTAACTACTGGTACCACATACCAAATTTAAATAGTATACCGGACAAGAGGTAAAAACCATCATTCCTTTTGCAGTATCATATAAAAGAATGTTTTATCATCACGTGCTCTTTATAGTTCATAATAGTACACTAAACACCACAGACGTTTCGCTATAGATGCTCGAAAATGGGCTCTAATTTACCACATTCCGTTAAAACAAAAAAAAAGATGGAAATGGAAATGAGAAAACCACCGATGAAACAAAACCATCCCTAGTTGGATAAAAGAAAAACAAGAAGTGCAATTCTTTTGAATAAATAAGGAACATAGAAAAACCTATGGAAAATTAAAAAAAAGTCATACTACTATGAAGAGAATGAATCGGGAGGAATGGAGGAGAACGGGAGTATTACTCAAGGCAAAAGTAATTGGGAAAGGTCGACGTCGTCGAGCCATTCTTTAAACAAAACGGTCGAACTTTCAGGGAGAGAGAGCACAAACGGATTTTGCAATGACGCTGCATCTCTCCTATGCCTTTAAATGGAAAAGTGAGAAATGAAATAATGAATGCTTTGATTAATAACCATCGGAGTATTCGAATTCCACGCATATATCTGTTTTAATTTTTTTTCACGGTGCACCAAATTTGCATAGCTTAATGCTTCCTACCTCGAGTTTCTCATTGCAAAACGACCTTCCACATGTAATCAACGACCCGAATGTAGCTCAAACTACGCCGTTAGACGAAATATTCCATGGTACCACAAAGAGAAAAAACGCAGGAAAAAAATTACCGGTGCAATATTTCCTGCGAGGTTTCAGCGCCAAATGACGCAATGATGAGGGATGGATCATACGTTTGACACGATCGTACGGCTGTGGTATACCATCGAATGCCTTTAGTCGCATAAGAGCCGTCTTGCCACGATACGTCTTATGCGGTAACATCCCTCGAACTGTTCGCCAAAAAATGCGACTTGGTGCACGTAGATGGTAAGGACCTCGTGCCGGTTTCACATTGCATCGCTTACGCAAAAAACTCATATACTTCAGTTTTGAACGATGGAAATTGCCTGAGATTGTGATTGCCTCGCATCTCACCACTACAACTTTTTGGCCAAGTAGTAATTGCTTTGCAACCGTTGAGGCTAAACGACCCAATAGATGATCCTTTCCGTCGATTACGATCGGCTTATCCACTAAACCCATTTTCACCCTGCAAACAATATGTTCGACGACACTTCTGCAGTTAAGAGATAGAATTGAAAACGTCGAGGAGTTTATGACTCAAACCAAACGACACTGCTACGATAGGTTGTCTTTTGAGGCTAAGCGTATATAATGCTGCATCTTGGAAAAGAGTTTTAGCGCCTTCCCAATTGCCACTCATCAACTACACAAGCACCAACTTCAAATGAAAAGTTCATAGAGAATGGGTCTCGATTAAAATAGATCCTGTTGATTCCCGAAAACGGATACGGATTTAATCCATGATAATATGGATAAGGGTGAAAGTTAGTTGTGCTTCAGGGTCGGAAAAAGGTGGCTTCCCTATCATGCTAGGTTTAACGCATCTGCAAACGATCATGCGTTGGATCCGATCCTAGCCACAATCAAAGCTGGATTTAACGCAAACTCAACAACGGAAGCATCGAACTCAAATATGGCCTTTCTTTGTAAGACACTTAAATCGTTCTAGACAGTTCCTTAAAACTAACAGCTTACTAAGTAAGCGCTCATATTATTAGTGGCACTTACTTGAATTAAAAACCTTAGTGCCGTTACATTAAAACAATTAATGAATCAACAACTCATAAATACCAACTAAACATCAAATAAAACAATAACAAACTCGAGGAAAAGACACTGAATTCTAGAATTGGGTAGCCGATACAATAAACACAAGCTATCTGCTTATTTAATCGACAAATGAGATAATTTTTTTTTTACTTTTTGGAAAACTATTCCACAACATAGGATCCACCTCAACTTCTGGGTATGAAAGAACACTGAGATATTCGAAGGTGCTAATCTTTTGTAAACTGAAAAGTATAGCACAACGATATCTCGAAAAGTGAAGGAAATAACAAAAAATGAAAAGCGGCGCAAATGACACGTAAGATCGAGAGCAAAACAACACATCAGATTGGACTAAGACAAAAACCTGCAAATAATACGCAATCAACCTTAGTCTACCATTCAAAATGCTAACAAAACCGTTCAGATTGAGCAACCCTCATAGAGAGCCAACCTGAACCCACCTAACTTGCAACGCTTCTTGAATTATACAAATACACTTACCACCCCTCCAATCGTTTACTTATTACCAACAACCTCAAAGCCCAAAACCTCCAATGAACTTTCAATACCGTTTCGAAGCGGATTTTCGAATATCATTACGAGTCAAAAATTTCAAAAATTTTTCGAACTCTACAGCACAATATTTTTTGCGAAATTTTGTTCGATTGTTTCTATAACAAGAGTGTATCATTGGAGTGACTTGTTGCAAAACTAAATAAGACGAGAAGGATTTATAACGGATATGCTTCAATACTCAGGTGGGTTCATGCAATCTGACGGACGTTTGTTTGATAATCCTCGTCACGTGTCGTTCTCCTTCATAATCATCCTTCCCACGTGCTCTCTCTTGACCTTTAGCAAGAACTACCTTGCCATCGTTGATGAGAATAACCTTGGTCTCTAGAAAGATCACACAATCTTTACCATAGAATAAAATTACCATTAAGTTCCTTACTAAATGTTATCCAATCATTGTGCTGCTATTTTACTTAGCTAACACAATTTTTTGAAATGAACTGATTTTTGCGAATGTTTTGTCTCATATGGTGAATTATTTTTTATTCAGATATTAATATATTCATTATTAATTACGTATAAAATTTCGAAGGTTTCTTCATCAAAAATAGAAAAATGTGAGATTATTCTTATCTGTTCGAAGTTACTTATTTAAAAAAAAAAACCCCGTTTATTGAATTTTAAAATATTTTTTAAAAGGCTCTACAGGTAATTCCTAGCATATTGCGATTAAGGTAGTACCTTTTAAGCGTTGAATGTCATAAGTCATGAATGAGAAGGTGGTAATTTTTTGGCATTTGAGAAGTCCAAAGATTTGGCATCATTCCAGTGGGGGTAATAAAACGAATAGCAATATATAACAACGGTCAATAATGCTAGTCAAGCATTAACTTCTTATCTGAAGAGATGGGGTCAATCAACACATTGATTACGAATATCACCTTTATTTATCGTTAAAGCCGCTTCCAGATATTTCATACTCGCAAATACCACACGTAATGATGGCATTCTGGGGCAATCTTTAATGCATAAGGGATTGATTACTAGTTAAGAGTACAATGGACAAGTTTTAGACAAGATGGACACTTTCTTGCACAAGTTCAGCTGAAGTCTTCATAAACAAACCCCGTATCCCTAAAATATGGCCCAATGACGCTAGAAATACCTGATATTGTGCTAAATGCAGCGCAGAATTTCGACGCTACACAGCCATGAGAGCAAAAAAAAAAAAAGATATCGGTATGCCCTTCTTCTATAGTTCAATGAGATTTATGCAAAATGTCTTATAGTTAAACATTCTACGCTCAACGCCCGTTCATTTGAACGCTACCGAATCTTACCTGAATCTTACCTTCCAGGCATTATCCCTGTGCTAAATGAAAGTCTAAACGGTGTTTCAGAGTTAAAAAATGTAGTGCTCGGTCATTTTGGGTATAGTTAAAATCCCGATAGCACGGTCATTCAGTGTGACTCTTTCATTATTTTACAACACAATTTCGAACAATTATATTGATACGTGAGAATTGAAGAAAATACCAAACAAACAAGCAAAAAAAAAAAAAATTCATTAATACAAATGTACGCACTAAAAAAACAGTTACATATATGCAAACATCGACATTCATTTGCATAAATTAAATTTTCCTGCAAAAAATCACAAATTTTTATATTTATGAATAAAATGAAAATATAAGCTTAATACATATAAAAAGAAAAATTCGAGGAAAAATTTTTAAAAAAGTGAATTCAATAATATTTTAATAAAATACCCAATTAGATTTCATTAAAAATGATCTTTGAAAAAATCGGATTTTTTTAAGCATCAAAACTTAGAAAGTTTTCTAAATCTTCATGCAAAATTAAATGAATGTTTTCATAAATTTAAGATCTGACATTAATCTAAACTACAAGAAAATCTATCAGTATTCTTCTAAACAGAGATTACTCGCTACCTCAACAATTCAAATTCTTTATCTACCAGATAATCCATACCAGTACTATTCACAGCGCATAACAAATCCTTAAATAAGACAATGAAAGAGATTACTTCATTTTAGATAAAGAGTATCACACCCATCGGCATGAAAGTAAACGAAACAAAACCGCTGTCCTCACCAAAGATATACCCCAGAAAACATAGACAGTCCACTGCTTGAAATGATAGCATTCAGCGTAAATGTCGATTCAATGATTTTCATTAAAAAAAAAAAATCATTTTTACTTTTATTTAGCCGATAGTGGTGATTTAGAATTCATCTTCAATGCGAACATCACATAAGGATCTCTGCATTTAATTGGTCGCCAAAAAAGAAAATCCCACTTAATCGACCCAGCGATAGATCGATGATCGTATTATTCGCCCATAATATCTAAATTTTTACCCTTCCAAAAAAAAATATAATTTATAAAATTAACAAGTACACTATGCAAATATCCACGTTTTGTATCATTCCTATAAAGTTTGATGCGTAATATAAAGTCACAGATCGCAATAAATCAAGAATATTTTGAATGTAACGTCATAATAAATCTAATCATTTCCATTTGTAAATTAATCTCTAATGGATTATTTGTTATTCGGAAACCAGGCACTCCAGCACGAGCAAGTGTATTCTGTTGTTGAGCCATTATCTGAAAATAATAAATATTATCAATAATCAGCACGGTGATAACAACATTACTAGTAAATTATAAAAGTAATATTAGCTCCTTTTATTCTATTCGCGTTATGAATTCACCCAAATAAAAAAAAAACGATCGATCATATCAGGTGCAAAGTAAGCTTAGTAAAAAAGTTTTATACTATTGCCGATAAGTTTAGACAAAAGCATTCGAGATTGAATGCTAAGAATTATTCGTTCAAAAATTTCTTTCAAATTGCTTAGATTTCTTCAATAAAAATGTGAACTATTCATTAAATTGATTAAAAAATTGCAAGTTTTTTTTTTCACTCCGAAAGATTCAACAATGTTTAGAGGATATCATCTTATGTAGAAAACATTAATATGCTTTTATAACTATTTAAAATCGAATTTTTTCCCCCAACAAACATTAAAAGAATAGTCGAGAAGCGCTTGAGAATTAATAATGAAAAACATTCAAATAGTGAAAAATAGAAAAATATTTCTCAAAAAATTTCTTTTTTTTTCGAAAATTGCCCACAAAGTTAAAAGTTACAAGATTATTCCTATGCAAATGCTTCACATCGAAAAGAATTCTGAAGTAGTACACTCTCCACTGTGAATTAGACTCCTTAAGCAACAACTTTTGCGTTTCAAAACTGATACATAAATAAGCCACTCTTGCCGCCGTTCGACACGGAATAGGGATGTGATTGTGATAACAGCTAATCACTGGGAAAGGTGAAGTCGCAAGGGGAACGATGGCAACGATAGCCCGATAGAAAGTTTTAAGCGGTTATAACTAGCTGAATGAAAAACTCGTCTTATTATGGATCTTCGGCTTAAAGCGAACAATAAACTAATCCACATTTGGAATCCACATAATTCCTATCCGCTATATTCTGCTAAAAAATAAAGCATAACTGATAAACAATGAGAAAAAAATTGCTAACCTTATCAAGTTCACTGACTATATTCATGTCTATCCTCTTCATTTGTTCATCTAAATCTGGCGCCATCTGTAATTCAGCTAGATGCTTCTGTCTTTCATCATATAACTGCCTGAAAATTGATTTTATTCAACCTATCTTAGTAAAATTCTTTTCTATGTTGTTATTTGCATATTAATTAACATTTTTGAATTTCTGCATATAAATTTGCATATAAACGATCAGAAACCAACTAAGAACCAACAGAGATTTAAGTTCTGCAATTACAGTATCACATTTGTTCAAAGACTGTTGGTGGAGATTGTTATAAACTGTATGAATTGTTTGTTGACTAGCTGTTAGATCTTGATTTCTCAAGCTGTTTCATAGTAACCGATTAAAAAAAACCTAAATGCTTAATGCTTACAGACGAATTGAAGGTTATAAGAGCTAAAGCAATGTAGTCGAAAAAAAAAATTAACTAATATTAAAGCTAGATTACCTATATATTCGAAAAAAACCACCTCTAGGCTAAATATAAAAATTAAATAATATTCCACAAATATGTTTTCTAAATGAGATGATCAACAATTTTCAAGCAAAATCTTTGAAAAGAGATAATAATATAAGAAACTTTTCGGCCAACTGTTGAAGATCCTTTAGTGAGTCGACAATTTGAAAGACGGTCCCATCGACAAGACTCTCAATAAGTGCGCTTTGCAATGAAGCATTAAAATTTTCACACATTTTCGGCTTCAATGAGAATATAAAATCGTTCATCTCCCCTCTCATTAGATGAATTTTCTCTTCTTTTGATAATGTGCTTAGATGCATTTTTAATAGTATTGTTGGATAATTTACTAAAATTTTCCCCTCTTTTTTTGGTTATTTTAGGATTTATTTTTTCACAGAAAAAAAGTGAATCTGATGTTCCGTTTCCTAGAAGTACCAAAATGACCCTCAAAAAAAAAAAATCTACACTATACAACCTTCAGTAAATAATAGTTCAATACGGCTTCAGAGTGGCATTCACCTGAAATATACCTCAAATATAGGAGTAAAATTTTGAAAAAAAAATAAACAAAAATTAGACGGAATTGTATACTGAAATGATAATTCGAATTCAACGAGTGATATGTATAAGCATGATAAACAAAAATTGATTATATAACCAAATTAGCGGGCTTATTCGGTTAAATTAAATCGTTTCAACTTAATTTACTATGAGCTATTTTAAAACACCCTACTTAATTTTCGTAGTTCATACGCTTCAACCTTCTCGAAGGATATTACAGATACAATCTACCTACGGTTAAGCCTATCACCATCTCTGATGCGCATAAATATTTGCATGAGAATCGAAACTTACAAAAAAAAAATTGGTCACTGGCAGAGTGCCAAGTTTTAAATTGCAGGAAACAACCGCGTAATGCTGGAGCTTTTAGTAAGAAAACTTTTGACTCGAGCACTTATAGATGAAACATACATATGGAAGTTTGCAGACAGCATCAAGGCAAATAAGAAGTCAAATTTTTAGTGATGGATAGTATGAGTTTAGTAGATCAATCTCTCATAGATACAACTTTTAACGAATCTCAATGCAATGGTTTCGTTGGCTTTCTATTTCTTTTCGCACATAACCATAGAGAAAATTCACCAAATAACGAATATGACATCCTTGTGACCACGGTACGCGCTTTTTTGTAGTTTCATGGGAAAACGCATCAGCTTATTTGGATTGTTTCGCCACTCGTCACAATGCTAGATTACAACCACAATTCATGCGATCATATCGGAGTCGCAAACACAAAACTCGCGATCATGACGTCATTTTCACATTCAATCGTTTTTTCCTTTCGATCCAACTTTCTTCCATTCCATCGTCAATCGTTTCTCATTAAAATATTTCGGCGCAATTTAGAGTTAATTTTCATATTTCAAATAGGAGTCGTTATTGCCTCGGAGTCGATACGCAAATAAACATGTTCGATGGAGTTTATTGTCACAAACATTGAAGACAGTAGCGAAGAGATACTTTGACTATGAGCTAGAACTTTCTCGACCTCACATGAAACACCAATGTTAATGCTCCCATATTTCCATTCCTATAAATTTCACAAATACTAATCTACAAACAACTAAATTTTCTACATAATACATTCACAAATATCGCCTACATAAAATGCGATCTAGGCTTGGTTCCATCGTATTTGACTCCGAAAATAGAGGGATATAAATAAACTCCGAAAGTAGATATAAATGACTCCGAAAGTAGATATAAATGAACTCCGAGAGTAGTGTTCAGAGGGAAAGGGAATGAGGAAGGAGGGAATGGAAACATTGGAAGAACAATGAACCCTATGTGCTGAGTCTGCTAATTCCGGTCGTTTGCGTTGTTCTCTCATTAGTTTGCGGGTGGGATTAACACCTCGTTTTTGGCACCGGGAAAGTAGAGTCGGTGATTTGTCCTCCTTAATGTCACCTCTAGTAGAGAGGTCTTATGCAAAGTGGAAAAGGAATACAGCGATCATTATCGACGCGGCTTTTATGCAAAAAGTCTACGAGTACATTTCGATCTACGTTGTAGATAAAAATTAATGCATTTGAATTTAAATTATTTATCAGTAGTTAATTTCCAATAATATTTTCCTATCGTCCCATTTGCCTTATTTAATTATTTCTATGCTTCTTTTATTTCTTTATTTAATGATTCCTAAATTTCTTTTATTTTTATTATTTCATTAATCCTATTAACTTAAATGCCAAAAATGAAAAACTTTTTGATATCTATTAGTGTCATCTTTTAAAGAGTTTTTCAATTTATTATATTTATTATTTTCATAGATACCTTTTCCAATTACCTTTCAATCTCTAATTATTCCAATTTTTATTTCTTATCTATTTGCAATTAATATACAATCATAAGTTATGCTTAAATTGTTGATAGCTTCCGTGCTGTATAATTCTAGTGGAATTTTCCAAATCAACATATCGTTTTAAAAGCTTAAATTTTTTTTAACGCACAAAATTTATACTTTTGTGGGATTATTTCTTATGTAAATTTCACATATGCAAATTTTATCGCAATTGTAAATTAGCATAATTTTTTTGCTCGATATATAGGCATAAAATTCACTAATCAAAATGTTATCAATTCTATGTTGATCAATTGATATTTGAGGGTAGAGCAATACACAATTATTGGTTATCAAAGGACGATCTGAATCCATCAATGAGCCCTTGCATGCGATGTGTATTGCCAATCATTGTCAATGTATGTTTTGACGATAGTCAGTTCGTTTGATGTGCACAACCAAGCACGTTTTCATTTCTTTTCATCGTTTATCGACCATCCGTTTCGTCCAATATTTTCCTATATTCATTCACATTCTTCATTTTCTACTTAAGAAAATTACCTTCTTCTGCTGTAATATAAGTAAATAATTAAACGGGCATACTTAAGCTGATTTTTTATATATTCAAATTATTTTTTTATAATTAATATAATAGTAATAAATATACATATGATGAAAATAGAATGCAAATATAACAATAATAAAATGCTATTGTTTATTTCAGATATAAATTCGGTGAGACTCTTGAAATTTCTTTCGATCTATTTGTTTCTTCTTTTCGCCATCTAATGCATTTTTCAAACACAATAAACTTATAGGCGATTTTTTTGAAATCCTTTTTTTGGAAATCGCTTATAAATTTTCCACTTTCATCTGTTATAAAATAGAAATCATTTTTCAAATCTTAAATATTTTTAGTAATAAAATTACATAATTTGAAACAGATTGTAATAATTGTAATAATTATAATTGTAATAAAGTATCTCAAAAATGTTTGAAATCGAAATAAATTTCACCTGAATATTTATTTAAGATATTTTTTTAGTTTATGTTTCAATTTCAATTACAATTTTATTTACTCAAATATCATGTATACTTTGCAAGCAAATATGTCGCTCATCGTTGCACATGAAACAACCAGTTTTTAGGTGCGTAGTGTATTTGTGTAGGTTTTTTTTTTTTTCAATGTTACGCAGTCGATGACACTTTATGAGTGGTAACAATCACTATTTAGCGTCTAAAATAGCAATTGAACGCCAATTTTGTTTAATTTTATTGAATATTTGCAGCACTTTTTTTTTTAAATTTCATTTTAAAATTTTCTTTTTAAAAAATATTCGAAAGGATTTTTTTTTTTTTTTTTTTGAAATTATAGAAATTCACGAAATATTTAATATGTAAATGTCAACAACTTCGTATTATTATTTATAAAATATGCAGGAGTTCCTATCCGCTGAGTGAAATTTATTTCAGTAATACTTTTGCAAACAAAAATTGGCAATTAAAAGGTAATACTTATTTGTATGTGATTGGAAGCAAATTTTTTGAGGTTTCTCATAAATTTTAGTCAAATTATTTGAAGCGTTTATTTCTTAAATATTACTAAAATTCTAAACGAATAAATTATTCACTAGTGATTCGAAAAATATAAATAAATAAATAAATAAATAAATAAGTAAATAAATAGATAAATAAATAAATAAATACATAAATAAATAAAAGATTCGAAAAATTTATGCAAATTTAATTTAGTTATTTGACAGTAAACATATTTCCATTCAGCGTTTTCTTCGAGGCTAATTTTTGTGGCGTTGAATGGATATAGAATCCTCATTAATCCCTTCTTCATCAACAGATTTCTTCTTTTTCTATAATATGTTTCAAAAAATAGCACATTTTAACACGTCTCAAAAAAAAAGACTCTCTTGCAAAAAGTTTTAGAAAAGAACACCTTCTCTCTAAGGCTTCCACTATTTATTTCCCTGGGGCTCTATTCGAGAGCGTACGGTAGATTTTTTAGTATTGAGAGTTCATTGAAGAATTTGTTGCGCCAAAAAAAAATGCGATGACAAGAAATGAATGTTGACTGGTGATGCTCTATGATAAGAACATTGCTTATCTTTAATCAACATAATTAATGAGTGGTGCTTTCATTGCACAAATCAATACATCGTTATTGTTTGCAAAATATGTTTACATTGTCGTTTTTTCTTCCTTTAGAAATGAATTATTTATTTATTTTATATACTTACTTTATTTTAATTGTTTATATGTAATTATTATACTTAAATTTTAATTACTTAACTTTAATCTCAAATTCAAATTTTAATTATTCAATTTTTTTCATTCACTTCCGGCCATGTCATAAAATAGAGCGTATATCTGAGCATACGTAGATGATGCTATAAAGTTTCATCCTTTTTTCATATTTTTTTACTATTTGCATATTTATTTTGTCGTCCTAATTTAACCATACAATGGATTATGATTCTTTTATCTATAAAATTTGAATTTTATTACTTTCTTTTCGATTATTTATAAATATTTTTTCTATTGGGTTCTAATTAATTGTTGACTGATAAGATAGATAATCTCATCGTTTCAATTTATTATCAATTTCTCTCGGCAAATTTTTAAGAGATTTTCTTTTGGTGGTTTATTGATATCACAATTTGATAATTTCTTATCAGTTTATTGAATGAAATTTTTGAATAAACAATTTAATTCCATTTTTTTTTTCAATTTCCATCTAATTATAGTCATATCTCATCGATCAAACAATTTACTCACTACTATCGGTCTCAATCCTTAAACAGACATTTTAATAGATATATGTCTATATAGGATTCAATGAGGCGATTGCTCCAACACTATACCGATATTATTTTGCTTTTTATATTTTTATATCTTTTTGTATTATTTTATTTTTCTATTATTTCATATATTCCTTATATTTTATATATTTTTGATCGTTTTCTTTTTTATTTTTGCACTTTGTATTGTTAAATTGTATGACCGATACATCTGTATAGATGCAATGATAAATCTTAGATGAAGGCATCTTTATAAGCTCACGATATTTGCATTTAGAAAAAGACCTTTTTTCTTCCAACTTTTTATACGATGCGGTAATAGAGTTTTGAGTATGAGTTCATGGATACGATCCAATAAGCTATCCACCTACAACAATTTAATTTATGCTAATTTCTATCTTATCGAGATTTGCATAAATGATTCATATCTTCGAAGCATTATCAATGATAAATTACCCCCATATCTAATTATTAAATAGGAATTGAAAACTTAACTCGATTGTCTGAGTAAGAACTCATAATCTATTTACTCAGTAAGGAAATTGATTTACGCGCCCAGCTCAGATAACAGCCGAATGCAAATTTGGATGGAGGCAAGACAGAAAGACGTACTTTTTTCCATCTTCGACCTCCCCCCCCCCCCCCATCTTCCATCCGTGACCTCCGTATTGAGCTATTCCCATTATAATGGTGTCGTAGGTTTTGTGAGTCTCTGACCACCCCCCACCCCCAAAAAATTGTCTCAGACCCCAAGAATTCCGTTTTCCCAAATGCTAATATTACGCACCGCGTTGTATACGAAAGAATCAGCGGATAAATCTAATGTATAAATAAAAACTTACTGTGTGTTTTCAGTGACTTGAGTGTATTAAGAAATGGCAAAAGTACTTGTTTTGGGAAATGGTGCACGAGAGCATGCTCTTGCTTGGAAGCTCGCACAGAGTGATCTAGTCGATACTGTGTTCATTAATCCTGGGAATGGAGCTCCATTCCCGAAACCTAAAGGTAAACCTCAAGACTTTTTTTTGTGAGGGGAGTGGGGGAGGGGAGGGGAGGTGTTTAATATCGCTAACTAGGAAAACGCGTACGTTTATATGCAAAATATACAAAAAAATCGGCCTATTTCCAATATTTTTGCTTAGTCAGTTTGCAGTTAGATTATCACGCAACGGCAAATTCTTTTAGCTTAAATGAAAAGATTCTCCTTGATTTTAGTAAATTTTTCATTGAGTCGTCAAATTGGTCAAATATTTTCCTCCGTTAGAAAATTTTTTGCTTTAGAATTCGTGAAATTTTCAATTTATTTATGTGAATTTTATATGATTTTTTTCACGTTTGATTGTGAGTGATTTATTAGAGGGCGAATTACAATCAAAAACAAAATAAAAGTGCAATCGACGTCCTATACCCTTTCTTTCTTGTAGTATGAGAAAAAACTCAAAATTTATAGCCGATTCCTCCTCAAATTTGGATGATATTAGAAGAAAGTTGCGATTTGAATTGAATTTTGGTATGTGCAGAAACCGAATTATCATTTGATTGCCTTGAAGATCTCTTCAAAGAAGAATTCCATTAAATTTGCAATGATTTATCACGAAATTAATTGTGTTAAAAAAAAAAATCAAAATAATTGAAATATTCGATGATCTATTTTGATCTATAAAATTACTCATTATTCTATAAATATAGCCGGTTAACATTCACATACTTTATTTTAAAATGTAAATCATTTGGAATATATTAATAAATAATATAAAATGTAAAAAATATTACTAAATGAGCAATGAAATCAACAATAAACTAGATGCTTCACTGGACGCCGCAAGTATATTGGCATTTTGCGAGAAAGAATCGATAAATTTGGTTGTGATTGGACCCGAAGATCTCCTGTATCATGGTATCGTCGACGAGGTCTCGAAGCATGTACCTTGCTTTGGACCAACTAAGGAAGCATCTCGTCTCGAGGTATCCCTTTGAATATTCATTAGCAAAAAAGCATAAAATTTCTGCTAATTACGAGATAATATATATAAATATTGATATTTCTAAATTTATATTCCATGCAGTTGACCTACATGTTTAGAAATTTAATTTTTTTTTTAAATTTTATTTTTAAAGGTGGAACAATTCAAAATTAAAGAAATTAAAGTATTTTCGAAGATTTACTAATAATTTGAATTCATTATAATCTTAACAAGTTGGCGATACGATTACGCTTATAATAAATTAATCTCATTCTTATGGAAACTTTTTGCAATCATTTTGATGAAGTTAAAAGATTTATCTCGAGTATTTAGGGTTGAAAATATAAAAATTAGCATGAGATGTTTGGAAAGTATTTTAAAAGTCAAACAAAAAAATTGATATATTTATAAACGAAAAAATAATTGAATAAAATTGGAAACGTTTCTATTGTTTTCTATAATTGTTTTTATAGTGGAGTAAAGCGTATGCGAAATCATTTATGAAATCAGTTGGAATTCCCTCAGCCGAATATCGAACTTTTACAAATATCAACGATGCTAAACGCTTCATCGAAGAGTTAGTACTATTTTTCAATTTAAATATTCAAATTATATTTCAATATTAATTTAAATATTCAAATTTTGTTTCAATAATGAATTTATTCTCTCAGCTAATTTCATAAGTAATGATGGTCAGTACTAGTATTGTTGATGACTGTTTGACAACTGGATATCTACTTCCTCATTGAGTACTATGATGTATATTACCAAATAGTAATTAATTACTAAATTACTAAATAGTAAATAATATTATGCTTGGTCGTTTAGCTAAATGCGTAAACGCTTTGAATTTTTACTATAATTATGCATAATACATTGAAAATATTTCCCGTTTGGGAACTATTTTTGCATAATTCATTGCGTTTTTCATGGTTGCGCATTTTCAGTTGATTCCGCTATTCATCTGTTAAGTTTAAAGTCTTTTAGCAGTGTATCAATCACGTTCCTAGACCTAATAAACTTCAATTTGGCTTTCTAAATAGCTACCATTTTTTTCGCATTATATATATATATATATATGCGAAAGTTTTAGTAACGAAAGTTGTAGAATCAGTTGGGATGGAATCGTTGTTAAAGCGAGTGGACTTGCTGCTGGCAAGGGAGTTGTTGTCGCCAAAAGCCGTGAAGAAGCGATCATCGCAGCTAAAGAAATGCTCCAGGTTTATCTGTTATTGTCTGCTTTCTTGCACTTCAAAGGAACCTTCACATCGATGAAAGTAATTTAAATATCTGAGAAAAAACAAAGAATCCATTATGCAGAAAATTGTATTCGACAAACAATCTAATGTATTATTTCATTACGTAAACTAAGGATACATCAGCGAAACATTGTTGGCTATCATCTCTTGTTCATTTACATCCAACTATTTGAGTACTGTTAAAGTTGATCTTAGACAATTCGAAAACAATATTGAAGATCCTAGAACACTACTAATGATTCAATTATATTCTCGTCCCATTTGAAGTCACTGAAAGAGAGTTGCTATTCATGCGTAAAACTTGACAAATGAAAGTGGTCGATTCTTTATTTTAAGTTTTTTTTAAAGAAATAGTTCGGAAGAATCAATTAACCTATGGGGTATGTGAATATTTCCGTGTTAACCTCGATCCATGCCTGTGAATGAAATGTTTACTCTTTACCTTTTTCAGGGTAAATTTGGAGAGGCGAGTAACGAAATTATTATCGAAGAGATGCTTATCGGTGAAGAAGTATCGGTAAGAAATTTTATTACTGAATTTGTTGTTCAGTGATTTGAGTTTACGTTCATAAATGATCGCCATAAATCATCGACTTCTGGAAAATTTTGCATATTACAAATATGAGTACTTTGTAATTTTTAAAGGTTTTCAGAGTATTTAAAGGGAATGTCAAGAAGCAGTTTTATATTCATGGGGAAATCCCCACTTCCATAGAACTCTTTCATTGTGCAGTAACAGTATAATACGCTTTAAAGCTATGCAAACAGTCGATTTTTCGATTCACCTTGCAGAGATCAGATTTATTAAAGGGAAGATTTTAGTGAAAATGATGCTTACTTCCCTAGAGAAAGATCTATAAAACTTCTAGATATTCATAAAAACTTCCTCGAAGTTCAAAAAAGACATTATTATTTTAAAAAAAAAGAGTTTTTGATCGTTTTATGATAGTCATAACCTTGTTTTTTCCTCTTTGACACTTTTTATGTTGTATTACTCCTAACTTTCAAAAAAAAAAACGTTTGAAGGCATTATGCTTCACGGATGGTACGACAGTCGTTAATATGCCATTGGTTCAAGATCACAAACGTTTGCTGGATGGAGATCAAGGTCCAAATACCGGTGGTATGGGTGTTGTCGCACCAATTCTTCATTTTAGTGCTGCTATATGGGAACAAATCGAAGAAATCGGCAAACGTACTATAGAGGCGCTTCATGAGAATGGAATCTTCTATAAAGGTTGCTCATTAAGGCTATAAACTGATAATTGCTCTTATCAGTGGATTAGGTAATGGAGCAGTTGTAACGGTGAAATATTTGTCGTCATATCAACCGATAATTAACTCAGAAATAAAATATAATAGGAAAGTTGTTCTAATTTTATTCTATAAAATTATTATTTAGTATTATCGTCTCTAATTTTTCAAAGTTGCTCTATTATTTTCGACTCATTTATCGTTACGCCAGTTGAATCCATTTTCCACAAAAAGTCAATGAAATTAAAAAATTTTTATATTAATATATCAGAAGACTTGGTTGTGCGAAATTTTTTTTATCAGCACATCACAACTGGACTTAGAAAAGACATCTTTAAAATTACCGTATATGAGAGGCGATACCGTATATTATAAGCCCATTTTAGGTGTTCTCTACGCTGGTCTTATCGTCACAGCAAAAGGTGTTCAAGTATTGGAATATAATTGTCGTTTCGGCGATCCAGAAACCGAAGTGTTGATGCGTTTGTTGAACAGTGATCTCTATCGGATTTTGTTGGCATGCTGTGAGGGCACTCTTGAGCAGACTAGCGTCCAATGGTCAAACAATTATGCTTGTGGTATTGTACTGACTGCTAGTGGCTATCCACTCAATTATCCCAAAGGCAATGCAATTACAGGTAAATGATCAGTGAATGTGATAGAATAAAGTTTAAAGGCAATAGAATAAACAAAATGATAAAGTATAGAAGGAAATTGGGAATTGCAAAGGAATAATGGGATAATTTTCTGACTGTACTAAAGTTTTCGGTGCTAAAATAGATGAACTTATGAGACGATGTTATATTTGCTAAAAATTGCATCATTTATTAAGAAAAGTTTAATTGTTCTACTTCTCAAACAGTACGAATATTACGTTAGCAAGCTATATTCATTGCCTGTTAGGAATGTTTATGTATGCAACAGCCAACCATGTGCCATTTTATTTTCGACGTTTAGTTTTTTTTTTTTTCTGCGAAAAGACTAAAGCCGCTATTCTGGGTGAGTGGAGTTGGGAGTGAAGAGAGGTCGCTCTTCTTTTGCTCAAGCTATGGGTATCTTTTTGACTCATTTCCCGTGGAATATGAGGTGAAATCCAGATGGGATCATAGAAATTAGAATATGTTTAACTCGCTTGCATAATGCATTATTTTTGACCTGAAGTTCTCTCACTTCCTTACTTCCAACTCAGAAAGTTCGCTTTTCTTCAAATGTCTTTTTTTGAGTGGATTGAGTTACGTCTCACTTTTTAGAAATGCCTGATTCAGAATTTTTCAAGGACGTAGAAATTCGACATGACGAAAACTGAGCACTTACTGATGTCTCTTCTAATAAGATAAAATGATTATAAAAAATTGTATAAAAAAAATACATCTTGCTGCGAGTGTCTTTATTAGGTGTGCATTCGATGTGCTTCTAATATATTACTTGCAGGCATTCCAGATGGCAACCAACAAACGGTTGTTTTTCATGCTGGAACGAAGCAACTTGGCAATAAGAGTGAGTGTTTTTATATCTTCGAACCTACATAAAACTATTGCAAAATGATCCGGTCGTGCTTCCGCAGGCTGTGATATTTGCGAAAACTAGACACTTCCCATGAATTTTAAGGAAATTGAGCTGCTTCTTCACTTCATGAAATTTCTGACTTCAGCATTGGCTTGCAAAGAAATCAGCTCCGATTTCGAATTGGTGAGTGGCTGCTTATGGCTGCAATTCGGCTCCAATGCTGTCCCATTCCAAGAAAACTATTTTTACGCTATCAGAAGGTCTTTAAGAGTATGTACGTTATAGTATTTTACAATGGAGTCGAAAAAATCCCTTTCGATTCATCAGCTTTTTACATGAAAGGTTATCATTAATCGTCTGCAAATGAAATATGTCGTCAAACCCATTCGTTATCGGTTTTAGTATCATTTGAATATCTCTCGTTATTAGCTTTAAAGGGTTAAATATGAGTCATTATCGTGTACTAAAACTCAGTTAGTAATCGCAGATATATTTACAAATGTGGCCTGCTGTTTACGTTTGAAACAAATCCTTTTACAACTTGAGCAATTAAAATATGAAAGTAATTGTTTCATGCGTTCAGTATTGCTTTATTACTGATGAAATCAATTGGTCGAATAAAAGGAATGCAAAAAGCACATATCGCGCCAACCACATTAGCACATTTCTCTATTTATTTCCTTCACTAATCCAATTGTTTCACTGTGGTTCGATTAGGAAGGAGACGTTTTTAAAGAAAAAATTTCTAAGATACTTTGCTTAATATTTGGTTTATTTGGAACGACTCTGCATATTAAGACGCAAAAGAATAATTTAAGTATGCAAAATAATCCGCTTTTTTAACTGCAGATTTAAATCTTGGTCAGTAAGATTTTATTATTACCAATGTTTTCATTTAAAGTCCTTGATTTCTTACGATCAGGTCGTAATTGCATTCCTTGTTGAAATTTTCGGCTGCTTATAGTTGTGCCAATACGGTAATTGTGTGATGTAGAATAGACTCATCGTGTTTTAGATTGCCCCGTTGTTCTCACTCATTAGTAATGCACTAAACGTTGATTAAGTAGACAGGCATATATGCATGTAGAATGCAAATGATATGATCGGTCGCACCGATTCACGTCTGTATACGACTATACAACTTAATCGTTCTTCATTTAGTAGTTAGGATAACTAATAACAGCTATAATAACAATAATAATAGAAAGTATAATAATAATAATAATAATAATAATAATAATAATAATAATAATAATAATAATAATAATAGTGGTAACAGTAAAAATAGTAATTCTTCCAGTTCATGTTGACTCCTTCATAAGAGAGTCGCTTACTTCATGTTTTTGACCTTACCAAACATTTCACCTTAAAAACTTTTTGGCAGAAAAAGTTCATCCAATGAATATATGTTTCAAAGCATTTACTTTATCCTTAGAATATTAATTTTCAGTACCGCGAATATTCAAATACAAAAACTCGAGTGACCTATAATTTTTTTTCTTCTATCCAATTTTTATCAACATTCGGTCATCATGTGACCAATGATCAATGGATTTCAGTAGTGACCAATGGAGGTCGCGTACTTTGTGTTACGTCGACAGCATCATCAATGAGCGTTGCACGTCAAAGAGCCTATGCTACCGCGGAAGAGATCCATTTCGATGGGAAATTCTATAGAACGGATATCGGCTTAAAGCATTGTCTCAGAAAGTTTGTTTTTACTACCTTTATCTATGCTTTTGTTGTATCTGATTAGTTTTATATGGCTAGTTGATTCAGTCATTAAAGAATATAGAATATTTCTTATTAAGTTCTTTCTTCTTAGATCTCAAATGTGTTGTTGATTTTAAATAATTGTATTCCTCTTTCGAAAAAATATAAGCAGTTTATAGAATTATACAATGACAGAGACACAAGGTGCATTAGTAAGATAGACTAGATAATTTAAAAAAGACAATTTATTTGAGACTAAATAATTCAAAAAAGACAATTTATTAGAGATTAAATAATTCAAAAAAGACAATTTATTTGACTTCTCGCGGTGGATATTTGTCACTCATTGGCTAACCGAATTGATGGTCTTGGGCAAGCTGGATAAGTATTGCTTAAAACGTTTCGCACTATTGCTGCAGTGGTGCCGTTAAGTTGGAAATGAGGGATTACGCTTGAAACAATGGGATCTTTGATGCTTGCATATAAATTTATTGCTTTACAATTAGCATATTCAGTCAATTGCAGCACGATTGCTTATGCTGATAGTGGTGTCGATATAAATGAAGGCAGTTTATTGATTGAACGAATCAAATCGATTTGTGATCGAACAAAATTGGCTGCAACTGATTATGTATGATTCAACTTTTTTTTTAATGTGCCGAAAAGCGAATTATTCTATATTGAAGAAACTTTGTTAGATATAACGATATCGAAAGAGAGAAAACGTAAGTAGTTGTTGTTCAGGAGAGAAATTTTTTCTACAGTTCACTCCCTTATTTTGCATCATTTGCCTCTCTTTCGAATTCCCAATAGTTCAAAGAATATTTGTGCCCAAAATTTAGGCTATTTAAGATACGATCGTTAAATGCATATTTTTTCATCCATATTCTCATTCTGCAAATTGAATAATCTGAAAGGTCTTTTCTGCAGTTCGAAACTAAGCTATTTGACTAAAGTATGAGTTGTTTTTTTTTTCGCACATTGAAAGATGAACGATTTCCAGATCGGTGGATTCGGCTCGGTGGTGGATCTTTCATGTGCTGGTTTTGGCAATTCACAAATTGTTATTGGTATGGATGGCGTCGGTACTAAAATAGCCGTAAGCTATTTTATTTCTCATTGATCATCACTTAACACAATCAAGCGACTATTAAAAGTTTTACTTCATATTATTCATTCAAGTTAATGACACATCATCATCTACAAACAATTTTTTTTTGTGTTTAGAGGAAGTGAATTGTTGAAGATTGCTAAGGAGTCAACAAATAAAGATGTGCATTGCTTACCGATTACCTCAATATACTGAAATGTGATTTCTTCCACCATAACTTCATAAGAAGTATTTCTAATATTTGAGGCGTTTCGATGACTTTTTTTAAATATTTTTTCAACGACATATTTCATACTATCATTATCATACTAGGCAATCTTTATAAATTTATAGTTTTTTTTTCGGGTTATTGTAAAAATCAAAAGGCATTGAATATGAGCAGTTTTGCTCTCAGAAGAAACTTGAACAATATTCTACTTTAGTGGAGGGATAAAAATTGCAAGTGGAATTTTTCAGCATAAATTTCCCATAAAATTCGCACTCACATATTGTGGATCAATAAATTACCCTGAAGGCATTTATCACTTGATTACTTTTTGATGTTATTCCCGTTTCTTATTTTTCCAATACTAAGTGAATAAAATTGCGTACATTTTCTTGTGGGTTTTCCCGAATTTTTTTCATTAAACCTGGCGTGCTTTCAAGACTGCGGTGTACTTTTTATGTCAGAATCTCATAAACAACATTACTTTTTGAAATTTGAAAAATGAGCTGTGGGAGTGAAATTAAAATCCATTATAACTTCTTTTAAAAAAGAAATTGTTCTTTTCAAAGAACAGGTGGCAGACGAGGTGGGTGATCAAAGGGGTTTGGGCTACGATTTGGTGGGAATGTGTGCCAATGATGTACTATGCCACTGCTCACAACCACTCGCATTTCTCGATTATTATGTGACTGGTCGACTCCGTTCATGCGATGCTGTTGTTGTCATCGAATCAATTGCGAATGCATGTCAAACAGCCGGATGTGCACTTGTGGGTTAGTTGAACTTATTTGAAAATTTAATAGATGCAATAAGGTAGTATCTTCAAAGAACTACGAAATGGAGATGGTTTGCGCGCATGGATTACGCACAATGCAGCAGCTATAATCAACCATTCCTAAGAACGATATTGTGCTCTCATTACTGGTGATTCAGTTCGAATTTTATTTGTGAGCATGCGCAGAAAACTTGCATTTTTTTTTCTTTTTCCTCGGTGATAAGTGTAAATACTGTCCAAAACTTGGGATATATTTACCTTACCGTTTCCGCGTTACAGTATGAAAATTTCCATTTGGCTTCAAAGTAGTAGGTAAATATAGTTGGGAAATTGATATAGTATTATACCTTCTTCAAATTGAAATGAAATTAGTGAAAATTTTTAATATTTAATCAGTATTTTTTTTTTCTATAGAGATTAAAAATCCTTTCAACATCCATAGCAAAGAATTCATAACAAGAAAATGCATGTCATTTTCAGAAGCGCTTTTATTAAATTTTTTCAGAGTCTCGTTTATTCGTTTTATCGTTATTCGAAACAGTATCGCGAATTTTGTGCCCCTCCCTCCTCCCTGTCCAATAATATTTAATGCCATGACTCTGTATTACCATATTTATGAAAGTTAACTTTACAGGTGGCGAGACTGCAGAAATGCCCGGCGTCTATAATGCAGATCAATGGGACTTGGCAGGGGTTTGTGTTGCAGTCAGAGATCCAAGCTGGCCATTGCTGCCTCTAAAAGAGAAGTAAGACGGATTTTTGCATTTCCATAGTTTCTTGAAATCGTTTTGAAAAATTTTCGATCAGATAACGTTTTTGTCTTCCCCTTCTCTAATGGAAGACCAAATCATCTTCAACAAAAATACCGTTTTGAAGCGATCTTTGAAAGCAAAAAAAAAAATTGTGAAATCCTTCAAATTTAATGCAAAAATCAATATTTTTAGGATTTCGGATGATAATATACTCATCGGTATTTCGTCGAATGGTTTACATAGTAATGGATTTTCATTGGTACGCAAAATTTTCGAAAGGAATCGTATTCGATACGATGAACTATGCCCATGGAATAACAATACTACATTTGGTAACGATTCCATTACTTTTTAAAAGTAGTGCGCTATGAAAATTACATCAGACTCGACCATTTGTACAGCTGAGCTTACACGCTGCACTACGCCGTAGATACCGTCTGATTTTAGGTTACATAAATGACCTGAAATCATTTATGTTATTGATGCATTTTATGTTACATAGGTCATTTATGTTACATAATGCACATCAATTAATCAAAAGCTATTTTAATGAAACTTTAGAAGTAGAATATTTGCATATGCAGGTGAGCGTAATTCTAGACGGGGTTAATTATACCACGGGACATTTGCGCTGTTGGTCTTTCAACCATAGCAACGTTTCGCCTTTTCGCGTTAATGAGCACATCGTTATGTTAGTATCAACGATTCAGCTGCGAAAAATGGCAAAATACGACTTGGTGAACGAACGATTCAACGTAGTCGCAATCGAAACAGATGCTTGAAGAATTAGTAATTATTTAATATGTAATTGCAGGTGAAGAGTTGCTTCGACCCACTCATATCTATGTCAAATCGGTACTACCAGTACTGCAGAGTGGATTAGTTTTAGGCGCGGCACATATTACCGGTGGTGGACTCAAAGAGAACGTCAACAGAATCCTTCCCGATGATATAAAAGCTGTCATTGTAATGCTCTTCTGCTTCTCAACTTTTGTTTTACAATGATTAAACACAAAAATATTGCATTCATTTAGAAGTTTTTCACAATGTTTTGCATTCGACAACAAACACAATTTTAACATTAAAATACCCTAAAATCTAGTTTCTAATTGCTATTTTATTCACATTTTTTGATTGTTTTTAGATAAATGAAAAGTTATCCTATTGAAAGCGAATGAGGTTTGCGTTGAGGATCGCAAAAATATCGCAATATGGGTTGCCGATTTCTCCTTTCTCAATCGTCATTAGATATTCTGGAAATAATCCATGAGTTGTTTGATTTCCATTTGTAAGATAATGCTTATAGGACTGTTCATCGTGGCAAATCGATGAGATATTTCAATGGTTGCAAAGTGTCGGCCCCGTTGATGCATGTGAAATGATGAGGACATTTAATTGCGGAGTGGGTATGGTACTGGTGACGATGAAGGAAAACGTCAATGCAATTATGCGTCTATTGAATGAGCACGGCGAGCAATCGTTCGTAATTGGCAGAACTCAAAAACGATTAAAAGGTTTATTGAATTATAAAAATTAAATGCCACATTACTGGGGTAATAATCTCAGACTAATAGCAACCTCACTTCGAACAGAGGTGAGGTTTATTAAGATGGAGGCAATTACATTATTTCCCATTTCAGTGGTAGATTAATGTAAAGTTAACACGCTCTTCGAGTACAATGTAAGTGGTGATGAAGCGAGAAAGTAATAGTGAGTTTTTGAATCAAAACGTCCTCTATTTCCAGAGCATTGAGATCTCCCAAATGTACCGATTTAGACCAATTCGAATGGAGGATTGCATAAAAAGCTTTTTTTATGACTACTATCAAAGAGAGTGCTTATATCTGTTCCTACTACCAAACGACTGAACCTTACGTGAAGTTTATGACTATCTGAACCTTGTGTTGGAAAAGAAGGGTGTTATCGAAGATCTTCATTCCGAAGTTTATGATAAGTTGAAAAGTTTAATCAATCATAAAAACACGAGGATGGAAGCAATTATGCATTTCGAATTATGCCTATGTGTTAATGAGGCTATAATAATATCAGTGATTACGTCGTGGTCAGCTTATCTTGATATAGAGTGTTACATCATTGAATAAATCGGTGCTTAAGAAAGTAAATTAATTATCACTTATTAAAGATACTTAATGAAAATTTTAAAAGTAAAATTTTCAGGTGAAGATCAAGTTGAATTGGTGAATCTTCACAAATGCTTCAATGGCAAATATAGTTCATCATCTGCTAGAAAGATTAATGTCGCTATTCTCATCTCAGGAACCGGTTATTATTGATTTTCTTTCTTTAATCATAACTTTATTCATATATCATTTAGGGAGTTTATTTCTAAAGTCATCGAGGAGAAAGAATCCACTCGATGATTAGTTGAGATTTTATACGGATTAAAATTTTCGTTTTCTAGTTTGTATTTTACTATTTTTTCGGGACTTTTACGTGTGGTTAGTGTTTTTCTAGAGAAAAGGCGTCTATGCAAATGGTGGAGTTTAATCACCAATTCGAACTTAGAGACGGGTAACGGGGAAGGGGGAGGAGGTTGGGGCGATGCGATCAGCTATATCGAAGCTTAAACGTCGTTAATCAATCCTTTTCCCAGGCGAGGCATTCGAGGTCTTCTTCGTAGAGAAGTAAAGCCACAAGGTCGAACTCGATTCGACATTTAGTAGATTCGTTTGATTGAAAAATATGCGGCTTATTTCAGCAGTAAAACCCTTGTTTTCGATGTTTTCTAGCAATTAGTTGCTTTTTTGAGGCGATAGAGCCGGGCAGTGACGTCATCCTACTAAAAAGTACTGATTGCGCTTTCCATTTGTACCTAGTACAGTGTAAGGCGGGATAAAATTTTGAAAGGTGGTACCAATTCTCTTAGAAAAAAATGCAAGTACACTATACCAGTTTCCAATTGAGCATGTGCTTGAGATGTGTTTTAGCATTTTTGAACTCGTAATAAGTGACGTCATTACGCTAATAAGTGAAGTTTGAAATTAGAGCGCTGACTTTCAGTGCTGTCTAACTTTGGCGTTTGGCATGGGGAAAATATTTGTTGAAAAGTAGAGAGCTGAATATTTTTGGCCTTAGGCGTTAAACGATATCAATAAACATTCTAGATTACTTATGCTCATCCCTTTATTTTAACAATTTCTTCATTTCTATTTACAGAATTCATTTTCCTTCTTATCTGTTTGATTTTCACACTTGTCATCTTTTATGCTAATAAACTTAATGAAAAGAAATCCAATTTTGCAATATTCATATAAATTTTTGAAGTAATTTATCGTTTTTTTGGTTCAAATTTCCACTGAAAAATGGTTCTATTTAAAAAAAATTGTTCGGTCTTTGCATTTTATGATTAAAATACAATTTATTTTGCTCACCTCATTTTGTTTTCACATCTTTCTAGACATAAGAAGGTGAATAAATTCTATAGAAAAGACGATTACGAGGATTAAATCTCACCACCACTTCACATATTTTACCGGGCCATACCCCGTTGATCTGTTAGTTTTTGTATGTGCTCAAAGCGCGTGCTATGACGTGTGAAAAAGTGGGAGAGGCAAGGGGAAAAAGTGAACCTTTCATTATGTGTGGAGAGGAGATTTTCTCTCGCCCATAGTAGCACTACCACTAAATGTACCGCGAGAAATAAAATATATATAATTTAAAATATATATATTGGTAAGTAACATCGTTAAGTAATTGATGCACGTTGAAGTACATGACTCATCAACTCAATGACGTTAGAAGAGTATAGTGATTAACAGATAGTACTGCTACTGTCATGTGCTGTTATGAAATATCAATATATTTGTCGATATTCAGGTTCAAATATGGTACGGCTAATTGAAAGTTCTCTCAAGCCATTGAGTTCATGTCGAATCGCTGTGGTGATCAGTAATGTGGCAAGCGCGAAAGGTATCGAGACAGCGCGTGCTATGGGAATCCAAACCACAGTAATTCCGAGTAAAGGAGCACCAACTAGAGAAGCATTCGAGGAACTCATCACGAAGGTTTTAGTGTATCAATCAATTTTAATTATAATTCAAGCGGAAAAAAAATTCAAAACTAGCATAATGGAAATTTGCTGAGAAATTATGAAAGTTATAATCCGTTTTATTTGCCATTCAACTGCTTTTAGTGGAATTATAAATGAAATGCGTTACGTTTGTTGATGATGAGTTAATAATGTTATAAATGACGATATTCAATCTAATGATTTAATATTCAGTGGCACTATTAAAATAGTGCAGTAGTGAAGATTTGGCGTGAAGCTTTTATTGATAGTGGGTTTTTTTGTGTATTGTGATGTGGTATGATAGAGCAGTAAAAGTAGTAGTAAATTTTCGTCATATCAGTAAAGTTTTTTGTTAATCTAAAATGGAAAGAAACTTCAATAAAATCTTATTGAACAGAGTGAATGGCATGCTAATTTTAGTTGATGTTTCCATCACAACACACTTCGATTATATTAGTATTTTCTTGTTTTCTATTCGATTATCCCCTCTCTGTGAGTGTCTATATAATCTATAATACCTATAATCTATAATTCCTCTATGTATAACTTTCAGTGAACTCATTTGTTTACAATAGTTTGTAATCGTAACAGCGTGTATTCTAATTACAATCATATATGCAAATTAGCTAAGATATCATTTAATATATTTGGAAATGAGGCGAATTAAAAAAGCGCCACGAAGATTTTATTTTATTGAAGAAATGCAGTGTACTTTGTTAATTTATTTTACCACAAATAGGACAATATTTGGGACATTTTCAATTTTCAATGATTTCAAAAAGAGAGATTGTTTCATTCCTCAGAGAAATTTGCTTAGATTTTATATGAAGTTTAATTATCGAAGCACATTTATCAACTTTTTCGTATATATTGTAGTCGTGATTTGAATAATATTTACTTATAGGAATTAGAAACTCATGAAATTGAGCTAATCTGCTTGGCGGGTTTTATGCGTATTCTAACGGCAACATTCGTAAGACGATGGGAAGGTCGTATAATCAACATTCATCCTTCATTATTACCATCGTTCAAAGGTGCTCAAGCAGTACCTCTTGCATTGCAGCATAAAGTTAAACTCACTGGATGCACGGTTCACTTTGTTAATGTTCGTTTGTTTTTTAATTTTTTGAATTCATCTTCTAAACTATTGCATCTTCTAAACTGCTTTATCATTCTTTGATTTTATTTCATTCTATTTTTAATTGCTTCCTAAACATTAAATTCCAATTTTTTAAAACTTCTATTATTATATTGTACGTTATTTAGCAATTATTTTATATGCTACACAAATATCAATTCAATTCTTTGTTGACTTACTATTTTTCACTACTAATGGAAGAAAATAGAGAGATATTATAAAATAACTGAAAATAGAGTTGTTTGAAAAATAGCAGAATGAACCGTTTAAATGCCTAGAGCGAAGATAAAACGTTGACGCTCATTTGAGTGGAAAATTAAACGATCATCCTATAAGAGCGTTAGAAAATTTCAATAAACTTTATCCCTAGATCTAGTATGTGGAATGCCATAGATATTGGAGAAGAGAATTGCTATTCTCTTAACAACTCGAATAGAATATTCGAAGTCTGCCCTCAGGGATTGCCGAATGGTGCACTATTCTACGTGACCGGAAATGAATATTTTTAATTATTGGTGCTTAATGATGATGAGTTGAATGGTAAAATTTTAGGAAGAGGTCGATTCAGGTGAGATAATCGCTCAAGCATCGGTTCCCGTCTATGACAACGATACGATCGAGAGTCTACACGAAAGAATAAAAGCTAAAGAGCATAAACTCTATCCCGATGCTATGCAGTTAATCGCTGAAAGATTTGCCTAATTTTTAGCGCAACATATCTATTCTCTCATTATGTGGTGCTATTTCTTGTTAGAAAGACAAAGAGAAGAAAAAGCTCTTATAGACTTACAGATTATGAATGACTTAAAAACATTAATTAATATTTTTTGAATCTGATTTTTTTTTTCACAAAAAAAGGGGACACGCAAAAGCGAAGAACTGAATTCAAATGAATTATAGGTCTAAAAAAGAAAAATAACGTCTAAAAAATTTTACTCGATTTTTCCTCATAGAGGAGAATTTCATTTCATTTATACCATATGTTTTTTATAATATTCTAATTTGTTTCATTATTAATATAGAATTTTTAATAGTTTTACCCAACTTTACTATAATCAGAAAATATATTTCTATTGTTTGTTAATTTTATTGTACGAAAAACAAAGTGAATAATTCATATAAAAGGCAAAAAACGTTCAGCGACCGATAATTGCTGATCATCAGAGCTTCGAAGAAGCGGAAGTTTACTAATTTCATGAGAGCTTTTCAACTAGTAGGAATGCATCGATGATAACTCATGTTAACAGTGATGTGAGCAGAAATATTTCGACGCGTTTCGCGGATGCCCATCAATTAGGTCGGCAACGAGGCGAACGGTAGAACGGTATAGATAGAAATTTTGTGCAGTGATCGCACTTACCCGTTCTCATTCGGCAAATATTGTCTTCGATTTTCTGAGTAAATCTATCGGCAATTGCTTGCATACAGAATTTGATTAGTATGCTAGCAAATGAGTGATCGAATAGATTAGAGGCGAATTCATTGTGCGAATGGTCGACAAATTGAAAAACTTGTTTACATATGCGCATATGCAAAAGTCATTTATGAAATTGTTGTGAAGAATTCTTGCAGTTCATGGAATTTTTTTTTCTTGTTTCTCGATTTCTTTCTCAAATTATTGCGTTTTATAGATATTCGTACAGTTTTTTTTTTTTAAAATTTGAATAGGATTTTTTTTTGCTAGCACGGAAGATATATATTCTCATATAGATATATGCTCTTTGCGACTATCTTTGCATCTGTGTTGGTTGCATTGAATTATCTATAGTAGTAAGTATGCACAGTTTCTAATTCGACAAAGTAACCGTGTCACATATTTGCATATTCGAAGAAAATGCGTCAAAGTTTTAGCGTTGATCCATGGCTTGTATGTGATAACAGTTTTTTCGCGTCCACATTGCTATGCCGATTTCGATGCAAACATTGAGCAAAACGTAGGATATGATGAAAAATACAAATCCTGGAGAAGTAAAGGCAATAGTAGAGTGAAAAGGATATGCAGTTGGTGGGTGGATTTATTAATAAAAGAAGGCATTCACCCAAAAACACACGATCGCAAAGTGATCCTGAAAAAGGAAACAACTTAACCTCTAATAAAAAAACGAGATCTGATTTCGAATGTGATCACTCGTAAATTGGAATGCGATTAAAATCACATTAAACTCGGCAGTCCCATCAGTAAAAACTAGCAAATAATGGCAAGGAAAGTACATTATATAAAATGTTTTTGAGAAAATATTTATGCTGCATCATTAAGCTTTCATTGATATTATTTTCTTGCCGTCAAATGTGATCACAAAGTTCAACTTTTAAAGAATTTCAGAGGGAACATCTTTGGCGTATCTTTATACTGTTTTTAGAATGGATGTTAAAAAATACGATAAAGTATCATTAAGTTTTTTGCCAGTCATACATTTCTACAAAATTTTTAGTAGCTAATTCCAGCGTGTGATAAAGGATCAGAAAACATAAGAACAAAATTCTATGACAAAGGTAGGAAGGTGGAAGTTGAAGATAATTTTCTTAAAATCCTATTTAATAATCAATTTCGTGGGTAAGTTCTAACCTCTGAGTGCTTTATATTGGAATTGCAAGCAAGAAACCAGTAATGAATTTGAAGAAGACTATGCAGAACCACAATTTTTTTCTTCGACCGGAAATAAATAGGCAGCGAAGGGCTGTTTGCTAGCCTCAGCTAGCATGTTCAAATATGAGTCCATCGCAGACGCATATTAAAAAGTCTTCTAATCAATGCGCATCTTCTATATTGTAGTCGACGAATGTCATCCCATATATCCTGACGGGTTTCAGCGTTATTTGATCGGAGATAAGCGCATAGCCTAGTGGATGATGCTTGTGAGCGAATGCTTACTCGGTTGCTAAGCGCTCTTTCTCGACGATAGCATCATCAGACTCATCACAACACATCGTCGCGTCTCTCTTCTCACCTCGATGTACAGAGTGGAACGCACACATCTACATCCGTTTTGTACGACCCCGAATTGTGACCGTACGATGTGTTATTTATTTCATGTGCAACAACGTCATCGTTCCTCATCTGCCTCACCACCTCAACGTTGGCGATCACGTAGTTCCGATCGGAAGGATGGCTCGAATGAGGCGTGTTGTTCATCGCAGAGTGCACCAGTGAGTTATAATCGTGAAACAAATAACGACTCATCTCGAAGAGGTTCGATTAAAGATGTTTATTACACTATGCAAATTCATCCTATCGTTGTGAACGAGATGGCTAAATTTTTTTTTGTTTATAGATTTTCTCAGGTATTCGTAGATGGATGTTATGCTTGCGTTAATCTGTGTTTACTTTCCTGTGTAGTAATTTATAGCTTGAAAAGGATTGAAATCAGAACTATGAAATATGAGCATCTCTCATCATCGACGAATGCGACCTTCTAGGCAAACTTTCAAGTGAATCCACTATTTTCGAGTTGTACTTTATAACTGATCTGCTTTGAAAACAATGCTTAGAAATGAATCTTTTGTAGAAAATTTTGCAACCAGCGAAATAGATTAAGATATCGATGCTATTTGCGCATATTTTATTATTTGCCGGTATTTCAAAAAAAAAAAAAAGGTCACGAATAGTAAACGTTCCCATCGTGACAACTGCTGTGAAAGCTTTAAAACTTTTTTAAAGTAATCAGTTTACCGTCAACACTTGTGTACATCCATATGGTCATACTATATTCATTATCGTCATCACAAAACTTTGCCAATTAACTTTTTTTTTTGAATTTCCTGTCTCCCCATTCCTCCATTATTTTAGGAAACTTTTTGTGCGTCACATTAGTGTGTTTATTCCACTAGCTTCGCGAATAAATTTGCATTTCAATAATTTTCATGACCACATTTTAGATTATTGATTTCTTCGTAAGAATTCAAAATTCGGAATCGTCTATCTGCTAGAGTTCGTTTCGACAAGCTTAAAATTGAAAGTTGAGCTAACGTTGCGACATATGGTTTTCAGTTGCGAAAAAATGCATCAAAATGGGATAAAATCTTCGCTAAATTAAATCGTTCTTCTCAACGATCTGATTATGTATAATTTTCTGAAAATCACCCAACTTTAGCGCTTATAAGGGAAGGAAAAGGGGTGGAAAAGGCGGTAATGTTATATGAAATAAGCAGATATAAGTGAGTTTATAATTGAAACGATAGCAATTCTATGATTACCTTAATGTTTATTAGAAATTTAATTTCTTAGAAATGCACGGATGCAGATTTTTTCATTGAAGCGAAAAAAAGTTACTGAAAAATGTTCGTTTTTTTTTTGCTTCCTTTCTTCTTTCACCATCATCCTTCTCCTATTCGCTTATAGAAATATGCAATTCGCGAATAAATTATTTTTTACTCATTATATATTTTATGGATTCCGTCACTGCTTATGAAAGTGAACTATTGACGTCAATGAAGACGTTTTGCACAGCTCATTAGGCACAAATATGCGGCAACAAAAAAATTGAAGCACAGCAATTTCTAAAGTCGATTCTTTTCTAATATATTCAAAGAATAGAGATGATCCATATCGTATCGGATATTTGCACGAATGTTAAATTTTTTATTAGTTCACCATGAAAAATTACATCATCGAATCGATCAGTGCTGATTCAATGAGAAGATAATCTCAGGAACACAACCGAAATGATTCAATATTGTTACTATTCCTATAAAGTTTAACGCATCAGATCATGATAGAATTCAGTATAGATGCAAGGTGCACATACTTGCAATTCACAATTCTCATTTAACGTCAAAAAATATCATTCCAAATGTTGAATAGATGTAACCGTCAAACTACACATTTATTAAAATGGACTTCTTTAACGGCTCTTGCAACTCACAAATTAAGAGAACGTCTCAGATTTGCTTTTAACCTTTATTGCGTTGTTGTCGAAATCTCATCTCATTTATCAATTCAAGCTTGCGTTGATAAATCCGCTAAACAGAAAAGCACAACCAGCTATGCATATAATCGAATGGAAATTGCCCACAACCTTTAATAATTTTCCCGAATATCAAGTGCCAAAATCTTTTTTTAGGCGGGAATTGAAATCTAGTTGATGAGAGGCAGGGTCTTATGAGAAGCTGAGATGATCAAAAACCGATTCTTCCCACCATAGCACGCATAAGAGCCGCTTAGCTAAATTGTAATTTTTACTCAGTTTAACGCAATAGATGATGAAATAAAAACATGCAGGCAATTTGAGCAGTGGATAGAAATAACTTTTGTAATTCCTATTACCCTCCTATAGATAATTTTTTGAGCTCTAATTAAACTTTCGAAACGTTGAACAGGCTTTCTTTTGAAAAAAATTCCCAATTAATGGTAAATTCATGTGAATGGCAACAGGAATTGAGTTTGATGACGATTACGAACCATCTTGCAATAAATGTCGTAGAAATAGATCGTATTTGCGATCGATGTGTTTTCGCGTTGTTGAATTAACGAAGATTATTGGATGTTTAAATGATATTAAGGTGAAATTTATAGAGTAAAGTTCTATAGAGATCATTAGTAGATAGAGGTCTCAGTGATTCAACTTCGCTGAAAATGTATCATCCCCTTAAAAAGCAAAAAAAAAATTTATTTATTTATTTATTTATTTATTTATTTATTTATTTATTTATTTATTTATTTATTTATTTATTTTTGCTGAGGGAAAATGAAGTGGCGACAGTCTGCAATCGAAGTATTTCACTATGCACCGAATATCTATAAATAATTTTTAAAAATTCCCATTTTGACCCTTAAAAAGTACTATTGTTGCATTATTCGCCTTCAAAATTATTGCATAAATAATAGATGGCAATATCCATTTAGAATATCGTTGCATAGTAATAAATCCCACTAAATTCTAGAATCAAAATCCTTCCTAAGTAGATGATTGCTTTTCTCGATATTGATTGCCAATCATGCCGTTACTGAGGGTTGTTCGACGTATATTTTACAAAAAAAATTTTTGATTTCATTCATATGGAGCTTCAAGATGAAAACAACAATTTCCGCAATAATCTCGCATTATCGATTGTCTTATGAGTCGATACTTACAGATGCTAGTAATATCGCTGCTAAATCGACCACCAACGAATGTTTATTGGAAGCAAATCGACAAAGTACAAGTACAATTACGTTGGACGATATAATAGCATCGGCAAGGCGTAAAATAAGCAATGACTATGTGGAACCACCATTACCAGAAAATATTTTAATAGCAGTACACAATGGAAAGCTCTCATATGCGGAACGAGAATCCACTAATCTAAATGTAACGCCAAGATCAACGGTGAATGAAGCGACAAGGATAGAGGATATTCTCACCGAGGAGAGTTCTTTTACGAGGAAATTATTGGATTCCGATTCGGACACATTTATCAGTTGTGAGCCACCAAGTTTGGGAACCGAAGACGATCTAGATTACATCGTTAGGTGAGTGGTGATTATAAATATTAGCAATTGATCGATGCTTATATTGTGCACTATACAAAGCAATTCTTGTTTCCTTTCATATTCATATCATCTATTCAAGGAGACTTGCAGCCATCAGGACCCCGCTATCGTACATATTGATACTTAGCGACTTTCCCGAAGACGGTTATTAGCAGGCCACCGACCTTGAAGAGTTCGATTATCGACAACCGAAATTCGGTGAAAAACCATCGTTCTCGATTACCAATAAAAAGTATACTGATGTGCTCTCCATTCAAAAAAGATCAACACCTATTCGAGTGAAAATAAATTTTTGCAGCGTTTAACAGTAAGTAGGAGTCTCATTGTGCATTCCTACCCATCCTACTATTATCTACAAAGCGGATTTAATTATGCATTAAGACGTAAGTAGCGCGCAAAAAAAGTTAAACTATCAAATTTTGTTTTTATCAAATCGTTCATATAAAAATTTCTTTTAAAAACTGCCAGCCGTTTTCAAATAATTATGTGCAGAGTTTTGTTTTTTTTTTTCTTCAAAATAAGCCTCAAATAAATACACGTCATCAGTTTCTCTCCATCAATTTCATCGTTTTTTAAGCTGAAAAATTGTCATTGACGATTTTTTTCTCTATTGAAATTTTTATTCATGCCGAGTAACTTCCGTTCCTATTGGAATTGAAAAATTTCTACTCTAAATGCGCTCATTATCAATTAAGTTGCATAATCCACTTGGATTTTATGGCTCTATTTCCTTTTTAATCCTTCAAAAGATTTTCTCTCTTTAAGTGCGTTTCATTTAAATCCGATTTCCTTTAACCAATCCATCACAACAATCAATTTCCCATAATGGAAGTAAATATTAGTTTGGAATGTACCCATTTCTATTTTTTTTCTCTTCGAATATCTTCGCTATTCATCGATATTTCTCGATTGCCTTATCTACTATAATCCTGGCATCGCATGGGAAAGCATTGCCAAAGTGGCCAAATATATTTGCCATTTCTTGTTGGCCTTCTTAACATTTGAAATTTTCGTGTGTTCGCCATCGAGTGTTTTTAAAATGCTGCTGCTGAATCATTTTAGAGTTGAAAAAATTTTTTTATCATAAGATTTTTACGTAGTTGGAAACAAAAAAAAAATAAAATAAAATGATCCATTAAGATTTATAACTCTATATTTCAGAGCAGCGAGGCCCACCGATATTTATAGTAATCCAATAATGTACCCTGCCGATCCACTCTTCTCGACTGCGAGGAAGAATCATCTAGTGGAGAGAGAGCTCAGTTTTGGTAAGTCAACTTAAAAAAGAATATTTGTCATAGTCCACATTCAAAACCCTAAGAGACCAAATGTGCTCATCAAATAGCGTAATTATAAAATCAGTGTTATATGTTGCGACTGTTCAGTAAATTTAAATCTATGCAGGAACTCAAAAAAATAACGGCTTTATGAGGAAGGCATGAATATATGACATTTAGACCTTGTTATATGTTTTTGCAAGCTCACAATCACCAGGAATTCTTACCAGTCCTTGTTTATATTTTAGAGGCGATGGATCGGAACGTATCTTCACGGGTTTTAATTACAATAAAAAATGTCCGATTGTATTAGAAAAGTTCCTTACCAAATGTTGTCTTTCAGATTTTAGTGATGTCGATCTGAGTGCGCCGAGTCATCTAAGTAAGTGTACTTCATTTTCACCATACAATATTTTTTTGAACACTGAAATATGCCAAATATCTAATTTCTAGATCAAAAGGACAGTGTAGAAACATGTCGGCGATGCATTGAACTAGAGTGATATTCTGGGGAAACAAAAAATCGGCACTGTTGCAGAGTAAGAGTGAGGGGCGAATGGAGACGTGACCGCATTCGAATCAAGGAAATAGACACTGCAAACGCATTGATGCACATATATAGGTTTCCATGATACTGCTTATTGGATGAGGTGTTTATGAGACGATTGCATTGAGTGTTTATAAACGGATAGAGATCCTTACCATTCTCAAATGGAAAAAACGAAATACGGATCAATATGATTCCTACACTCTTTAAATAGTATGAGCGTCGTCTGCAATTATATTTGCTGCAATATTGCAGCGTCAATTTTTCTGTCCTACATCATAGATCACAATGCGTCTATATGACGTTCATTAGATGCCGTTTGACTTGGGCAGATGGGTGGTTGGCATAGCACACAGCGCTTCATCTTAGCAGATGGAAAAGCGTGCCATAGAATCACGCATTTGTGCCCTTCTGCACTCCGCTAGTTTCATAAGTCAAAAAAAAAAAATAAATAAATAAAATAAAATAAAATAAAATAAAATAAAACATGCGAAATAATGCTCTAATATTTTAAATAATCTAATGACTTCGATGAATCTTCCATAATCAGCATTATACCACTTGCAAACGCATAAAAACGGCACAAAAACCTCAAAATTAAACAAAGTTATCGCTTTACACAGCTTGGGGAACTGTATGAAGCATAAAAACGTCATAAACAATCTTTCATAACGAACGTTTTTCAGATTCAAAGAAGTTTCTTTTTCTTTAATGCAGCTTATTCTTGGAAATAGGCTTTATAATAATTCAAAAGAATACTAAAGAGTCTTCAAGTTTTGGGTCTCATAACTACCGCTAAGGAGAACGGGTAAAGAGAACAATATAATCAACGAGTATTATTACCGTTCAAAATAAATAATAGTAATTTGCTGCTACCTTAAAGATCGATGATTCGAATTTTCGATTCAATTGTGAATTGTCACCATAAAAACAAACAGCGAATTATTTTTTATTAAAAGCACGCCAAGGGATTGAGAATAGTAGATCCACACTATCTAGAATATCATTGATGATGTAGCCGAATAATAGCCTATTCACAGTCTTGATCTATCAAGATGTATATCTTTGATAGTGTGTTCAGAAATTGTGAATACAAAATTCTTGTTACAGAATTCGAAAATATTTCCTTATTTTATGTGAATGTTTCTAAAATTTTCAGAACGTTTTTTTTTCAGTTGAGAAAATTGCTGGAAAATTGAAAATATCATAATTTTCCTTTTTTTTTTCACTGATTGGTCAACCGAGAATTAATTTGCATAAATTTCATTTCTTTCATTGATTGGTCAACAGAGCATTAATTTGCACACTAGACGGACCTTTAATGTATCATAAGCAAAGAGGAAACTTTTAATCGCATAAATTTGCACTTAAATGCTTTAGAATCGTTTTTTTTTCAGAAATAAGCATTCGAAATCGCAAAATATGTGTTCTTTTGTTTAGTGACATATTTCAAAATCGATTTCGAAGTCATTTTTATAAAAAGATATATTTTCACGGTTGAAAAAAAAAACGCATCTTCCAAGCCAAAATATCCATCGTTTTAATTGATGTTTTGAACACAACAAACTCAACTATGATCATATTTCATGATGGTCTGTTGAAAAAAACAAGTCGAAAATTTATGAATTTCATATCAAAATTTACTCAAAGATTCAAATTTCGGAAAATATTCGAAACTGTTATATTTTCAGGTTTATCACCACAAAACGATTCGATAATATCATCTAAGAGACATGAAGCGGAATTTCTCGGTAGCCTTTGACGAATAAAACGCGTATTGCGGATGTGATTTCAGCTACATTCTCAACTTAAATCTATTAAAGAAGTAATAGTAGAACGTATAGAATAAATTACACACAATGTAATACAACTATTTGTGAGGTTTAAACATCAAAATCCCAGTCATACTATAAGCGATAACTTTCCCACCTAGATTCATTTCAGCCAAGTTCTATTTATCGAAGCAGATTTCATAGAGACATAATGTTCATGCAAAATTCTAATTCGTATTTCTCAGAATATCAGCCGATAAATGTGGACTTAGATGGACAATTACGTAGACAGAGATAGAGCGGCAACAAAGGACTGACCCATAGTCATTTGTACAATAACGAGAATCACAACTCACTGCGTTACTCTAGACGGCATAATTGAAATGGTTCACAATGATGTGATCACTTGATGGATGAAATATGTGCAGTTTATTACCGTTGACTTTTTTTGCACAAATGACGTCATTACAATTCATCGATCAACAATATCGTCAACAAGCAAGACTCATTTGCCTTCTCATGTAAAATTATTATTCGTATAAATATTGAAAATGTTGCTCAATGAGTTGTTTTATTCACAATTAAACCACGAAATTGATTTAAAATTTTGCTTCCTCTCAACAATATTTCTCGCTAGACTATGAGTTAGTTTGACGCAATGCGTTTTTTAGACACTGCTAATTATTTGTTTCTGGAAGAGAAATAAAGGTCAGAAATTAGAGAGGGAAAGAGATGCCCTCTCTTTGAGGCAGCTTCCCTCTCCCTACAATTACCGAGATGATAGTAAATTTGCAGATGACCTGAGGCAGTGCCTTCAATAGGCAAATAGGTAATTCAAAACTGTTTTGGTGTTCCAGCCCATAATTCCTCATACAACAATAATGAATATAAGGAAAATAGTATTTAGGATGCTAACAGACGAAATCTGAAATCATTCTGTACCAGTTTCAATTAATGAGAAATTGATGTGAACAATTCTCAAAATACTACTGAAAGAAAGCATGAAAACGGACGAAGAAAGGGAAATGAATCAAAGTCACAGAATCGCCTCATATCACTGGACTGATATACGAGTAGTCGGATCGACCCATCAGATATCGAGATGCTCCTGCATTGAATGCACGCTCTCCACGATGACTGAACATATGGTAGGATAAACCCCTGAAATTCGATCACTATATCTATTATAGATCACCGATAAACATTCGGGAATTGCAACTCTTTCCAAGAGTTTATGAGATTTGAGGAGCTTTATTAGTACGGTTATAATTTTACCAAGATAGAACGACAATATCGAATGCTTCAGTTTTAAGCTGTAATTGAGGAAAGTCTATTAATAAATACGATTTGGACAAAGTGGAGATTAAACTTTTTCGCTAAAAATCCACAGCCAAAGGTTTCTTTGGAAGAAAAATGTTTGCAAGGTTATACAATTTTTAATCCATCGAAGTCACATCTATTGCCGCGCATAAAAAAAAAAAAAAAAATTGCAAAATGAACGATTATTCTCAAATCTCTTAAACGTTTTCAAAATGCATCTGAATAACAGTGGTCATCGGGTTTTTATTAATACATAGAAATTTTATTCATATAACACAAATTCGATAAATTACCTCCAACGAAGTAGATTATCACCCTTATTATCGATCAGATTTGATACCAATTGATAACGAACGCATTAAATTGTTGACTTAGTATGTTGTTCTATGCTGTAATGTACTACTGCAAGCCATTGTCATGAATATTAAAATGTAAACGCATTATGCAAAATGGTTTTGGCATTACCGGCTGTCTGCATAGCTTTTAGAACAATATTGGCATATATAGGGCTTCGAGCGCACATCAGAATAGACCTTGAGAGGATGCTTCGGTTCGTAGCCTTTCTCGATGAATTCCGGCACAGGGAATTCACTTTCCGGTATTCGTTGACCGGAACGAACAGTGATCACAGGAACCTCTGCCACCACTTCATCATCCTCACCAGGATGCTTGTGATAGAGCAGATCCGTGTAAGTATGGAATGTTCGACCACATTCACACTTATAGCCTTTCTGATCTAAAAAAATGCCTTCAACGGTTGAAAATGGGATTGTTGAGTAGAAAAAAAAGACTCGAAGAAGACGTTGAAAAAAATCGATATAATCATAAAACAACAAATCAATTATGAAACAAATCCGATCAAATTCGATCGCTAGTGCCGAAAATGTGCAATCAACCTGCTGAAGAACTAGCTATAGGTGTAGCATTTTTTGGGACTCAGAGCAAGCACAATAGGCTATTCCCTGAACTTTCTGTTCTTACCTCTTATCCCATACTAATGAGAATATGTTGCGTTAGAATTTTGTGCATTGTGCTTCAAATGGAAAATCCAATCAGAATTGTTCGAATTTCAGCAGTAATTAATTCAAGGAATCTTTTTCACTCAATATATATTTGAATTTAAAAAATTCCAAAGAGAATTTCAATAAAATGCATTGCAAGAATTGAAGCGCCTATAGAATTCAAATTCATAGCCGCGTGTTGTGAGAGGGAGCGGAACGTTGATAATAACGATATTTGTTCCTGAAATAATAAAAGAAATGTTACTCATAAAAAATTTTCTGAGCAGTTTATTTCTTACCTGAATGTTGTTTAGCATGATATTCCAATTCACACATGAAATGGAAAGACTCGGAACATTTATTGCATTTGTAAGGCTGAAATATTCACAGTAATTAATAATAATTGAAAGGGTTAATTTGTCGTTAAAAAATGAAAGTAATATTTGTAAACAATATTCAATGAACAGCACACATGAATAAATGAGCAAACAAAGGCGCTTGTCTCATTTTCTACCCTTCAAAGAAAATAACGTTTTTTTTTACGTTGGAGTAGTCGGGATACATCAATGGATGCTCAAATACGTAACTCGATACTGAATGAGCAGTTCTTCTGCGGAACGTTTCACTTGAAAGCATTTTTTTTTCGGAAAACCTTTATTATTTGTCAAATTTCTCAATTTCTTTCTCCATCTGTCATTTATTTCCTCAAAATAAAACTGAGTTGGAAAGACCAACCTGATCGACATTGTGCACCCTTTCATGTGCTCTGAGGGTGTTCATATAGTTGAAGGTAAGTCCACAGAAGCGACATGTATAGAAAATGAATCCATTGTCGTCTTTAACCCTTTCGACAACTGTGTTCTGTTCTGACAATTCCGCCAATGCATCATCTTTGCTTTTTTCATTCGTTGCCAGCTGAATTATTGACTTCATCTCATTGCTGTTGATATTGAGTTGTTTGAGATTTTAAATTTCATTTCATCGTTTCTCAGTGAGTATGAAACAAAAAACAGACACCTGTTGAACGAATTATATTAAACCGCCAATTTCGAAGAGCGTTTTCATACAATGAAACATTAAACAAGCACTTTGGATGAAACAATTAATTTTCGCATTGAAAATGTCCGCGGTAGCTCAGACATAGAGCATTCGCCCGGAAAGCAAGAGGTCGGGGGTTCGTCCCCGTCTGCGCACAAGTTTTCATTGGTCATCAAAAGCACCCAATGACAACTAAGAATGTTTTATTTCCTGGAATTTATATGCGAATCGTTTCCAATAAAAGTTACCATTTTTTGTAAGGATTTTTCACTTTAGCACTTCTGATATATTGTAATATCCACATTTTTGTTTAGTGAAAACCAGAGAAGATTTTCTATTTTATGAAGAAACAAACAAAAGACATAACATCAGGAGTGTTCACCTTTTTCTGAGTATGCATTTCATAAAACAATAAAAGACGAAGAAACTTTTAGAACCATGCATAGAAATATTCTTTTCGATCGATTAGATCTACAGTATCGTAGTAGTGGAGAGTGTCCGTTTCATTTCCTGGGGGCAACTCTATAATTAAATAAACAATAATGTTTACTCGTAAATAAGATGTTTTCCATCATCCTGCCTGCGTTATTGCCTGCGTTACTGCATAAACGGACGTTTTGATGTCAGTTCGGCCTTTGTCTTCTGTGAAAGGACGATGGTATGCCATCGCGATGTAAATGGTGACCACTGATGGAGTTACCGTTGGCAAACAATATATGGGAATTTTAGAGGAAGGAGGATATTTCTCATTAATAAAACTTTTCCCCCAGAGAACCTGTCCTTGAATCCGGGAGTAATTTACAGTATGGTCTATTTTTCGCTCTAGACGATTGATGTGGTAGAAAAAGTAAATGATAACACAATGGATATCAGTCAACTATGCCAATGAAACTAAGCAATAGTGCAAGCCCACTAATTATCCCACACAGAAGCGGGCAAATGAGGACAAAGCAGGTGCACAGCAACTAATAAATCCATAGGTTAGTAAAAAAGGAAAAGGAAACAGTGGATAGTGATCAACGGTCTATTAGAATTCAATAAAAGAATTGTGGTGATCTGGATGATCACAAGGTTTTTGCATAAAGGTTGAGTTCAGTGCATTTTGTCGAAACCTGCTCACCTTCAGCGCACAATGTTTCACTCCGAACTACGCCCTCCCTCCCCTCCCCCTCAAGCTAAGTCTCATTAGCACTACCGAACGATAGATATATGTATGCGTGCTTCTGTGTCGATTGACTGCCTTTTTAATCTCGCTTCAAGACCTCATCTCTTATTGCTATTCTCAACTAGCTGCTATGTGAATCAAGCGGTCTGTAAGCCTTTCTGTTTGCTAAACCCTCCCTCTTTGCATAATTCAACCATTTCGATGATCTTGTGACAGTAATAGCGATCTTTTTCGAAATCACGCAAGTTACACGATTGCCTTACCGATCGAGTGTATCTCTTGCGATCATGATGCTTCCACTATTACGAAGGAGCTTTTTTCAATCTTGTTCATGCTTCGGTAATAACGATATAGAGAAAACAACGCCCATAAATTGCTACTCAAAGCCGCGTTCCCTTATATCGTCGATAATTTCCCCCCATTCAACCCATTAAGTGCTGCGAATATCGTTTCCACTCATCATCTATATCGCTTTCGCTATTTCTTCATTTCAGAAAATAATTACGTAAAAAATTGGGATTAAATCAATATGTAAATGTACAAATTTTTAAAGCAATCGTTTATTTTATGCAAAAAATGGAACATTTAATTTAGATGTTTTCAAAGGAAAAAAGGGCGAAAAAATTTTTCAAGATATAAAACAACAAGTAGGATATCCTTTAGGATCAAATTTCTTAACAAAAACAACGAAAACTATGCGAATAAGTTGTGAAGATTTGTCATTTGGAATTTCGTCTTTGAAGTAGATATACATCCCATAGAAAGAAATGCTTTTGTATTTAGATATTCAGAGGAAAAATTAGTGATAGTATTATCAGCATTCGCAAAAAATCCCAACACTCCTTAGACTGTTGAAGAAGGAGGAGGCGTAATGGAGCAGGCGGGTACGGATTAGTGATATGAGTTGGGATTTAGAAGACAGAAAAGTATTGGATGCATGGAATAGTGCTTCAATAGACGTCAACATTGCGCACTCGATTTGCTCGCCTTCAGCTCAATTTGCACAGTGATTTCGGCGACTGGCTGAAATTGCAAAACGAAAGTATACGATAGGAATGCTTCATCGATTTTGTAGAGAGTCGAAAAAATCTATAAATCTACCACCCAAAGTTGTGTAATAATATGAGGATAAAGAAACCTTCATAGAGGCAACTCGATGAAAATGATTTTTACGTAAAAAGACGAATAAGAGTGATTTTTTTAAGTAAAACAAGCTTTCTGAATAAAACGATAAACTAGTATAAATGATGAGAGAAAAATTTGTGCCACCTTCATCTTCCCCAGCTTAATGATATTCTTCAGGCTCGCTAATTCAGTGCGCAATATGGAAAATAAAATGAAAGAGAATGAAAACATGCAGGATTAGAGTATACATGCGATAAGTATACAGGCTAAAACCTCTTATCACTAATAATTGCATAGTAGTGAGAAAAGGTTTCGTCCATTGAGGTATCAACAAAAATTTTTATCTATTCATCTATTTTATCGATAATAAAATGGATATAAAAGAAAAACATTTGTTTATTCAACGTGAAAATGCATACTAGGGTTGGGTTAATATTATTTATATTCTTACAGTTGCGGTCATAAGCGATCGCAGATTTCACATGATATATTATGCGAGAGCTATAGTGATAGCGAGATGAGCTTTCAGAGCATTGCCCATAAAAAAGAATAGTTTTTTAAGTTCTCAAGACTCCTCTTTATGAATCATGGCTACTTGAAGATAAAATACAATTTCTGCGTTCAATTCACAAAGTTCAGAGGAAAATCTCTAACACTAGCGATCACCTAATTCTCAATCAACATTATTAATCCGACTCTCAAATGGTTCAGCAGATATATAGTAATTGTAAAGTAGTAATTCTGGTCTAACGTCATAACCCTCGCAAACATCACGATAATCAGTGAATAGATAAAAATAAATTAACAGTTGAAGTTCTACGACTAGGCATCATAAAAGTTTGAATGCTTGAAGAAACTAGATTGCTGACGTTCACATATGACTATGTAATGCGGTGAACATATGTCAGGCTTGAGCTCATACGTTAAGCTGAGTTCACGTAACAGCTGCCAACACACACACACACACACTCTCTCTCTCTCATTATAATGTCTTTCAACTGAATGACACATATAAAAACTTTTACCCGTCAAATTTAATTACGAGCAGATAGCATTCAATATTTTCAAATCTTTTTAAGGTAAACTAAGTTTCTGCTTGCGCAACAATTTTAGAGTTTTTATTAATAAATCGCATAATAAACTTCGATAATTATTATCGACTGTTATCGTTATAAATATTTAGCAGAATAATTTGTTTATTTCATCTTGAACTTTTCAATAAAATGAAGCAATAATTCTCAAATAAAACCAAATTCAAAGTATATCAGCAACCGTTATATGCATATTTATCATCAATACTGCAAGCTTATCGTATTTGAATATGTTTGACTGCCAGTGTTCTAATTATAGAAAACGATCACCTTTGTTGAAGATCATTTTCTATTTTGATAACTTTTTCAACTTTCACAATTACTGAGTTCATTAATAGTGCAATATTTTTTGTATCAATTCCATTTCCCCACCTTATCCGCTTTACAAAAGCGCAATACGGTAATATCGTGTCTGTGCGTACCTGTCTGTGCATGTATGTGTCTGCCTGTTGGCCCAGTAATTTCAACTCAAGAATCACCGAAATTAGCGTTAAGAAATTTGATGAATATATTCTACATCATCGATTGATCTCGTACACCATATCTCATCTTGACCTACAAGTTTTAGTAGAAGCTGTAAATATTTAAAAGTGCTAAAATATATGCAAGAATTTTTCCATCAGTTGAATTTCTCCCATTTTTCACTGTTTGGCTCATTGAAAAACGAATCCCTTGCGGAAAATTTATGCAGAATGCAGATGGCCAGATCAGTTGAAATATAAAGTTTTCTGCAAAAATATTCCACTGATTTTTTGTTTTTCATTCGTAACTTAAGAAAATGTTAATCGCATCAACGAGATGCAAAAAGCGCATATTGTGCGGCTGTACCTATCTTTCATCGTCTCTCTAATGTTTATGAAATCCCTCATTGGCCCGTCAACCTGTCCGATGATGATTTCGTGATGAGATCAGATAACGCCGTTTATTGCAAGGTTTTGTCGAAATTTTTGATGAAAACTAGATTGCATAAGTTTAAAAAAATGAAGCTAACCCGGGTATCAGGTTGCGATTCTGTTGACTGTTCTGCCGCTTTGTTCTGCAAATACCATCAATGATCGGTGAAATGATACAGAGTGACAATTATTGTACACATCACAACAATTCACCTGACATAGTAAATATGAATCTGATTGAATTTTTTGGGTAACTTTTGGGAATGGGCAATTTGAGACTTTTGCAAATCGGGTATATTATATAGCGCAAATATGTACGAAGACAAGGTAGGTATTCATTATAAAACATATTCTGAGTAGATTAATCGTACAAAAATCGACAAATCAGTAGGAAATCATGCCAGATAAACAACCAAGGTATCATGTTTATTCTTAAAATTTTTGATACTTAATTGTTTCTTGTCAGGAATAGTGTTAAAAGCGTTCAATTGTGCTTTAGCTAAACTTTAGTTAACTAGAGTGTAATAAAAACTGGTGACCATATTGAAATTAATAATGCGAATTAAGTCTGTGTGGGTTGCAATAATCTAGTTCTGAGAATTTATTTATGTATAGCGAATTGAGCATCTCAGACAAACATCAGCAGACAAGCAGACAGACATAAACAAACCGATCAATATCTTATCGTGTTCTTGCAAAAGATGCAAAATATATACTTACATTTCCCTTGTGATGATGCACATTGTCTTCCTGAAAGCAATATAGCACATTATTAATGCGTGGGGAAAACTTTTTGATGTAAACATTAGCAGTGCTTTAGTAATGGTGAATCTTCCACATGAATTGCAAAAATCTTATTAAATGCTAGCTCGAAACGACTAGCAAAGCGAACTTCGTTTCCATTGGAGTTCATTTGATGCATTTTGAAGCTCAACTTTTTTTTTTCATTCTGGAGTCTTTTGGAGCATATAGAGGAGTTGATTTTGAAGTGTTTTGATGCTATCGGAGTCATTATTTGAATCTGACTGCAACTCACTTATTTGATAACAGATGAAAATTTAGTCTCTGGATAAAGTTTTTATCAATCATCAAATAATGGTCAAATAGAAGTTGAAAAAAGTTTGCAAAAGACAACCTGAAAGAAAATGTGCGCGCGGATTTAATAAATGACTAAATTTTGGCAAAATTGATCAATCAATAATTGATCAGTTTTGAGATCAACCAGATTTAGTTTAAACCACTGAGAGATCCTTTAGAAGATTCATTCGGCCGTCATTGAGAAAGTATAATGGTGTAATATTCGCTATCGTTGTAGCATTGCTACTATATTTTATTGTTCATTTATTAGTAATCTTTTATATTATTTTCATGTTATTTTTTATCATTTTATTTATGAATGATTAAATCTTTGCATAGTTATGTATTTAAAAGAAGCAATCGAATTGCTAAATGATTCATTCAACAAATATAACAACGAGAATCATAAACATCCCCACAACTGGTAATAACAAAAAGTAAGTCATTTGCGCCAATGTTAATGTAATGCACCATTTAAGTAGAGTATAGTAAATAAAATCACGTAAATCATTGCAATTAGAATAAAAGAAATAGAAACCTTATTGCAACCGGTTGCCTGCTCAGTCTCGTCCATTGTAGAAATAAGAGTGATGAGGAGAGCAGCGATCGGATGTGAAGTGCTTTACAACGCACGCTAACCGTAGTCAACAAATAAAAGCCACACGGGGTTGAGATAAAACAGGGAGACACTACAACAGGTTTACACTCAGCACGCAATGCACACCCGGCCAAGTGCTGCTCTTGCAAGCTTATATCTTAACCACCACGCACGTGTATCACATTCTTTAATTGAAAGCATACGTTAAAGGCATATAGAATCGAACATTCCTATTCGTCGTTTGATGGGAAATGACTGTTGAAAGGATGGAAAATAGGACAGGACAAGAAGGGGAGGAAAACTAAGAGAAGGTGCAACGAAGAACGTACAATTAGAATTTTCAAATTCATCGAAGAGAGTATAGAAATTTCCGGAAGAGTGAGAACGGACTAACAAATAAGAACGAATAGGATAAAGCATGATGTGTTCACTGAAATCATAAAACAACGAATGGATTTGAGATAGTGACCAAAAATCTACACAATTCTGGATGTGCCATCATAGCTGTAGATCGACTTTTGGTTAAAAAATGTCGCAGAATTAATCTGCCAATAGAATTTCCCATTCCTTCCTTTTTAATGTAAAGGCTATAGTCCCTGCATCCTCTACTTGAAATCACAGGGAATACAATTTGAAATCCTGCTCATTAACGAAATGTTTACTTTTGTTATCTGATCCCAGTCAAGAAAGTCGGAACTCGGTCTCTTCCCCCCCCCTCATCAACGGTCCTGGAATAAAACAAATTAAATTCTCTTCATTTATGAGTTTGGATTAGTGAAATATTGAAATAATTACCGTTTGCCCATACAGACATACAGAAGAGATCTGCATAAGAAAAAATATACAAAAATTTTAGTCGGTCCTACGATGTCACTCTTTATAAAACTTTAAACGTTTTTGTATGAAGTCAATTTAGTTTGATAAAGGCTTTAAATCAGTATTAAGGAATTTAGAAATTATATCAGACAAGTGCGGACGCGCACCCGAGAAACAGAAGCAATACCGTTTTTGCTTCATTACTCATCACGCTCATCAGTTCAATAAATTACAAAAGAGTGATTAAAATATGCAAAACAATACATACAATTATAATAACGCATATCGATCGCTCCTATGAATTTTCTACAAAGTTTCTATGCAAGAAAAAAACGCATCGCAAAAGTGGTGCATTATGGGAAAGCCACGTCTGTTAGCAAGCGCTCTACCCCGAGTCCAGTAGCTCTTCAACTCGGCAACCATTACACAAGAATTACGAAATTCGGCTGATATATTATAAACCATATGATTAATCTCCCACTTCAAGCTGATTTATGAAATTCTAAAAGGGTTACAATCATTGAAAGCACGTTTCATCGGGCAGTCTTCTATCTTAAAACAGCCAGCGTATGAAAAAAAACAACGATTCTTCTGTGAGCAAGCGGTTAGGTTAGCTAAAATATTAAAGCATTATTTTGCACTTTCACGTTTTGTCGGTAAGTGATGAATCTATGATACCCATACTTCCTCTGAACTAATCGGTTAAAAAAAATGCACTCCGGTCGATAAAAAACTTATGTAATTCTCAGCCAGATTTCAGCATTTTCAACTAAGTTTTTTCAATGCCGGTGGGTCGGTGTGAAATGGAGAACAAGCGATCATTTTATGGCATAGACTATACAACGATCAAATTCTGTAACTCTTGTTACGGTGATTAGACTGTCGGACATTGAAATCGTCAGACAAATAGGCATACAAACACATAAAACTCCATAACTGAGTTTAATATGAAGCGATAGAAAAAAGATTTCGGCATTGGCTATTCCTCCAGCAATGAGCAAATACGACAATGAAGGCCGATGAAATGCAATAATGCTTTATATACGTACACATTACTTGCTGACTCATCACTCACTTCACAGCTGTGATCTGCCTGCTGTTGTATATGTGGGAGTATGAGACTTCAACTCAATTGCATTCATTTAGTTGATTGATCGACCCATTCCACTAGTAATGAAAAATGTTTTCTCCAATATTTCCAACCTACGTTTTAAGTAAGGTGACAATTAGGAAAACACATTCGGCGGGCAAAGCGAAAAACAAAAAACTTACTCGAGAAAATATAAAGCAAAACTTATTCAAATTATTTCTTTTGCCTTTCTATCCACCTATTATTCATTCCTGGCGCGCGTATTTACTGTTTACCATTTCAAAGGCGAGTTAGTAAGGAGGCACAAAAGTGTAAGAATCGTACATTAAAATAGATCTGAAATAGATCTGACCACGGGAAAGCGCGATACGTGCTTTTTGCGATACAGCTCAACTCTTGCCCCCTAAGACATTCAAATAACCTATCCACCCTTTGGCTGCCTGGCCTTGCACCAACCCTTAGCCAAGATGTTCGTTTCTCCCACAACTGCTTTCGCATAACGCGTTTGACTTCATATCTCGCTAGACACCTATTCAAGTGGTGAATTGAAACGAAAAGAACCATGAGGATCGGTTTACACTGATCAAACTTCATGGATCAGATTTAGATGAGAACGGGGTGGGCAAACAATATAATCCACTCGTTTATCTTTACAACTTCCCATCCACTAAATTCCTTCAAAGGTAAGCTGCCTTTTTGTTGAATTATAAACCACCAAAAATATGATAGCACCAATGAATCTGACCACTTGCAATCTTGAAGACCTATTTGCTGTACGAAAATGCATAAACTTTTTCCAATAAACCCATTCGAATAGTTATACGTACAGTTCGATTAATTCAAGCATCATGTCGAACCTTTACTAATATTAAACGAATTAAGTCAACATGAAATACAAAAGCCAATAATGAGTCAACAAAATGATGGTCAGATATCGGAAATTACTACACAAAATATTATAGGAATACTTCATTAGACATGCAAGAAAACTGAAACGAGAAGAAAAATAGCTCAAATATATGAGCATTTCAAATATCTCAAATGAGAAGCGCAATGACAGCAAACATCTTCTTTGCGGTGAAAAAAAAAAATGTATGATGATCAATGAATGTAAAACTGCGTTCACTTCCTCCATTAATATCAATCAAATTTTCTGTCTTTCTTTAGAAAGTTTGATTTGAATATATGAATAAAATGGGAACAAATAACCGCACCAAAATTTGTGCATTTTTTAAAAAATTCATTACCGACTCTTCGTCCTTTTATGCCCTTCTAATATGCACAAAATCCTGTATTTGCATATAGCTGCAATCTGCCCAATATACACCCCTCCATCTATGCCAGCATCACCCACTGAATAAATTAACGTTCCCTAACGTATTGTTAAAGAGTTCGAAGATGGGAAAATAATAAAAAATGCATCGAACCTCTATATGGTTCTGTTTATGGCTGTGCTAGTGGAAAACTGTAGAAAAGATGAAATACTTCTCGTCGTCGTGGTTTGTACTGACATATTAGAGATCGCCTGATAGAAAAAAAAGACGTAGGATAGAGAATAAAAAATAAGAAATGTATATAAAGGTATTGAAATATTTCACAAGCGATAATAATGGACGAAAAAGATAAAATAAACCTGAATCACCTATCATGCATATATACAAAAATATTAGCAACGACAACAGCACAAAGTGATACAGATGAATTCGCTTTTAAGCCGCTTAAAACTTATTTCGCTTAGGAATATTTTTTTCTTTTATTTTATTAAAACTTATCCTCTCAAAACCAGCACTTTATTCGATGCTTTTGAGTAAGGGTTTTTTTAAGTTTTATAGTTTACCATGAAAAAAAATAATAGCCTACTCGGCATAAGAGCACTCTACCGAAAACTTATAGTACGACCACATCCCCCTTCCCCTCTTTACCTTTCACTCAGTCTATTTTCTGTTCATTCCAGTCTTAATGGGATATCAATAGAGAGAACTTTATTATCTTTAAAATTTCGACAGCTTTTAATGAATTACAACATGAAATTCTCAACGTAACACAAAATATACAAAATAGCAATGGAACGGTGAATTAAAATCACCTTCGAGATATATACACAAATTCATTTCTTCGGTGATTTCATCTTTAGTGGCGACTTTCGAGTTTTTCTCTGAAAAAAAAAAGAATATCCTCAACAATACAGACGAATGAATATCTCAACCATAAAGTGATAAAAATCGGATAACTCAAATAAACACTAATAAACGAATGTATCCCCACAGAAATGATTCTGTGGCCGGACATTAAATCAAACGACAGCATTTTTTAAAACAAAGGCTATAAAAGAAACCATCTCCTCTGCAATCTTTAATCTTAATTATACAACCATTAAGTCATACTTACTCTTCAATCTTATACTTCCATTCCATCACATCATTGTAAATTGATTATGGTGTGGTCCACAAAGGTTAATCCCGAGTCACTTCTCCATTTCTATTTTTATCTTTGCAAATCACATCAACCCATGCAGATGTTTATTTGAAAGCACGCTTCATTGATCACCCTTTGCACAGGAACACAATTTTCAATGAGCGCCTAAATACGTTAAAATGCCGGTGTGCTTTCAGGTCAATACTAATAAACTGACATCACAGTAATCTTTTTTCTTTAACAATACAGTCGTGCTTCTATATTAGAAGTCATCAAAGGTCCATTCTTAATAGTGACATCTACTAAAAACACTGCAACAACTTTCGGACTTATAAGCGCTTAAGAGTGAAAAAATGCCTAGCAAACCGATTGCTTCGGAGCTCTGAAATCTCCTCACCTTAGCATCACAAGCTCGAGAATCGACCCTCCTCAACAACTTCTTACGCTGTTGCTGTACGAAGAAAAGGATCACGCCTTACCAAAATCAAAGTCCGCATCCATTACACTTCCGCATTTTCACACACCATCTTCCTATGATAAACTGACTGTGAAAAACGATATACTCATAATCGCATAAAAAAAACCTTATGAAGTAGGCCACGTTCCGCAACCGCTTCTTGCTCCATCTTTTCATTATGTATCTTCGTCAATGTATCAAGGAATTCATCCAATTCGGCCTGCAAAAGTTTATTGCCCAATATATGCAAAATTTTAGAGAGAAAACCTCTACAATATTCATTCAGTCGACAAGATTGCCCAAGAATACACCACAAGTTGATTTCATGATACACAAAAGAAAGAAATGGAACAATCACAAAAATACTCGGTAATTGAAAAATGGAAAATCTATAACGCATAATAATTCAAGCATGGTAATTATAAAAGCAATCAGAAGCAAATGCAACGCATCTTAACTTTATACTTTCATGGTAGCAGGATTGCACTGTTAACAAGCCAATACTGAAACAAACCTTAAGCTCCGTATTGCGTAACGCTGTTGTTTTTCTGAAGTGTACCATTGCTGCCGAAAGGTTAGCGAATACGGTATCCAATGAGAGGAGATATGCGTAGGACGGAAGAAGATCGGACATTATTCTCAATGATTTCTCACTCAAAGGTAATCGCGAGATACAATACGAAAGACATTCCGCCAGGCGTGCATCCACCTTTCCACTTCTGAATATGGAAAGCCGTTTGATACATGAATAACCTTTACAACTAAACTGAAAGAGAACCTAGTACCTGATCCACGTCAGATATAACGTATGCGAGCAATCTACTTGATAAGCGAAATCTGATAAGATGATAAAATCCGGCTGACCGGGGGCTATTGATGGAAGGACGGCTTCCTTCTTTGATTTGTTCATAAATATGCAAAAATAATGCGGAAAAACTCATCCAACTTAATTAAAGGTGTGCGAAAATAACCTTGTTCCGGAGTACACATTTTTAAATAACATGATCAAAGCAGATGGAACTTTCAACTGAACAAAGATAAACAAGTACCTCAGGGCTCTCATTTCATTTCACATAACTGAAGAAAACTAGTAGGAAAGCTGTCATAACACTATAATCCCATCACTTGCTAATAAAACCAACGTTTAAAACTTTTGCCAAATACCAACACCCCTAAGTTCAGCCCCTATACTGCACAAAACGAGTGCAAGTATTAAACTGTAGAGTATGAGAGTAATGAGTAAAGTAAATCAGCATACTGATCGATGGCGCTTTGCATTCGTTGGCATAGCTTCTCTAACAAGCTATCCGCTTGCTTGTCTTTCTTTATGAACGATAACAACAACCTGAAAACATTTTTTTAGCACTTGCCGCATGATTTACCTTAATTGCGTACTACAACTACCTAAATAGAGATAGTGGATAAACAACTGTAAGCAAATATCTTGGCTCGAAAAATTCAACTTACTGCAGAATATACAGATGAACTTTGAAACTGTTTGCAGCAAATTAGTGAGGTAAGAAACAGAGTCCATCTGACTCAGAGCCATCAAAACTCAACCGAATCTTAGATGCATAAATATCCTCACTCATTCTCCACCTAAAGTACCGAAAAGGAAACTCAGTAAACGAAGAAAAGATCCATATAAATCTGGAACGACTCATTTATACGAAAGCATCTGTTCAAGGCGAAACCGTAAGATGTTCACTTATTGATGTTCAATGCAATCCTCCTCCCTCAATAGTGTTGTTTGAGTCATTGGTATGCTGTATGCATTCAGTATGAACACATAGCCACATTCCAAAATCGACAGTAAAAACGTAGTAACCGAAGCACTCGCCCCCTCTAAGAATAGATCCCTCTCCCCTTCGCTCTCCCCTTTTTCTCTCACGTGCCTCAAACCTTATTTTTCGTGAAAACACGGATCAAAATGTTAGCCAGTTTCAGCCCACAACTATTTAAGCATTTTGCATTGAAAGAATGAATAAAGGAACTAATGAATGAAATAAGGAAGCAGAAAGAAAAGACGAGTTAAAAAATAATTGACTAGTCACGAATCACTTCTTATGAGAACTGACTTAAATTGAATGAGGATTTTTGAAATGAACGAAAGACACTCACTTCATGATTTGCCCAAAATCTTCTGTAGTGACTTCTTCATTCGAGGAGAGACGTGAGATCATATCCGGCATCAAATTGTAAATAACATTCCCCTGAAGTGGAACAATGAAAACAAAAACAATTAGAGTAATCTTTATCCAACAATTCACAATTAATCAAAAGCTGCTCAAGGATGGGCGGATGTCAACAAATGAGATGGTAAGGCGCATTGGATGCCCACAGTTATATGTGTTCCACAAATCGTTGTATAAATATTGGAAAATGACCGACTGTTTCTATAAATTACGAGGGTAAAATAAGACTTTGAGTGGTGATGATCATGAGAGTACTAGAGGCTGACCAGCTTGATGAAATAACTATCGCTTTGAGTACGCAAATTAAATTGATCACTATAAAAAATAATATTGAACATTTTCCTTTATAAACTGCTCTCTCTTGATCAACCTTCATATTATCACAACGAAGCACTATAAAGCTTATGTACATTAAAATGGCGACTTTAGTAGCACCTTACGTCCTTGCGAAAATAAAAAAAATTTGGAAAAATACCAAAATCCCTATCAACCCCCTACGTCCCCCCTTTTTCCTCCTGAAGATAATCGACTATGCAACTCGGCGAGAATTCTAAAAGAAAGAAACCTTTTTGGAGAGTTCGACGAAGAAATATTTGGCAAGATTTGCAATACTTGGGTTTGCATCAATCGTGCACCGTGCAAGATCAGCTATTGTGCCTCTAACTTTGACCATATCGTTTAGAATTAGATGTGCCAACACAATAACACATGTCTCACGTACGTAGATATCCTTATCTCGAATTCTGCAATCATTGATATAAAGCATTAATAAAACTATAACGGAGAGTGCCATAAAAGAATCGCCACAGTGTTTTAGATCACTTAAAAAACATAGAACGGAAATAAAAGCTGTTTATCAGATGCGAGAAACAAACTTCATGAGCATTCTTCGGCAATCACATATATTACAGAAAGACTGCTGGAGCCAAAGAAAGGAATGACAGTGAACAAATCAAAGATCAAAGTGCACAACCACCTCTTATAGAAAAAGAAACTGATCTTCTGGCACTGCAGCTCGATCGATACCCTCGCATAAAAAACGGGCAAATCTACTTTTTTACATACAAGTGGGATGAATTGACTGATCAGCATTCGACGAGTCTAAGCCATAACCTTCACATGACAATTGGTTTCCTAAATTTAAGCGATATAAAATAACACTGCGTCGCTACGAACGCTTCGTTGATTAAAGTAAATGATAGTTAAATGAAGTAAAAATACGAAGTAGGCTTAATGCTACTGTTCATTTAAAAAAAAGGCCGTGAAAAAAGAACCTTTCGTATAGATAGAAACTGTGTTTCTCGACAACATTCGGGAAACGGAAGCATAAATCACCGGCTGCCACCATCAGATTACTGCGACATTCGGCGCTAGGCGAATGCGCCAAGAAGTGAACGAATATCGGCATCATGTGCACACATACGTGCATACTGAAAACACATTCTCTTTCATTTTTCTGCGAACTAGTAGCGATAAATGCATCAAACGTGACCAACAACCTTTCTACTCCCTTCCGATTTGAAGTGGATGGCAAATAAGATGATGCTTTAATTTTCTCTCGCAGCATGAATCAACCAAAAAAAAGTTTTTTCAAGCAACTGAAATGATATATGCTATTTCGCGGATCGTAATCACCATTAACCCACTGCTTGTCTTTTAACAAGTAGTTTCTGCATGCCTCAATAGGCTTGTTAATTTCCCCCACAAGCATTTCTTTAAAACCTTAATTAAGATTTAATAAATATGCTAGCTATGAAACATATCACCAGAAAAAACAACCATACAGACAACTGCTTCCACATGCTGATCCACCCTCCTTTCTTATTCCTTAAGGTATTCACCAGTACTTAATAAAAGAGCCGGAAAATATCAATTATTTATTGTAAAACGCAACTACTAAGAACTTGTTTTATAAAATCCCAATAACACTGAAAAAAAATTTTAAGTGCCATTCGATGTATTTATTACGCAAGAAAAAAAAGTAATTTTGCAGTTATGAAACATGTGCATACATAGAGTCAATACGTAGACAACGCTACAGGTGGCCAATAAAGTTTAACCACATATGCGCATCAAACAGCCAATTTGCTGTTTTGGCTCAATAATTGCATAAATTTCAGAAAATTTCAAACCTAAGCAGCATGACTTTCGACAGCGCAAGTGCAGCAGCCGAACGCAATCGCTCACTGCAGACAGTTTTTCGTGATTTAAGCACGAATAGTAAGAATGGCGTTAATCGACTCAGCAGTTTCCCTCTTCGAAATACACCTGTCTCGCAGATGCGTTGTGCACGTTGTGCCAATCTTTCTTCTTCGGATATTCCTGCATAATCACTACTACAATTTGTATGCAAACATGTTTGTAAGAAATGATGCAAAATGAAATTCAGAATCCCTCTCATTCACCTACATCAAATCAGAACTGAAATTCAGGAGAGCAATCAAATAAACCCCTCTCCAAACCTCTTCCCCACCAATAATTAATTATTCAATCAATACCATAAATTGATAGCGACAATTTAATACGTCATAATAGGCTTATAGGTCAATCTGATCATAAAAACAGTGCTTCACATACACACAGCTTATCCGTTAATGGATTCTTAGCTAAAAATCACTCGTTACATTCAATTACATCAGCTTTAATATATTGCGCAATCGTCAGCCTTTCTGGATATTTAGCTCGACTCTACATTTAAGAAATCAGCACCCTCAAGCTATATACCTGTGAGCCCGAGTCGATCCTCGGAATCCTGCTCATTTTCCTCAAAGAAACCAATTCGTTCCATTGATTCTCTCTCAAGTTTGGTCGGCATTCTATCTTGAGGATAGTCTTCCGCATCAAGCGGCTTCCCTTTCATCAGCGGCTCTGCACCCAACGATGCTGCTTGACGCATCGCATGTAGAAGTTGAGTCTTACGTTTCATTTCCGCCAGAAATGATATATCGACGTGAATCAGGATTTTAAGTGCCACCTAAAAATTTCAGCTCTCAAAGAAACACTCCATAATATACAACAAGAACCGCCTAGAACATTTCAAGATTTTGCAGTGCTAATAAACCACGTGTTCCCATCCAATTCCTCATATTTTCTGGCAATCTTTAAAATGTTTTTCATTTGCACATGATTGTTATAAGCGCTTCGGCCACCCGTAAACTGCTAGTCCCCAATATCCTCCTGCATCCGCTAAATAAACTGCTTCAGTCATATAATTTAGAGTCCAAAATCACCATTAGAGGTGGAAACGCGGTGAAAAAATAAGGATTCAATGGCTAAAAGGTAGTGACTAGGATAAGGAATATATATTTGAGAAATACAGTGACTAATTCTGACTAATGCACAATCAATCAAACAACTCAACGAACAACATAAATTCTTAAAAACAATGCTCACTCAACAGTTGTATCTCGCAAAAACGATCAAAAACGATCACATATAAGAACGAGCAAAATATCGCATACATTGAAAAACAGGAAATGAAGTATAAACAAATTGATAAATCACGAAAAAATATTATAGATTGATGAATTATTTAGCTCTTATTCAATCAACTCGAAGAGCATCATCAAAACAGTACTACAGCAATAATGCGATAATATTGAGTTTAATTTCAACTGAATACAAAATTTCTGATTAAACTTTCCCTTATCCCTTCTATGCTTATCCATAAATGCGTTGAGTATGCTTACTTGACCGGTGAACGCGCAAACACGTTCGGCGATTGTCTCCCAAACAGCGAACCGATTTTCAGCTTCTGCGTTAAGAGCCTTATCAAAAAGTCGCTTGATCTGTGCTAAGCTTTCATCGTTAAGTTTGTTTGTCTCCCGATCGTTTTCGTCCACTTCCATACTTTCGTCTCCATCCTCATTGTTCCATTCTTCCAACCAGTGCTCCTCCTTCGCTATCAAATCCTCTACTTCAGGATCAAGTTCGATCTCATCGTTCACATCTCTATGAAAACAAGAACTGATAAAGAATGCAGTGCATTCTAAGCGGCCAAACGGGGCACACAATAAGCGGATTGCAATATTTGCCGAATAATTATAATGCATGCCCTCCTGCAGGACGCCTGTTGCAATAATCAAGGTATAGGAAAGGTCTCTTTTACGGCCTCTTCAGCCTCACGCACATCTGCAAAATAGCTTCCTCTGCCAAGACCTAGCCTTCTTAAAATGGCAGCCATAAACGGCCGGTTGCTTTTACTACATCGGCCGTTTTCACTCATAGGCTTTCCAGGCTTAATATACGAAAGTTAGTTATACAGTAAGTCGACTGGTTGGAGCCAAAATGCGGTAATAGGAATTCGGGAGTTCGATCTCCACCACGAATAATTTTTTCCGATTTCAATCGTTAAAGTTAATTACGGCGGGGGTTAATAAAAATGCACTCACTTGAAAGTGGCGTTGGCGACAGCTTCGACCTGTTGTCTTGAGATCCAGAACGAAGCGAGAGCATATTTCGCTTGACGGACTATACTCGATGCGATCCGACGCACACTCAACGACGGGCGTGCCGCTGTGTAGAAAAGAGCATTAACCGCTTTATCCATAACGCATAGCCATTCATAACTTCTATTGCTTGCATCTGCAAATCTCATTATTGAAGAGCGGGAGAATCAGATGCAAATGGATTCTTGTGAAGAATACTTCAAACCAAAAGGTTGTGAAACGGAGGGGAGAACGGCAAAACCAAAAATAGGATTTTTGCTCCGATATAGACATAAGAATGTTGAAATGACCTCCTAGTCCCCCCATTTTACTCAGCACTATTCATCATTTGATTCTTTCATAAACTGCTAGCAAATAAATGCAGTAATCTATCTCACATGAACGGAGGCGCATCGATAAAACTCCCAGTTAAAAAAGATAGTCATGATGGATACGCTTTCTAACAATAAATAAAGTTTTAAAAGAAGAAATAAATAAAAAGACTGCAGTGATAGAAACAACTGTAATGCTAATAAATTGATAAACAAAGCAATTTCGTCCAATTATACAGTTTGATCGCATTTGAATATGCCAATTATTGAATCGAATAAACGATAAATTATTTTTGCCTCATTTCCTCTCTTCAAATAGAATCCTCAAGAAAACGATTTCATTAAACAATAACGAACATTGAGAGCGCTTCAATCCAAACCTTATGGTTATGAATTTATCAAAAAGTTGTGAGATCATTTGCAACCTATCGTCGGATCATTGCATCACCAAACGGCTCAATGAAACAACCATTATTCATTTCCTTTTGCAAACGATAATTTGAGTGGTCAGATCGTATTCCCCTCCCCCGATTCTAATGTACACAACGTCCCTCAAGCCACTTTCTTTCATTCCTCCAAAATTTTACTTTCTGGCTTTTAGAAAAGATCCGAGAAGCTAGGGGCCTTCACTCCTGAATATTCCTTATCGACATTACTGGAATTCTGAAGTCGTAGAAATTGTTTTCCGTATCAAACTGATAATAAAAGAACAACTCAACGACTCACTCTCAATGAGCAAAGTTTCAATACATCGGATTATGCGATGCGATTCTGGTAACCGAAAAGGTCTCTCGCTGAGAGTGGCCAAATCTCTTGCATTCGGCAGACCACCCAACATCGAGATCGCATTGAAGTATTCAGCAGCCAGAGTACCATCATCGCCTTCGAAAAACGCTTCACGACGGGACATCTCCACAAAAAATTCCAAACGCTCCCGCATGAATCCTTTATTTGCTCTGCAAAGTTGTTATTGCACAAAATTCAACAACCGTCTTTACCCTATGCATTTTATAACTCTTCCCTTTATCCAGAATTCACGTCTAAAATATTCGTTATATACCGGATATCGCATTACACTAGAGCAATTTACTGATTGTGCTATTGCAACACCTATTTGATGGATGCCGTAATAGCAATATGCAACGTGACGACAAATGAGGTCAGAGTTTTTTTTTAAGATTCGAGTTCATTTTTTATGAGGTTCGGTTATATAAATGCTAGAAGACGTCAACTAAACCAACTCCCACATTGAAACCTCAGTGAGAAAATGCTTACCAGTAAACAAGGAAGTTCATGTTGTTTCATCTCAAAATTTGAATTCTTTATCACTCACCCAGAAAGATATACCCTCTTTCCGAAAGTTCTGTTGACATCCGATGGTATATAACCAATGCGCCATCAGTATATACAACAGTACAAAATTACAAGTACCCGCATCAATGGACCTCTGATAATAAGGAACCTGCATATGATCGAAAATAATCGAAGAGCAGCGACCCGAACTGCACCCTGCGTAGAGAATACCACCGACGATAATGCATCCAACAATTGCACGTTGAGCATGTTCTCACGTGCCATCAAGCAGATCACCTTAAAACATCCAATCTCAATCAAATCATTCATAAATATTTCCACTAAAAGCGAATATATTCACTGTCATTTAATAATGCAATAATTAACGTCTTTCACACTTTTACTGTTATTCAATCCTCTTTCTTATGTGGTGAATTATAACCACAATAAATAATAGAAGTGCAACCATAAAAAAGAATGAAATTAAAATCATAACAACAAATGGAATACTGGAAGATCAACTTTAGATGTGACACAAAAATTATGCATTATACCAAACGAAACTACTGAAGTAGCTACAACGACAGCTAATAATGTATAGCCATACAATATAAATCGTATAGAATAAAGCATCACAGATCATACAACAGTCTACATCAACAAAAAATAACATTTTATATTCCAAAACGATACAGAGTCATTCCGGTAGACCTTAGTCGATCAATTTGCTTTCAAACAGAATTTCTTTCATGTAAAATTGCAGAATGCAGTGAAACGCTTTCTCTCCGCAAATCCAATAATAAACAGGTTAATATCTTATGCGAAAGATAAAAAAGAAAAATATAAGATGAATTTCACCTGCTCCAGTGAGACTCTATCCTCTTCACAAACACCTAGAACGATCTTTATGAGGTTCTCTGCACTCTTCCGAACCGCTACATTCGGATCTCTGCAAATTATTAACAAACAATTCATCTTGCTATCATCATTAAAAATATAGAGAGGAAACCCTCTAAGAGTAAGAAAATAAATGATTTTTCAGTTTTAAGGCGATAGTTGTCATTAATTAAAGCTATATTCCACATTCTCGATATTTTTTTCATTCGTTATGTACGAACAAGTGTAAAACGCTACATCCATGCGTAGAAAATTGTGCGGTATTCGGAGATTTGAAATAACAGCATAGGCATAAGAGAGGTGAGCGTCGAATATGATCGCTGCCTGATTTTCCTTAAACCCTCACTGCCATAAATGGCTTCTCAAAATTCGCCTTTTATAAAAGGTTTAAAATTAAATCCTAACAATATTAGTATAAGGAGAGAGACTGAAGCCGAAAGTGTAAGCACGAAGCAGCTGGAACCCGAACACTAATCATTTGCTGGCATTCAAAGGTTCAAAGGTGACAGATGAGGTGCAAGAGAAGATCAGAATGCGTTAGTGCCCTCGTTGCAATAGCGGATTTGGGTTTGAGTTCCCGCTACGCCTTGCAGATTTCACTTTTTTCTCTCTCCCTGTACAAATGACACCTTAAAACGAGTGTGAGTCGTTGGCTATAGAAAGCTTCAACTCCAAAACATGCCAACACATTTAAATCATAACTACGAAGATAAGAAATAGAAAATGTTCTTTGATGAAGTAAAAGAATTACGGATTTGCTGAGATGAAGAGGTCATAACCCGCTTTGACGACCGTCTCTCTGACCGCACTATCGCGTCTCCATACCACTCGAAACAATTCGCGAACTGCTTTCTCGGAACCACGAATTGAAAATTTGCGAGCTTCAACGATCAAATGAATACTCTCTGCTAGCTCGTTCGCTTGTCCATTCATTATCGAACGCAATGCCGATGTGAGGCATCTTTCCATTTCAAGTGAAAACATTAATGCTTCCTGTAACGATTACATGAATACCGTCATTCAAGACAAGTCAAAGTAGTCGTCTATAAAATGAAAAGAAACTGAGAGATCACCATAAAATGGAAAAAATCTAAGGTGAAGGAGAAAACAAAAAACAATAACTGACAGCAAAAGCGTTCATTCTGAGCAATATTTATGCTCTCAAACTCACTCTTATTTTTAACTTGTCTAGTCTTTCCAATACTATTGCCGAAGCCAGAAAATAAAGTGCAAACAATGTCAATAAATTATCCCCCTCCCTCCCTTTGAGCACCTCCAACCGAGTACCTTTCAGCTGATGTCAAATACCTTTTCTTTCAGCAGCATTGAGTCAAGACATGAAATTACTTTCCCCTGTAGGAATCATGATAGGCTCGTTACTAACTTAACAATCCAAATGCGTGAAAACAAATCACTAATATATCAGTTGTTCTATAAAGATTGCTTAACAAATCAATACAAATTATAAACTACGCTTCTCACAAACTATAAATTATGGGCAACATTCTTAGACAGTAGTAAATAAGCGATCACCTGGCAATACTTGATTTTGTTGTCGACTGCTCTCAATCGTCTAGTAAAGTCTTCGACACGATCTTCCTCCTCCAACATTTCCTCGTCGTTATTCAATCGTCGACTCACAGATGTTTCTGAAATCACTCAACAAACCGATCAAATGAATTACCTGTTCGATATAAGCGGTAAAAGCATTATGCAAGGTAAGCTATAAAAGTAATAGCATCAACAGCATTTCAGTTTTGAATGAATTTTTTCTGTAACAGACATGTTTCTTAATCATGCATATGTTACGATAGAGCCATGAAAGAGGAATAAGATCGATGAAAAAAGCAATTCGACAAGAACCTTTGCCGAAAAAAAATTCTCATTTTATTGTCACAAAAAAATTCACTGCGATGTATGACCGCTTTGAAAACATTACTTCCAATAAAACCTTTATGAAAGATAACATCGAATATTTCAGCACTGCTAGGCGACCTCAATATGACGAGGCACTTATTCGTTACGAGTGTTTTATTGACTAAAGTAAAGCAAAGTAAAGTAAAGTAAAGTAAAGTTCAGAAAAATATCGGAAGAGCATACCGATGAAATGAGTACCCAAAACTTCAAGAATACGTGTAGCCACTTCATCTTTGCTTCCGTCACTGAAAGATACTATATTTCAAATAAGATTTCTAAAAAAGAAGGAAGAAGGCGAGGGTGGAAAAGAGGTAGGAAGAGAGAGAGGAAGGGTGGAAGTGAAGAGGCTCATTTACCACAGAATGGTCCCTGCCACAAGTCATTTTATATCTCCCTTTCTTCCATCGAAGTTTTCAGGCTGTGCTTGAATAGGCAAACTAGCATTATAATCTCGCATTGAGAAATTTTCTGTGCGTCTGCTTTATTTATGCAAATGAAATCTTACTCCAAAAGTAACCCTTGAAATTATTACGGAATCTGAAAGGTTCACTTAAGTTAACAAAGAATTCACAACAAAACATTTAATGTATTTGTCAATAAAATACCTTAATATCTGGTTGTAATTTCTGTGATACAAAAAAAGCATTTTATTGCCGGAAAATATGATTAAAAATTATTTCTCAAAAACAAAGAAAAAATATAACTTTGGATTCTACTCGATAAAATTGAAGGCCTGGGAATATATAATAAAAACAACGCGAACCTATTAAGAGGGATCTTATCAAGCAGTGTCGCACGAGTGAACAATTCAGCGGCTGCACGACGAGACTCTTTTTTGCTTAATAGCTGCAGTACCACTCCCATTATCCTGAAAACAATAATATATATATCTGTATTATGCCTAGCTGACTTATTAGCTATTGTGCTGATTGTCAAAGATAAATCAATAAAAAAAAACTACAGGAAAAGAAAAAACTGTTGCACTTACTCGTCGTCAGGAATATTCATTACTGAGTCGTCTATATCAATGATCGCTTCCTTGATGTCGACATCCATTCCATCCTCTTTTAGTTGACGCAGCATATGCGGGTTCAATCCTCCAAATACAACACAAATTAATCCCCGTCTTTCATTACTCAACACATTTGAAAATCGGCAGCTAGCTTGAACAAAGTAATATCGATCATTGCAACCGCAATAAATCCAAAATCGCCAAAAAGTAGAGATAAATTCACTCTTATATAAGCATCACAATTTGAAAAACCATTATCAAATCATGTCGAAACCACGCGCAATAATATAGCAGCTATGAATATCTGAAAAAGCATTCCATAAATACTTGCTGAATCAAACTGATCCTAGTTTCCCCATTCTTCCTCCTCACTAGTAATGCCTTCTTCTTTCAAATCTTTTTCATTTACTTACTCAATTGTGGTTCATAATGAACACAATGAATGTATCAAATCACTTCAAGAGAAAGTACTTCAACTAATGAGAAATTGGTATTTCACAAATACATATGAACTTTTAAATAATTCGGCCGATGAGCATTAAAGACCGATTTTTGCGACCTTTTGAAGAGGAAATTCATTGTGGATTTTCATAAAAGTCAATATATTCCACTCATTTCGCTTTCATGATATTCGTAAAACTCAAAAAAAAAAAATTTCTCGGAAGAAATATATATGCAATTTTTTTGCAGTTGAAAATAATTCCACTAAATATTAGCGTATTATTCATTACCAGTGGAGTTAGTATGAACGAATCCATCAGCGCTGCTCGTACCACTCTCACGTTCGGCCCTTTCATCATCATCGCCATTCATTCTTCGCTTCCTTCGTTTACCGTTCTGCGCAATTTCTATTGTTTCATTTACGCAATCCATTATTTCGTTCTTTATTGTTGCCCATTCGTTCATTGCTGCCTTCACACTGTCGTACTCTACAAATTTATTCAGTGGAAAACACATTTATCAGCCACATCTCAAAGATCAACGTTTTATACAGCACGGGGGGTCACTCTTCAACCTACGATATCATAGCCGATTCTATCGCCTCGAAAACTCATGTACTATAAAACCTTCTGCTAAGGCACAGTGTAGATAAATTTAGAGCAGACAATTTGACGAGAGCTTATTTTCTCCATAACTCACCGCCTTTTCTGCTATTTTCATCGGCTCAACAATGCAACTGTTTCACTATTTTATTTATGCTTTTTAGTTGAACAAATATTTATAAAATATCAAGCATTAGAATTAATGAAACATACGCAACATCGTTACTATGAAGGATAATGGAATATCACGATGCTGCCTTGTTGCTACATGGGTGAGACAACCAAAAAAAGATACGAATAAAAATACTTATTCAATTTAGGTGCACTTAGTGGACCTAGATTCGACTCACCTAGGATCTTAGCTTATCTTCCGGGTAATGTTCGCTTGAAAAAAAAAACCAATTTGATTTCTCATATCATTGATCTATGTGAAATTTTACAGAAGAGAATGTTTCAATAGTTTTCAATCTACGAAGTGATTTCGCGACTCTAATTTCGGTTCACGTTGAAATGCTTATAAAATGATTCTCGCTGGAGCACATTTTAATCGAAACACAATATACAACCGATTGTATCGAATTTTATATTTGTTAGATGCAATCTAACAAACCGATCACATCTGATCGAAATTCCTAAGGCTTTACAATAAGCGCAAATAATTTATCGATTCTAGGATTACAGTTAGCAATTTTTGTTCCAATTCCAAAAACACTTATAAAAATTAGAATAAAGTAACTGCAAACAAATATAGCAGCCTTAAATACAATCTTTTCAGGGTAAGCTAATCGACAATGATGCTAGTTTATTGATTACCTGGATTATCCTTTTTCAACTGCAACCTTTCCGCTTTGAGTCGATTCAATTCAGAGGCTAAATCGTCGGCCGAAAGCTATATGAAAATAGAGGACCTTTAAACAATGAAAGAGATAATCAAACGAATGGAAACATTATTTATGAGTGCAAAAAAAAGGATTACCAGCATAAACGATTATTACGCGCATTTTTGCATTGATCGAAATAAAATTAACGAAAAGTGAGGAAATTACAAAGAATGAAGTTGGAGTGTTTAAAATCGAAAACCACATTACGACCTGTCTCTATATTTCATATCCGAAACAATCGCACTCTCAAGTAAACTTTAAAACAAACCTTTTCTCCATTGTTGATCTAAATAAATCGAATCCGATAAACTCAATTTCACAACTAAGAATAGAGAGTGTTAACAGCATAGAGGGACGCGATGATGATCCCCTGCTAGACTAACATGAAATGAAAATAAAAGAATAGCAAATTAAATAGAAACTAACCGACGGACCAAATGGGTTGAATTCAAGGAATGCGGCTAAGAAAATAGCCGCATTTTTGCGCACATATACCGACTTATCCATTAAACGACATCCTGCATCTCTGATCAAACCGTTGTGAATGAATGCGAGTGGGATTTGTGCTGATCTTGCCAATCGGGTCCATAATTGTAACGCACGAGAACGTACCACCGCATTCACATCTACGATATGATCCTGAAAAAAAAATGGTAAAGTGTTCTATAATAAAATTAAGCTTCAGAAATGGCTTGCATCAAGTCCCGAAAACCTAATTATGATCCCACAGAAAGCCATTACTCCCCCGCAGCTTCTCTTTTACTGGAAAACTCCCGAAAAAAACAGTTTCGACTTAGAATACACCAACCTGAAGACGCAAGAGCAATCTGTCTCGAGCACGACGATGACTGCCTTCTGGAAGGTTTCCCTTGTATACCTCAACGACAATCTCAACGAAAGCGGTCAGCACTGCGGAACGCAACGTCACTGGCTATAAATCAGTGTTGATTGTGTACAGCAATAAACAACACAAACTATATGATATATCACGTATCCATATGTAAGCATTATTAAATCTATAAAGCGCAACAAAACTATCAAAACTCTTGTGAGAAAGCTTAAAAACAGAACATCGCCCATTACAAGTAAACTCATCATGAAAGAGCAAAGATTCAAGTCCAAAGAGCCAAATGAACGAGGCCACAGTCAGCCATCAAATATCTACTAAAGAACACATAAACAAAGCATGAAATGCGATATGCAGAGAGCCAGCCAGCATATGACCAATAAGGAATTAGATGGGCAATGTCCATATCACTATCATCTTAGCATTTAAATATCCGGCAATGTTCTCTAAAGTATAATATGCAAATCATACATCATTCGAGAGGAAGAACGCGATGTTAACAATATGCCGATTGAGCAAACGTGGTTTCTTCTCCGCCAACGAAGTGATAAACAATGCGAATGGCCGTGCCGAAACGTCTGTCTTTGAGAAATCCGATGATGTTAGACGTGCTAAATTAGTGCAACTAACTATTCAAATTATATCAATCACAACACCTTGATTGAGATATCAATCGTCTCATCAAAAACCCAACCTTATGAACATAATTCATATATATATATGGGCGAATATAGCATTCGGGAAGTGCTCTTCTTTCAAAAACATTGCACACACAATTGACAGCCGAAAGTTGTTACTCATCATCGTGATACACGATCGCAGTCGCAGTCAAACAGCTTTACCTCTACAAACCCCTGAATCACCAAATCACTTCTGTTTAAGAAGAGCGCCTTTATTCAACAGCACACCCATCGGAAATACTAACAGATGTAAAGAGGATATGGTTACTGAGATTACTCAGTCCACGCTTTTATTCTTCTAAAATATGCTAATTCTTTGAATCAAACATCTATTGCTCAAGCCAAAATGCTGACCGGCAAAACAATCCTCTTATAAAGCATAAGGACACCATTCTCATCTCTTCTTCATCAAAACAGCCGAATCATTCAACGTTGGCAATGATCTGGAACAATCAGGCGGTTATGTTACCGCAACGCCAATATGAGAACCTCAACTATACCAACCTTACCTCAAGCAGTAATGAATATTATACCTTAGTACTCACATCCAACCCTGAAATTCCAACTATACTTGTAATCAGAAATTATTCAGACACCTGTCAATTCACTTAAGCACTTGTTACTCTAAGTGACTTCGGAATTTACTGAAAACTGATGATATGCAAATTTCTCCCGATGAGATATTAAATGCGTATAAAATGACATGAAAGTGTTCCAATTGTCTTCAGAGAGCTAATAAAGGAATGACTAGTTCTCAACGAGTTAATTATTTAAAAGGCAAGTACACCTGAAGCTTCCTTCTTATTGAGTTCCCCATACCTAACAACACTTGCCATCTTTCACTCCCTTTATTACTAATCAACGAAAATAGTTACCGAAAGATGTTAGCATCGACATGAAGAGGGGATCCATATCGCCATTTTCGGAAGCGGCCTCAATAGCATCCACAAATGGGGACTGCGTCTGCGAAGTGGCCGATAAATATTCGAGTTTCTTCATCAAGCCTACCAACTTTGAACCCACCTCTGTAATTCAACACAACCTCCTCTCAAATAAAACCTTGCACAGTTGCTGTCAAGATGCACAGTCAATAGCCACAAGGCACTTTTGTTATCAAAAAAGTCCCACAGTCCGGTAGCCATAACGTAAAAAAATCTGATGGTTCAATCAACATTACTTCACTTCTCCAAGTGGTGATGTGTTCCACAAATGAATAAGATTGTATTGGATGATCCATAACCTATTTGCAAGATACTACATGGTTTTTCAAGAAAACCATAGAGGATGACCAAGTGCATTTCTGCATTCCTGCGGTTAAAATATTAGAAAAGGGAAAAATTTTGAGAAAAGGACTTTTGCAGTCATTTATGAAACTGTGAAAAGGACCTATCTGTGAAACTGTAAATAACTTTTGCATTGCTTTCAAAACAAATCGCAAAAATCATTAACGTTCATATCACTCTGTAGAATGAATCGACCTTACTTGAAAATTCCTCGAAATTAATGCAAATAACACGAAGATATTCGAATATCATTCGCAGCCATTCGCGACCGCTGAATTTGCCAAGCTCAGGATTTTCAAGAAACTTGTACGCGAGATCTTTAACCATCCTATAAAAGAATATTCGCTTAATTCGTTAAATATTACCTACCTAAAGTCGCCTTGCGCTACTGTTGAGAGATAGCGATTCTGATGATCACAAAAAGTAGTTAGTCAGTTACGAATATTCCACTCCCTGCCTAAGCAATCATCAATGATGTTGTTGTTTTACCATTAAAACATAAACAGCTCTTTTTATGCAGCGGATAGCATCTATGAAGTCAGCGATCAGATAATCAAATTCAACTAACCATTTGGATCACTTGAATAAAACAGGCATACTAAGCCTAACCAGTGCAATAAACTAGGCAAGAAGTTTTACAACAATCGCCGATTGCATTATGACAAGTATTTTCAAATCGTTTACTGACAAATATCATATGCATATATTGAAAAACCAAAGCAATTTTCCATCTTATAGCATTAAATGGTTTTTCAAGAAAACCACAAAGGAAGATCAAGTGGATTTCTGCATCCTTTCGGTTGAAATATTACAAAGGGGGAAAGATTTGAGAGGACTTTTACTATTCCACCACACCTTCCCCCTTCTTTATCTCATTAGAAACAATAAGTAATAACTAGCAACCACTGCATTAAAACAGTAGAAACCAAACATATTAATAACTACTATAATAATACCCACCATTAGTGATAAAATGTAGTGACATCAACAAAGAAGCGTAAAAACTGCTCGGAAATAAAATTGGAAAACGGCATAACAATAAATAGGTAAATAATAAATGAATATACACGTAGTAAGTAAAATAAAGTGACCTCATAAAATTGGGGCAAACGATTGCTGGCTCCCAGATATATTTGATGGCCGTTCGACGTCGCTTACCCTCCGCATCGGTACCACAAAGTGAAAGTGCCCTCTGAATGGCAGTCAATACCTTTTGTCTTTCTGCCACCCAACGATCCATGAACTCATCTTCACCACGCTCAAGCACTGCTTTTCGACCTCGTCTCACACCAGAGAAGGCCACATTTTTTTGCCTGGAACCATTTCATCAAAATTCTATAAACGATATGAATCATCTGTGTTATCAACGGTAGCTGTTTATTGGCTTCAAACATACACAATTTTAAAAAGTTCAACATGGTGTACTAATCGAGCAGTTTTACTAAAAGCAACTAAAATGCAAACTTAACAGGGAAGAATGTTTACTATCCGTCTATAATGAAACATTTCATTTCAGGTGGTGAGCAGATAAATTCCAAAATTCGGCTGGCAATAATATTAACAATTGATGAGTAGGAATTACAATCACGGACAATTTTTTTTATGTTAGTCATTCATTTAAATTTGCCTGCCCTTCTCTAATGATATTTAATTACGGGATTTTCTTTTTTTTACTATGGGAATACAAGCATCTCTCGTGGACTTTTCAGCTTCAAGGTTTGAAACGTTCATGTCAAAGTTTTTGGTCGATCATTATCCCACTCATCGCCCTGATATTAAAATTTTCAGAAATGCATCTCTTTTTCTTCTTAACTCATTTCATTTCCCAGTTTTTGCATCCTAAAACGAAGGCCAAACTCATCAAATATCATATCCTCAAATAAAACTCCATCATATATAATCAAGGAATGGTCGGTGAGAATGTCAGTTTGTGCCTCTTCTTATGAAAACATAAAATAAGATAAACATCTGTGGGCAAGAAAGCTATAATTTGTCTCATTTTCAATAAAATGTATTAGCGATGAACTATCATAAGATACGACTGCAAAGGTGAATCAATGTACTAGAGAATATTGATGCAAATAAATACAGAATAGTATAGAACAGCGCGAATCGAATATAATGACAATAGTAAGTGCCGAGTGGGAAAAATGTTCCTATACCCGATGTACAATAAAATAATGGGGTTCAATTCATGAACAACGAGCTGGGTAAGTTTAAGCAATAATGCTTTTTATTCGTTTCAAACCTTAAATACCGCACGAATTTCAACACGAACGAGAAATGAATGATAGGTCACAGATTGTAGCCTCCGTTGGAAGATAAAAATATAACTAGGAAACATCGTTCATTGACTTTTAAATTACAATAATTTATTTTAATATTTCTTTAAAATAAGATTTAATAGGGTTAACTTAATAAAAATTCGTGTACAAACCTGTTGACAGCTTCAGTTTCGAAAAGATCACTGAGACGGCACAGCAAATAGACATACATTTGAAATGCACGTGCATGAATTTTTCTCTGTTCGACATTTGCAGCCGATGTTGCCTCTTCTGCATCCCCCATTAAAAGAACCAATAATTCCTCTAGACTATCCACTGTTTCGTTTAAACCTTTAAATTAATAAGTATCAGCAAAAACACATACGATATGAACAAATTCCTTCTTGCCGACCAATCTCCACTGCTTAAAGATTTCTTCCCGCAGATCGGCTGTAATCTAATAATTAGAATTTAATAAATCCTATGGTACCAACTAAACAGCTCATTATAAAGCGTTGTAATAACTGTAAATAAATAAGAAACATCAGTATATCAAACGACAAATGTATCACTGCATCGACAGAAAACGACAAAAATAAATGTAACAAAAAAAAACTTTCAAAAAATGAGGATATGAGCTGAAATATTTTTCTTTAACGAGATTGAAACACAAATTTCAACCAAAAATAAAAAATTTCATTACTTATTATTCAAATTAAAACAAACAATCATATTAATACAATAATAAATAAAAATCCTTGCAGTTCAATCTAACCTCTAATCAAGGCAGGCATCAATTGTTTACGCAATCGCCACGGTTCCCCTTCTGATATATGTCTGCAATTATAAGCTGCATCTACAACATCTATTTTTAATGCAGTACTTAACTGTTAGCAAATATAACAAATCTCACTGATATAACACAAAGGTTTCCAACAAAATATATGTGAAATTATTAATAAATAAGCAATGCCCTAGCTTGTTGTTTTCCACGCTTCTGTTTCTTTCTACAAATTCCACAATATTAGGACACGTTGCAAACAAAATGCTTATTAGTAATAATGTTCATTCTGAAATATTATCTGCGGTCGACTAATTTTTTATCACGTGATAGATTTTACGTTCTCTTTCTCTCTATTACTCCATCTTAATCCGATGAATCTTTTTTTTAAAGTATACTGAAGACACAAATCTGCTCTAAGCCAAAGGATTAGTCGGTTTTCTGAAACGGCCACTAAAGAAAGTAGAGCACAGAATTAACCCCAAAATACTGCAGACAATGGTCGGTAGACTTTTCGGGTTTTAACGATTGAAGGAGGATATAAAGGACTATGAATGAAGGCATCTGTCATCTCTAGGCGAACGATCAACTAAATCAAGCCAAATTGCGTTTTTTGTTTCAATTTCACTAAGAAATAAAACGACAGTGAAAGGTTTTGCTTCACACTGTATCAATAGATGAAACATCCTCTCGTTAATTTTTCTAAATATCGCCTATACGTTATCGAAATATAGGTTTTGAAAACAACGCTCTAGATTTATAAGTATTTTCTTTATCAACAAAATTATTTGAAATAATAACATACTTGATAGTGAAGAAAAAATAATCGAAGTGATCGACAATGCGTTGCCATTGTTCCGAATTTATATCCCTTTGGAATGCTATAATCAATCAGTGGAACACATTTCATTCGTTTAAAAAAAAAATTATTGTTATATTTAATTTATTTTATGATTTACTTAAATGTAATAAATATTTTTTGATTATATAATGCAGACAATTCAAAAAAATACAAGAAAATCTTTTTGTAATTCAGATAATTCAATAAAAGAGATGTGAAATCGAGAGAATCGTCACCGATTCTCTTGATAAGATATTCTTTTACAGGCTTAACTGACAATTGCTGAACATCAACAAAAAATCTGTGGAAGTAGGTACCACCAAATTTTAGGTCACCTTTAAACTTTAATAGAAATATACTAAAATTCTAGTAAATAAAATTCATTCTGGTTGTAAATTTTCACTTTGCAATCCGATACTGCTAACATCAACTAGCCACAATTGTGATCTCGACCGGCATACCTTCTAGGAATGCTTAGTTGAAGCATTCAACGATCAAGCTTGCCTCTACCTGACATTCAGGTAGAGGCAAGCTTGTTCTACCTGATCATCACATATATTCTCTTCAACAGTATTCCCTCTAACATTCTAAAACATATTTACAAACAATGATAAACATAAATTACCGAAAACTTTTGATACAATTTCCTCAAGTGATGGGCGAATTTCAACCGTATAGAAGTCATCGTTTTCCTCCAGCAGATCATCATCACGCAAAGGAATGAGGAAATCCTTTAAACGATTTATCCCAGTATATTCCTCCTCTTCCATTAATCCTTCCTTAGCTTCGACTTTGACTGAAATCCTGTTTGGATTTAACATTTTCTCTGATATAAATCGGATCCATGCAGATCGGGGTGAAATATAACGAGAGATGAAAATGAATTTGCGGGGAGTTTGTGAGATATAAACATATGTTTCAACGTGCTGAAGTGAGAATAACATATAAAAAGCATGTAAACGAAAATAATAAGAAAGACCATATAATCCAAAGTTTTTCATTTGCGTGATGTTACCTGTTATCATAAACTTTATTTCTGCGTTCAACGACAAACCATCACGGCATCTATGAAAGTATATTGATACTTCTTTACCTATGCAAAACTAATCGAACATTACGCTTTCATTTAAGTTACACACGAGTGCTCACTTAAACCCGTACTTATCATATCTTCTTCAATATAATATTTTCGCGTAATAATATTCTAACGGCCATACTTAATGACAATAAACTAGCAGTTTAAAAAATACCGTGACAAAAGCGCCTCTGCAAGTCCATCGTTTTATCGGTCATTTTATGTATCACAATCTTTAATTCTTTGGTTTGTTAACACGATCCAGTCAAGTGAGCAAAGTTCCACCAACTCACCGAAGTGGAGATGTATCTGTGGGGAAGCCTCAATTGTGAGCATGAATGGAAATTTCCCTCACTTCACTATACTACTACCTCAAAAATACAAGTCTAACTCATTGCCCTTTTACTCAGTAATAACTTTTTAACGGTTCCAATAGGTAACTGAAATGGAAAAAATAAATAAACTCATAGATGAGTTAGTATGAACCGCTCATTGACGCAAAAAGAAAATATTTAGCTCGTTGAAATAGCCTGGCAATTCCCCTTTTTCTTCCTCCCAGGAAATATTTTCTGTGGTTTTAATCCACTGAAAAAAAAAAAAAACGCAACCAACTAATTATAGATTCGAGCGGAAAACACGACTTCCAACTTTTCACATCATTTATCGTAAGACGGCGTCAAGAAAATTAAATACGAATATCTATTACTAATATAGAGACCGATTTTATTAAAAGACACGAAAAGCTATTGAATAGTTTGCTGAATTTCAGAAATTTTTGGTAGTGAAAGATCCTCCTGCTCGCAAATCTCCTTAATAATTCAAAAATAAGCAATAAAAATTCAATAAATTCACCAAATAAATCAAACCGATAAGAACGGTTGCCTGTACCGAAAAAAAAACAACAAATCGACATATCTATATATGGAACTCTTTATCTCTGTAGCAGAACATGGATAATATGCAAATGATGGGGATATATGGAAAAGCACCTCATCCAACAAAAAAAAACTTGCAACGAGCTTTTTCCACTTCTCCCTCCCGTGGTATTAAACATCTCTATTCTATTATGAATACCTTCACCCCGCGTTGGGCTAAAACCGTTCAAAATTCTGGAAAAATTACTCGTCCTTATTTCGGAAACGTTGAATAAACGAAGATATCGCATCACTATACGAAATGATATGCAAAAATTAAGGCCATTCAAGAAGAGTCCGATTAACTAGTGACGTATATTCGGTGAATTTGATTCCGATCAAGAATAGAGAACCCAATGTTCATCAAACAAAATCCAATATACTAAAAAATAACAAATATACAAACCATAAAAATACTGGCATAACCAACTTTCATTCTGTTTGCTGATGATACATAATACAGCAAAGCACCGCTTATCAAATCACCTTGAACAATCAATATTCTCATCGATCACCTTACTCCCCCTCAATCACTTGGAATTAGTTTACACTTGAGCCGACGAATCGGATGTGTGACCGCAATCCAAAACCGAGTTATGAGTGGCTATCAACTTCCTCGCCCCAATGGGGAAGGAAAGGGCAATAGTGGAAGGAAGTGATCTCATCACTAAATATTTGTTTGAGGATCATCACAGAAATAGCTGGGAAAAGAGTGTATAATGAACGGAGAAGCGGATGTCCGCTTCGAAAATGCCTTCCTTATTCTTTTTGCATCGCCGAATGCAAATGGCAAATGTTCGGTATTGTGAAAGGCGATCAATTCACGGCTTCTCTCTTCTGAAATCATAAAACTTTTTAATCTGGGAATGGAAGAACATTTCAGGAAGCTAGATGCGAAATTACAAACTATTTTAAAGGAATGGAGAAGGGAGGGGAAGGGGATGCCCTGACCAACTGTTCTGCGCAACATTTTTTCACCATCATTCTTGATGCGAACGACATGCATCCGGTCGTGATCGCACTTTAGCCAAGATCATTAAAACGACTAGATCGTTTCATCAAGACATGAAAGATTTAAGACTAAAAAAATAATCAAAGTTCACAAAATTGAAAACGGGATATGAGCTGATCTATCCTATGAAGCACCGTTTACTGCCATCTGCCCATATAATGAATGCAAACAATGGCATAGCCTAAATGGAGAAAGGGAGAGATTCAGCTCAGATATCGACGTCACTCCTTCTTAGTGCAACTGATCGGTAAAAATATTCTTCGAAATTTAGTGAACTTTTCTAGCAAGTTATGCTTTCTATTGGAAAAAAGCAAAATAATTACGCTTTATTCGAGAATTTTAACATGAGTCATACTAGGACCCTTCTTCTATACCTCCATCCCCTTCCCACAGTCAGAAATCCATTTACCTCCCTAATGTACCTGCCCAATTACTTCCCCCAAATAGATTTTTACCCATATCGGGTGTAATAAACTATTGGCAAACGAGTTACTTGAATCATAGATGAGTACAAGTCCTCCAGCAAGAATTCGTTTCGAAGATCTGAATGCGAGGAGAGGAGAGTGAACGAAATCCTTCTCGAAAATATTCCTCACACGATCCAACATCAAATCTTCTTCCTCTTCCCTTTAAATAATGTTACAAATATATGAATAGTATTCCATTAAATTTACATTAGCCTTTAAATCGTGAATTATTGTAGGCATTGGAGAATTTAACGAGCTAAAGATACGAAGAAATGAAGAAAAATATACTGAAGAAAAAAGAATGCTAAAAAATAAAATAAAAAATTTCTGTTGAGACATAAACAGTGATAGAAAGTAAATCAATATCGTATATATATCGTACCATTCAAGTAAACGTTGAGCGATTTTTTGTGCAAGACATGTTTTCGCTATAAATTCGCCGCATCCACTCAATGAGACGGCAACGGAACGTGATCCCTTCTGCTCGGCCCATACAGCACCTCCAACTTGTGTGGCATGTCCCAATCGACCACTTCTTTTGAGCATAATACCCCCACTTGAACAAGCCGCACTACACTCTCCATTCACATCCACCTCAAAAATATCATAATACAATACTGACAAATGAAAATATCAATAAAAATTTTTGATGACTCCTCACCCACCTGCCTTCCCCCTCTCACCTCAGGTCACTTTCTCCAACTGCACTCATTCTGCTGGTGTTGCTTCGAAGTTGATCATAGAATGAAGATAATATTATAGCGTTTGGCTGATCCCACGTGGTAGAGCTTTTCGGAGCCCAAATCTGAGGTATTTTATTCGGACTGTCCCTCATTTGATATTTGCAGTAAGATTCTCCAACGAATTCATGAAACTGTGGCTTTTTACAGCTTTTACTGCAAACTCTAATTCATGTACTTACTTGTAATAAATTAAACAATAAGAGAAGAATGCCTTTCAAGCGTGATACTGATTGATGCTGCGAGCTCGACCCTAACCCCCTCTCTCTTGCCTTGCCCTCATCGTAGGTAATCCCCCTCTTGCCCTGCCCTGATCCTCCTATCATGCAACATCACTTCTGGAAGACATAATTGCCCAAAGGTGCAGCATGAAAGAAGGAACTGATTATCGATGTTGTTTTGAACCTACCGATACACCGCCGACCGTATCCAATTGTTGATTGTTATCACGTTCGATCAATCGTTTCGCATCCTTCCATTCATTTAGAGATTGTTCAACAATAAGTTCATTCGGTTCACACATTTCGACACCATTTGATTGAGCCCATTGTTCAGCACCTTGAGATACTAATACCGATGGGGCGATGAGCTGCTTATCCGAGGCATTTGACTGCTCTTTAGCCAACTTATAAGCCGCAACGATCGGATTACGGATTCTTGAGACTGCACCCACCGCTCCAAACACGCTTTCTGCAATATTCATCTATCATCATCTATAAATTTCGAGCAATAGGCAACGTTGAATTTGAATAAGCGCTGCCAAGTAAAGCCGAATTAATCTCAAATAGAAGCCCAGGGGTAAAACGCTTCTCAAATTTTTTAGATGGATTGTCTACGCAATGAAAACATTTGAAAATTAGAACTTTCTTCTCTAAATTTGAAGCTATTTATTTTTAGCGAACACGCCATTACAATCGTAGTAATTCATGATCAGCGTGGCTCTCCCACCGTTGATGATCGCTAAAATCAGCAACCACTGGCTAAAATTGCTCTCAATCAACGAGGAGTGATCTGTTGACAACATAAGATGCCAAATTTATCTTGTAACTTACCCCCGATCAATACAAAAAAAATATTTAAATTACATCAGATAAAACTTTATGATAATAGATTGGATCAGTTTATCTATACATCATGTGCCTCTCTCGATCTCTTATCCCCCTGACAGACAACCGTCGTGGAAACTAACCGTGTGATCACCAAATCCTTCGAATGGAAGTTAATTAAAGAATGCATCAATCGCTGCAATCTTGATTCAGCAATCTCATAATCAAAAACCTTTGAAAAAATGTAGATAAAAATTTTATGCTTTTAAATCTAAAGATGGAACGAAAGTCTTTAAACATCGAATAGAAAATTTTCGTCCTTTCTTACTATTCGCAGCATAAAATGCAACAAAACTTTTCAAAAAAAAAAAAAAACATACGATTTGATGAGAAGAAAGCAGCCTCACATTCAACGAAACCATCGATTGTTAGATTCGAACCAACGCCAGCATTAGTGGATGGATCATCTTCTAGGATCTATTCTATGAAAAAAAAGCGTTTTTGGAAAATATTTGAAATATTTTAAACGATCAATTATCAAGTTTTTTAAGAAATAGTAAATCAAAACCAATAGCAGTACAGAATGACCGCAATGATATAAATAATAGGTGCAATGCATTCGGCTATCACTGCTTCAACCAAATGGGAAATGTTCAAAGATGGTTCACCTATCTTATGGAAAATAAATACATTTAATACAAATACTGCTGGAAATATTTAGATATAATCACACCACCTTCATTCTATAAACAATCGCTTGTGCACAATTACCTTAACTGCACGAATAATATCCCCATTAGATGCTTTGATAGCCTTTGCACACAAGCCATCCAACGGGTTATTATGTGTGCCTGCACCTGCATGCACTGCTATGAATGATATCCTCATATCCGCCATCACCAATCTGTACGCAATCCAAGTGCCCTTTCCAGAGAGATTTTATTGAAGCGATGTTTTAGAACGATTTCTTCCTCGTTTAGAAGAACCGGTACATCGTATCTATATTCCTGTAAAATTCAAACATCATTAAGAAAACCCTATCATATTACTCCAAATAAACACCTTCATCAGCTTCTGAGAGAGCAAATAACCCATCTTTTCTGTTAAAAAACGAAAAGAACAATACACTTTTAACTGGTTCCAAGCCTTATAGAGTAATGCAAAAGGCAATCAAAACTTTCAACAATATTACAATTTAATAAATCCATCATCTCTATTTGCATCTCAATCACGAAATTTTCATTTTGTGTTCTATTTTCTTCGAATATGCAATTGCAAAATGTGAATAATACTTATCGCTTTCTCTAAATAAAATGCCGAGTTTGCATATTTAGGCGACACTACTTTCACAATGGAATCAACTAGCTTCCTCCAGTAATCGATGACTACTTTCTACGGCTCAAAAATATGTTAGTCACCATCCCCCCTCATCTTAATGCAGAATGGGAGATTTTAAAATGCTGTTTCGCATAATTTCACTCAATTCTTTGCCCGAATTATCGACTTTTGGTGCCATTTAAGTAATCCACTCAAATCCTCTTGCCCATTCCGTAATTCAACAACCTAATTAAAAATCAATCTTTGTCCAGAATCAAAACGTCTCGTCACTCTTTTTTGAAAACGATGTCACATGAGAGGTGTTAGTTGAATTGGCTTACGAGACGCTCCTGTCTCATTTCGATTTCAGGTAAACTTCATATTGTGGCACCAAAAAAGGATGAAAGCTGACCCTTAACTCTTGGGAAAGCACATCGCAAAAAAACTACAATCACATACCTCAAAAAGCTCTGCATCAGTGACTATATTCTTCTCTTGAAGTACAACCAGACGAGATGCTTCAACATTCGTCTGAAGATAATCCTGCAGCTGTTGTTTGAAATGATCACAGAGTGGACAGTGGTCAGTGAATAGCAATGTGAGACGCAGAGGGCTAAGTGCTTTGCTTGTGAATGCCCTCCTTAACACCAGCATAACATAGCACGAAGGATGCCCCTTAATAAATTAAAAATTTTAATAAATCATTGAAAGGAAGTCAATCGATGATATAAAGATGCCAGAAAGTTGGCCAAAATCATTGATTAAATTCTCGAGAATGTTTAGCTTCGAATTTTTCTGCGTAAATTCGATAGCAATTTTCCGTTCGAAGTTTGGCTTCACTCTTGTTTGTTCATGTTTTCCTCTTCCGGAAATATCCTGAATATTCTAATGAGGCAAAGATTTGAATTTATAGTTTACATCCATGATGAAAAATTTGTTAAATTTTTAGAAAATTAAACCTATCCAATTCTAAGATATCTGAATCATCCGTAAGCATTTCTAAAAAAAAAGTGAGCCAAATTTCGATCCAAATACTTTCAATAAATTGAAATTTTTCATGCTCGAAGATCTAATTCCACGAATTTTCGACAAAACTTCTAGCATTCATGAGTTTTTATTCGAATGCCTCTTCTGCTCTCAATTACCATCACAAGATAAAAAGATCGAATCAAAGGCTCTGAGACAAATCTTTTTGCATATATTTTCGGCCAACTCTTGGCTAAAATTGTGACAATATTTAAGAGCGATTCTTCGTATTATTAATGTTGTGCTAACGTAGTCATATCGTATCTACATTCATTAAGCACTAATAAAGCAGTTCTCTTTATCAACGTCGAGATTGTATTGCATTGAGAAAATTCTCAACCATAAAAAAAAGGTAATATAAAGCAACGAATGAGCTATAAGATGTATTGCCGTACTAAATAAATAAAGCGATAAATGAAAATTCAATAAATGACCACAAATTTGAACATGAAATATTTAAAAAAAACACAAAAATGCATGCATAAATCAGGTGCGCGTGTGTGGTCACTTTCGGCAGTTATAAAGAACACAATCATAACATCACGCTATTCCTCTCACCCCTTTCCGCATTGGAATCTTTAAGTAACCATTTTCAGATTAATACAACTTAAAGAAACATAAGCATAAACTTAAACATGCCGTAGCTTATATTTATATTAGATAGGTATGACAGCTCACTATATAAATCAGCAATAGCCATACAAAACTTCACACCAACAAAACCTTTGAAAGCATCCTTGGCTCGATGAGGTTCTATGGCGTCGTTGTATCACGACTCTATTCTCTGGATGTTGGATTCCCGCCCTTTCCTTGTATAGTGCCAGAGCTTTATTGGAAAGCTGCCAGGATGAAAAGCTTGCTGATTGGCGACACTCGTTCAAAGAAATTTCTAGCCAGCTGCAGCCTAACATTTCAACATCCTACCGTATAAAGCTCCAATAAAACCCCATCTAAATTGCGCCTCTCCTTAAAAATTTTGTGATGTTATATTTTCACTCTTTAATGAAATCTTAATATTCTGTTATCACTCTCAAATTATGCCTTAATTCCACACATTTGTGGCGTTAGATATATTTTGATATAAAAGGGCAAAAATTTTGTGAATAAAAATAGAAAAATACTATTTCGATGTCATTGAAATCCCCTATTTAAGCAATCGAAAAATTGATAGTCGATTGATGTTTTTATTCGAAAGTTTATTCGATTGCTTTATGATCGTTTCTTCTTTAATCGGCTGAATGAAGTTAGAGATGAGATTAGATTATTAGGAATTCTCTACGTGAATTATTCAAAGCATTAAATACATGGAGTATGGAAAGAGGTATACTTCATCGAACTATTACCGCAATTGTCTAAATAAACATAAACGATTAGCAAATGGGGAAACGCATCAATGATATAACTATATGAATTGCCTTTATTACGCTATTCTAATTAAAAACTAATTAAAAACAATGAAAAAACATTAAGAAATGTTTTCCTATAAAATCATTTATTCATCATTCGCTGAGTTATAATATTCATTTTTGCTCGCATCCATGTGTTAGCATATGCATATTTCATCGCAACTTTCTGTGTTTTGACACTCATCTCGAATAATTTTATAGAATTCGTGGACTGAAATAATGAAATATGCATAGATATGACGATGCATTAATGCGCTTTTTCATTATTAGATGGTCACACTCTTATTTATACTTCATTCCTTGAAGAGATCATTCATATAAAATCCTTGAAATCCAGCCACCCTCATTCTGCATCTTTTGAGTTTCTTCAGGAAGGATATTCTGCATAACCTCTTATCCTATTAAATGCAATTTCGTTAAATGTTGTTTGTTGCTTCAACGAGTTGAAAGATTATAACTACCAACGAGTTGAAAGATTAATTTTTTTCTTTCGGTCGTTTTTCTGGCCTACTTTCATTTTGATTTTTTGTTGCCTTCTTTTATACATGCATATATATATATATATATATATATATATATATATATATATATATATATATATACATATACATATATATATATATATATATATATATATATATATATATATATATATAACCCCTGATGAGCCGCCACACGATAGATCTGAAAAACAGCCGGTCAAATTACAGGACTTTCGAATTTTTCACCGAAATTATAATATCATGATTTCAGGTCGAAAGAGAGTTTGTCTTCTCCCCCTCTCATTTCGTTTCTCGTTCACTTTCTTTTTACTCATGAATCGCTGCGTTAAATTTCCCAATTCCATTTTCTTCTTCTCGATCCCAGCATTCTTTAAATTTATTCATTATATCTTTGCTAATATTAGCTTAAGTCTAAAAGTTGAATGATTTTTCCACGTTGGGGCCCATAAGTTTTCATCGTTTCGCTTATCGAGTTGCCTTGCAACACCTTATGAATGGAATATAGCCTTCGAAGAGTTTCACAGGTTTATGATTACTTCTATTCGTACCTGTAAAGCATCTCGAACTACTGACTCTATAACTTCTAGAACAGTTCTTAACGCTTTTTTTTTTGAAAAAGAAATTTATAACGGCAAGAATTTTGTGCGGAAACTCATATTTAAGAATCTTTCAGCGGATAAAAATCTAGTGATTGTTGCATCGTTCGATCGTCGACCTTTGGTGATCAGTGTTCAACTTTTAAAGTTTGCTTAGAGGATCTGAATTTATACGGTCTAATCGGTATGCTGCTAATGAATCTCGTTTTACAAACTTTAATTCTTTTTCATGGTTGTAAAAGAAATTCTTTTCAGAAATCGATAAATGTCTCTTTCGAAGATATTCCTGGAAATATTCATGAAATCTTGTGAAGAAGCATGAAATTATATTAATGAAAGAAAAATATCAACTATGATCTAATGAGCATCATAAAATTTTTTAATGAAAGACTTTATTGATTTTAAGGCATCAATTAATAAAATTCCTGCATCATAAAATCACTACATCTTCGAAGTCTTCACTAGTTGCTGAAAGGAAAATCTTCACTTTCATAGGAAACACTTTTAAAATATGGGAAGAAAACAAAGCAAAATTGTGAAATTTATTTATTTATTTATTTATTTCAATCAAAAAATTTATTTATTTATTTATTTCAATCAAAATTATGAGACTAAAGCATTATTTTGCATCAGTTTTGAACAATATATAGACTTATACTAGTATATGAGTTCAATCTATGTGAATCATTTCTGTTCGAATGTGAAAATGTTTACTATTCTTAGAGAGTGACGACTGACGAAAATGTTCCATTCTTAAAGAGCGATTTTTGAATTGCTTCTTCGATTAGCGACCTTTTTTTCAACGATCTATTAATTTATCGATATTTTGGCGAGCATTAATTGCATTTATTGAATTTTCCACTTTTACAAATCCAACTCATAGAAGAAAATTTTCCAATAAAAAATTTTTTTCTCGTTTTCAATTGTTGAATATGAAAAATTTCATCTTTAAAAAAAGCATTTAAATTGAGGCATTTTATATTTTATATATCGAGATTGAATAAGATCGGATATAAGAGTGATGTCAGAGCATTTCGGATGAGAGTTGATTAATTTGCTTCACTTAGTGATGGGCATTCGTCCAGCTTCAAAGATGCATCAACGCAACCACACAGCACATTTCATCAACTCGCCTCACCTGTTCATTACGAATATATGCACCCATTGAGCACCTCTATTCAATCGTTGCTTTCTTGTTCATTCAACTATCACCTCAGATCATATCATCATTCCATCCCATATTTTTGCGGATCAATCTCATCCTTAGTAGACCAATGCTGTCCTTTGTAAACCAATACCCTCTTTAGTAAATTAATGCTCTTTTTTTTATAGACCATTTTCTTGTTTAACGATTAAAATCTCCATTAGTAGATGACATTTTAGTAGATCATTAGTAGTTTAATCGATCAATAGATTCGTTAATGAATCAAACTTCATTCACATAAATCGATGTTGTTATTAGTATGTAAGCCACTTTTGTTAGTTAATCATTTTTTCGTTTACAAATCAATATCGCACAAGTAGATCGAAAGGGCTATAAAAAAAATTTTCCAGCTTTCATCGATTCTATGTACATGATCTACTTTGACTACTCTTTCTTTTTGCATAGCTATGTGAAAATACTTGAAATGAACTAGCAATTATGCGTATCGATGTTTTCTATTCCAAGTTGCATACCTGTAAATAAGTTTTTTGATCGCTGATCGATAGATAAGCTCCCACTCTTGAAAGTATAATCGTTGAGAATGGCGAGATTTTCAAAGATCTCAAAATCGAATTGCTTGGGGAAGCTTATTATGAAAGCATCTAGTGAACCCCTACTAACATTATATATCATCAGTTTTTATTTATGTATTATTCGTAATCTTTAGAAAAAAAACAACTTTTATAAATAGTGAAGAGAATGATACTTGGATCTCTTTAACGGCCCAGTAGATCAGTGTTCATATATCATATGGTGTAAAAGACTAAAGATCAAATATTATATAATATTTAGCACCAATGATTAAATATTATATGATATAAAACACCAAAGATCAAATATTCTAATAATGTAGACTCTTTTTAGTCATATAATAAGTCATCATTTCGAGATCAACGGAGTGCATAGCTGATCATTTCAATAAAACATCAGAAAAAAAGATGCATCGTATTGTAAAGAAGATTGAACGAGTTCAGTTGCAAATCCATTGATGCAAAACATTTCTCGCTGTTTTTTTTTCTTTTTCTTTTTGCTCACGCTTAGTGCATTCGATTTTCATTTATTGCAGTATTAATTTTTGAGGAAATTTTAGAAAATAATTCAAAAAATGGAAAAAATTGCGAATTTTTCCATTATAAAATATTTATTGAATGTTATTCTCCTATATTTCTCAATATAATTTATTCTATGAAATGTGAGAAAATCAAATAATTGAGAGCGAATAATTTTAGCGGATGAAATAGTTTTCTCGAATTTTATTGGCCTTCTATTTTTTTAAAGGAAATATTGCATCGAATTTTATTGGAATTTTCATTGCTGTTAGTGTGGTAATTTTTTTATATTTGTGAGCCATAAATATAATCATAATTTCCGGCGCATTATTGAAGGGAGCCGTCTTCATTAGTTGAGTTCACATTTTTTACCATTTCACCAATTTTTACCTTTACCAGCTTATATTTCTTACCTTTACTAATTACCCCTCTACTTTTACCTTCACTATATACAGTTTTTTACTTTTAGGTCTATTAGAAATTATTTCACATCTAGAAAGTGAATAAGGGAAATTTGTTCGGTTTTTGATCTTCTCTTGCTTCAGTCGCTTCGATGAGAGTTATTCATCGATGAAACGAATGAGTGATATTTTAGATTAAGAAGGGTGACAAATGAAAAGGACGTTTTATATGAGCGATGAAATTGATATGGATGCATTAAAAGCTGCGATTTGATCAAAAACTTGTGCTATGAATAATGCAAGATTTCGTTCGATGAGAGTTGCACTTCTAGTTGCACATTGACAACATTCACATATCCATAACAGCGTGTTTATTTTAGCAGGCATTACGAAGAGGATGAGAGGAAAGGATTGGAGTGGACGGGAGGGGGGAAGGGGGAATTTTGTGTAAGGGTCATCTCCCCTTGGATCGTGTAGTCGTTCACATCTCCTTGATGATCTGTAGCCTCTTTCAAGCTGCCGTCGAATAAATTCTGAAACAACATAGGTATACAGTAAAGTGATAAATAAGAAGGGACACTAGGATAGCTTCAATCGCCGATACGACCCCGTAGTCGAACTCTGCAAACTACTGCTTTCTTGTTGTGCTTTCTGAACTTTTATTATTGAAACAATCTATAGATAATCGTTATTTTGCTGTGATATATTTCACTCCCTTTCAATGTGCCTTTGAGATTATATTATAAGCTTTCTTGGCTTGAGAAAGTTTTATTATCATGCGTTGCATCGTTGATTTTCTATCGTTTATTTTTTTTTTTTTTTTTTCTATCGCTAACCTATAATATCGTTTATTTTCTTCTCAATGAGCTTTATCAATTCTATAACTAGCTCTTGCAGATAAACACGTCTTCAGTCAAATTTCTTTTCGTTTCACAATTGGAATTTATGCCAAAATATTTTATGGTCATTCATCGTTGTCATGTCGACCAAAGTTTAGAATATAGTCGCTGTCTTGCTTTAGTAACATGTTTTATTGAATATTTCTTTACGTAAGTCTGTTGCGGGTATATCTGCCTTTGTCTGGTTATCGTATAACTAAATAATAGATCTCTTTTTTGAAGAGTTTCCACGAGAGTTACGCAACGGTTTTGGCAATATTCTTCAGCCAAGTTTATAGATGTGTTGTATCTATGTGTTATGAAGTTTGCGCTCAGAGTTGTTTATGGAAGCGATTTATATGTTGTTAATTCAATATCTTTGCTCAACAATTATGATTTTTGGAGACTCGAGAAATTCCATTTAAATCGCCATATGTTTTTGATTCGTCATATTCAACAATTCTTAAACTTTTATTGAGTTTTTTAGAACATTAACAAAAAGGACCAAATAAGAAACGCTAATAACGATGTGCCCCTTTTTTCTTCCCGGCGGGTATAAATTGCTCCCCTCTTTCACCTCTCGTAGTGCAATATTGAATAGGCAATTAAATTTCTTTGCAGTTCGTTCTAATCATTACCCATAGTTATTACAGTGTGGAATCGAATGAATGATGCAAACTGATGTGGGTGTTGTGCTGATCATCGTTTTCACGTCGATTAATACCCCCGTTGTGCTCACCACCTCGTCATGTACAAACATCAGTGCTGCCGACAGACCAAAATTCTGCAAGAAGGCTTGTATTCGTGATGAACAATGCAAAAAGGCGAATAAACGTTGCCTTTGCGATGGACCATGTGGTCTATCATGTGTTAATCCATGTATGTATTTTACCGCCATGCTTTTTTCTTACTTTCTCGAAGAAGAAGACGGGGGAGGGAATGAGAGACATATTTTATTAGCCAAATAAACCATTGAATTGTTGTTTGCAAATGAATCCTTGAGGTCTTTTTCGTGATAAGCAAACGAAGTGAACCATTTTCGTCAAAAAGTAATATTTGTCCGGTCAGAATTATTGTTGAAATTAAAATCGTTGCTGTCATAAATATAAATTTTTTTTTTAAATAGTTATGCACAAAGTTTTGATGCAAAACGTCTATTGTTTTATGCCGGTTATGGATAGATCACCTGGAACCGACCACATGACCAATATTTATGAATTAATGAAAGAAAGTATGAGATTATAAGAGAAATGAAGAAATAAAGTGGACGAGAGAGGAATAAATAAAATTTTAAAAAAATATTCCTCAAAAATCAAATTTTTACTGCTGAATAATTTTCGTCATCGGATGAAGAATCAGACTAAAGCATTGAAAGCAATTATGGATATTATAAGTAGAAGAATGATCATTTAGCATCGACGTGTCATCCGCTTGTTGATCTACCGAATGGTTATATAAGAACACCTGGTGATTTCTTATTTGGTTCGAATGCTGAATACGGTTGTGATGATGGATATATTTTGGTGGGACCATCACAACGAAGATGTCAAGCGAATCGTGAATGGAGTGGCACGAAACCTGAATGCCGATTACTCAGTAATTACTCTTTTTTCTTTGCTATTGTTCAATGAACTGAAAAGATAAAGGTAGCCGAGTAAATATGGAGGTGATAATCAGGTAGTTAATTAATTACCTATTGGGAACGGAGGTTTATTGAGAGATGCTTTAGTTCTTTCGAGTAAAAATCGGGAATGATAAATTTGCATTTAATGCAATAAATATGCACTTTGGCAAAGCTATTTGCAAAGCTATTTGTAAAGCTATTTGCAAAGCTATTTGCAAAGCTATTTGTAAAGCTATTTGCAAAGCTATTTGCAAAGCTATTTGTAAAGCTATTTGCAAAGCTATTTGCAAAGCTATTTGCAAAGCTATTTGCAAAGCTATGAGTTTTTATATTTCCTTTCATTAAATATATGAAGCAATCGGAGTTGCCGCCACCCACGAAGGAGGAGGGTGGAGAAGGGATTCAAACTTCAGTAATTCTACTCCATAAAATCAATCATTTTTGGGATTGAAGATTTTACGAGATTTATGTTTTGAGGAATAAATTAATAAATAATTAAAAAATAGTGATTTATAATTTTAACAATGCGATTTATATTGCATTAAAAAATCATAAGCTAAGTAGTGCAACACATTCATCAATTCTGCATAAATTATTTTATCTATGCAAAAAAAAAAGTCATTTTAATTGTTGTTAATGTAAAAAAAAATTTTAATTGAAAGGTGATAAATGAATTTTAACGTTATTTAAATTCCATACGAAAGGCGTCTAATCATTGTCGTACTTTCCTTTATCTGCTCAATGATTGTCCTATCATATCATATCATTATCATTATCATAACTCCAAGTTATCATCAGAGGAATGAACAATTTCTAACGTTTCAGCTAACGAAAATTATTTCTTATATTTAATTTGTTCTATTTAGCAGTTTCATCATTGCTTTACTTTTGAAGTTTGAATGACGTTTATTTAAAAGCCTTGAAAATATGTTGCCAAGGTAGATTATCAATTTATTCGATTTTCTATCCGTTTTTTTTCTGTTATTTCAGTGAAATGTGGACCTCCTCCGGAGCTTCCATACGCACAACACGATGGTAATTCTTATACTGGTCAATATGAACTCGACACCGAGGTACAGTATACATGCGTTCCTGGTTATCATAGATATAACCACAAAGGTATTGCAATTGCGAAATGCCTACTGAATCGAGCAGGTGCTGCACAATGGTTTGGTCCAGATCTCAGATGCAAAGGTTATTGTTGTTTCGTTTCTGATTGATTGAATGTTTGAATTGAAATGATAACGCAAAAAAAGTGTTGTTGATTATTAGTATGCAAATTGCTTTCATCTTTGAGAGATATTAAAGCATCCATCAGAATGGTGATCGTTATGATCGTTTTTATGTCACAAAAATCTTTCCGTACTCGATCACACCTTTACTTGTTACCTTATTGGTTCCTAGCAATCATTTTCCATACTCCTAAAATATAAGACTTCTTCACTTATATAAAGATCCCCAAAACGATGTTTCTGCTGATGGCAAACATTACTACTGCATTTTTTCTAGACAACAAAATTACAACTATGAGAAGTGAAAGTTATTACCGTTTCCTAATTGTAATAATACATAAGCATGACGTCATCGGGAAATATTGCAGCACGAAGTTGTGCCGATCCAGGCAACATCCTCAACGGTTATCGCAAAGGAGAGCTCTTCTATTATCCACATTCAATTGAATTGAGTTGCTCGGCCGGCTATCAACTTATAGGCGCTTCTACATTGCAATGTCTTAGCAATGGCCAATGGAGTGACACAATGCCACATTGCAAACGTATTGCATTCCATCATCGACATTACTCGCTATTTGATTTGAATAGCGCTCTTATAATATAATATAGAGCTCGTTCATTTGAATATTTGTTTGCATGATGGGAGAGAGTGAAACTTTATGAGATTCGTTATTTAGAGGCATTTCAAGTATGGGTAAGTTGATGAGTAACGATATTCCTGAGGGTATGATGTGGTAGTTAGCGGTACATCAAGTGCAGATGAAGTACTGGCAAATGGAAAGAGTGCACAATTCTTCTGATATCGTTACTGAATACTCGGTGAATGTTACTAATAATGAGTAAGAAGTAACGCATCGATGGTTGAAAGAAACACGGAGATCATTGAATGGATTCACTTCGAAGCGATTTCTTTCCTTAAATCGAGATTCTTCTACCACATCATTTATAGCCATAAAGTTGTTATGTACAATTTAGCAATCATTTTATTTTATTTCATCAGGTATTTGCCGTATATGATGTCAGCGATCTTTTTTTTTGTTGTTGAACAACATTTTTATTTTTATTACCAAGAATATTTTTCAACAGCGACAGAATGCACTCGTCCATCTGATCCTCTACATGGCCGTGTTCTTGGCAGCTCGTTGACATATCAATCACGTGTGACTTATTCTTGCAAAGAAGGATACCGTCTCGTTGGTCAAGTACAACGCATATGTTTAGCCGAAGGAGTATGGGCTGGTAATGAACCTACTTGTGAAGGTTGTTTTTCTATCATTCATTATTTCCCGTCTATTCATTTCGCTATGCAGGAAAAAGTTTTCCCGTAGTTTTATGCAAATTATGCATTTATGCAAATTTTTAACGCAAATTAAATTAAATTTAACCGACTTCCTAAAACTCTTTATTCGGAAACTGTTGACCTGAAAATATGCGTGTTTTAAGTTGTAAATATAGTTGAAGGATTAAGTTTGAGATGCGATCCATAAAAGAATACTGAGGATTGAAAAAATATTGTAATTTCTTTGTCGTATTTTAAACAAATCTTCTGAAACAAGAAACGCCAAATTGAAACCTCACCGGTAAATTATTTTTAAGATTGGAAATGTGCTTCTTTTAAAGCTCTTTTATAAGTCATACTATTTTTGGAATTAGGCAGAATTTAGAGCTTGCTGTCTAATTTCTACGTTTACTATGACCTTAGAATACCTTCGGCATTTAGTACTGCTAAGAAAGTCGAGGCAAAAATTTGACATCCACTTCTCATTTCTGAAGAGTCGATTATCAGAGGTTTGTTCTGTTATTTAGAGCTTCTGTAACGATTTTGATCGTTGACCAGCTCGATTACGATTGTAGAGCAGATCGACTGTGGCCATAGAGCAGTTTGACTGTGATCGTAGAACAGTGTGCACTATGAAATGCTCTTATAAGTGCCGCTTTGATACTATGAATAGGGTATAGAAGAACTGTTATTGCCCATTCTAATTCAGTGTTGTTTCTTCGTTCGTTGTGTTTGCCCGTTTTTCGTGGTCGGTCGGTGCCGTGCTCTTGGGTGTGAGTGGGGCTGCGGTATCGACTACTAAAAGTGATCGGTTTTTATCAGGGTGCTCCACAAGGAACCGATGGCCCGGGAAAGAGATCCGGTCGTTACGCTTCAAACTCATTTTCTTTTTCAGAGATCCGATGTTCGGTGTTGCCTCCATTGCACAATGGCTACATCGAAGGTGAAGATACACATTTCGGTGCAATGGTCGTTTTCAGATGTCTTGAAGCGATGAGTCACATCGGTGCCCCATATGCGAGATGCGAAGAGAATGGACGATGGTCACATCCAATGCCTAAGTGCTTAAGTATGAATTTCCCTTAATTTTATTTAGTTTCGCTCGTTGTCAAATGAAAGGAGGGCGGATGGGTGATATGCACTTTTGTTATCTAAAAATACTGCGCTGTTCCAGATGTATTTAAGATATTTCTTCAACCTATTTCAGCAACTGATAACTTAGAGATAATAAAGGTGATAAAATCGGCGAATTGAAAGAAAAAAGAAGTGAAAATTGAAATGAACAAGAGGGAGCGGCTCAAGCTCTGACGTTTAGCAAGATATGTGGAGGTTCTTAACTTTTATCCGTCAGGTTGTTTGTTGCTCTTTCTTAATGCGTATTACCAGCTTATTACCTTCTCCCCCATATAAGTCAAAAAATTGTAATATTTATTTAAGTTCATTTAGTTTCTTAGTTTCTATCAAATGAACGATACTGTTAAAAGAAGCTTGAGGGCAGGCGGATGTCGTGTACCGGCAATCGCGAATGGTCATCTCATCGGCTATAAACTCTCACAATTTGTACTACATGGTGAACGACTCACTGTCGAATGTGCCGATAAACACGAAACGGAAGATGAAACAGTTATTCACTGTCACAACGGTACTTGGTCACATATACCAACATGTGTGCCAGGTTAAATTTTTTTTCAAGATTTGGCGCCCACTCTCCACTTTAATGCAGTAGAAGATATCTCGACGAATATATGACCTCTGACCTTTAAGTGTACGTAAAAGACAGAGAGTAGTGAATTATATAGTAAGCGCTAAATAATTTGACTTTTTTTTTTCAAATGTACAATTCATACTGTAGAACTTGAGAATAATTCTGAGCGATTATTTTTCCGCTCGAAAGGAATTTATATTTTCTCGAGAAAAAAGCCTAGAGAAATATTGTCGGAAAATTTTTTTTATATGATAACATAGAAATGATTGGAAAAAAAGCGTGCCATCAAAAGCTTTCTCCACTCCCTCATTTATTGCTGGAAATAGATCTTTCATCGCCACGGTGAGCAGCAAGAAACTCAACGTCGAGATGAACTGTATATACAGGCGGACGCTTTATTAGTGCATTTAATTGCTCATCAAAAGAATAGCATAAGCCAAAAAAGATCTTTTATGCAAATGGCGAGCAGATAAAATCAAGCGAAAATGAAGAGAGGGTAATGGAGATAAATTAGCCCTACACGTAACGAACACCTGCATAAAGATTGGAAAGCTGAAATGGAAGAAGCTAGGATGAAACGTTAGATCGCTGTTCGCAAATTCAATTCTGCACATTAAAAATTTCACTAATGCATAATGCTTACAAATAACAGCATTTGAAAGTTATAAGATCCAATTAAAGAAGAAGTAGTAGACCTATGTCATATCAAGCGTCAAAACAAGGGAATGACCACACTTGTACGAATTGAAATCTTTTATAAGTGTCGAGATAGAAATGGACAAGAAATAAAATAAACAAATATGTAAATAAATAAATAATGAGCTTCTAAAATCTTTTTGTAAGTGAATCAATAAATTAGTTGAATGGAAAAATAGATTTTAAAAAAAGAGTGCTGAAAAGCTGAAAGGACTTTTGTTCGTGATATGAAAGTGAAATAATTTATACACTGCAGTTCGATGTAAAACTTGGCCGCCTCGAATAGCGAATGCAAAAGTTGTATTCACGAAATCATCGCATGGTGCGTTTGCACGTTATGAATGCAACGCTGGATATCGTCCTTCAGGACCACACAACACGATTAAATGTCTATTTGGAGATTGGGCCAGTGAGGGGGAGCCACTTCGATGCAAACCAAGTGAGTTATTTTTATTAGATTTCATCCTGTTTCGTATGATAGTTGGTGTAGACGAAGAGTTGCTAAGCTTATTCATGCAGTAAAATCTTGTGAGTAATTTCGATTTCCACTTTGGTAAAGAATCATGAAATTTCAAATAATTTTCACAAAGTTTTCTTAAGAGAACTTCGTCGATTTTATCGAAAAAGATTGCGATGCTCTAAGTGATCCTTTCTTTGCACCATAATGATTGAATGAGGTCTACGAGCAATATTTTATTACCTCTTAGAATCGCTCTTGTATATAGTGAAAAGCTACGATGTAAATGTGCTCTTTTACCTATAATTTATGTTTTCATTGTTCATTTGTTTCCCTTGTTATCATTGTTTATATTAACACATCTACAAATGTATTTTATAGATTACTATTTATTTGTTCCCTCTCGAAGCGCAAAAAATAATCCAGCCTGGAGATATCTCATTCAAAAATATGACAAATAAGAAAATTATTTCCGCCTCATCTCACTAACAGCGCTAACTAATTCTTAAATAATAATTCTTAGAAGGTTAAAGCTTAAGGCTGTGAAGGCTTAAAAGTTTTCTCTAATGTGTTGTAGTTTGGTGTGAACATCCGTCGAAAACGTTCGGAACACTCGAGGGTGGTCAAATAATGCTCGAAGGGCAGATGGGTGCCTATGATTTCGCCGATTATATCACTGAGGTGGAAGAGGGCAGATCGATTGCATTTCAGTGTCGAAAGGGAAACATCCTTCTCGGTTCTCCTAAGGTAGCCATTTTCTACTGATGTGATCGGAAAGAAGTTTTCTTTTATAGTCGGAATGGAGTTTTCTCGTATGACCGAAAAGGCGTTTTCATATACTTTTACGGCGAAAAACTTTCCAAAAAGCGCGAATTGTGAAATTCATTTAAGACTAAACAACTAAAATCAGATGTTTTCTCGAGAGATCTCACAATGCTTTCGTTTTCCTTCCCCTCAAAATAAATGCAATTTACTTGAGGCGACATGTGTGAACGGTTCATGGATGCCACGCAAAAAGCCGAAATGTGTCTCACAAACACATCCGATGGTCGAAGGACAAATCGCATGGTTGCGACGTCGACGTTCCATTTGTGATACAATTCCGGGTGATGCACGTCGGAAAGTGATCATCACAAAGGGAGGCGAGTCGCCAACCGAAGCTCTTGTAATACTTGAAAAGTTTTCGTTTTCCACTCAGCAGAAAGGAAAAGCTTTAATGACTTAGCGTACAGCTAAAGGATTTCGATCAAGAGAAGGGTTTTTCTAACTAAGTTTCAATTTAGTTCCTCGCACAATTGAATGAGGGAGCAAAATGATATCATTTTTTATAATGTTCGTCAAAAATTTATATATTCCCCTCCTTGATAGAGATGTTCTATAGCAGTGAGCAAATGGAATACACATTACTTTGTTGTAATGTTTTTCTTAATAAGTACATCAAGCAAGTTCAATGTAAAATGACGAGATAAGCATATGAACAATCATTTCATCAAGTCATTTATCAATTATAAGCGGCACTATTATACTTGTATTCATAAAACTAAATCACTCTCCATCTATTGCAGATATAATAATATTAATATAAATGAGCAACTTTTAGATTAGGTTCAATAATGGATAGAACCACTTCCATTTAAAGTAAAACTATTTATGAGATTTCTCATCTCTTGATTATGTAAAATTACCCTATAAGAGAACTTAATATTGAATTTAACAAGGGCCTAATTTGCTAAAAATTAGCTGAAAAGATTATGAAAAGCTTTTTGAGGGATCTGTGTATTAATTGATTCATTTTATTTCGGCGGGAACGTCAAAATCCATAGGTGGATAACTGTTACTCAAAAATGCCAGAAATCGCCCTCTAAGCTCTGAATTTTTTGAAGACAATCGTAAAGTGAGTTTTGCAGTAATGATTGCGATAATAGTTGCTTATCGTTTTCCAATTTTGATTGTTGTAGGTGGTTTGTGCTATAGGATTTCATTTTCTTGGCTCCCAAGTCGACGGTGTTATCAGATGTAGAGATGGTCGTTGGGTGCCTGATATCCCTCGTTGTATTCCTGGTTAGTCATGCTCATTATCTGATGCAAATACAAGCTTCAAATATCCTTTAATCGTGTCCAGATACTTGCCTCTATAATGAACGGATTTTATGTCCCTATTCGTTTTTTGCTTTGAATGTTTGCGAAAGTTATTTACGTCTTATACTTCCTCTTAAATGAACTACCTCATTGATGTACAATCTTTCACATATAGAAAAGGTATAAAATCCAAGCCTTACGTTTGCCTAAGCTGCTACTCTATGCCCAATTTCTTTTAATATTGCTGTGGTGGAAACAGAATCTCTTTGGCGGATGAAAGCGATTGCCTTGGAGGAGATGGTCGAACCCAATAATGGAAATCTGTGCGAGCGATTTGTGTGCCTTGTCCAAAAAATTGTATCTATGCCAATAAATAAACAAAAATACCTTAGATTATTTTCTAACTGCTACATAATACAGCTATAGTTCGGATACCGACATCATCTCTATATAAGCCCTTTAGATTGATTTAAACGAAGATTAAACAAATTGGTTTTTGCAGATGATTGTCGTATTCCATCTCGACATCACGCGTTCTTTTTGAATGCAAAATCTGGTCAGATTTTGCAATCGGGGGATGTGGTTGAGCACGGAAACGGTGCACGGATGGTATGCCTACGAGGATATCACATTGAAAGCAATGAGATCCTTGAATGCCATCAAGGAAGATTCATTAGCGCTATTGGACACTGCAGACCGAGTAGGTAGATCGATTTTATCTTTCTCGAATTGTCTTTCATTAGCAATTATCTTGAACAACTAATAAATATAACAGGATCATTTTAGGATATGCAAATGGAAGGCTTTCATCTTAAACTTTTCTTTCCATCGCATTCGATCACGATGAATGATAGAATAGGGGAGTTGAAAAACTTCAGAGTTTCATCGTTAAATTTCCAGTCTCTTTATTATTAGTATCATTCGTTTACTGCTTATGATCGTCTGTTACAGGTTTTTTTAAGCGAATTTTTGCAAGAATCCCATTATTGCAATTTTATATCTCCATTAATATATGCAATGTTTGCTTGTTCATCTAGTATTTAAACGTATGAATGACAAAAATTAAAGCGATGCAATTTGATGCTAATAGTTTATATGAGACGATGCAAAGCAATGACATCTATCGAATTCAGTTGGTTATTTCTATTAGCTGTTGATTTCTAAATCTACCATGAAATTTTCAACTTAGTTTTATTCCATGCAAAATGTTGCGGGTGTCCGGTTTCCTGTCAGTTTTACATTTTTTTAAAATTTGCGTCCCCAGTTAGATTCGAACTCAGAACGTCAGAAAAATGAAAATCCTGAGAGGTCATAAAACGGCACGACCGGAGTAGAGGGTGAAAAGGATGATCTTTTAGAATTTGGATTGAGAACAAAAGTAAATTTCGCTGAGATTGATGCATTCGGTTTCGATCTAAAATATGCAGGTAGATAGATTAACAGACTCTTTGCAATATGTGATCATTGTTGAAGCAAAAAAAAAGTACAATAAATTAATTGAATTGATAAAAGAGAAGGTCAAGAGTAAAGAATTCAGAATTTACCTTCGGATCACTGAAATTTTCTCCTTTATTTCTCCTCTTCACCGTGAAAGGAATGAATGTTAAACACTTGCAGAACGTTGTGAACTGCCTACATTGCGTGAAGGCAAATATAGTGTCTCAGGGAAACGGGAATTACAACATAACGAGCAAATCGATGTGCAATGTAATCATAAATCGATAACGCTTACTTGCCGATTCGGGGATATTCAGCCGAAACCAATTTGTCCCGATCGGAAAGGTAAGCATTTCATATAATCAATGATTTACTATTTGATGCATCGCGATGAAAGAAAAAGATTGAAGGGACCTATATTTCTAAGTTCTGTAGGGGAATATCTCCTACCTTATCTTTTACCCCCGCTTCTAAAAAAAAGATCGTAGAAGAAAGCTCTTTTACGCTGTCTTAATGCATAAGGCAAACACTATCATGCATCTCACATGTTACAGCAATATGCTATCAAAGATAACATGTTATCTCGAAATAATACATGCATAAAACTCGTCTATCTGTCGTCTTTTCTTTCTATTTTTTTATATTTTCACACATTACGACATATACAGCACTGGAGTGCACTTTGCAAATAATATCCTTCTGACTCGAATCATACAACAGTTATCTAAACATCAGTCCTCCCAAATTCATTCATGTCAATAGTAACTCACAACTTTTTCGCATCGATCTGTGCCCATGCCAATGATTCATACGATCGGGAAATCATCCAATATCCCAAATACAAATAGTACAGGCGAAACGTTGTATATATAGATGGAAAGCAAAAAAAAAAGAAAAGTTGGGAATTGTTTAATGGTTTAGTGCACGAGCAACATTCGTTGACGATGTTATGTAGACGTCCAAACGACAATGAACCATTTATCGTCTATCGGACGACGATTGTGGCCGGAGTGTCGACGAGAGTTGAGCTCAGTCCACGTCAAGAGTCATTTCCCAACGGAACGATTGTCCATTATGAGTGCACACCAAATAATACTCTCTATGAAGCGAACGCTATTGAATGCAATAATGGAGAATGGATCACACGACTTCTACCATGTGGTACGATATCTTTATTTTCACTCTTGTTCAAAAGATCTATAGAAATCGCATGATAAAAGCTGAATAAGCGATAGAAAAGAATGTCTTCTTCTTATTGAGTATAGCTGAAGTGAATCTTGTCGAATAGAATGATGTAGTGTTCGTAAATGTTTCGATAAGAAGAGAAAAAACAGAGAGAAAAATGTCACAATGAAGAATCTGAGATGAAGAATAAATAGAAAATGAAAAGTTTCCATTCTATTTCAACGTTTTCATTTCACCTTAGGAATTTCACCTTTCGTATCGATGAATTGAGCCATTAATTAAAGTATAGAAAATCCTTAAAATTTTGTTAAATGAAGCGATTTTATTTGATGATATAATAATTTGAATATTTTAGTAGTGACACAAAAACAACGACACCCACCTCCAGATGGTCGAATCTGTGCTACGCCACATATCAACTCGTCGCATATCGTGCTAAACATTGAAAATTTCGCTGCACTTAAGAAACCTCGTTTCCCTCATGGAACAGTTCTCAAGGTGAAGCAATTCTCATTTTTGAACCCGATGATTTGTCGATTATTTGTGATATGATGTTTTCTGTTGCTCGCGACATGTAGTCTCAAGTATGCATCTATCGGGGACAAATGGGACGGGGATAGTAGAGGGGCGAGAACCGGATCGAGAACCGAAGCACCACAAAGCACACGTGGCTGCAAAATTCAGAAGTTAGAGTGAGTAATCGAAGCAAGACAAAACCAACAAAACCCCCAAAAGTATGCTAAAGAAGCTGGTGCAATATGCGCTTTACCATCATACTTCCATCCACTTATTCAACTAGTTTCACATGTTACAAGCAAAAAAACAAAAGTAAAACTAGTACTTCAGTGTGAATGAGATATTGTGATACTGCAGATCATCCTATAGCGTACACGATGTCCATCGAATTTCATAAATCTAGCTTCAGCGTTTCTTCAGATGAGACTGTCGAGGCGACAGACAGATACATACATGCATACTCACAGACATGACGCTTTCTTAAAGCAAATTATCGAAAGCATATAATATTGCGTCTATGCGAGAAAGGAAATATGCGTCGTCAAAGCAATTCAATAAAGCTGCAACATCTCTTTAGATCGGATGTGCAGTTGCACACGCAGCTGGCGAGGACCAAGCAGTGGATCTGCGTTGTCGACGGTCAAAGTGGCACGCCAGTCGAGAGCTGCAATGTCGTTCTGGTTACTTTTTAACCTCTCTATTTTCGTTTTACTTCCATTATTTTTTAAAAATCTTGCAAATCAGCTAATCATTAGATCATTTATTTATTATTCAATGTTCTTTGATAAGCGAATAGTAACAAATTAACAATTTTTACATGCCAATGCATTTAATCGTTGGTAAATATTCAAAAATGATGTCAGAAAAAATACAACCAAACAAATGCGAATGTCATATAATATTCTCATTAAAGAAGATGCATTTGGTTTGTGCAATATTCTACAAAAGTTTGTAGAGAATAACATAAGAATTTGCTTCAGTTAGTGTTGATTTTCATTTTATACCTTCATAATGTTGTAGTATGTGATTGTGTGCGCGCATTAATCGTTTGTTTTTGCCGTTTATAGCAGCTAAAAATTATTTATAATAAAATAATTCATTCGATTTTTAGGTGCAGATTATTGTGAATATCGAATGGATGAACGTACACATGTGCATGTTTTCTCAATGAAACTCAAACAACAAATTACATTCAATCAGAAATTCTCAGGTTTATTTAAATTAAACGAAATAAAATTTATTTCTTATCGATAATGATAGATGAGATTCATATGTTGCGCTCATTAGCTTTTCCTTTTACAAATATTATTTCTTTTTGGAGAGATTTCAAGGTGGTTTTATTTGTTTTTAGCAGGATTTTAATGAATATTACCTTTTTGGGATCTAAGAGATAGAAAAAAATCCGAGGGAGGCGGGAGATTAAATTCAATAAATATTGGGATCATTATTGCGGATTTTATAGCTTATCGATTTTTTTTTCAATATAAGCTAGTTCTAGGGTATCGTATAAGATTTTTCTGTTAGTTTCAAGAAAAAAGATCTATTGAGAAAACCAATTCATTAGTCATATTGAGAGGATGACGCAATTCTTATGGACACTTCTACCTATATGTTCTCAAATCTATTGAAAAGAACAAACGTCCGAGTAACGCATATAAAAAATTTTCACTCATCGGCTATTATTTACCCGCTGGCAAAATGCTAAGGAAAAAGTTGAACAAATTTAAACGATTAATACTCTATTATAATAGCCTGAAGAAATATTTGCTCGTCGGTGAATTTTTGCCCGTTATCACTGTGCAAAAATTTCGTATTTGATGATCTGATATAATAGCTATATGGTAGCGTTTAAACCATTGAAATATGGGTATTCATAAAAGTTTGATTCTGAAACGTATCACATGAATCGATTTTATCAAAGCTTTTATCTAAAACTAATTTCTATAAACGCTATTGCTAAGAGATGCATAATTGTGGCCTCATAACAGTGATAAACAATAATAAAAAGGCAATGTTTTCTCCTTTGTAAAAATATGCCCATTACTATTTAATGAATGGTGAAAACAAATCAACTTTTTCTTAGAAAAATAAAAAGCCTTTGTCTGCAAAATATTCGAATTTCCGCTCTGTGTTGTATAATGTGATCGTCGGATTTTGTTTTCAGATGGTTCCGATCTTGCGTTTTCTTGTGTTGATTTTGGAATGCAGCAACTTCGCGGACATGCAGTAGTCACTTGCAAAAATGGACATTGGTCATCGAAGTTACCGAAATGTTTACCGCTTGATCCGCTTAATAGATATGGTATTGATTCGTTTCGTGCACAACTTTCTTCAACAAAAGATGCACCTGACTTATTGTGGTAAATACTGAGAGGGATTACTGTTTGTTGTATTGTCCTACTTATGTTATTATACCTAAAACAATCATGTTTTTCTGATTCTGAGCCGGAATGTCTTTCACCCGTTAACTTGTACTATCGATTTCATTAAGAAAAGTTGCCAGATATCTGCAATGAAAACCACTGAGTGGGTTCATTAAGAAAAGTAGCAATGCTAAGGTATTGCTCAGAACAAGTTAGGGAAAAGAATCAAACCGGATCCTCATTCGCATCATTATTCAACATTTATTCATTTGGGCAGTCATCGATGGTGTGGCATCTTCAGATGGGAGGTAAGATCAGGACTAAATTCCTTCCGAAAAGTACCAGTAAGTGGCCCAAAGAATTCTCATTGAATTATTGCGTACCACTGAGAATTATCGACGAAATAAATAATTGCTAGTGAGTCGAAAAGCTGAAAGTTACACTTTATAATTATTATGTATCTTTTTAGAAATATTCTCGATGAGAAATGATGTGAAAAAAATTTACCACATAAAGTAGGCGAAATAAATAATAATTCCATCATAATTAGCCAATTTTTTTTCCAAATCCCTCCGTTATGCTTGACGATGCACCTAATTTATTCACTTAATTCAAAATATTTACGTAATTATTAGAGATTCTGAATTCAAGTAGCTTCATAGAACCCTCCACCTGCCTTTGGCTCCATTTCTTATGGCTGTGATTGCTTGTTGTCTATAAATTTTTATATAATGAAGAAGTTTAAAAGCATTTGTTGATGTTTATTCAAGACATTCAAATAGCTTCCTAAACCTTCTCATCTGTCTTTCATCTGCACTCGGAGATTATTTCAGATGGTGCGCCACCAATAAAGTTCAAGTTGGAATATGGTTCACATGCCGTAACGGCACTTGGAGAACTCATCATTAACAGCTCATCAACGCTGCATCTCTACTGTCTTTTTCCACGTAAGAAAGGTCAACCCATATGGGAGATATCTTCAACTTACCGTAACTATCCTCGAATATGGACCAAATTCACCGTTCCTCAACTTCAAGATGTTGACGCATATGAGGTACTGTATTCCTTTTTTAGTATTTATTTAATTCAACATTGAATGTGCACAATATTTTTTATTGCTCAGAAACGACTGGCAAATATTTCATATCATTATATATGCTTTTACAATATTTAATTAAAATTGAAATGTACTAAGCATAGGATGGAGAAACTATTATACACATAATATACGATGACATAAAAACCGCGTACAGCAATTGTTTACCTTCTAAACCATTGTGTAAGCAGATTTCTTCTCCTCAGTAAATATCTCCCGTCATATGACTGAAAAGAGTGCAAAATATGATGGTAAAAGTAATAATAAATGTCCTTTTTAATAGGTGCCTGAAAGTCTTGAGGCATTATTGTTCGAGAAGTTTAGTTCGATCTAGTACAGCGCACTGGAGCTAATATTATATTAAACTGTAATATTATATTTCATAGGCAAGTCATAAATACTCTTTATACTATTCATCGTATAGTTCGTTCCTGTATTTGCATGCTGAGCTGGGAAACGATGCTTTCAATTATTATATTCCCATATCAACAGTTATTCACCTCGAATTGATAACATAGAGATATCTAAAATTGTTGATTGAAATGTTAAAGCGTTAAGCGTAATATAAAAGCGCAAAATTCTGATTAACAATAATTGTTTGCAGTACGAAATACTGCAGTTGCAATTTTATGCAAATTGCAATAAATTCTCGGGTAAAACTATTGACCTAAAAACAATTTACCTTGAAATATTATGACCTTTCATTGATAACTTTTTTTGGGGATAATTGTTATCACGGCTATTATTTTAATACTAGTATCACCTAAATGATGAGATGCAACGACTTGCAATGGATTTTTTTTTCATTCTGCATGCAAAGACTATTCATGTTTGCCTTGATTATCAGCATTTTCCAAAACTATTCTATCCTCTTTTTCTTGTCGATGAATATTTATTTTATTCGTTGATTTGTTTTTAACTCAATAAAGCCGGAAACAATAATATTTTTTTTTAGTTGACCGTTTCTGCCGCTCAACCAGAAGATGGCGGCTTCTTTCATTGTGTCCTTCCGAATGGTCGACGCAATACACTTAAAATAATGGTTAAAGGTTAGAGTTGAACGGCCGTAATTGTGAGTTGCAAAATCGTTTTAGGAGCATTTTATGTGAGAAAATGAGCGAGAAAAAAGGGAATAATAACATATGTTACCGTTTTTCATGTGTAGTGACGTTTGCCAATGGGGGACAATGCCATTAGAAGGTTTTGTAATAATTTTTTAATAATATTTATTGTTGATATATAAAGTCTTTATATAATTTGACTCATAAAACGATTTCCTCAAAATTCGATCTACTCTTGCAGATATTACCTGCGAACAATTCAAGAATGTTTCAAATCTACGTGTATTCTTTACAAGTCGTTATCATTATATCGGTACGATTGCACAATTTTCATGTGCAAATGGATATCGCGTAGAGGGTGCACGTTCGGCAATATGTCTACCAAATGGAAAATGGTCACATAATGCACCAAAATGTCGAGGTATAATAAAGTATTGCCGAAGGATTTGTTATGGAAAAAATTGCATGAAATAAAAAATCCCCCATTCTTGAGATAATTAATTAGTGATGAATATTCATATATGTATCGCCTATTGCTGAGAACGACAGACATTCGGAAACAATACGTAATTCAACTTTGTAGGCATTCAGAAATAATTTTTCAGTAATATTTAGATGCATTAAAAGTAATACTTGCATTACTTTTACTCTTTCCCATCTTATATGTATGTGCATCACTAGCAATATTTGTTTTATTCATCGCTATGTTTCAATAGGCTGTATTGCCTTTAAGTTGTCATAGAATAAGTCGACTTAAAATGGCTATTCTCACAGCTTCGCTGCAATATTCAAAACTGTTTATTAATTGCATTTTCCATTTACTGAGATACATCAATAGCCTAAGGGCATATTACGCCTATGTTATCACCTACTGGGGTCATTCTGCAATACAATTCTTTCAACTATGTGCTTTAAGTTTAATCTACTATTGAGTTGCACTTCATAGCCTTTCGGCCAATTGGTTGCGTGGACGATGGCCAGGGCAATATGAGTGCTTTGATGGCTTAGCATGATTAGTTGTACAGCGTTACAGTGCCCACCGATCGTGCTCACCGATCCGGCATTATTAGCTAGTGTGACGTCATACAAACACGGAGGCATGGTGCATTTCTCTTGTGTACCCACCTATACGCTTATCGGTAACGACTATATACAATGCGGTGCGGCGGCTAAATGGTCTAGTAGTATGCCACAGTGTAAATGTGAGTTGCTTTATTCACCATTCGTAATGAGTGGTTTTTGCTTGCAACTCAACTTCTGAATAATTGCAAAACTATGGACTTGATTAAACACCCGAATGAGGCGGATTCACTTAATTTTCTAGAATTGAGAAGGAAAAAATTTGCATACAGAAATAACTTTTTTCTTAGTGTGACTATGAAAGTATTCGAGGTGCTGAAAAGTTAGCATCACATAGTCGTCGAGGTAAATCTTATGAAGACAGACGTTCCGCACGGGCACCTTTTAGTGACCGCTGAGAAGTCGCAGAAAAAGACTAGTGTTAACAGATCCTTCGAGTTCACTTTAATATCAAGCTCTAGGCTGTTCGGTCAGTAAGCGAGCGATCTTTCAGGCTTACCAGTTACATCAATTAAAACCATAATAATTCAGTTCTGCAGACAAACAGACAAATGGATGGGCAGATTTATCATTTGGTATGAAGTTGATGAAGACCTGAACTTTCAGTGGTGAATTGTCCATCACCGCCAGTGCCACGTAATGGTGAAATCACAGGCGGTTCAAAGGCAAGCTATAATGTACAAGAAGTGGTGGTATTTGAGTGTAAACATGGGTTTATGCTTACTGGTAACGACTATGTTGTATGCCAATCGAGTGGAAATTGGACTGCACTCAACACTCAATGTATGTGACTTATATCATTATTTCTTCTTCGCAATCCAAAACGCTTGCACTCGCATTCAGTATTCTGTCTTGCACCTTTCATCCTCACCCTACTTCGTTCTACCTATCTGCTCATATACTACAGCACCACCTTTAAGTAGTCATATTATACGAGCAAAACGGTGAAATATGGCACAATGCAGCAGGATTTAATAATTCGTAATTCTAATGTATTACTGCCACCATCACCAAACAGGACCATAGTAGCATATCAAAGCATATGAAATGGATTCGAATTGAGTGCCTTTTGAATTGTGTACAATTATTTTATGTTTTTACTCGACTAAGTTGCTTCACGGACGCAAAAACTGTTAGAAGTCACCAAAAGTTCCTGTCCCAAGTGTACGAAAGAATGCCATACCTGTTTGTATCTAGGTGAGTAGTTAATAAAGTGGCCGCACCATTGAAGCAAAGCTCATGATTTTTGATTCTACCAACGAAAAATTTACCTAGTCACCTGCTCATTGCCATGAATCCTCTCGTTTAGCTAAATATTTAATAAACGTTACTAAGCAAACGGCTATGTTGGTCTTAAACGCGAATGCAGCTCGACTGATCAGCTCTTATTGTTGTTATTTAAGGTGTGCCATTCTGCCGCTTTCCGGGCAAACCAACCCACGGAGATAGTACATCACCGGCTCGACCCTACTATCTAGTTGGTGAGAAAGTCGTCTACTACTGTACTTCATCCGAGTACCGTCTCGATTCCGAAAACGTTCTCGAGTGTTTACCATCTGGTCAATGGACCCGCAACGTTCCACTTTGTTTGCCTATTCACAACAAACACAACTGAACAGCTTGAAAATTGAAAGTCGTCAAACAAATGCATTTTCATCAATATCTTTTTTGAAGAGTACTAAAAAAGATCAAAAAAGAAGTCGGAGGGGTGACAATTTCAATGCATAGATTTGGCATATGCACTATTCGGGTGTTGACTGTTTAGAGCGCCCAATACTTAGGTTTCTTTCCAGGAGATAGATTTACTTAAATAGGATTGAATACCGAATCGCCTATATACTCCATCCAATGATGTTATCGTAGCACAGATCAGGTATTGAAGCTTACGTCCAACAATGCTGTAAGGGATGGCTAAGGAAAATGATTAGCAACAAAACGTCGTTCATATACGACTTTTGAACCCAATAGCTCGGAGTAAACTTAACGCTGCTAAGACTCTCAGATATCGTGGTTCACCGGGTTTCGAATTTGTTTAAGTTAATACATTTTATTATCTATGAATACTTTAATGCTCGATGCTTATGCGTTACCGTAATTTGTCTTTATAACCGAAAAATAATGTCAGGTCTTGCCGCGAATACTTATACGATAATTGTCTATTGTCAGTTCGCCATGTCAATCATTTATCTCAACTTAATGGGCCCTCCAACGAATTAGTTTCCCTTAAGTTGAATCAACTTTACAGATGTATGAGTAGTCAAAAAATCCAGCATACAGATATGAGGGATTGAACGCTATTGGAGACCAAATCTTTAAATATCTCCTTAAGGGCACAAAATATACTCGTATACATTAAAGCATAAAATGCAACACAACAACAGCAACAATAATCATAAAACAACAGCAACACTTTAATCTCGAATACTATCCACACAGTCGATTCTTGGCACCTCATATGCGGAATATTGGTCGTTGGTCTGTTGCGTTACACGGATAAAGGTGGCCCTTTTTGAGAGTTCTTTGAGCTTAGTTGCTCCGGTGTAGGTGCATGCCGAGCGTAACCCTCCTAGCAGATCGTGTATCGTCTGCGATACGTCACCTCTACAATATCAATTTGCCATTTCTGATCTCTTTTCTTTCATTCTCTTGTCTAATAAATTTGACGCCAATACCGTTGCACAATGATCAACAATTAAATATCCATATACACGAAAGCAACAGCCTGATGGTCAAATCTATTCAAAACGGCAAACTGAAATCCATTATTTACAGTCATGATTGGAAATAATAACCTTTTTTCGAATCGAAAACATCAGAGGAGATTATTTGTCTCATAGAATTTGAAAGCTCATGCCCAAGCATTTAGGGGACTTTTTGTTAAAATTCCGACATTGCTATTCATAAATGTCGCAATTCGAATATTGTTCAAAATAATGGCGGTCCTCCCTTGACACCGATACCTCTTAAATCCCCTCGTACGTGCGAAACCAAAAAGAAGAAAACTTCATTTGGCGGCATAAAATAAAAAGTCTCGCAAGCACATAATTGCGACCCAAAGCATAATTCTCATTTAAAAATAAAAAACGAAAACGAATATACTCACCTATAAGGCATATAGATTGTTTTGCCCTCGGAAGCACGATATTCGGCAACGCTACCTTGATATTTCTTCATTGCCGTATCAGAGGACATCCCATAGAATAATTTATACTTTTTGCCATCTTTTTCCACTACCTCACCACCACACTGATCATGGCCAGCCAATAATCCTGAAATGAAAGCCAACTCACTGAGTGCAAATTGAACAATATTTTTATATAGGCTATAATTAGATGAGGAAGCCTATACATCCTTTTAAGTAGATCTTGATGATGTTATACTAGGAGCATTTTTGTCCTGATATAGCATCATCAAAATCCAGGATTATCCTGAACTATTATATATAAATCTAAACGGCATTTAATCCTATATTAATAAAGGATCAGATATTCAGGATTAAAGACATTAATATCAAATAAGTGAATTAAATATTAGCAGGGTTTTCACAAACAGCGCGATGCTTCTGAACGATTTTATGAGTTTTCACAAAATCATAATCAAAAACAAACAAGGTTTTGAAGCCACTTCATGATCTCATTGAAACTTTTTCCTCAAAATGAGCGACGCCTTATAAAAACAGAAAATTAAACAACTAAATTCAACGGTTCAGCCATGAGGTGGGCGGTAACGGCAATTTCTAGCCCTTTTAAATCGACAGTCGTTTCCGGGAATCCTGAAGGACAATTTCTGCAGCCGTCATTTCGGTGATTCCCATGGAACATTTGCGATGGATGTCGCAGAAAAGTTTCCCGAGCGTCTTCTCAAATAATTTAACGCGCCCTCAGAACTTGAAACACAAATCCGAGAATCTTTTAGTGCAGGTCGTTAAACTCAGCACGACTCCCAACGTTTCGTCCAATTCTAATAGAGAATTTAACTTTTCACAAAATTATATACAAAAATAAAAAATTTAGAGATGTACCTCCTATCATAACGAAATCAGCACCGCCACCGAACGCCTTAGCGACGTCACCCGGATTCGTACATCCACCGTCGCTCATGACATGCCCGTTGAGACCATGTGATGCATCTGCACATTCGAGTACCGCACTCAGTTGTGGGTATCCCACACCAGCCTTCTTACGTGTCGTGCACACCGATCCCGGACCGATGCCAACCTACTAGCAAATTGATTTCTAATGCTTATGAAATGAAATAAACTTCGTTTTTTTTGCACTTCTACATGAATAGCCTCCTTTTGAAGTCAAAAAAAGGAAAATAACCTGACATAGAAAAAAAAGATACATTAACATTCAAGTAGGCTAGAGAGTTTTAGAGGAAACCGTGGTAATTGTAAGCAAAGTGATTGATTAGCAATAAATGGCAAACTTTAAGAGAGATTATATGTCGCATCATGCAGACTTATAAAATAGAATATTCTATCACAATACTGTTTTTATTAATGACAAAAGCTTTTCAAAGTTCGCGCTGTTTAATGAATCTAATCAAAGTTGTGTTTATTTCAATTATCAATCAACCACCATTGAAATACTTTTAAAAAGCATTTAAAAAAAAACGTTTCTGCACTACTTACTCGATCACGAAGCAAAAAAAAAATCAACTTAAACCATATAAAGACTTTCAATACACAGATAAATATTCTTTTCTCGAATACAGCGCTCGGACCGGCTGCGTTTATTAGCGAAATCTTTCTAATCGAGTAAGTTGCCCTCCTTCTAAATCATGCTGTCATCGAAATATGCTCGAAAAAAATTTTCTACTACCCATAGGCGAACTCACAAACTAAAATATGAAGCGTTGGTACTGTGTAAATGTCGTTTATATCTACGGAAATTCATCATAGCATCCAAGTTGAAAGTTTCAGAAAAGCGAGATTACTTCAAAAAGAGTAATGCAGATGGAAAGCATGCTGAGTTGCACAAAGAAATTTATAAAATCCTAATTTTTTGGGAAAGAAATTCAATGGATGCAACTAGGTGGTCGTTATTCGTACCATAAGCCGAATTTTGAGAACCTGAATTAAATCCGATTCCGGTCACGATCGGATCGAATTTAACCCACAATCATTTCAGAACAGTTTCAAACAGAAAAAAAAAGAAGAAACCTTCACAACGTCTGCGCCCGAGAGTATGAGTTCCTCAACCATTTCACCTGTGACCACATTGCCCGCAAATATTGTATGTGTGGGGAATTGTTCTCGTACGCGTCGTATAAAGTCGACAAATACTTCCGAATAACCATTTGCTACGTCCAAACAGATATATTCCAATTCTGGAATCATATCGCAAATAGTCCGCAATTTATCAAAATCTGATGTCGATATTCCCGATGATATACCAATTTGTGACATTATCTGAAATATTTAATTGACATAGTGCACGGTGAGTAGCTGGATTTATTTGGGTGATTTCAGCCTTAAATATAAGTATTACAGTTTCCAAAGGAATCTTAGTAAGTTACGAAGTAATAAGTCAGCTATCAATGCTCAAAACTAATTACTACATATCAGACTAATGCGAAACCTCATCACTTCACCATTGAAATACTCAGAGAGATTATAAATGAAATTCAAATGTAGAGCAATATCTATCTAGCTTCTATTCATTAGCAAAGATTGACATCATTAGTTAATTCAGAGAAATTAAGATTATTCGCTTTAAATTATCGAGTTCACTAAAGTCAATCACAACGTTCATTTAGTTGTAATGTTTTTCCTTTGCACCACAATAATTACGCTTGTTTGGTGGAGATGGAGGGGGGAAGATGAAGGGAGGTGGAAGGGGAAGAGTTGATGTCGAAGACTGTGGATGGCTTACTTGAGGATTGGAATCGATCCTTTGTACGAATGCCTTCCAATCGTCCACACAATAATGTTTATGGATCGTAGTGAAGAGAGAGAATTTAGCAAGTACTTCAGCCATTTCAAAAGTGCCAACAGTATCCATATTCGACGCAACGACCGGCACTCCCACATATGTTTTTTTCGAATTACGGAACACATACCTTAAAAGAATAACGTTTTGATTCTGCAATTACTGTGAATGGAGTTACTCCGACAAAGGTGAGGAAACCTTTGTATGTATATTCCATGCTTCATTAATCAGGAATAACAACAACAACAATAACAACACTTCGAAGTTTGCAAGGTAGTTTAAAGTCGTTGAGTGTCCTTTTCATAAAATAAAAACGCACAAATGACAACCTGTGAAATGAATAAGTAGAATAAAAACTGCTTCTATCTTTTGCCAATAATATCAAATGAAAAAATTTAAGCAGCAAGTTGAAGCCAAACATCAGGATTAATGCCATGGCTGGCAACGATTTATGACGCCGAATAAATCGACCGAATTAAATTTTACAAAGTTTCTTCCGTTATAACAAATCAACCAGCTTAACAAATGCTCCACGCATTTCAAGCAGCAAATTTTTTAAACATCAGCTATAATTTCGTTCTATTTCTAACCGAGAAAACTTGTCCACCAAATAATCCCGATCCAGTTTTTAAAAGAAGCATTTGTCTACCAATCAGTCATGTAGTTTGACTTAGCCAAAAATATCAACACCTTGTCCTTTTCTCAGAAACGAAAAAATATAATTCCCTTACTTCGGAACAGAGGGGAATAACCGGGAATGAAAGAGCTCTTATGGACAGTACTTCGCCTCCCTCCTCCCTCACCCGATCCCTTTTCTTTTCTTCTCCTTCCACCTTACCCTCTTCTTTTCCACCACCTTAGCCCTTTCTGAAATCACCACTAAAAAAACCAATAACACGAAAAAGAGCTGATTTAAACGCATGAATGGTAACCCAGCAACACATGTCTCATGAAAAAGGCATCCCGCCGCACCTGATGAAGATGTTGCGCAACGTCGGTCACATAACGGTCAATGCGGTAATTAACGAAGAACTAACTCTCGCATAAGATCAACTTCGGCACGACTCCTTAGAGTAGACCGCTTGGGACGGAGCAGCACGTCCTTGAAGTCGAGCTTCGGCTCGAACTCTATCCGTGGCATATTAGATCACCTCACAATTTTAAGCCAGAAAATACCGATTGTCACGACGTGACTAAAACAGTAAAACCAACATCAGATACATTCTACGCAAATTTATGGCACTAATCAATAACATTACTACAAGTTGTAACATCAAAACGAACACATATCATTAATAAATAAACAAAAAGCGTTATGTGTGTGGCCACCTAAATATCAATGAGCCAATCCCGTAGGGCAAATTACCAGCAAACAGAGATTGAGTTGAGCTGTGACCTGTTCTCTTGTTTTTTTTTTTTGGAATAATAAAAAACAGGCTTTGCTCTGGGAAACCTGGACCTATGCTCTGAAAGAGTTTTAGAAAGGCGCCCGACCTAAATACCGGGAACGAAAAGTTGAGAAGGCATCAAAGGGAGGATAGAAACGCTAGGAACCACTCGCTTAAAAAGATTCATCAACACAAATTTAACGGATGCTTTGGCACAACTCATTTGGCGTCTAGATATTCTGGCGCCGGAATATTCTGACGCCGAGGTGGTTAGGCGGCATGAACAATTTGGGTGGGACATTTTTGGTGCATCAACGCTATATGCGAAAACTGGCGAATAGAGTGCAATGAAATGATACATATTATTTACCATTATCAGCGTAATACACACAAATACTCGATAGTAATTTGAAACAAATGCCTGGAAAACAACAATTGCAGCCCTCTTGCCAAATGGAACATTCATTTCTGTTCCATATTAAAGATATTATGTGAAATTTTGTATACCTTTCAACCTATGCTTTCATTAATATTACTGCCTTTCTCTGACCGATTTACAACCACCAACCAAACTTCTTCAATTCGAAAATCAGTTCAACGTATCCTTCTAAAATAGTTTTGACTACGTTGTCATTGATCAACACAGATAAACTGACGGCGCATGCAAACGTTCCGGCGTCGAATTGTCTCTGACGCCAAGAAGTCTCGGTGCCGACACGTCATAGTCAAACGTAAACGATCCTTCTGCTATTACTTTTCTCAAATTTTAATTTCTAAAGCTTTTCAAATAAGCATAGGTTTTAGTATAAGACTTAAGACAAAAAGCATAAATTCAAGATGTGGATTACTTTATCTGAACTTATTACCAACCTGCTAAAGCAAAGTTAACACTACTCTTGATCAAAAGTAAAAACACACAAAAACTAATACTATCTAAAATGCTTCAAACTGGGAAGTTTTCTAGAAAAAAGTCAGTTTTTATGGCTAGAAAGCGTAGGAGACACAATATGTGGGAAAATTGCACATACAACCGATATTAAAGAACTGACCGTATTTGGTTTATGCAACACTAGATAGTGTTTATCAAAACGCGGTGTGGAGTTAAGTCTGAATTTCGATATGAAGTGACAAATATCAACGCATCAAATCAGTGGAGAATCTCTACGGGTAGGCGGCTAATATTCGAAAGAAATACGCCGTAGTCATTTTTGATAGATGAGAACAAATCTGAGAGCACATGCATTGTGAGGGTCGATTTGCCACTTCATTCACAACGCTGTGCGGTCACTTCAAACGTTTATGCGTCAAGCAAAGGTCACTGAGCATTGTGCAATTATTTCCCTTCAATATTGCAACATTTTCGCGTTAATCGTGTAATTGCAAACACATCTGCCTTATGTAATGACTATTGCAGCACTCTTCCTCGTTAATATCAATTTAAGTATCAAACTTGAAATGTACCGCATTTCGCGTTCGTAAGCCTCATAGCTTATACAATTTCCAGCTTTACAGAATTAGCTTTCACATAGACAATTATATATTATATGTATAGCCTTATCTACCCTCTCATTTATAGCCCCGGCATATTTAAATTTTGCACATAATGCGCACATAACTGAAAATTTATTCTCGAAAATGTGGAACGGCTGGTTTGGATATAAGCTGAAGGCAGTGATCTTCGCTCGAAAAGGGACATTTCTGTGAAATGCATGTAATCTTTCTCCATCCATCCTCGGTGCATTTGGGTTTGTAAAGCAATCGTTGGTTAAAACGCTATCACTTCGTGATGTCAGTGGTATGGCATCATGAACACGGCCGCAGAATCAAATATGTCAGGAAAGTGCGGTTGTGCATAGCGGAAGTATTTCAAAATTCTGTCCCATTTTTCCTGATCTCCTTAAATTACTTATAGTGAAGTAAGATGATTTTAGGTGAGTCTGATTTGGACAACAGTTTGAAGCCTACGAGGAACACCTGTGCGAGAGCGATCTTCAAAGGGCCCATTTCAGGGACCCATCCTTCAGATCCCGAAGGCTTCCTCGAAAACATTTCATCGGAAGACCCTCCGCGCATACTGTAATAAATCTCCGACAGCTTTTCCGCTTAAAGAAAGAACTTTTGTTGCCCAATGCCTCGACAAGACTGTAAAGACCACGCTCAGTGAAGCGTATACGGATACAAGGTTTTCCCCATTCCTCATTCGTAAGGGGCAAATATTGCGAGAGTCTCTTCATATTCCATTTCCAGTTATTTCCATCATCAACCAATAAGACTGGATTCATTTATTTATAATATTCTTAAATAGGATATAATGCATCAATAACAATAATAAACGATTTGCATTCAATTAGCAAATTGTATTAAGCAATTGTAGCAAACGCATTAACTTGCAATTAATTCATTAATATACTCTCAGTTATAAATAGCTGTCAACAACAATATGAGGAAATCATTGTGAACATATTGAGGCGAAAACGACTATACGATATAATGTTGCAAGATTTTGCACTGGACAAGAAAAAAGTAGATGTAACAAGTGAATACCGTAAGAAAAAAATCATTGCTATTTATTATTTATTTAAATTTGCTTACCTGTTCGATTTGATGAATGGAAAATTAAAGAATATTGATTAATATTTATCAATAATAGTTCTCTACTTTGAATGAATATCAATTCTGTTTTTTTTACTCATATAATCGTAATCAATTTTATAAATTTGCGTTAAAATACTACTGGCATTGTTTTTTGCAACCGAAAATTTGAATATTTCTTTATCAATCATTTTCTCCACTCTGCGATAAATCCTACAAAAATGCAAATATTATTGAATAAATGAAAATATAAAACTAAACTCTCATGCTTATTTTGAACAAAATGTTTTAGAATTTCTTATCGGTTATAGGCAACAAATTTTTGCGTGAATTCAATCGTGCTTATGAGCAGGAGTATCGTTAAATATTTGAAGTGAATAACTAATTACTACCTGAAGCTAATTGTTTTCTAACATCATTGTTGTGTTGAAAACTAGATGACTTCACTCATTGGCATATTGCTAACGAAATTTTTAAATGCAGTCTAAAATGTGCGCAAAAAGGATGCTTGTTTTTAGCATAAGACTTTCAGTTGAAAAAAAATTGCAAAAGTTAGCTGTAAAGTTTGAGTTGTGCTGACGATCTAATTGCATTTTGATTGACGCAGTGAATAGTGGATGGTTCAAAGCGACATCTATGGACTAACGTAGTGCTAATCGTAATTCCAACGATAGTTAATGATCAAAATGGTAGAAAAGCAGTTATTTTCTACCCTCCGGTATTTTGAAGAGTGCCAATATAACCCTTTTGTATTATCAAATAAATTATCTAAATTTCGCTGTACCATTCAAAGTACCATTCAAAATATGGCTGTTAACCAACTTTTTTTTCGTATATCGCTGTTGTATTTCAGTTTGTTCCTTGAGAAGTTGACACTTGACGGTCGGAACATGGGATGCGATAAATTCTGGATGGCGAAATTGTTGAACTCTCTCTTTTCCACCTTTCCTTCAAAAAAAAAGCATTCTATGTAAAAATTTTTTTGCGCATCAAAAGATGCCGACGACGCGTGCTGTGGCAACAAAAAAATTGCATTGCCCTAGTTGTTTTTTTTTTTATTTGCACATTTGCCTCCAACGATGTGAATAGAAATAAAATACAACACGACATTATCAACATTTGAAATCAACAATAAAACTTCACTTTTTAACTAAATAATAGCATTAAAAGGGAATTTTCCGTTTCGCGAAACACATTTTGATTTATTTATTTTTAATTAACGACTTCAAATCGGCACACATCTCTCGTTGAAAAAAAAATCACTTCTTTTGCATAATGTAAAAAAAAACGACGACATGCCCCACGCTTTCTATTCACATGACGTTCGGTTTTTCTTTTTTTTTCAATGCCTCATAAAATGAAAAGAAGGCGCGCCATTATAGTGAACACATTTTAGTGTTGTGAGTAAATTTGAAATTCGTATAAGCGATGCTGAAATTGCATGGACTAATTTTTGGCTTAACCCATTGAAAAAAAAAACTATTCGAGAGTTTTTTTTTAGTTTTTTTTTGTTAAATATGTTGCCCAAATGAATCAACGAATTGCGAATTTTATTGAATTAGATTATGATATATGAGTTAGAATTATAACTCGTATAATGATAAATTCCACTTAGAGCCTATATCTTTTTTCCACAATTGCACATATCGTTCTCAATAACTTTTTAATTTTATTCATTGATGCATTTATTTATTTGGATTAAATAAGATTTAAATATAGAGTAAAGGTTGTTTTCATTTTCTAGGTGCTAATTTCTGATCTTGGACGAATTCTTTAAATTTAAAAAACTTTGATCTAATTTCGCACGATGCGCAGTGATCATAATTGATGATGTATGGCCTTCCACTATAGTTTATTTTTAGTCAACAGTTTTCTTTAGTGCATTGCCTTTTTTTTATTCTTACAGTGGAAGAGCTGAATTCTTCTATTTCTATTATTCCATTCCTACGAATATTTTATGTCCAATAGTTTTTTTAACAGTCATTTCTGATGTTTTTCTGAAAAATTTTCCAGTTTGAATATCTTATTTACAATTCGAGCAATAGTACAATAATTCTTAGCGTTTGCATAAAACCTATTTTGAGGTCCTGAAAACCATCAAGAGGTTTCAGTTATTGAGCGGCTTGTTTAATAGAGATTTCAAGAGGATCTCAAGGAGCGAGGGGAAGGAGGGAAGGTGGAATATAGAGAAGCAAATGATAAGCATGCTCTTTCCAAGTATTAAAAGGGTAGCTAATTATTTAATGGGATCGTTGATTTGAAGAAATATAAGCGAGCATTCCAACGTTGACAAAATCGACGATTTTGCAGGCATCACGATAGCCAATTTCATAACCGTTATGAGCCGAGATTGTATTGACGGAACATGATATTTTTATAAACTGATTTAGGTTTTATTTATATACTTCCAAAGAAAGCCCAACTTGAGTTTGTCTCATTTAAAAACCTCTATTTTGCGGGAGGCAGTTGAAGCATCTCCGGGGTGGAAGCGGCTTGAAAGAATGAAGCATTAAGCTTAATTGTTTCTTTTTTTCATCTGCAAGATTCGAATGCTTTTTTTTCGGAATATCCTATTCGATGGCTAGAAATTCCATCATCTCTTTAGCTAAAATTTATTTGCGTTTTTCATGAATCACCTCTTTCTTCTCTAGATTAGAGACTTCCACAAAGCCTATTCCTCTCCAAAACGGGAAATTTCTGCTCTTTGGGTCTTCATTTCAAGGTTTACATTCTAATGTAAAACGAAGTACTCATATCAGTGATAACGTAATGAGTTAAGCTCATTTTGTCGCATAGTCTTTAAGATGATTCGACTGAAATGTTATGAATTTGTGTATTGTAAAGTAGAAGTGATAAAATGAAGCGTTCCTTCAGAAGGTTTATTTACATTTACAATAGTGATCTGAATCTATTTGTTCCTCGGCTTATTGAGAATCTCGGCGAGGCAATCGATATATTGTTGAGCCATTTGTAATGTTTCAAATTTCGACAGTCGTCTTCCACTGTTCATTTCGGGCAATACCGTTCTCAGCTGAAATAATTCACCATAATCACGATGATTGTTCTCAGGAATAAAGCACTGTAGAAAAATTACCCTGGAGCTAGGGGACGTGAAACGACCACTTATTTTTTGCGCTGACCAGTGGTCAAATATTCGAAAAGAAATTTTACTAATTTACTTCAACTGATGAATTTTATAAAAGTATATATTTCGACGTAATTAGAATTCTGTTGCACTAAATTTGAATGAAACAACACTTTCATATAAAGTCTTGCTGGCTAACTCTGCATCAGAAGTCTTGAAATCATCTAAAATCAAAAAAAAGCGAAACAGCCTTATCGATTCGCTTTCACCACCAGAGCATAGTTGCGCTTGCAACCTAACTAGAGAATATTATTGCCTAGATTCGATTCGATCAGCGTTCATTTAAAGAGAAAAAAAATTGGGACGTATTATTTAAATGATGGAAACTTGAATGGCAAATTTAGAAGACTCCATTCGAGGCATCGTTTTGTAGAGAGATCAAAAACGGCGGCCGGCATAATTTGAGGACAAGCAAAACACATGAATGGGATTCGTATTCACTCCGACTGGAATATCTTATTAGACGAAACATTTAACGTTCTTAAATCTCTCACCGTTTCCTTAGTTTTGAAACTTTGTGGATAAGTGTTTCCATTCCTTCTTCCTTTTCTTCCTCTTTACTTCTTTTTAAAGTGTACGATCCAATTATATATTTTTAGAGAATTGTAAATATAATAAAGCTGAAATCTAACGATATTTATGTAGCAGGTTGTACCGTACCCGAAAGTATTCTCATACTCCCGATCTTCCATTCAATTATCGTAGTTAGGAAGTTGAGTTAGAGCGTAAAGTGAAACCATCAACAGATGAATGGATAAGAACCTGGTCGAAGGCATCGTTGAGGCTGTTCATACGCCTTCGCTCTCGTGCGTTCGCCGCCTGTCGCCGCATGCGCAACAGCTGTGGACTCGGTGTCTTGTATCGTCTCGCGCCTCCTTTTCCCTTCTTTGATTCCTCCTCTATTTGCTTCTCTTCCCTTCAAAATTCATATAAATTTGAAAATTTGACAGTCATAAATAAGTAAGGAATCGAGGAATATGGCTATTGTGATCACCTGCTTGACCATTTTCTTAGATTAACGATGAATAATAAAATATCCGAAATAAGGTTCATGTTTTAAATAAGCCGATCATTCGTATAAACTTTTACTGAAAGGTTCATCTTTTTTTTTTTAAGAACCTGGTTGGTGTGAGAGAAGATCCCAACTGATGTTAAATGCATGAAAACTTTTTGCAACCTCAAATGATGACAATATCTTAGCGATTCATAGATCAGCATGAAGATGTTATAAGAGATTATTTAGGACATATAGATCGAATTTCTCAACTCTACTTTTAATGTTTCTGAAACTGATAGGTCGAGAAATAGATTCACACAGACATAGTCTTTTCTCTACAATAATTTTTGCAAATATGAATTTTAAAAAGTGCATAAAAATAACAAATCCGTGAGAATAATTAAAAAATCTAATAAATTTTAGTGAAGTTTACTTAGTAATTGAAATACTGAATTTAAAAATTAGCTATCGAAAGTGAGCACTTAACGAGCGATTAAAGCAAATGATTGCAGCAATAGCATATGAAATGATATATAATCTTCTATAGATCTGAATTCTTTCGTCAAGTTGCCTACATTCGATGCTTTCTATTGATGGACGTTTGAAAAGACATTGATGAGGCTCGAATCTTCTAAATTGTCTTGAAGCTCTAAACTGATAATGTTGCGGTTTGCGTTTCCTAATTGTTAGTAGCTTAATGAATGCGAATTAAAACTTATATCTATGTGAACTTGTTAACTGGAATTTCGGTAGAACTTCTTTTGTCGAAAATTTCAATATCAGAAATGTAAGGCAACTTTGGGAATGCGATTTTCAGCCAAAAAGTTGATTGGCCAAATTAGATTTTAATGGCTAATCTATTGCCAATAATGTCGATAGAATTTTCTATTTATCGAAGAAAACCCTGACTAAACCTCTTTCTCATACTGATTCTGCATTAATTTTCGTCTAAAAATTTTAGAAATTATTGCTGCAATGCTCTGACATTCGACGAAGTTTATGTTGCAATGGCCAAACCAAAATTAATGCATTCGGGTAAGCCAAAAGATAAGGTGCAACAAAAAAACCATAAGTGCATACTAGAAGAGTTAGTACTATTTGCGCTTTTCTATTTAACTCACCTAAATAACCAGTTACCAATAGAAAATAAGAAAAATCCTAGTGGATCCTAGAAAACGTGTTTTTTTTTTGCCAATTGGCTGATATAGAAAGAAATCGGATCAACTACAAAAAATGCAGATTTATTAACACCTTTAAGTGTGTATATAAATCGCTTAAGAATGATGTATCAACTTAAAATCTGCTATGCGGGGCTATCCTCTGATACGCATTACGCATGTCCACCAAGTTCCATTAGAGATTCGTTAGTTATAACTAATGAAGAGACATGCGCGCACAGATATGCATGCACAAAGAAACGATATTTATGCAATGCATTTTGCAAATTCAAGGATTGCAAACGCTTATGAAAAAGATATCTTTTTTTGGAAACTATCTGCGCGCACACATACGTGATTTTATCATTTCCCTATTTAGAGGGCCAAAAAAGCCAGCTTATTTAAAATTTCAAGTTTCATTATAGATTTCTTTGGCTAGGAAAAGTGAAGAACAGAAATATAACTTTAGACAATCCTGATATATTCGGCAGTTAGCCGACCTTGAAGCAGTCTCCGAACTGAGTACAATCAATACTCTCGGAACCTATTTTCAAACGGAAAAACAACGGTTACTATACACAACCTCGAGAAACGAAACTCATAGTAATTGAAAAGAAGCTTTCCTCAAATCAGACGGGAGCACCGAATTATTGCCATTTTCAAATCAAAATGCGTTGCTAAATCAATTGACTGTCCCATTCGTTGATGTTTCTTGTCGTTTATGAATAAAATTCTATAATTTTGGCCTATACGATCTCCCATTTGCTGCACTCTTGGAGTTTCATTGAAGACTATTGTTGATATAAGAGTGCTTCATTTTTAGCCCTCAGCTACTATCGAAGATCTCTACTACGTCAGTGGAATGATTTATTTTTGAACAATCCGCAACTAATGATCTACCAGGTGAATCAGCCGACTGATAGTATGTGCACCTAACAGCATATCAGTCGTGTTTTACGGTTGATATGATGATAACTACAGAGAAATTTCACTGCTATCTGTTAGAAGAACTTGACAAACTGACAAAAAGGGCGTTTTAATTTCACTAAGAGCACAGAAATGGAAAGCTTTGCAAAGGATGTCGACTGTTGGTTGCATTTAATTGGCTACTATTTTAGGATGAAGCGCTTACTATATGGTCCTTCAACATTTTTAAGAAGAAAAGTTTTTAAGCACAGGATTCACTATCGTACGCTATACATATTCGATTTCAAAGATGGGCCGATAAGCGCACTTCATAGACATTTCATTTCATGGCATGGATACGCATCACTCTTTATAATTTCGGGCGTATTCAATTCTCGAGAAAACCAAAACATTTTAACTCCAGTTTAAACCTCGGGTCCATCATCGTAATTTATAGATATTATGCGTACGATTTGATTTATTGTGAATTGATTCAAATATGTAAAACAGTAAAAGAAATAGGTACTCATTAGGGCGTCATTACATCGTATCGTGAAATTTCTCTCAGAACTATCATATTGCCGATATTTACCTCTACAGCATATAGTACTTTCTTTTCTCCATACATAAAAGCCTGCCACCGGAACTGCAGCTGGTGCTGCATTCAATAACCGAAAAGGGTTGCAGTTTTTGAAGTCGACAGGCTAACTGGATTGAAGGTTTTCCTTTCCGATATTATTAGTGTCTAAAATGTTGACATATTGTGCTCATTAATATAACTCTCATTTTATATTTTATGCGTTTTAAATCCATCGCATCAATAAAAAAGGTTTAAAACTAAGTACAAATAAAAACAGAATGTCCATAAGCGTTTTTAAAATTAGTAGATTCGAAGAGCTTGAATAATATCAACGAGATTATGAGAGCGATCATTTAACTCAAAATATATTTATGTGAATGGAGATACAATCACTCCGGCAACTGAATTTTGCCCCCTTGCTGGCTGATTTACTTGGTGGGTGATAGACGATAGGCGGTGAAAAATTACAGCTACAGATTCATGTAGAGCTTAGTCGAAGACTAAATAAAAGTTGACACTGGAAACGGACAAAGCTTGAGTGATCATATAGATTAGATTTCACAAGATGTCTTGAGTGATGCTATCAAGAATAACTTGAGTGGGAATCAATCTAATAATTTTTGGTGTTCCCGCTATTCAAAAATAATAAGTATTCATTCACATATGGGATTGCTTGATTGCTGATTGTATGAATCGAATCTAACACTCACGGAAGATTTTAGGGCAAGATGTTTTTGCAAGAATTTATGGAATTAATTTACTTAATCAAGAATAAAGCCATATTAAGTTTGCGATTTATCAATGAGACAATATCTAGGCGACGGCAGTAAAAGAGAGGAAGAGGGATATTCTGATGCTAAAAGCGAGAGGAATACAACACAGCTAAACTGCTGCTATCTTAGAACGATGCATTATTGATGCGCTAAATTAGAAATGTGTAAAAATATTGTAACGTTAAGCGCAGTGCTAAAACATACGCCCCTGATAAGTTTCGACTATCTTTGATCAGAAACATAGATATTAGATCACCTTTATATATAGTTATAAAGTAAAACAGCTAGCTTCCAAATACTTTAAAATGATAAACTGTAGTGCAATCCACTAATTTCAACTTTGCTTCGATGACGTCATCATATTACCAGATTAATTTCAACGGGAGCACACGTTATGACTGTTAGAAATCAATACCAAGACACGGAAAAAAATATCTGAATGAATGAAAAATGAAGCTTCTTGGCCATGACAGAGATACAAGTTTTAATAAGACATTTGGCAAGAAGGATTAGCTTAAGCTTTAATTTTCAAAAATATGCTTTTGCGCACAGTCCTAAGATCATGGATATGAATTATTGATGTTGTCTCATATCGCGATACATATGTTATGTTGTGGATGTTACGGAATGGTAATGATGATTTATTATCCATACGCCAAATATGTCGATTTTGTTGAAGCTTTTCCTTCGAATTATGGCATTTAAATCTTAAAAACAATTGCGGCTATTTCTCTAAACACATGGGAATATTTACACATTGTTCGAATTATTAAGGTTGCATGATGACTTTTTGCAGATCAAATCGCTCAAGAAGTGCTATTTTTCAAATCCTAGGACTGTGCAAATAGTGCGAATCAAAATTTTTTAGTAGAGAATTTCTTACTGAGGAAATGTTAGAAAATTTCAGTCAAAATTACCCTATTGATTTCCTAGTAGTGAAAGCTATTTTGCATTATCTCACCTGATTGTCCAGCAATTTTCGTCCGAAAGCGATCCATAGTTGCACTGGTTACTGTATCCGGGCATCAATGCATAAGTGGGCGCCGAAATTTGGTGTGAGAGCTGCCAACTCGTTGTCATTTCTTGCGACACTATTATTGTCTCTTGTGGATGGGATGCATGCTCAACAAGTGACTTAAGAAATGGGGCGGGGCTAAAAATATTTGAAGGCACGCCCCATTTATGGGTACGGTAACCTTGAGCGAATCTGTTCCTGTATGAGATAATAAATAAAGGACGCGTGTATGATCAGCTCACGAGATGTTTCAAACAATACCATTCAACATTCCGTTCGATTGTTGAACAACGATCTTTGAAGATATCACAGCGTCGAAATTCGGAACGTTATAAATACAGTACGTTTTCCGTTGGCAAATTTAAAAAAAAAAGCTTTTTATTGGAATAGTCGAATGGACAATGCTGACAGTATATTGTTGCCAAAAAATTGTACTCCATTGTTAACCGACAAACAAAAAAAACCTGTAACGTTCATAAAACTTGACGGCTACTCATCGAAAATTCTTTCAAAAAACGTCTCCTTAATGAATAAAAATATTATTTTCACGACCATTTCCCATATTGTTTATGATAGAAATTACTATTGCCTCATTCTACATTATATTTGATCTAATGGTATTTATTCACCGTTTAGAAAGTGATGAATATTTGAGTAACACTACTAACGACTAGTTGATCTTTTAGGAAAAAAATTTGAGCATCTTCGTGGAGGGTCTTTGAATGACCTTTAGTGACGACTGCTTAACGATGCAGATGGCAGATGCAACAAGTGTATTGCAAACAACGTTACAATCAAATGCTTCATAATGATAGGGACCATTTTTCGATAACTTTAATGGTCGGTAGTTATGGGCAATAATCTTCTATTTAGTACTGTCATGGATATAGCGGAGCAGCTTTCTAGCATTAGGTAGCTTATACTTCCTTGATAGTAATGCAATTTTTGATCTGCCGACTTGAATGAACTTCGATGAGTGGTTTGGTTGGAATAAAATATTAGTTTATTTATTCAACTGCACATTCAGTTAACGAAGCCAAGAGTGAATTCATCATTGAAGGATTCCTTAGCTAAATAAATTTAACCTTATAATAGTGATGTAAAACAGTTCAGCTTACTTTGCTGCTGCTTCAATTGTTATTCAAGAAGCATGCCATAAAGAACGTTACGAGGGAGGTGGGGTGGAGAGGGGATGAGGGTAAAGAGGATGAAAACTATCGAGTTTTGATTTTTTTTTTCCCATCGCATCTCTCTCCCCTTTGCCTCGCTTTATTAACCCCAACAAGAAATCCCATCTTGATTATGATAAACTATGAAAGATCTCATATTTGGCAAGATAGAACAAACTGCTCAGAAGTATAACATATAAGATGTTGTCACCTGCTATTTAATATTGCCATGGATATCGTAGAACAGATTTCAGATATTCAACACAAGAGATACGTATTATATCCCCATGCATTGCTAATACCGTATAAAATGCCTCATGAGATGTGAAAACGACAAGAACCTAAATCGTATCGGTCACCTCGCCCATCTTACGACAAGTATTTGAAAAACAGTCAAGCTCAGTTTGACGAAACTTTTCCTTTTATTCATCTTTTTTCCATTCATCGAAAATTTCGATTCCCAAAGAAATTTTGTGAAAGGCTTCATTGTACAAATTGTCGAACGACTATTTTCACAATGATATCTTTTGAATATACAATGATATCATAAATGCAGCGACGAAATTTCAAGATAATGACTTTTGAATATAAATAATAGAGCATTTCTCAGGAGCACTTCTGCAATAAATCCTACACTGTAGGATTGAGGAATATCCCTATATCCCCCCCCCCATCTCGTCCCCAACCTGTGCACCACTTCTCCCTTTAGATGGTACGGCCATAGACGAATACAAAGGAGAAGCTCGAACATGATCTCAGGATGTTTGACCGTTCAACAATGTCATTTATATGATGCGGGAAGACAAAAAATCCTTTCAATGTCCACCATATTTAGTGATGAAGTATTGTACTAGGTGAAGGAATAAAGTGAAACGATCTTATATAAAATGACAACTATGAGCGGCTCGTTAATGAGCTGCTTGCAAGGGCTGTACCTCGACGAAACGGGGTCATGAGGCGATTCAAGGCGCACAACGGGCCGAACGAGCTGGAAAATGGGTAATTAAAGAGCGTAACGTATGGGGTGCACTTTGTAGCGTAATAACACTGTCACGGCACGCGCACCAAAACAATCCGCATTCGAGCATAAGTATGTAAGTCAGCTCGAACTAAGCGCTAAACTCTTCCCACGCGGCACTTTTGAAGTGATCTCCAGCCGTACGGTCTATATATATATATATATATATATATATATTTTATATATATATATTTGTTAAGCTATCTGACTGTTTTATCTGACTAATATTAAGCTCTCCTTATTCTCTGTTAATAAAAGCATTCAATACTTTAGTTCTAATATTTTCCCTAACGGAAGATATTTCACGCATTTTGTCTGTTCGTTTAGATCACCTAGTTCCACGAAAGATTTCAGAAATACACTTCCTCTGCTTAGTGACATCGAATCCTCACTCGCCTTTCATTGGTCCCAATAAAAGTCGGCAAAATTATTCGTGGAACTGATCAAAGCATCAAAATCTTTCGTCACAATTCAATCAAATAACTTTCAACTCTTCTAAGCAGTAAATATCGCCTCGTATTACAGAAATTCTCCGGTGAAATTTTTCACGGGAATGATTAGTGATAGAAATTAACATTCCATAAATGACTACTCTTAAGCTAACACAATGCTACTCATAAGCTCTACGATTCACGAAACTTAATGAAAGTTAGACATGCAGCTTGATTTGCATTTGAAGATAATCCAGTTCGCATTCCAGGACAACCATTCCTTGGAATGCACAGTTTCGATAACAATAGTAAGTTCGGTACAATGGAAAAGCAAAAAGACCGTACCATCTCTCGAAAAGATTTCTATAACTGTTAAAGAATTTCAGATGGACTAAGAACATAGATCTATAGTGAGCTTCAATCCCTATTGGAATCACTCCAATATTTCTATCCATTCCTGTTATATTCTATGTCTCAACTCCTATTCTATCAATACCAATAAAACTGTCGAAAATATTCTCTTAAATTTTTCACAATCGGATAAGACAAAAACATATTGAATAAGGAACTAGGCTAAAAATTTAAAAAAAAAAGTAACCGAATAGCACAATTAAAGAGAGCTTTTCATTTTCCTATATAATTGCAAACGACAGCCTACTCATCTCTATCGCACATTTGTCGTTTTCATTTTGTGATACTGTAACACTTCTACCGTGATAGTGAAGTATGAAAGAGAAGTGATGTGAAGGATGGCGGGGAGAGATTAGTGCTGCAAAAGGAGAGTGATGGACTCATTCTGGTTGATCTGATAAAGAAACGATAGACAACGCGTGCCGTGCTTTGATTACGCATCCAAAATGAACATACACGTATCGACCTGCGTGATCGGACTATAGAGTGATGGTGTCGTAGGGTAAAACGATTAGATCTTTAACAATTTTCTTGCAACATTTATTTTCGCGCCTATCTCAACAATTCTTTCCACAAATATTCCATCCTGATGTAAGTAATAATGATTATAATTCATGGTTTCGATATGCAAGAACGCCTATCTGTTTACGTGTCCATAGATGATCGTTTGAGTATTTAATTAAGCAGCTATTAATTCAGCGCTTTATTGGGTGAGAATGAAATCGATCAATCATTTAAATAGAAGCCTTACTATATATATGATTCTCTACTATACTAAAATCCAAGCTGCTTCATCAGCTCCAAAAGTTGTTGCGTATATTTGAAATGTGGTTTAACATCTGTAGATATTTTAAAGTCAAGTGGGCCACGCTTCAAATCGGCCGAGTCGGCAAGCCAAAATCAGCTAAGCCGCAAACATGATCGTTTAGTATAAGACTAGCAGCAATGATGAAATGAACTGTCATAACTTCACAAAGTGAAGTAAATACCGCAATAAAAACTTCAATATCACAGCGAACAACCTCTATCACTATCCTTAAACTCATCATTTTCCTTGCCTTAGGTACTGTCAGTTATTCCTTTATAGCTCCCTCCAAATAATAAAAAACAAAAACAACTACAAATCTAATAAAATAACAACTATAAATAATCACCAAATTATATACTTTCAGTGAAGACGAATAAAAGAGAAATCAGTCAACTTAAATAAGGGATTCACTTAAACATAAATATAATAGATGGAATAACATAAAAGGTTAAGATAAAGAAATATAAACGATACGCAAAAAATGATCAAAAATTTGAATCAACAAATTGCCAGCGTCGATAACGAGCGTTTCGTCATACACAATACGGCGTCTACAGGTGATAATGATGAATCTCCAAGTAAACTTAAACCCGCGAGACCGAATACCGTATGAAATGGATCCGCCTGAAATACAATCACATCATAGCCAAATAGTGAACGCAAAATCCGATCTAGTCAACTGATGACATTTTTCATAGGAAGCTTTACTTGAACATATCAACGAAAGAAATGCATGAAACTTTTTCAACTAAAAACAAGTTATATGTTCGCAATGACGTCACCCTTCAAAAAAGCTGGATAATAACATATATTTGCTTACCTTATAAATGGTCACTAAGGTCAGGTGGCAGTCAAACACTTTACTACTACAAGGAATAACGCCACATACAATAAATTTCGTACTTCTACTTCGATCACCAAAACAAGAACAATTGCAATCGCCTAAATGCATTTTTCGACATCTCAGCATGAACTTAAACGAAATTAGATACTCACCTCAAAAACGCATAGTAAAAAAGCTTTTCTTATTCGCCTTCCAACCCGTTAAAGTTGTGAGACTGGCTGGCTCTAAGGCAGTTAATGTTGTCAGCCTGTTAGCGCAGAAGAATGCATGCAATCGATCGGTGATTTATAGTTTTTTAATTGTTAACTCTTTTTGAAAAAGTTATAATAAATCAATTCACAAATAATTTGGACGGTGAGTAAAGGAAAGAAGGAAGGAGTTAAGAGTAGCAGTAGAAAGCGACGGCAGGAAGTAAAACATCAAAAACAAACTGCGCTAAGGAAGAACCAAATCCTAAGTGGATGCCAGAAAGGAAGGGAATGTTGGAGAAGGGGCGGTGGAAAAGATGGGATGACAGAGATTCTTACAATATCACAGAGCCAGAAAAAGATCCGCGAAGAAGAATTTCGGAAAGTCCAAGCAGAAAATTTCCCGCAGCCATTTCCTAGCCCCGCGGATTTCCGATAGGAATTTGGGATTTGCGTCTAATTAATGGTAAAGATGAGCCGTTCAAAATTCATTCTATAGTTAATAGTCGTCGGTCATAAGAATCGTTAGCTTTCTGGCGATAGGTACATTACAAAATTAATAAATAAAACCAACTAACCATATCACCAGGTCGATCGGCAAATCCACCATCTTCATCTTGACATGCCAATATAAATTTCTTCATTAAATCCTAGAAGTATTAACGTAATATTTAGCGATAATAATAATCGAAAATGTAATCAAATATTTCAATAAAATATTACTAAAGAAAAAATAATACCGACTTTACCACTAAAGTATTATATCAACTGAAGTGGTTAGTTTATAACGCGAAATATACAAGGGAAAATATTTAATAACATCACGAAGAGAGAGAGGAGTGGGGGGGGGAGGGTAGAGGGAAGGATAGATGACTATTCCTCTTATTAATAGTAAAGAAGTCTCTTTGTCGTACAGGTGACTAAGCATAGAGTCAAAAGACGAATAAAAATAAGCAACTGGCTTCTTATATATGCCGATGATGTGAATGTGTTACTTTGCTTCCTGTTGCTAGATGAGATACTTTAAAGATCGCTTAAAAGTTCGAAAAAATAGAGATAGAAAGATCTCTAAGAATACCTGATCAATCCAATGAATGCGACCAATAATAGCAAGTGATGCGAGAACCCACCATGAATAACATACATCCGGCAATTTCTCTGGCCTCCCTTCAATCATTGCGCTATTTGGAAACACTTTAATGTTCCATACTATATAGAGTTTTAATATGCTGATAACATCGATAAATATCTCTTTTTATGCACCCATAAAGTGACCTATCCTAAGGAACTAGCCGTAATATAATTCATAACTAGTGATTAATTAACACAGAGCCCTTCAAACTCTCTATTTTAAATTCAAAAAACTCACTTTATACAATCTATAATATTAAAAATCATGATTATCAAAAATCAAAGTGAACATCGAAAAATTCATATTTCTGAAACGATGATGTTTCAAATGAAAACAAGTTCGAATGCCCGCTTAGTGGGCGATCAAATTCCTCTCGAAAAAAAAACTTTTAAAAAAACGTTTCTGGAATGCGGACACAGCCGATCGGCGAGTAGGTCATGTAAAAGAGAGAGTTCACAAATCGTTAATATATGCGTTGATGCATGAAATGAGTGCAACATCGTACACTCTACAATAATATGATAGTGAGCGGTAATTTATGGAGTGGAATGGCACGTGAATACTCTCTACTTGATCAAATTCAACCGATCTACGCATCGCTCATAAATCATTCACACTGAATCAAAGATATGTACATATACACAGTAATCGATCTTTAAGATAAACTATTCACTATAGTCATTTACATTCAAACAACATGAAATAAGAATATTCTCACAGCAAAATGCTACATATTTATTGTTCTATAAACTTTAAGCAATTATACTTCAATAATGAACTCATATTTTCACTAATAAATTCGAAGTGAATAGTGAACTCATTATTGTTATATCCTATGAGCTCATTTCATTTCACAGAAACATCGTATATGCATTTTTCTTTTAAAACTTGCATGTTTGTTGCTTTTAATTAAAACTTGTGAGTATCTAGTAATTCTTGTACTGATGAAATGGAAATAAAAGTCATTCCCATTTGTCGAGAATATTTTCCGTACTCTCGAAGTCCTCAAATAATTTAGATTCTGTATAACCATATGCAAAAATTACAACCTCAAAATTATACGGTATCTTTATAAGAGGTTTTAAGATTATCATCAGTTTGTCACTATGTAAAAGCATTAACACTTCAACTTATTAAGGTGTTAATGCTGTTGGTTGAAGGCGTAAATGAATTGAACTCCATATGCTCACTTCAAATCCATCTTGGAGGGCATATTACGCAACGAAAGTATAGAGATAATTCGCTGAACAGAGGAGTGCATCACTCATTCGCCTCTCACATATGCCCAATTATATGCCCACAATAAATACACAATCCATTCAATATTCAAGCAATTACCCACATTATCACTAAATACCTTTTGTCTAAAGGTGTATTACGCTGTCAGCATTCATCATGCAACTATTACAGCAACTCCATCAATAGATAATTCCTCAAGCAGACAGATTACGCATATATTGGCACATCAATGATCGATCCACAAAGTGAGAATATCCTCTTCCTTGACAGTAACTATCTTAGTTGTAGTGAATTTTTAGCCTTATTATTAAATATTTTAGTTTTAGTGAATTGTTGTCTTATTATTATTACTATTACTATTACTACTATTAATGAAAAAAGGCCTTATTATATGGGGTGCAATTAATGACTCAAAATTTTGCTACTGAAAAGCTCTTCCATCCGTTCACAGCTACCCCAAAGGGGGAATATCTTCCATAGCTGAGAAATTTTGGTCATAACAACTAAATTATGCGCATATTAAGATGCAAACATTAGTGAATCGAATAAAGAGAAAAATACGATAAGATCATTTCGATGTCAATAAGCTAAAATGTTTCAAAAATTAGAAGCAATTTTAAGTGTATTTCGATGAAATAATACCATTCAGTCCACCCGATCGACATTGTCTTTCAGCAAGCCAACGACCAGTTCGATCAATATCGATCTGTTCCAGACGACCCGTTATGGCCAAAGATCCCAAACAACAATACACCTCAAATATTTAATCTAATCGACAAGCGATCCGAATTACGGAACAATAAGCTTGAAAGTATTAGCCAATAAGAGTATTTGCAGACAATTTTCGAACTTTAAATTCAACGTGATATTAAATAATTTGCATGCTGTAAAAATTTCTGACCTCAAAAATTGACAAACCTGTTGTAAAACTAAACCACTGTATTAAAAATCTGGAATAGGCAAAAGAACTCGAATAAAATTTGAGCAAATCGTTTTATTAGTGCATAATATCTCCAATTTTAATGAACCTTAAAAATTCGCCACGATCCGTTAAAGAGTAATATCGCTACTCTATGTCCATAACGATCGCACTTTACATAAGAGATAAATAATGGAAAATTGAACAATAAGCGAGAACCTGTCCGGCATGGCTTTCAGATTCCGGTCTTGTTCCGAATCCACCATCGAAATTATAACATTTCAGAACAAAATCAATTGCTTTATCAATATCCACAGCATCCAAGCGATTCTGGAATATCATCCACATTAGAAGAATTTTGCACGGTTTCCGCAGATGGACTGTTTGCAAGACTATGGCAATATAAGAATGAAACTGCCACCGTTGAATCAATGAATGATCCACAAAGTTCCGGTGGGTGAGCATCAAACAGTTTTAGAAAAGATATCTTTACAGTGTAAAGCATTTTTATAACACTTAATATTATGTAGTAAGCTTATGAATAAATGGAAAGCAGACAAGTGAATCATTTCACATTACGCTAGAAATGAGAGAAACTCACGATAAGATAGAGAGTTGCAATAGCACAAAACGAGAAACGAGTGTCGATCTCGTTTGATTCGTCACCACCAAAACTGCCATCGGGATTCTGTCTTGCGATTACATAGTTTGCCACTCCACTCACATCAATTTCTTCTAATTTATTCAGTATAATGAGAATCTGAAATGCACCCTAAGTATATAAAATTTTTTGAATACCTTCAAAAGATGCATTATTATCGAAGAAGCGACCTGGAAAAAATTTTTTAAAGGTTTTTTTTATTCATCTTAAAACAAAGATAAAAACCTATATGTGAAAGGTGAACAATAACCAGGATCCGCCTCTAACAATTTCAGAGATAAAAAACGCCAACAATGGCGATATGACATTCAGCGCCAATTAGACTCTTTAATATCAACCAAAAAAAGCCTTCTCTTTTGCTCATTAAGAAAGAAAGCAACAATCCTCGATCGCAACAGTAAGATGTGATGTGAAAAGATCAATGAAGAGATAATAAGGTCAAAAGGTTACAAATATGAGCATCTCTCGACAAATATGCAAATCACTAATGTTGCAGCTATGATGATGAATGCAAAATCGACTGCTAATAAGGTGCAATCAAACGTGAATCCTTACGGCAATTGTTTGGGTCATGACCGACGGTTTTCTAATTATAAGCGTTATACATGCATCGCTATGCGGCATAGGCGTGTAACAAGACGCAATACGGACAGCGGTCACATAAAACGAGGCGGACAGGTGCTCATAAACATATTTAAAGCCAACCCGCATATATGCCCGCAAAAGAAACCAACTCATCCCCCATGTACATCACTCAAAACAATTTTCGCATACACACAAAGGGGTTGTCAATGTGGGAATAAAGACAGCAATAATAATAGGATAGATGAGAAAAGTGTTGCCAATGTTACTTGTCAATTGCCCACAAACTATTCATCACTTTATAATAAAGCCAGCCACGATTACCGTAATGACATAATCGGCTGTCACGATGAGAAAATGATGTCTCAAAAAGTAAACCAGATGCTTTATAAAGTGGTGGAAACAAGTAGTCTAATAAATGAATCACAGAAACCAAAAAGTCATATGAAATTCGGGACCTTTTGTAAATCAACATAAATTTGAATTCAGGAAGCATTTTTTCAATGATCGATGAAATGTTAGCAATCAAAGCAGAAAAAAACTTCAAACTTTATAATTTTGTTTCAATATTGAAATCGCTTTTTTATTAGTGGCATAAAATTTAATGATGAATTTCAAAAGAAACTTAAAAGATTCGTATCATGATAAAATCGTCATTAGAAAAATTATCAAAGAAGCAGAGAATGAAGAAAATATTTTTGAATTTGAAATAACACTGAAGAGGGAATGATAAAGAGAAAAAAAATCTGAACAAAGAGATGCAATAAATATCAAAAATAATTGGCCGATAGAATTGCGCGGTAGAGGTATTCATTCACTCGAACTAAAGATATATTAAGAATTGTTGCGATATGAGAATACGCTGATAGCTAGCTGCAATAAACATAATAAACGATAAGAAATATTCATTTAAAAAAATGTTATTAATAAACAATCAACGAAATAAGCAAAAAAAAAAAAACAAAGAGAAACAAAACAAAGTCATCAACAAATTAAAAAAAAAAGATCTTGAAATAAAATAGGTAATAAATTCCTCAATGAATGATAAATAAATAATAAAATAAAACAATTGCACCAACCTGAACAGCACTGAGAGTGTGTAAAAGATGTGCATCATGTCCAATTGCAGGTGAAAAGCCACCATTTGATTGTTGACAATTTTTCACATAATCCACAATTGCAGCAATATCCATTTGTGATAATCCACCCATAATATCCATTGCATTTAAACACCAATAAATTCCACTCATTCGTAAATATTCAGCCATTATATACTCCTAGTGAAATGAAATAAGATTTCCCTTTGAAATTCTATAATTAACTGAATATTTTAAGAATTGGAAACATTTCCCTAGTAGTAATTTTAAAAAAAGAAATCGTAGCAAGAGTGAATAATGAGGAAAATACATGACAAATGAAAATATTTGTGCTTGACGAGGCTGGCTAACGCTATTCGATATGAATGAGGCTAAATATAATTATTTAAAGATCTCTGAAAAGAAGTATTCCCAAATTTCTAAACAATAAATTCAGTAAATAAAGTTTAAAAAATCTTGACTTAACTCATGAGTTAAAAATATTTTAGCTTTTAATAAGTCTCTATAGAGTAATTTTTTCAGACAAAAAGACGTCATTGAGAATTATTGCCCAATCCGAACAAATTTAACTGGGAACAAAAACGGCGACAAACCACACCAATTTATTATCATGCTTTTGTATTATTAGATGGGAGCAAGCTTCACACCTATTTTGTTGCATTTTCAAGAAAGATGGATGGGAATGCCGATATATGGCCGGTTAGGTTCGCCTCAAACACCGTTATGTTCCTTTCAGTTAACAATATAAGAATGAGTCACATTTTTTTTGCTAAAATTTTGTGAAATATTCACTAAGAATCAATTCATAAGCACCGAAAATCTTGTGCGGGAAAAGCACAAAGAATTAAACAACTCACATAAGAGTCCTTATTTTTCTCGTAATTACTAATGAATCGAGCATGCAGATCAAGCAATAATTCCCTTGGTGCTGCCTTCGGAATATCGACATCGTTTCGTGCCAAATTCAGGAATGCGTCCATCACTAATGAAGAGAGATTGCAAGCAATTAATTTTTGAGGCAAAGAAAAGGTGTGGAGAATGTCTTATCAACAAAAATCGATGAGAATGTCATCGAAGCGATGTGAATGTTTGTTCTTCATGAGCATGCACATCGATATTCACTCATAGTGTCTTTATTTAGGCAAACATGAACATGAGCTATGAGTGCACCACGTTTTGGGCCTTTTGCTTCTCACCTTCCCCCCTCCCCCCCCCCTCCCACCCTCCACTTAGTTTTCTACTTTTTTTGGACTCTTGCTATTTTCCTTTTTTTGGACTCTGACTTGGAAAGGACTCTTATTGGCTTACTACCGTCATATTGGTATCTATGGAAATCTCAGGAAATCAAAACAGTCTTACAAGGAAATTCACTGAAAACAATTTTTATGTGAACGAATTACCAGCACTTTCGTGAAACTTCCTGTGAAACATCGACTCTGGGACGATATGACCACCAACTACCTCCTGCCTCCTCCTCTCGTCATACCATTCTCTGAGATCAATCCTTGTAAAACCCTTTTTCCAATTCAATGCAAGCTTCTCAATTGTTACGTGGGAGCAAATATTCTCGGTTATACGTAATAACACTGTCAGTGAAAGCGAGATGAGATATATTACCTAACCGTTCAGTATCGGTTATCTAACTCTCTCCCTACTTGCAGAACTACTCATTAGACATATTCACGATACCTCCCTACGACTTCGTTGGCAAGCGTACCATTTAGTTACAGTTAATTTAGCGTTAAACGTTGCAGTAATAATGAGAGAAAGTATCGAAGACGAGACCTGACGGGAGTACGCAGCATAGCTCGATACTCCTTCTTAAGCTTAAGTCTAGGCCATAGCCCAAATACCCAAGTGGTTGTATTATGAAGTTATTACCCCTTCGATCGTTGTGTAACGTTCTCTAGACAATATACTTTTCTACAGCTTATCACCATATGATTCATAGGTAATAATGCCGCCAGGCTCACTACCCACTTCTGGGATGTGCACGCACGCACCTCCCCTCCATATTTTTTTCGTACTTTTATGTCTTCTTCGATATTGCTTGTCTACTTTTCATTACATGAATATGAACATCTTTATCCTCTCCTTCCTCCTTATGGAGAAAATTCTTCTTAAACGAATTAAGGTGATTCAAACTCAAATAGGCAAAATAATCAACAAATAAGCAAACGAATGAACTTTGATGTTGGTATTGTAAGGTATTATAACCCTTATTTGTGACAATAAAACAAATGAACAAATAGAAATTTACTTGAAAAGCAAAACGAAATATATGACATTAAAGGTTATATAATATTACAACGTAACATCGACTTACAGAAATACAAAACACTAACCACTTAACGAAGAGCACTGTTTAATTGTTGAATAAACTTCTCATAGCGAACGACTTTGACATCTCCAAAGGGGATTTCCGAATCGGTGAAACCGAAGGGGATTTCCAAATATATACATATATAAATGTTCACCGCGGCGTACAGAGAAAACATGCAAAGTAATGGCAAAGAAGCAAAGAAGCACAGGTATGCGTTTGAGGGAATGCATAAAGAAAGATGAAAAGCATGAATGAAAGAATATGAAATAACCATCACAAGGACATAAGCAAAGGTAGTGTTTATAAGAAAAGGTTTGCAGAAAAGAGCAGATCAACGCGATTTCGGCGCCTCACGAAACGTCCAACACGATTTACATTTACAATATTTTCAACGAGAATAATCTATGAGCAAACGATATAGTGATGAGAGATAAAAGATAGTTGGCGTAAGCAGAAGATAGAGATCAAAACTAAATTAGAACCCATTATAGATCGATGAATGAGAGAAAACACAGCACGACGTGAATTCATTTTGCTAACATTTATAACCTCGGTAAAAATTTTACATAAGCGACGCATTTTTCTAATACAAACGTAAACAGCCTCTTCCCTGCCGATTCCCGGGAAATTTCATAGGTCGTTACTATTTTCGAGCAAAATTTACCAACGTTGGGAAGAATTCAATATCCGGAAATTTGCAAAGTGACCGGACTTGCAATTAGCACTGCACAATTAAGATCTGACCTGCAACATTGCTTGAAATTGTGTTCACTCATGAAGAGGGACATAAATCTTAACTAATCCTCGATCCGTTGACGATTTTTCATGGCTCAAGTACTACCGAAACCGTGCAACATGAGGAATGCTAAAGCAATCCCCAACTCCTCTCCCCCCACGTTAGAGATCATTTGGTAATAACTTTTAACAAAGAAAAATCAACAACTCTGAAAGGAAATAAATTCGAGTTGTAAATCAATAAAGCCACTTCATTGTATGTAAAGAGAATCGATGCATTATAGAAATCGTTACGACATATAATTGCTATTCATCGACTCATACGTCCAACACAAAAGCCAATCGCCATAAGACCAGTGGTGATAAGCAGCAAACGAAGCAACACACCACCACCGATTCGCTTCTCGTTGCGTGCTTTATCGAAATTTGAGATAAGCATGAGACGTAAGTCATTAATACTGTCCATTTGACACAATTCATCCGAGTCAGAAACGTAGAAAATACGACCCGACGATAATTGACATTTCTGAATGAAGTATCCTGTTTTATCGACATTTCAACCGACAGCCATCATTCCACTCAACACTTCAGAAAATTTTGTTGAGGCCTTCTTGATCTTAATTATATCTGGTCACCACCGGCTTTAGCCCGTAATTACATGGCGATATATTCAGCCGTGTTCCTTTTCCCACTGAGTATAACTCTTCTGCCTATGGCTACGAGTTAGGCACGGTCTCAATCACTATCTGAATTGGATTTGACACGGTCTCAATCACTATCTGGATTGTGTATGACCTAAATCGAAACTAACCAAAGAACATCAGCCTGTACAAATGCTTAGCATAGACTTTATCTAGTGTGCGACAACTGAGCATTTAACTGTTGAGCAATATTTACTTTATCATTGATATTCTGCACAGGTAAAAGATAGAAAAGCTGAAACCCCAGATGCTACGCAAATGAATGCTCAATCTCCTGATATCATATCCCTTCAAATAAAAAAAGGAAACCACCATTACGATCGATATCTATTTTGAAGGACTCTGAAAATAGAGATATTCTCATTAATTTAAAAAATGAAATTAAATTAAAATGATTCTCATTAAAATTAATTTCATTTTTTTAAAACAAAAATACATAGTAATGTGATGTTGCAAAATAGCCTTAATGTCACGAAGTTCCACCTGTCTGAAGTACATAAGTAACTATAAACGTTTCTTTAGCGTTTTTTTTTCTCACTCAAAACTTTTTCAGCATTTCCCCTCTAAGCAACATTTGGTGGCCTCACTTGGAAGCGGATGCCTTATCTAACGGAAAAGAAGAACTAAATAATGTGCTTTTAAAAATTACATTAATTCACACATATATTCAAATGCCGCTTTATGTGTGGCTCAAATTTTATCCATTTCTCTCTCTCTCTCCCTCTCGAATAACAAAGCCTCACTGATTATATTATCAAGCATGCCGAATTGCTATTTCCAGTTTGACGCATCGAAAAAGAATTGGAGAAGGAAAGAAAAAATTAGAAATCTTTTCTTGTTATGAATGACAAAAAATTTTTCATTTACCTTATCTAAAAAATACGAACTGAACACTCAACAACACCCTCCTTACATTCGAAAACCCATTAGTAGAATGGTGAAGTTTCGGAAAATATTTCAATAACTGCTAAATTCAGCAATATGCAATAAGCAATTGAATTTGACATGCCTCTGTAAAACTAAGAATGGAGCGCTTGCAGAACACAACGCAATGATCGATGTGTTGCTACCCAGTGCAACATTATCACAAAAATATGGCGACAGATGGCTCCTCTCTACATCCTAATTACCCATCATCAACAATACTCGTTAAGAATACATCAACTCAGCATTTTTCAAATTGCATCCAACATACCAACTTAATATTGTTTAAAAAAATCTAACAGCTCTTATTCTCTCAAAAAATCTTCTAGTAACAAGAAGCGTTACATAATAACAAAAATGAAAGCTAAATTTTCACAAAGCGAACAGCATAAATGAAATAAATTTTAGCCCGAAGAGACATTTAATACAAACAGTACGCACGTCTCATGATCGGAACTCTACAGTAATAAAACCTCACACATCTCCATAGCAGTGCAAGATGTCAAAGCTCTACAGTAATAGGCTATAGCAAATCTAAGGTTATATAGCTTATAGGATTCTAAAATTTTAAAAATTATTATAACTCGACAGTAATATTGGTTAACTCCATAGAGATGCACAATAATGTCTGTATCGAATGAAGTTGGAAGTTAAAACTTAAAACAATGAATCATAAAGTCACACAGCTTCTGACCGACCATTCTGACGGTGGATGGCTTTCGCACACCATCTAAATTCCTCGATTAAATTTCGTTCATCTAAAATCAGAGATTGAGGGCCTTCTAAAATTGTTCAGAATATGCGGGTATGGATGCTATAAGGAAACTAAATGTAATCTAAAGTGAGGGCGTTAAAACTGAATATTACGGTTCCATCTGAATGATTTAAGGAAGAACAATTGCAGCAAAATAAGTCAGTCACATACCCCATCATTGAATGGCTCACAAACGATCTCGATGACATATCGTTCTTCATCACATGAAGGGCAATCTTCCACTTGTCTGAAACGAAGTGTGACCATTTTCGGATCAATAGCTGGTAAAAATTCCCTTTCCAGTGCAAAATCAATCGCCATCGCGATCATATCAATCGATTTCCTCGTGAGTGCGCAACCTTCGATCAACTGAAAAACATCCACACTCTATACGGCATAGAAATCAAAACTTATTTACGTACGTACCCATATTCGATGAAAGTATATGAATGTATATGTACAAACATCCATACGCGTATATCCAAACGCACATATATCTATACATGTCCACATATATAGATATGCATTCATGTAGACGCATATATATTTATATACCCTCCCACATACTTGCATACCTACACATGTCTATACAACCATATACTTCTGTATACATATTATATACATGCATATATGACGATTACGAACAAAAACCAACTTTAGATGGAGATCAAAACTGTGGAGGAATTCAGCTGCAATCAAGCATCACCTATCACTAACCTGTCTGTCTATAAATTACATCCGATCTGTGAGACATCCTAATAAACAAACGCGATATCTAAACCAAGACCACACATCAAAAAGTTTACAGTAAATTTCCTACAACCTGTGAATTCTGTTCAACACCAATCGCCATAGAGAGGCGTCTCCTGGAGTTGATTGCCGCACACACATGCTTCTGAATCACTTCGGTGGTGCAGTTGGGTAGAAATGAAGCCGGAAAGAAAACATTCCAATCCGATGAATTATAGCGTGTTCGATAACGTTGTCCAAAACGAAGAGCGTCCTTAGTTGTTGATGGCTGCGTAAATTCTGACAAATCCATATTACTACCAAACTGAAAAATGAGCAAATATACAAACATAATCAAATATTTCCCTCAGCGCTTCTAAATATGCACAAACGAATAAAATTTCCTGTGAAGCTCCGACCAGAGCTGTTGGCTCCGCTCAGCCGAGCCACCCCGCCCAGCACAAGGGCGGCGGAACAAGTCCCGACAGTCATAGGAGGAACGACGGTGAATTGGCTCGTCAGCATCCGACGGGCAGGAGACGAGCCTAAGCCCTAACCTTCACGCGACTGACCTGCTAGAGGTAGAGGCCGACCTAAAGACCACGGCAGCAAAGTGTACCAAAGAGGCATTAAGTCAGAGCAGGCGGAAGCGATATGGAGAGACATGTATTCGTAACGAATACTGTGTTCATTGAAATAAATAAATAAATAAATAAATAAATAAATAAATAGAATAAAATTTCACAAAGTCCGCTTCGTGAAATGAAGCAGTTCACTTAGTATAATAGTATCAGAACTTCAACGGAGATTTCATTTCAATATATAACTCTGAATGTATAGGAAACTATAAATTTTATTCGGAAATACGATGAGGAACAATAGCTTTGTTGATTATATGCAGGTGGTAAATGATGTCATACAGCTTTCTGACTAATTTTTACAATACGCAGCAGTCGAAGTTGAAGAAAGACTGGCGTCGCAGATTCTGCATGAGAGGGCAAGAAGGTAGGCAGTGGCGAAATAAACATTCGCCTTTAAACTTATAAAGGTCACACGATTAGCGCACTCTCACACATCACTCTTCTCCCCTCTATTCCCCATTATGCTCTGAGATGATATTTTATGGAAGACATTAAAATCAGAATCGATGAAATGGAAAGAATAGAATTACATGATAAAGAACTAACCAGATGGTTGATATATGCATCTGCTTCTTTATCCATCTGTGCGATAAGTGGAGATATCGGTGGCTTACGACGCACAATCTTCGAATCCAACAGCGAGAAATCATCTCCGTAACAGAATCGATTCGTTTTGAACCGTAAAGAAATCAGTAATTTTAAAAGAAGCGCTAAACGAAAGAGATAACAAATGGAGGAGCGCATCATTTGAGAAGCAACTTTATGCTTTTGCATTCTGCTTACTTAGTTAATCTGCTTCACACGTTACCAAGAAATAAACAACTAGCCCAATAACTTCTATACACTTTAACTGATCTTCTTCTATATCTTATAATGCTCGTAAAAATCTTTTATAAAAGACTTATCTATGCTGAGGCCAATGTAAGAAATGAAATCCGAGCGGCGAAACAGAAAAATCTGTTAGATGCAAAAAATAAAACATACACGAAAAAAAATTGCAATCACGGTGAAATATCTCCTCATTAAAATAGTCATCCATTAAATTTGAATTTTCACTTTCTTTAAAAAATTCACTCATATTCCCAACTAAAATTTAGATGAATCGAGCATTCAGCTATTAATATGAAAGCTCTAAAGTTTGAATGTTAAACTCCAAAATGCGTCAACTTTAAATATTACTAATGCAACAGATTAAATGAATGAAACGACAAACCATGCCATTCGACTATTCGAATAGTAACGATCCGATGTATTCATATTATTCTGCTGAAAAATGAATCCATTAAAAAATCGCAACATGAAAGATGAAGTGAAAATTCAAATCAATTTTTGCAAACGAAATAAAACTAAACTATGCGCATTAGAGCTGCCACATTTTATCAAGGAACCAATATTGCACAAAATCATTGACACTTCTTTCTATCTTCCCACCTCTTCGTTTTAACTCAGAAAATTACAGAAATTTTTGATGTGCAAATCCCGCTTTACGCCTCAAAAGATTCATTAGATCAGAGGTGAATATGCAATACATTTTCTTGATTTTTTTTTTCACTCTTTTATTTGTTTTCACCTTTCAGATGAAGCAAATAAAATTGATCACGATAGGTTAAGAGATACTTTTATGGAAGAGGTAAATCGTGAAAAAGAAACGAATTGATAGACATGAAAAAATAAACTACTGTTTTTCAAAAAATACCCATTTCAAAAACTTTCCCATATGCAAATTGCAGCATTCGTAGAAGTGATGCTTTGTTTAGAAAATAATCGCAAAAAGTTAAATGAATAAAATAAAATCAATAACCTCAGTGAGGGTATCATAGGGATCGTCAAAAATACAACGCTCCTGAAAATAGTGCACTTTCAACTTCCATATTATTTCGTCGCATAAAAAACATGCCATCCATTAGGCTGTAATACTAAGTAAATTTGCCGCAAAAAATATCGCCAAATATTTCAGAGACATCTATGTTTTAGTAAGAAATGATGATTCCCAAATGCGTATCTAATCAAACCAAACAGAAACAATACGACCACGGCACAGAAATAAGATTTTAAGTGAAAAAAGTATTTTTCGAATATGAATGAAATGGGCAAATTTCTAAAGCTTTTTTTGTCGAAAAAAAGTGTAAAAAAAACTTTCGCTCAACAGAAGTCATAAAAGAGGATGGAATTTTACTCCAATAAAGCTTAAATGAAGAGGAAAGAGCTTCTATGAACTCAAAAATTACAAGAAGTTTATAAGAAATACATGTGATGAGTTCAAAATTTCACCGAATTATAAAACCACCAATAATAAAAAATAAAGCATCACTGATTTCAAATTTTTGAGAAATAAATCAAAAATTGACATAATTCTTAAAAAAAAAAAACTCTAAAGTTAGAACTCAATACTGCACAGCCTACAGTGTGTCTTTCAGAATGTATAGTCACTTAGAACGATATATTTTGGTTATCATCCAATATCACCGCGTTTTGGTGCAATTGGAAATGCCCCTCTAAAGCCTCATTTCCCTTTCAAAAATAAACAGCATAAAGAAATCTTTACCACTGTCGACATATTGGATGAAGTCATGACAATTCGCGAATACAACTATCCTGAAATATAATCGATTGTCCTGAAAAAATTACTTCAATTCACGATAGTGTTTCACTAAAAATGTACGTTTCGAGTTTTTTCACAATCTCTGCCCATAATGACGTTTGCTTCGAAGAAAAAAAAACCACCAAAAAAATCAGCTAGCATTTAATTTAATATTCCAATAAATCGCACCACTTCCTTAATTCATATTATCAAAATCTCACCGAAAACATTGCGTAATCTCTCTAAACCGAAACTCTTAAATCAACTACGTTCACTCGTTACCCTTTCTCTTGTTCTCTTCGTTTTGTCACAAACATTCAACGGTTTTTCAATAATTATACTAAATTTGATAATCTCAGCATTCCTCTTGCATAATAGCTGACGACAGATCGAAAAACAGAAAAAAAAAAAACGGCGCATATATCAATCTCGTCTTACCAGCAGCACTTGAACCGTGTAAAAACTAAAAGTCCGGAATCACACTGTAAGATTCCCATATAAAAGAAAAAAACAGCAATAAAGACATAATTCCAACAATAATAATCACACCCTATAGTGGTCGAAAATTAACTGAATGCTAATGAACAGATGATTGCGTATGGAAATTCCTTCCTACAACAATATTCGATTATTATAAAGCATTCTTGATTTTTTTTTTTTTTGAGAATTATTCATGCCTCGCTAAAATTGCATAATCAAATACCTATAAGTTCATGGAGTTTCAGTTCTATGGACGAGAGTTTCCCAAACTACGCCTGAAATGTAAAATCTCACCCCCGCTGTTCTTATCTACTATCATCTTGAAATAGCGTGAATCTTGTCATGAATATCGTGATTACTGCTTATTTACAAAAAAAAAAAAAAAATATTTGCAATATTTTAAAATTTTAGACAATAGCAATATAAGATAATATATTCAAAAATACATGTATAACTGTGGGTGCGAAAGCTTTACGCCATTATCGCCTTCTTCAAAGCAAAAATAAAAAAAAAATAAACAAACAAAGAAATGCTTTTATTTCGAAACTTCTGAGCAATATAACAATTTTTTTAATAACTTCTATCTAGATGAGATCACAAAATGGTATATTATATTGGCGACAACGTTGTGTCAATGCATCGATTGTCTTTTGCAGCAACTCAATGCGTTCGTCTCTAATTTTCAATGACTTCTCCAAAGAGAGGACTCTTTTCTTCAGCGAGGTTATTTCACTCTCAGTGAAGTGCTCCAATTGATTCAACACCTCGAACGCATGTGGTCGTCGACACGGTTCCGCATCGCATAACCACTTCACCAAACGTGACTGAAACTCAATTAACTCATTTCATTCGCTTCATTCATACTAGTGACAGTTGCTTCGCCAAATGAAACGCTTATAGCATGAAGCATCTGCATTTGGCGCAAGTGTCCCACAAGCAAAAACCCGGATACATCACTTCAAACTTGCATAGAAACAAACTTGTTGATAGCCGTTCCATCATCATGAAAGTCTATGAATACGAAAAGGAACTCGACTGAACAAATTCCACATGGTACTAGAACATTGAGTATCATGTCCCCATTCGATAACTAAGCCTTATAACGACCTACTGAATCAATTCATCCTTTAACGAACTCAAAGAATGGACCACAAGAAAAGTCAAGAGCTTTTATCTGCACGCATATGACTATGAGAATTCGATTTTTTTACTGCATAATTTATATTTCTAATCTGCGATAGGTCATCATAACACTAAATACATTTGCATAGATTGATACCACCGCCATCTTCATGACCGAATAGCTTGAGTGATGGGCAATGAGTATTTCATTCGGATTTATTCAATTGCTCTTATGGCGTATCAAATATTTTCATTTATTTCATAAAATTCATTCAAATAAACTTAAAATCATCATCAAAAAAACAAACAAAAAATAAGTTCAATAGCCGTCGTAAAATAACAATTAATTTATGTTTAGTAACTCCGATAAAATAATAACTTCTTAATTAAAAAAGAAAGTGGATAATGGACACTTTTATTAAAATCGGTTTGAAATTTATAGTTATTGTATGTTATCATTTCAATAAAAATGCATCCTCTTTTGCTTAGATATCAAAAATTTGGAGATTACAAGAATTCAAAGTAAATAAGGAAAAAAACAATTTAATGTGTGATTTTAAATAAAACTCATCAACAATATGCATTCCAATGTATTTATACAGGAGTGCACTTTGTACGAGATTGGTGATTTAGTGGGCATTACACAACGAACTTGCTTACCTCATCAGGCCATTTCTTTTCGAATTCCTCTTCCAATTTTCCAGCTCGTAGGTCACTTATTAATCGACTACGCTCCATTGACGTTGGAAATGGTCGATAAAGCTCATAGCAAATAATACCCGCACTGTACACATCCACCTATAATACTTCCCATTAAATTCAGGTCACTGATACTCCACTATGTTTAAGCAACTCTTTAAAGGTAATATCAACGCAACAAATACGGTTCCATTCTCTACAACCATAAAAGAGATAAGCAGTAGAGTGAAGTAAAATGGAAAGGCACACAGAGAGTAAAGCAAAGGGAAAAGTAGATAGAGGGAGCAAAGTGAAAGCAGAAAGCAGAAAGATTGTAGAAGGAGGGAAAAGAAGAGAAAGAAAGTAAAGCAGAGAAGGAGTTTGAGTGAGCCGCTTTAATGCGATGAAAAAAAAAAGAAAAACTTTATGCAATAAAATGGGACAGATTAGAAGGGCAAAGTTGAATGAGTGAACTTACAGCGCTATCATAGGTTGTCGATGAGAGTTGTTCGGGTGCTGAGTAGGTGGCCGTCCCGACGGCGATACTATGTCTAATACTGGAGAGTCGATCCGATGACGTATCTGTGATGAAGTCCATCTGTCGATAGTGATGACAAGCTAATCCGAAGTCACCCAAAAGTATATGCACTGGTAATTGCATACTACGCCCTCGTAAGAAAATATTACATGGCTGAAAACAACGTCGAATTTTTATCAAAATATACTCTCGAATGAAAGAAAACTAGATTCAAACTTTTGGTACCTACCAAAAGAAATTCTAGAAAGGGGTGCAGGATGGGGGGGGGGGGGGAAGGAAAGGAAGAATGGAGAAGGAGGAGGAAGGCGAAGAGGAAGAGTGAGCTAGATTTGACGAGGAATCGAGGCAAACCAAGATCTTATGATAGATCAAGAGCTTCTGCTTTAAGACTAAAACATAATAGCATCATTCAGCATTTCTTTATTAGAACAATGAATTACAACAAACAAGTCTGCAAATTAAAGAACAGAATTTATTAAACTCATACAAATAGGCGATAAATTTCAATAAATATCCCGAAAAGACAGAAAAATATGAAAACTACTCGCCTATATAATTAATGAGATACTGACTTCCCATAAACGGAAGATCTTCTCTCGAGATTTTCAATAATAAAGAACCCTAATAAATTTTGTGAAAATAAGACTCTTCCAGTAGAAATGTTTCTAGAACGCCCTCTATCGAAAATTGAAAAAACAGGATTTTCCCAAAATTGGAAGAAATAATTTAAATATTTCATTCAGTAAATTAGAATAACTTTCGGATGAGCAATTCCTGACGAAATTATGATAAATATGCAATTTTTTTTTCAATTAGATGCGATATTTATGTTTCTAAATTCGACTACCGTATCCGCTCCAATAAAAGCCCCGAGTTCGATTTTAGAAAGAAATTTCTATTTAATGGCAAAGTTCCCTTACTTTAACATCTCGATGAATAATTTCATGCGAATGTATATAATCCAAAGCGGAGAATAACTGGTCCATAACTGCAACATTGAAACCACGGTCAACCCTGGCATTTCGATCTGTAAATAAAAAAGTGCAGTGATGGAAGTAATGTTGTGATGGGGTTGAAGAAGGACCGACTATGAAGGTGCATTTCAATTTAAATCTTCAGCCAAGCAGACATTGCTTCGATATTACTCAGAAATATTGTCTGAATAAACCTAATCAAAGCATGATGACTGCACAATTAGTGTTTGACAATTATGTACAAGCATCCACATCCCACAATGAACGACAGAAATCGTTTAACTGTTGGATGTGCATCAATTCTATCGATGGGGTTTCGCTGTGAATGATGGAACGAGACAGAGGGAAAAAAGAAAATAATGTTCTTATTTAGTTGGCGTAACAATGATACTGCTCGGTGCAGATATGGATATGGAAATGTAATGAAGACTACTATGATTACTAAAATGATCAGAAATAAAACAGCGAATTAATTCTCCCTTAAGTTCACTTTCAAATATGTCATAAGACAAAAAAAAAGCGACTATGAATAGAAAATACGATGGAAATTGCGAGATCGAAATATTAATGTAGAAGTTATTAAAACCTTTCGGAAACAGCATTCCACAATATCAGTACTCCTAAATAAAATACTTAGCTGTACAATGTACATTCCACCACTTATGCAACGCAAACAATTTTACATCTCTTCACGATCGAAATCGAATTGCGATATAAAGTTTGGTTGTATCTAGTGATTTGATGCAGTGGTGGGTAGTAGATGCTTCAGCTTCGAAGCAGAGATGGCTCACGTGGCGCAATTGCATGCATAGGGGTGACCCACGACTACTGTTACTCCCCTCCTCTCCCCCCCCCCCCCAAAAAAAAAATCATTTGGAAACACCGAAATTTGACAATCCCCAAATTTCGACGGCCTCCATCAATCAGTTAGGCTCTCAACGGATGTCTCCATTGTTCGCTGTCAGGGGAAATCTGAAACAAGTGCACTTATTGCATACTCTCTGCTGCGAATTTGGTGCCAAAGTATACCCAACTCTCTGAACCACAGCACTAAAATTTATCATTTTTTTTTCTACAGAAGTGATTTTGCTGGTAAATAAAAGCTGATGAAGCGACCTGTTGTTTCATAAAATTAGACTTCTTCAACTCATATAAAGTTATCAGTAGCAAACCTGAATTTCTGGATTCAATGTAGTCGTTTAATGTGTATGCGCATAATTCCATCTGTACATACATTGTCGCATCACACTGCAATATAATCATTGACAGAAGCACTTAACTTAGCCATAAAAATGCAAATTTTCGTTACTTCCACCTTCGATCATTCAAAAACAATATTACATAACGACATCTCTAGCAACCTTTCGAGAGTGAGCCTATTTCCAGAAAAAAGGTAAAGAGGGAATATAACACCAAATATCAATCATAGAAGAATAAAAATAAAATAATAAACAAAAGAAACGATAAGAAAAAGAACTCAAAGAGTGCATACAATGAAGTGTTCTGCCTGTATATGGCTGGTACTCAACCATGCCGGTTGTTGAATTGCAACAGTTTGATTGGATCGCGCAGAGATGGCCGACGAAGATGACGACGACGACGACGACGATGCTTGACCTCGCCAAAACCGACTTCTCACTGTCTTTGATGGTTTAACAGGATGAGAAGGTTGCCATAACTTGCTCTAAACGAGTGCAATAAATCAACTTGGAAATTAAAGCTCAAGTATTATTTTGACTATGCTTTTATATGACCAAGAGGATGACGAGAAGATGAATGACGGTAAGTACTAAGAGCAGATTTAAAGATGAAGTGGGGGATGATGAGGAAGAGAGATGGAAAGAGGTGATACAACATTCCTTCCTATCAAAACACACTAACGGATAATATACTTTTGCGATGAAAACGATAGGAAGGAATTTTCGGGAAATTTTTTAAATTAACACCTAAAAATAATTTTTTCACATATTTCAGCCTCACTTAAATTTTGACACCGAAAATATAATAGAATAGCTGACAAGCCAAATATGAATAAAATAGATCAAAATATATCACAACTCGATTTGATAGCAAGTTTTCAACAAGTTAAACATCAATTACGAGCTCTACGATAATCAACTCAAATCACTAAAGCCTTCCAATCGCAAACTGCTATAAATCCTCTCCAATGAGCATTCTTCAATGATATTTCAAATAAATGAATATTTATGAAGCTTTTATAGAGAGCAATATCAGCTTGGAGTGAACAAAAGGAAAGAGTGGGAAAGAACGAACCTAACGAGTGAAAATATTCCGTGATTGCAACCTGCCACACTTGTGTTAGGTCACAAAGGTAAATTAAAGGTGAGCGAAAGCTTCTCAGAAACCATAATTCAATACGTTCGATTGCGATGATTATACTACTGCGCCAACATGATCCGTTGAAATGTTGAAGTTTAAATGAACTCAGCAGCCTTCTCTGGATGTAAAGATGGTTACATCGATTCACCTTCCGTTTCACCGCAAACTTGAACATTCGAAGCAAATGCACTCAACTGCTTGGCTCATTCTGCAGTACATTCACTGAATTGGTAAATGCACTTTTGATATGCACTTACATCTTCAGATTCATCTGTGCAGCTCACTGGGTCCGCCGCCTGCGAGCTGTCATCGCCACTTCCCAAAAGAGTTAACCGTGCTGGGCATTTCGGCTCCGATTCGCTACTCCTGAACACTCACTGAGAGGTGAACGTTGGAAACTCCGACAGCGATGCTTGACAATCAACACATCTTGGGGCATGCAGTGAGAGCCAAGGAGTAAGTACGGCACAAAAATAAAATAAAGGTTGATCGTTTCAAATTCCACTCAAATTTTGCAGGAAATAGTGTCCACAGGACAAAAATTTTGGGAAGAAATTCTACCCACTTCCTTTCTTCCAATATTCACACCACTATTAAAGAATTCATTAACGAATATTTCATTTTTGATTAGTATCGGATTCTGCGGTCGATTGAGCCGCACAGCAATCGAATTCATAAACTACAACGTCTTATTGTAGCGGTTGCTATTTGCTCACTGAACTACAAAGGAAGTTTCGTCAACTAAATCTCATTCGCTAACTTAGGAAGAAATTTTGCATTAAAAACACGGCAAGAAACATATCATTCTATAGGCAAAGCAACTCATTTGCATTTATATTCTACCACCATTAGCCAAGTACCTCACAGTTGTTTCGTTATCTTATATTCAAATAACAAAATTACCTCAATCTATATCAACCAACAATTTCAAAACAACTTGAATCCATTGTTGCTAAATTGCCAACTAATACTTTTTTCCGTTTAGTACCATTTCCGTCATTCGCCTCTGTTTTAACAAATAGGAATAGATAAGGTCGAAATATAAGGTGATAACAGCAAGACTATTGCAGCTACACAGCAAACGATATGACTTGGTACAAAAAAAGTCGCTTCCACTTTGCTTATGTGCCTCACATATTACCAACAAATTCTAGGATTTCTGATGAACTCAACAAATCGTTTTCTTGAACTAAAACATATAAATAATATTACCACAAAAAAAGATGCTTGAAATAAACGCTGAAATATAAAAAATGCTCACCTGAGTTCACGAATGTTTGCGTTAGGCAAGAAAGATGGCGTTGTGGAGTTGATCTCAGCCCATGCGCCATAATAGCGAACAATGTTTTTATGTTGTAGTGATGCCAATAACCTTACCTCATTTATTGCCTTCAAACATCGCAAAATTATTGAAATGGTCCGCAAATATCGAAGAAAATAAAGCAGTAAAAAAAAAGATTTAAAAAAATGTTATCTAATAAATCCAGTAAAGTAAATAAAAACTTCAGCTAAACGATTGTAATAAATAAACGTCGTAAATTTGGCAGACTTAAATAAATGCAAATTTCCAGTCAAACGATTATTTATATAATAAAATTGAAATTTTAATTGCGCTACGGCAACAATATGCTACGGTAACCAACACCATCACTAGGAAGGGTCAACGCGGGCTTTTTCTCAGAAAAAACGACAGAAATGAGAAGAGCATATTTAACGCTTCCCATCCTTCAAAACGTGACAATCCATTTATTGTTTTGAAAAGCTTGTGCTTTAATAAATGTAGTCCATGTTACAATTGATTTTTTCAATGTATGCAATAAACATGTAACTTTAATGTCAGATAGCGTAGATAAACCAAAGACACATCAAAGGCCGATTATTGCAAATAAAACTTTGAGTTGAAACATCAAAAATAAGTAAAATTACTCGTTAACAACGGCATGTGCCCAAGTTTTATGAAGATACACCTCGTTCGCAATCATATATAACATTTTCAGCTATCAATTGTGACTATATGAAAACTCAGTTATTAACACTTTGGAATTAACAAACTTTGTCGAGAAAAAGTTTTCAAGAAAATTGTAAATATAAATCAAAAAAATTCAAAAAAAAAAATAATTCCATAGATTTACACCTCTCATTGAACAAATGATATTTTCATATAAAAGAAAAATTATAACAGAATTTGATAAATTACCTTCATCATTTGTGAATTTTTCACTATTGAAAATGGTATCTTCTTTATTGCATATTTACAATTATCGATACGAGAACGCACCTGAAAATATATTAAAATTCATAAAGGAATATTTTCATATATGAATATAGCCGATCGGGAAAAAACAAAAGTAAAGGTGGATGTGCATGAAATAATCGATGACCACTTTCGAACGACGAAAACATGAACGGTGGATGTCACCTAGAACAAAATGATCATGGCATCTAATACATGGATTTTAAACAATTCTTCGCAGCTAAAATTCACATACCGTGAATCCTGACATTCAACTGATGATGAAAGACCTGATCAATTTAAAGGGTAATGCATCCGTTCCAAGGATGCCATATATTATATATATATATATATATATATATATATATATATATATATATATATATATATATATATACGCACGCTACGCACATATGCTCCTTTCATCGTTATTCATCCCGATGGCTCAAAAACAAATTGATGAGAACTGTCAGATGAGAAATAGAGAAAGATCGAACAGAGAGAATAGATTGTAAAGAGAAATGAATTCACGAATGAATAAAATAAAGAGTAAAGTTGAAAATTAAACGGCACACAATGAAAACTTTGCCGAATCCTCCCTCGCCAATAAGTCGAATTTCTTCAAAATCAATGCGATATCGACTCGGAAAAAACAGATTTGTGGTTGATTCCCGAAAAGAAATCCTGAAAACTGTGAATAATCTGAAACGTACAGAAATGAAATAATGAAGCATTTGAGCTAGAAAGTGATTAGAGTGAAATTTCAAGAGAGGTATTACGCGGAAAAAAACAAATGAAGAAGATAGAAAATTAAAAAAATCTTCGAAATGCGCCGACATCGAGCGATAGATCGAAAAAAACTGAAACGCCAACTTGAAGTCTCATACAAAGATCCGCACGCATCATTTTTTACAAAAAATCATCGAAAATAGATGATAGGATGGGAAATTTAGTTTTGCGATTGCATCATTTAGATAAGTATCATTATAAAAAGATTTTTTGGAATTATAGGTTCAACCAAATATGGCTAATTGAGAATTCAGTTTTATAGGGGACATAGTCGTCTCACTGCTGAATTATTTGGAGGAACTGCTAATTAGAGAGAGTAGAATCGTTGTGCAGTGGAAGATAGTTTAATCGCGACCACTAGTAATTATAAGTCATATATAACTACGTTAATATGAATTATATATATATATATATATATATATATATATATATATATATATATATATATATATATATATATATATATATATATATATATAAAGCTATATTAAAGTCAACGAAAACTTTTGAAAATTGAGCTCAGTAATCACCTTACAGCCTTTTCTTATGAATTATACACGCTACTGTTAATAACTCATAATAACGAACTGAAAACGATCATCGGAGGGCATCACTATAAACGTATTAAGAACTAGTTATGTTTATAGCCAAATTGGCTTCAATTTGAAAAACAAACGCAATAAGTTATTTACAGGCGCTTACAATCTAAGATATACAACGAAATGTGCAAATTTCTGCCACAGTTCCCTTATCTTAAAGCTACTTTCTATCTCATTATTTCATGAACATAAAATAATTTCTTTTTTTATTATTCATTGTAATTTTATAATACTTACGGATTATCAATATTAGGTGTAATCTTAAAGTTATTGCTGACGAGTTGTGCAATACGATGGCCAAATGCAGTTCGTAATGGAAGTAAATCATCTGAGAGGAAAGCAGCTGGAACGAGTCGACATTGCACCACTGTTCGATTTAGAACTGAAAGTTACTTAGAGATTTCGATTCATGCAAACGTTTACTGCAATTTAGAACCTCTTCCAAAACAACAGCAAAGGAATAAAGCAAAAGTGGAAGTGCTCGGACAAAGAAAAAAATTATAGCGCCTTTCAACAAACTCCCAAGTCGACGGTTCTGTGATTCCGAACACTTCCTTTCGCGTGCCTGAGTAAGGCTGTGCTCTTTGATCAACAGTCACACTCACAGATGAGAAAGCGCACACCAGGTCAACCCCATCCTTCTTCGATCCCCCTTCCCCTCTCCCAGCAGCTGCAAAACTGCCTTTGCTTATGGGTTATGATGCGGCAAGGCCATCTCTCGGTGTGATAATAACCCATATGACTTCGTTCATCCCCCGGAACGATAGCCTTCCGTACGGGATACGTCCTCATTTAGTGTTTCCTTACGCAGAAGATGTTACTTCGTTGATGAATTTATGCTCACCCTCTAAAGTTCGAAATGTTCGTGAAGTTTTTTTGTTATGACTAGAAAACAAAGCAAAATGACCCTATTGGAGACTGCTGCAACCATTACGCACAACAACAGAGATTCTCAAACACATCTTGATACTTAATATTCCACAACAATAACTGCAAATTGTGCATACAAGAATGTTTTCTTTCAGTTATTCCCGTTATTACTAATAAAAATAAAATCAAATCAAGATAAACTATAAGAAAGAAGCATCCACCATTCCTGAATTGTTCCCTTGAATCCTCAGGAACAGCCTCACACATGAGATCAATGAACGCTGCAAAAACGATCTGTAACATGCGCTGTTTGTTTGCTTCACTCTGTCCACTTTTACGTCGTGATACATGACGTATAGCCATTGAACGTTCTTCTCCCCCTCAAAATACTTAGTAGATCATAAATAAACACATAATATTCGATGTAGATTGCACCATTCTCTTAAACTTCGAGGATATTTTTTGTAATTTTCTTACAATCTCCCACCTTCCCTTTTCATCTAAACTGATATCCTAAGAGTGAATAACTAATAGAATTTCTCCTCAAGAATTTTGCACCTCATCCTATCTCTTATATCTCCGTATTTTCACAATAAAAGATGAATAACATTTATTGTCGAAAGCCTATAGAACAACCAAAATTTCCAGATCGATAGTCAAAAAAAAAAAAAAAAATTAAATAAGTTTGATACTCAATTTTGAAAAGTTTAAATAATCCTATACTAGTGGAGTAAATGAGATTCAAATCACAATGAACTCTCAATTCAATTCCATTCAATTCAGCGTTGGTAAACAGTCTCTACTATATTGAAGGAAAACTCTCATCGCGAATTATAACTAACACAGTTAGCCAATTGTAAAAGTTAAGAGAGCTAGTTGTTGATCGGGACGGAAAGATAAACATATATTTAAAAAGCAAAAACGAAAAATAAAATTAAAGTATGAAAATTAAGCATCTGAAATACCTGCATATTCAGTGATAAGTGGCGGTGAATCAAGTAATCCATCCACCTCATCGGTCCAACAATAATCCATGAAAGCATTCAAAAATATTTTCCTGCAGTTGAAAATAAAATCAAAAAATAAATCACCCGTGTTAAAATGCTCAAGAGATGGCATACCCTCCCCTCCCCTCCCCCCCACCCAATCACCGAAAACTACCACTGCAATAGGCAGGGTAAAATCTCTTCCTTATTTAAAATCGTTTAATATCACTTCGAATGAATATGCTAGTATGACGAGGTAGCAACTAGAAAAATTCTATTCATGAAAACTCACTAAGAATGCTTTTTTCGCATTCCTTTGATATAAATTCCAATTCTTTATTTTATTGTTTCCCACAGAAAATTCTAGTGAATAATAGCAATCAAATGAAAGATAGTGGAGAAAAAACTAAGTTCACTTTAAAAAAAAAAAGAAAACAACTATGGAAAATAAACAAAAAAAGAACAAGCAATAGAGGAGACCGTTTAATTAGAAAATTAAAAACAATTGGTAATAAAGAAAAAAGTGAAAAAAAAGGATAATGATTAAAAATAAGAAACCACTTGAATCGGATGAAACCAATTGCGAAATAAAAATAAACCGTTGAAATCACATATTTATTTATGAGCAAAAGAAACATTTGCAGACTTAAAAGAAACAATATTGATACTCAAACAAAGAAAAGAACAACAAACTGTAACTGTTGTATCGCCTCAAAACTCATCAATCACAAACTCTTATCACAATACGTCCGCGGCGCAAATGTCACTCGGCGTAAATAATCCACAATTGAAAACATCGAAAACGAATAGGATAGTGATAATAGTATCGTAAATTACAACTTAAGGATACAACTTATTAGGCACAAACTTAGAACATTCTAAAACTCCCTTGATAAAATATAGCCTAACAGAATGGTATGTCATAAAGCATGCAAATAATAACAACGATAACAACGAGTAAGTTCGTGAATCTCAGTGTTGATCCTATATGGGATTAGTTTGAAGATATTTGCAGAGATTTAAATGCCAAATGGAAGCTTTTATGACGATAGAAATTTTTGAAATTCGTGCTGTTTACATGAATATCAATTGTCCCATCTCCCTCCCCCCACCCCTCCTCCCCCCATCAACCCGAATTAATCGGATTCCTAAATTTTACCCTCGATCATCTCGAAAACAATTGATGCGGCCGGCATCATGAATCGCTAAAGCACAGCAATGCATAAAAGCAACTAGGCTTGAATTAACATTTCGAGCAATATAAGCGGATTAATGTTTACTGAATGAGCAATCGGTGATGCTCTCATAAGTTCAATTCAAATTTCTTAAATTCTTTTCTTGCGCAAAAGGCTTTATTATATGAGCAAAGGAAATGCCCAAAATGCTCATTGCATGAATGATGGATATAAAAACATGGGGAAAGGGAATGGGTAGGAATGAATTTAGAATGCTTTTATACTAGCTCATACTTTCAAAAAGAAGCAACGATAAATTGCAAATGAGGACTATGCGGTTCTGCAGGTGAAGTCTGTGTGTTCATTCAACTAATGTAACATATAAGTTCGATCCAACCTCGAAAACAACCGATACTTGATGGCACCATAAACCGAATTCTGAATCTGAATGTATATTTAATTACGAAAGAAATCAAGAAATCTCGTAATTATTGGAAACTCTAACGTCAGTGACGAGTAAATGACCTTTTAATGATTAAAATCCACAATAAAAGGGAATGAAGATCGGTAAAGACGAATATTATAGGCAATTACAAATAATTTTGTTACGTAATTTAACAAAAAATATGAAGTAGTTTAATGCGATTGTAGAGAAATTTGGCTGTAACGATGAAAGACCATTTTGCTCATTAGATCTTTCAAAAAATAGCGCATTTGCGCCGATCACTCTTCCTCTCCTTCCCCATCATCTCCAAAATGTTGAAATTCACATAATTTATGATAGTTAGAGCTATTAAGTCATAGATTTTTCAAAAATTGTAAGAATTTGCGAGTGTGAAAACAAAAAAATTTGAGATCTTTAGCCATATAAACCATTATAAAGAACTCTTTAGAAGATGCATAAAAATGGCGTCAGTGGCGCATAAAGATGACGATTTTCTACTTATCTTACTAATAAGAATACAAAAAAGAACAACTGAGATAATCTAGACGATCATTCGTCAAAGATATTTGACCGTTTTGTGGTAATTCCATTGGGCTCATAGAAAGTATAAATCAACGCTTCAAATTCTCGAAATTCAATGCGGAAGAAGGGAGGGGATAAAATATAGGTGCGTATTATAGGGAATGGAAAGTTTTTTTAACTAATAGATCGATAAATTATTCAATAGAAGGGTTGTCGCTTAGAGTCGTTAAAAGCCGATTATTGGCACATATCTAATGAGGCCTTCTAATCGAGATTTTATGATGATCTGCATAAAATAATAGATCTAAAATATGCAAAATATATGAATTATGATTAGTAGTCACATGACCCATCATTCCAACCATCAAGCCATCGTTGTTTCCACAACGAACAATCGAATTCACGCTTGCCCAATTTTCTACTCACACGATTATGCATTTCACACATCCATAATGAAAACTCATCGCGATTCTCGACTCGAGGTGGATGAGATTCCATATCACGTCGTAGACCATCTGCACATGGCGCACATGGATATAGCTTAAACAACATCATTCTATGCCTTATAAGCGATTGATAATAATAACAATTCCATACTTTTTCAGCGATAATGATAACATTTTTGGTGCAATGAGTTCAACCTAAATATCGCAGACAGCGGCCGACAAATACATATTTACCACTCGTGCTATAATCGAAAGCAATGCCGCTAAGGTTAGATGGCTTCGAGCCCTTTTGTTCCTTAAATTAACCTTAGGAAGTAGAGCTAATTAATACTCTTTTTAAGCTTTACATCATTTTTTTAAAAGACGGAAACCGACGTTCTATGTACAAAAGTATGTAGATTTTCAGTACGAACACGGAAAGATATGGATATATAGAAAATATTAAATCTCTATTAAACCTCAAAAAGTGAAGCGAACAAAAGTCAACGGTGCTATCCTACCAACAAATAAAAGCATTAAATTTTTATGCTTTTTTTTTAAATAAAAAATGCGAAAACAATGACAGCAATTAAATACATTTACGATATTCGAAACACTAAGAGAGTATTCTCTCATTGCTTCAAGAATCCAAAAATAAACCAAGAATCGTGCATCTTGCAATGAAAATCTCTTTATACAACAACTTCCGTAGCATTATTCCCATTCCAACGACCATCTCAAAAATATCAACTTCGAATGAATATAAAAATAGCAGAATAGTTCTATTTCTGAGATAGGATCATATTTCATGTATTTTATTTCAGTCTCCTAAGGATGCGTAAAGGTTTTCAAACAACAAATTCTAAGGCAGATTATTTGTCGTCCGATGACTGCGGAGTGTGATCACTAAATAAAAAAATTCCCATTGCCGTACTAGGAGAGCTGAATTTTTAAGGATCGGATAGTACAAAAGTTACTGAAACAATCATTATCCATATAGTATAAGTTAACTTTGAAAGGCATATAGTCCTCTTCAAGCAGAAATCAAGTATGTTCCAACCTTTCCCAACAAATGCATCATCATCCGTGCATTGTTCTTATCTTCTTCTGAAGGCTTTTCAGGATAATAGGCTGCCATTGTATGTAGAAAATTCCACGTTGATTTACCTAATTGCTCCGTATCAAGCGGACAGTCGGCTCTCATCGGCTTCTTTTCTTCAACCATCGTCTAAAAACAATTCTTTATGGAAAATAATGCCCACTAGAAGCATATTGATCTTTACTGCTGGGATATTTGTGCAAAGATGACGTCAATTATATTTATAACATTTAAGGAAAATATTCCCTAGATATCACAGCGTCATACGCCTTACTAATCCTGAATAAGTAATGAAAGGATCCTCTTGCGTGTGAACGTGTAGCGGCTGTCTAGCTATTTTCCAATCCAAGGAAGGAAAAGAGATGGATCAATGGTCATCGTCTCAACCCTTTCCTTATCGAACACATTCGAAAAAAAAAAAAACGTAGAGTAGAATAACCGCATTATTTTTAGTCTATAAAGCTACTAACAAAGACGGACATGAAAAACGTGCGATGGGGAGGATGGAAGGGGAGGGAGGGTTGATGAAGTGAATATAAGTGCATAAACCTCTTGTTTGATACTATTCGAAGATGATGCACCAACACTCGTATCGGCTTTTGCCTTCACTTTCGAAGCTAGCTGCCGTGCACGTTTCATGAGCTCTTCAACACTCATACATGCTCGACAAGGCTTCTCATTACTCTTAGGAAGTTCCATTCTTTCATACAATTGTACTGTAATGAGCATTCATTCATATACTGTGCTTAATTAATATCGAATCGTCGATTGATACGAGACATTGATTTCTTAGACCACTGTCAAGAACGCTTGAAGTCAAATAATCAACTATTAAAGAACAGAAATGTGAACCCTTCAAAATCCTCTCATCTCTAGTAAACTATGTAAAGCTATGCTTGCCACACAGAACGCTTACTCTGCTGTATGAAGGACGAGAGGCCAATTGAGGTCAAAATTTTCAACCTTAAAATTACCATTTTTTTCGTGACTAAAACACCATTAAAGGATATTGGGATATGTATAGTAAATTTTAGGATGCAAAATATTAAACAAAGAAAAAATTCTATGCAAAATATAGTGTAAAAAAATTTGAAATATGAAAATCGTATATGAAATTTTATGAAAGAAATATGAAAATAACAATCGAATTGAACAAAGATAGACATATGGAATGAAATAAACCATGATATAATAAGAGCATAAACTAGTTGGATTCATTCTTTATTGAATAACGTTCTGTCAATTCAACAAAACCAGCAAGATGCGCTAATTAAAGCATAAAATGGAAATGAAAAAAAAAAGTGACATGAAATTAAGCGATTCCCATTAGCGATCAAAAGGCATCTTAGCAAATAGGATCAACGCAACAATCGTTACCTGTAACCGTTAAATAATCGGATCGAAATGCAATGATCATCGATCACATCAATCCATAATTTGATGCAACTGAATTAAATGTGATCCATTTGCGGCATAAGTTGCTGATCACAAAAAAAAACCCAACTGGTTTTGTAGATTAAAAGTAATTGATTATTGGTTTTCGGTAGATTTCGAATTAAACACGATTACAATCGAATATTTTGGATTTAAATTCGAAAAATTTTAGGCAAAAAGTTGTCTGTTCGAAATCGACTGCAGTTGTTCTAGATTAAAGGTTGTTCATTGCCACATATCAGTGCAACTTAATGAGCAAAGAAGAACCTAACGTTGACAACCATCAATGAGCAATACAGTTAGCAGCAGCTGGCTCTTTCTTTTCAACCAATGTGCTTATTGCCTCATTTATGTCTCATTTAGAGTGGGGAAAAATAACAAAATTCGACGCAAAAGCTTGGAACTTAAGCAGAGCTTAGAATCCATGAAAGGATAAATAGGCCCATCATAAAAAAGCTAAAATTATTCTAGAAATGGCATAATATACTCGTTTAACTTAACGACCTCATTTATAAGAACTATGGCCCTTAATTTTATGCAAATTTTTTCAGGAAGAAAAAAGATGAGAACGAATGACCCATAATAAAATGTAGAAATTATTTAAAAGTGTGGATAAAATATTTCTTCATTAAGAGAATTTTTTTTTGATTAGCAAAGCATTGTCACTATCTTCATCAGTTTCATACTTCAAATAAAACATCATTTGCCACATTATGAATAAAATAACTCAATGAAGACAACAAGTAAACTCATTAAAAATCATAAATTTTTACGTTTTCAGTGAGTACGTCTCAATATTTGCCGTTATTTCTTCAACTAACACACATCTATAAAGATGTCTACGGTAAAAGTAGAGGAATATGAGCAAATGCTCCTTTTTCTTTCTCGAGGATCGATATCTACAATTCGATCGCCCATAATATCTTTTCAAACAACAAATATTAATCAATGCTATCAAAAGCACTTAAACTTCTCAACAAAAAAAAAAACATTCCAGTAACTCTACTCTTATTCATTTCTTTCATTCTCCCCCTTGATAATAAAATAGAAAATTGAAAATTGTGAAATAAATAAAAATAAATAAATAAAAATATGATTTCCCACAAAACGTAAAGGATAGTAAAGAAATAAGAGTGAGCATCTTGAACAAAAAAAAAAAATACAATTTCAGCGGATTTCAATTGAATTGCATCTAGGAAATCAATCAATAATTCATAGTTAACAACAATAACGGCAATTATTATTATAAATGAAATAGATTTCTCATCTAATTTCCTAAACAACAATGGGTATTCTAGGAAATTAAAAAAATTAAGTTTGAAATTTTATATGCATATTTTTTGATGATAATAGCTATGTGTTAGAGAATGTCGAATAAAAAACATTCGATCATCCATCGTTAAATATTCAATGAATCTATTGCAAATAATTCAACAAAATTAATTTCTATCGCAAGGAAATTTGTTTTCAACTTCAATAAAATAATCTGAAAATCAGAAGAATGCAGAACGATAATTTATAAAAAACCAATAAAAAGCAATAAAAAAAGAAAATCAAACAACATAAATAACATAACATTTTTTGAGTTTAAACTACCCGTTTTTTTCTTTCATTAAAAAATTTCAATTGAAAAAAATAGAAAACAAATAAAATAGTTTAGTTTTAACAAAAAAAAGGGAAAACTATGCCGAAAACGCCATTAGATGACTAAAGAATTTCAGAGAAATCAAAATTTAAGCATGAAAGTTTTTAAGCGATTAATTGTAATCGATACAGTGAATAATTATTTCACTGTCTGTACCTTAAATTTTTTTCAACAATTCTAGATATTGATATCCAAATGCAAAGGGAAAGCCTCACTCATTATCTCACAATAAAGTTCATCGATCTCGTAGAGATGGAATACAAATGGCTGTCATATATGCAAATCAAGAAGTTATGCAAATGCTTCTATAGCACACCAGCCATGTTATCACCCTTAAATTTGATTACCAGAATACTGCATTGAAATGCTGATTATCATGTTGACTTCTAATGTGGTCTCGAAACAAATGAAGGTGCACGTTCACGATCACCATCTGTTGACGATTCATGATCACCATCCAATGATGAACGTGGCGATCTCAATATCTCATGAATATGATGCAGAATTAAATCGATTGCAACCTCATTTTCAGCACCACGTGGAATTACAACATCTGCATACTTCTTCGTCGGAAGACAAAACTCTTCGAATGCCGGCTTTACCGTATATAAATATTGATGAAGTACCTTAAGTATATCTCATCATCAATGTTAGTAACAGCCGTGAACAATCAAAATGCCCATATTACATCTATATATAATATTATAATAACCAAAATTATAAATCTTTAATGGCTTAACAACTTCAATAAACCTACACTCAAATGTTATTTGAGTGAACATATAAAGAAAAACTTGCAAAAGTTTCTTCCATCATATCAATAAACATCTCTCATTCTCTCGGCTTTTTTTTCAGTCTTGCATTTACTTATCGCTTATTCGTTTTATATTATCATTGTACTCGGTTTAATCCAAGTCCGCGATAGCACTTACCGCAAGCGCAGCTTAATTAAATTATTTAATTTGCAAATCAATCTGCAGCAGTTATAAAACATTTGTTCTAATCTATTCACAACCTATCGAAATGCTGAATAGCTGCTTAAGCCACCGCTTGAAAGGATGAACGATTTCATGTGGGCATGAGCTGTCGGCACGATGCGACAAACCTATCGCAAAAACAAACAATTCCAAAGTAATAGTCACGGGCTTCGGAAATAGTGCACGGACAACAGATTCTCCTTTCACTTAAAGCCACCGTTCACCTTAGCACCCCCCCCTCTCTCCCCTCACAAGACGAATCTACGAGAAAATCTCCTGTGTAAGGTAGTAATGCCATGCATCAGAAAACCTTACATGCCAATAATTTCCCCTCATTCAGTACCTTCAAAGCATAAAATAGCTGAGAAAAAGAAATGTGGACGAAGAACTGCGTTATATAGTTTTACGACTAAAAACAATATACTAAAGAATAAGTGAATTCTTAAGAATAACGCATTGTGGAGGTAATCAATAACGTTCAGCGCAGAGATTAAGCCGATGGGGATATTTATCTCTAGGCAGAAAGAACGGGATTGGATTTCAAGAACTCTAAACCGGTGACCCAAATATCTACCAGCTTAAATTTTGTAAAGTATTTTATTCAGGCAAAGCATGAAAATCGATATCAAAACATATGGATAACCTGTGCAAGAGTTCGGCCCCGTTCATGCGTATCTCTTGTCAGTCGACGTGCTAAACGATCATCCGAATCGGCATCGACGAAAAGCTTCATATCGAAAAGCTCTCGTAATGATTGTTCGTAAAATATTAGAATTCCCTCAACAATAATCACATCGGCCGGTTCCACCAAAATATATTCGTCTTTCACTCTGAATTCACTTTGCATCTTCAAAACACCAATAAATTCAGGCACATCCGTTGCACATTGCTACACATCGACGAAGCTTCAATATGTTTGACTGATAAGCATGTGATTCCACCTCAGTCTTTTTCACAGTGCAATATTCGAAGGATGCCGTTGTAATATGACTTGAAATCGCCATAATTCGCCGGGGTGCACTTACAATTGGTGTAATGGTACATCATCGAATAAATAAACGTCTCTTCCGATGCACACACACATTTGACCAGAAAAAACTGAATGCAGTTTCAGTATCTTATATGCTCTCTTATATCCAGAAAACTTCTCTACCTCATTTGCACAGGTTACTGCAAGCTTTATATGAAATATGCTAAATAGCAATGAAGAAATTATGTCAGTTGAAAAACAGAAAGAACATTTTAAAATATGCTCCGAAACTGTACCTTATTCTGATACTAAGTACACTTAGAGCTTATGTATCAGAACGATGAAGCATAAGCTCAATCATCATAACAACTATCTTAGATCATATTCGAAAACCTCTTGGACTCTAAATTATTGATGCATCCTAGCAGCTAAAAAATCGAATAATACTAGCAATCGATGCTAATTGAAGCGTTAATGAAAGGAGGCATATTGTAAAAAAAAGGCAATTTAAGCGAGTGGATAATATCGATGCGATTCAAATCAGACAAATATCAATGAATATATTATTTAAAAAAAGTGTTTGAAGTATACCTGGTATTATTGAGGAAATCATATTTTGGCACTTTTACAGCTTCACCTCTACGTAGTTTATTGAGTACTGATAGCATAAGCGTGTGTTCAAATGCATCTGTAATTAATTAGTGAAAATTTAAAATACTGCAAAAAAAAAATCATCGGCAACATGTAGAAAACAAAATTTTTATTGTTTATCAATATTCAAGCGAAATAATTGTAATTCATACAAGTTCGCATGAAAACTTTGCACAAAGAATACGCAAATTCGAGTAGATGAAAACGGATGGCTGACAACAATTATATAACAACTGCGAAAGTGATAGACTGAGTGAGTGCAAATGATGAAATAAACAGATGATTACAAATAGACATCATCGCGACGTTAAAAAGGACGGTTGATAACACGAATGATGGCTGATAACAAAAGAAATGATGAGATTTAACATCGAAAGTAGATTAGAATGCCTAATCAAATCCTTTTTTTAAAGATACCTTCAGAAAAAATCACTCAACTTTGATATCATTATGTGCAAACATAGCATTTTCTATCGGTTACAATCAACATCCTCGAGCTTGTTATCTATCAATCCTATTCAATGCCCCTTACACCTTTTATTCGAGAGAAGTAGGATTCCACTTCGAAAGTTGACATGCAAAACTAGCGGTCTTACGTCGGTACCTCTTTCAGTCCTAATGCATTCTCCCATTCCATCTCTATTCCAAACCATCCCTTAATTCTCTCTGTAAAATCCTATTTCAGAGGCTACTGTCATTTAAAAAAACAGCCCAAATGAGACGTAACGGGTAACATATCGTTTTTATGCGAGATTGATTTTAGTACTGAGTAGATGAGCAATTGGAGATGAAAAGCTGGTGAAGGACTACAACTTTCTCTGTCTGTCAATGTCTAAATATTCGGATGCTTTCCCTCTCTCTATCCTTTTCCTTCAATTCAAAACGGGTTGAAAGCGCAGATAATGGCAAAATAACCGCAAACCTGGATGGTCGAAGTTGAATTCGCCTCGTTTTGCTCGAGCACTTTCTTCCTCGTTCAAATTGCGATAAAATGAATCCTGGGATATGGCGACAACTCGTCGTTTATGTTCCATACCCAAACGCTCAATTATACGTCCACAAACAGAAGACTGTAAAAAAATCACTTCAAATCGTATCGCATATCTTCATAATCATCGAAATGAGAGGAAAGAGAAAAGAAACAATACATGAAAATACAGAATAATAACCATCAAAGAATTAAGATAAGGATTGAATGAACTGAATAAATCACTTCAACAATCACGAATAGAAATTAAAAACCGAAATTGAAACTGAAATTATGTTGGCATTCAAATATTCTTTACCTAAGGGGATTTTACTAACTCACATAATATGTTACAACAAAGGCTAATAACAAAATGCATAAAATCCACTTGATTTCATAATATCTTTGAGATCATATCTCATCTTTGAAACATCTAACAAAATGATTGTAGATTTTTCATATTCTTACTACACTAGATGATATCATTTCCACTATCCAAATGCTCATATAAATAACATTATCTAGCATTCAAACACCTAATATAGATGCTTCAATCGATTAATCCCTATTAATCCCCATAAAGATAACGTTAGGAGGCTGCAACTATTGCAAATAAAAATGTTTAAAAACTGATGAATCATTTCAAATTGATATTGAAGGTGTCGTCGTTCATGATATCACTCGAAAAAAACCTTTCGATTCATAGATATCTGAGATTTGCGCTCCATCCAAACTAGAATTTTTCCACATATCTGATCTCTTATTTACTATCAAAGGTAATTTGGATCAGATATCAATCTATATTTTTTTCAATGAATTAAAATTAAAGAAGTTGTTCAAATAGGTATCGATAAATTTATCTACCAGTAAAAATACTATCAAAAGTGCTAAATTAAACATATAACCTATGACCGTTATTTGAAATCTATCACTAAAAATCTACATCAGGCGTGAATAGAGTTTTATCTGCTACCGTAATCATTGTTATCAATAACTAAAGGAATTACTGTCATATAGATAAAAATTACGAGTGGTTATAAAAATAGCCATAGTGGTGCAGCTCTTCACTTCTATCTCTAATATATACAAAATTACACTAATCTTTTAGGCTATGAGTTAAAATAATTTTCTTTGAAATTCACATAGATTGATGAAATTTAGAATATGGATTACTTCATCGAATATCTTCGATCATTTCGTTAACTAACTACGACTGAATTGAGGAATATAACCCTTAAGAGGGATTGAAAAAAGTGTTTACCTTGCCCGAAGCTGTACCACCGGCAACTCCTATCAGAAACGGTATCTTCGTCGAATGCATAACTGGACTATGTTGTTCCATACGCCAATCACCAAACACCTTAATTCTATCACTTAGAAACGATGCAACCTATGAAACATCATTAATATTCCATTAAGGAACCGCAATTATCGTATTTCGTGCAGTATAAATATCAGGATGTATTTGTTTTTTCTGAATTTCAAAACGACTTAGCATTAAAATAGGATATTTTATTAAAGATGCAATATCCTCATCGAATACGACGTACAACACGATCGTTCAATACTACGCAAATACAATCGACATTCGAAAGTGCACTTTTGATAGTGATTTTAGCCATAAAATGCCCAAGATAACAGCCGTTAGACGGAAGAGTCATTAAGGAGTTCATTTCCGGTCTCTATATGTGAATGAAATACTCCAGCAGTTGAACTAGTAGCAATCGAGTCAGTTATTACCACTCCAAACAATTTGAGTTTATTCTATTTATTTTAACTTCCCGAAGTGGGAGAATATACAAAACTCAGGCAATAGTTAACAATAGAAAGAAAAAAGGAAGTTAGTAGAAGACATGGTCGAGCTTCAGTCATTCTAAATAAGATTTGATCACAACAACGGCATGAAGGGAAAACTTCGAGCTTTTGAAGGATTTTGGGAAAAAATAACGAACTTTGCAGTTTGGAAACCACTCTATCAAAATACGGAAGGATCGAGTGAATGGAGAGACAGGGAGGGGAGAAGGGCGTGAGGGGGGCGAGTAAAAAAAAGATATTTACTCATATATGCATGAGATTTCAGACTATATCTGCCGAGCTGCCTAACACATAAAACTTCAAAATCTAGCACCTAAAGAGATGCATTTGCATCGCGGACAATCACGTAATATGCAGCAGACATGCACAACGCTAGCACCATCATCTCGCCAAGCAATCTTTGCAACAACCGCCATTTCGAAAAACGTTTGTTTATTCACTTATGCGATGTGGATGCCTTTTTATTCGACTCTGCAGATGTGCTTTTGTAGAGTGCACTAAGACAAGGCCCTGTGTCTGTCAGTCGGTTTCCAGTAGTTCCAACTCGACAACCATCACTATCAGAGCTGCTAAATTTGAACGACGTGATCCATGCCTTGAGATGACAGTTATAAAGCAATTTTTCAGTTGGTATCCATTAGTTTCGGGGATGAATCTATGCATAGTTAAATGTGCTCAAAGACTCGCACACATTTTGCAACCGCTCAATTTACATCTCTAGAGCCACCAGGTCCGCAGTTTATAATTCGCTGCGTCGAATAAGCGAGTACCGGAACGGGTTGTTGGAGGAGCTAAAATATCTGTGCAATATCGAATGCTTTGTTATTTACCGATCGACAGGTGATGAAATTTCTTGACTGGATTCGCAATCGCGACATCATATGTTACGCCTTTCCATTATTTCATAGCAACGACGACATACCGATACCTAGTGGCATTGACCGTATATGAAAGTTACCAAAAGAATCCAGGGATCGGATGCCCTCTCATATCCTTTTTAAACAACTCAACACGAACCTTTAGGAAATCGGAATATACAAAAATAATTTCGACCACTAACGACGTTGAATTGACACTGCGAAACTGCTACTTTTACGAATTCAATCGCATAGGAAACAAAAAAACATCACTCACCCCCTCCTCGAATCCCCACTGTAACGTATTTACATATTGTAATCACCACATAGTCACTTGACCTTCGTTCTAAATAATCCCTAAAAACAAAAAAAGAAATGCCACCAATTCAGAGTTTCTACACTAGTATCCAGGAAGTCCTTCGATAACACACATGGTTCATAACGCCAAACACACTGGTGGATGTGATATATGCATCTCACTAATCCCTGGTGGGCAATCACTTACCAAGGATTTCTCCGTGGAGGAGTGGAAGCAATCAAACAACACCTACAGGCAACTTTGAAGGAGGACAACCATTTCGTTCCTCACGTATGCACAACAACAAAGCACTCTTTATTTGACTTTCAAACATCAACAAACAACAACAAACAGAGAGAACTCCTTAAGCTGTATCTGATGGCATACTACGGATGATATCCGAATCTCCGGGATCAGTAATCGACATAGTGCATACTCGGAATAATTTTCCACACGCTGTACCCAACTCAATATTATTTCCGTTGTAATGATGCACACCAGTTTTCGCCAACATCGCGTAGTATTCGATCTCACTCTTCCTACAAAAAGAAATTCAACACTTAAATAAGTGAACAATCCATTTTTTTCCATAAAATCCAACAAAAAACTGACTATTCAGTATGTTGAAGAACTATATCAACTAAGTTGGATGAAACGTCGACGGCTATGTAAAATACTTTTGAAACATTCTTAGCAGAAATAATGATGCCGTGGCTCCTCAACCATTAAATTCCGATGTTCACATACTGAAAACCTAGAGTACACAGAGGTTCTATGAACTGCATAAAGATGTGAACACTGCAATTCATCAACGATTCTATTACGGTTGAAATAAATAAGAAAATATTGGACGACATTCATGGTTGCAATACAAAACACAACTAACGCACTTGAAAAATCGTCTAAATTTCTGGGTAGCGAAAGGGGATACCAGATAAAGGCCTTCATCTGGCACTACGAACAACAAAGTTTCCACATTTTGAAGAGCTTTTAATGTTGTACGAAAGCAAAAAAAATGCCAATAAAAAATAAGCAAAGGCAATGGGTATTCAACGATTCCGAGGTTTTCACGTTTTCATGACTAAAGTGAACATAATTCACCCTAAATTATTTGAATTACAAGAGGTACGGCTATTAAAATCGTTGTGAAGTGTTAGAAACTCAACTGACGACCTTCCGGGCGCTTTATAAATTCCACAATAATCGAAAAATAACAAACGCCTAAATAAAGCGCAACAAAATGTTCAATAAAACATCTTACCTCAATGGTGGAGTGTTATTCGCAATGATAACGAGTTTTGCTTTGCCTGCTCTTAAAGTTTTTAGCGTTTGTTTATAGCCGAGACAATATTTGCCACTTTTCATCACCATCGCCAAACGAGCGTTGATGTTTTCCGCAGATTTCTTCTGAAAATACATCCAAATTCTTCTACAAAAACATGGTCAATTCCTTAAATTTCTCTAAAATGGGGATTGCTAAACTTGAATTTTTCTTAAATTTCTATAGTTTGTTGTAATCATGTAAGCAAAAAAAGTTCAAAAGGAGATACATAACACTTGTAAATCTTTAACTTTTAAATTAAATGCAATTTTTTGAATTTTTAGCAACTAAGCAAACTGAAACGATGCTGATGAAAAAACTAGAAGAAAAGAGCGAAACCGGTGGGAGTCTGATGGCCGAGCCTTTTTATGTGAAAACTCCTTCACATTAAAACAGGCTCCGGCTTGCATTCCATCTCAGCCTGTATTAATAACTCCAGAGTTTTCACAAACCTGCTTCTTAACCGCCATCACTTTTTGTTGATATCCAAAGGTGCGTTGAACGACCACTGCAAAACAAGAACACTATAAAAGAGATCTAATAACTGTGCAATAGACGTTATTTGGGAATATGAGAGAAATGAGACAATAAACACCACTTTCAAGTAATAAGAAAAGCGATAGTTCACATACACCAGGAATATAACCACTGCCGATACAATTTCTATAAAACCCGGTCTTTCCTTTCTGAGATGAATTATGCTTGAGAATCTTATTAATTCGACAGCGAATAAGTGCAACAGGCGGCGTCCAAATATCTGAACTAATACATAAAACGCTTTAAAAATGGATATAATTATAGAACAGGATGCTATCTGGTAGTGTTCTCAAACCGTTTAAACTTCACGGGGTTACGTTTCAAAGCTTGACGTATAAAAAACGCCGTTAATGATATGGAACAGTCAACCCTTTCTAAAGAGGAAGAGGAATATCAAGGATAAGCTTTGAATTTAAATAATCGGCAGTTCAGGCGCCATCAATCAGCAAAATTGCCCTCATGAAATTTGGTCATCATCTGAAGACTTAGAGGTGGGCATTGTGTCGAGCATTAGCGCGTAAATAAACATTGACAAAAACATGCAACGAAACGAGAAACATTATGCTAGGATCGTCGTTCCTCAAATAAAAGCTTCACAGGAATATCGCTGAAAAAGCACTCCGGTTTTTAATCTAAATAAGCCGAACAGATAAACGGGTAGTGCCCTAATCGGCGACAACTAAGAATCGATTATGTTCAGGCCATATTGACTTGAGTTTTGTTGTTGTATAACATTAGCATTAATCCATTCCCTCAACATCCCATTTCACTAAATACTATACACTTGAAGATGAGCAAATGATCCATTACAAGACGGTATTCCAGCATTAAATTAATCGTGAATAAATAAGCCGATTCATTTAACGATCGTAAAAGAACTAAAAGATTCATGTGGGCAAAGTAACTGCTTCCTTAATGATTGTACATCACAGCACTCAACAAATACACTAATTACTTATAATTATAAAACACTCCAATATTACATCTCACCACAACTAATGCACTCACTAAGATAAACACCATAACAATCGCCCAATATTAATGAATCCCAAAACCAACGTCAATGACAATGAAGTTAGATCTTTTGAGGCTTGAATGCCACAATGAATACGGACGAGATAGCGTACATATGAACAATATGGCCAAAGACATTGGGACGATAATAATGTTTCATGAAGATTAATGCAAATTTAACTTATCATAAAAATAACGCGTAATCACTGTGCATCTTGTGAAAAAAATTTCGAAATTAAACATGCAAATTTTGCACTCAAACTTGAGCAAAAATTGAAACAATTCAAGCAACCGATAAGTGTTATTCGTTTGAGGAGACTCACTTTGAATTTTGAAAGTGCTAACAGCTCAATGGTACCCTCTAGATTAAAAAATTTATATATATATATATATATATATATATATATATATATATATATATATATATATATATATATATATATATATATATATATATATAATCTTCAATTAAAACCATCCTAGGAGCGTTGATGTTGAAATTTGTAGACTCCACATATAGCCCAACGACGAGTCCTCTAAAAACGGTTTATACTTCATAATTCGTTAGGGATCGAATGCAACTTCTTCGCGAGAATGCTTATTGACAAAGCTCTCTTGAGTCATTGGCTTCTTCTTCGTATAACGTACTCAAAAATGGCCCGCTTCTCCCTCCTTCATGAATCCTCCTTCCTTTTTTTGGTAATTTTAAAAAATTTTAAGAGAGGTGAAATCGAGAGTCGTTATAAATAGCAATGATATATCCAGTTTATCATGCAATCATGTCATTGATTGCATTTTAATCGTTCCTAAGTGAACTGCGATGCTTTTTAAATAAATTTCAATTTTATTAAAGGTCATGAACAGATTGAGGAACATTAAGAAGTATTCCCATATAAAAACTCGATATATCATTGCTATTTCAGAATTATTATTGAATATTAAGCCTAACGTAGCAATAGCAGTAGTCATGCAGTAGATTCAGAAACGTTTCAGCAATACGTGCTATCAATAATCCAAAGGATATCAATGAAGGCAACTAGTTAGTAAAATATCAAGCATCTTTCCACCTTATTTGTTGAATTAACAACATTTGTAACGTTACAATTATAGAAGAATGCATCGAAAAATTTTATTCTGTGGGCAATGATTTTTCTTGAGGATGAAACGTTTAAATCATTATCAATAACCAACAGATGGTTGAATTTACAACAAGGTGTTAACGCATTAAGAAATTCTATCACATCGTCACATTGAATACCGAGATGTAAATACATTGCAGATAAGCAATTAAAATGTCACAAATTATGTCAGCATAAAGAAATATTGCTTTATTCGGAGAATATTTGAAAAAAATATAAATAATGCGATAAACAAGAAATGTGGTTATATATCTTATCGTTAAATATATCTATCTTATGCATTTCAACTTAAATTGATTAGTTAGATAATAAATTGAAAGGATTTTATATGAAGAAACATTGGTATGCACTATTGCAGGAAGGACACATGTTCGATAAGATCTGATACTGTTCGCAGTGTTGACTGAGAGGTATATGCATACGATGTGTCACGGACACGATGCACACCGATCGTTGATACTTCACAAGAACACCCTATTGCCTTGTCCTAAGCGTCTAATCATTTGGCAATTTGTGTGGATCATTCCGTATATTTTTGTAGGTTTTCTCGTTTATATCCTTTTTCTTGCAATATTTGATTTATTCGGTTTATATATTTCATATTTAAAATATTTTAATGAATCCGATGATTTGTTGTTTTAATATTTTCAACAAGGGGAAATTAATCTATTTTTAAGTTTTTTTTTAAATAAATAAAAAGATTTTTAAATAAATAAAAAGAAACATAGAAATGACGATATGCATTCTCATTATGTTAAGTTAAAAATTCTTTTCGATGTAAGAGTACTCGGTAAATAGTTGCAAGATTTATGATAGGATTTTGAAGTAATTTACGTCATTTCGATATTACTGTACAAAAGATTATTGGTACGCCAATGATTTTTCGGAAGGAATTAGTTGAATTGCATGGCATGATGTGTGAAGGTGAAAATAGGATCCATCAGATACACCAACAAGGTAGATTAACGGATAAGCGCCGAATTGTGGTCGTCGCCTTTTGCTCTCATAGGTATTACTTCGTGCCTTCTTAACAACTATCTAGTCTGCTCATACCCGCGTGATGTCTGCTTTTGTCTTAAAAATTTTTTTCTTTTTTTTCTTAATTCCTTTTTTCTAGAGAACCGTATTCATCTGTGTCTATACTAATATTGTGCACATTAAGGACTTTACGTCACTATTATCTCAGTATAACATTTTTACCGTTTTTGATCTATTTACCGTATTTCCTTTATAAAACTTTCAAAAATAAAATAAAAAAGAGATAGGAAAAAAAGCAAATATACAAACAAAATCTATTTGTACGGGTTTCCAATTCGAAAAGTGCTCCCATCATCGAGATCGTAATAATAAATGAGGGTTTGTGCATATATTTACCTGGTTTTAACTCAGTGAATGATAAACAACACGTTAGAGTAGGTGATGAGGGACTGTTTGATTCATTATGAGATATTGTTTGCATTTATATTTGATTTTAATATTTTGCAAATTTCTTCTAAATGTTGATTAGGGATAAAAATAAAATATTACCGTTCGAGTTCGCAGTAATTCGAGAATTTAGAGTCACTACGTTTCTCATAATTTGTGGCATGACAGCAGCAATTTGCATGCTATTGCTATCGTTCATAGCAAAGAATTCACAGCAAAATTTAAGAGGTTTTTTGATAAATCACTAGCTGTGGCCACTATAGACTTGGTCAGAATCACTAAAGATTAGACTCGGAACCAAACACAAGTAAATATTGAAGCAAAGAAATAAATTAAACGCTTTTACAGCTTTTTCTTAAAAGTTTATTTCAGTTGGCGAACTACTTGGAAAGAAGTTTATTGGTGTTCCGATTCGTATGCTATACACAGAGTGATTTCTTGAAGTTGCCAGAAGATGGTGCACGAGATGTTGGCGAATGTTCGAAAAAGTATTTCGGCACTCGCAGTCGTCAAGTCGAGTGTCATTTCTCGAGGTCAGTTGTGGCATTGCTTGAACCCAACATCTCGAAATCATTGGACGCCGTAATCATTATTAGAAGTGCACCCGACTCACGTGACTATCGAGATTATATTCGTGAGACATGGAAGACGACTGTAGAGCCACAATTGCCAGTAATCTTTGTTTCGGGTATCGGAAACTATGACCTCACCACTGAAGCGCAATACTATGGTGATATATTGCAATTGGAATTCGTTGATTCTTATGTGAATTTAACGCTTAAGATGGTCTTCGCTTATAAATTCCTTCTCACTCGTTTACCGAATCTGAAACAAGTTATTGTCATCAACGACGATACCGTGGTGAATGGAACCGCTCTAAGATCCGTGAGTTCTTCGGCACACTTTACTTTATTTTTACATCATTTATTTGTGCTTATTGCGGTACCGTTTAGATTGTGCATCGTATATTGTGTATATTTGTTTATAATGCTACACGTATACCGCACATGTAAGATTTTTTGAATAGCGTTTTGAATAATATTTGTCTGCTTGTGCCGTGATTTCAACTCAGGAACAAGTGACGCTAATTGAGACAAAGTTCGATAGATATAATGTGGGCCAGAGATGATTTCTATATCACCCCTCATACTGGCACTGCAAAATGAAAGCAATTCTAGGCACAGGTGATAGATGACTCAGGAGTCTGATCTCACATTAAATTCATTTACGTATTTGCGCGCAAACATAGCATTTCCAGTTAACTATGCGAATGAATGTCAAATAAAATGTCAAATAGACTGCGGAATCGCCCATCGCTGATTAACATTTAAAGATCAGCAGTTATCAATTAGGCTGCATTTTCTAAGCGATCGGTTCGAAAAGCGAATCTTTCATAGCCGTTTGTACTGACTTTTGGATCATTCGAAATATATAGTTTTTTTTGTTGATAATTGATAAAACTAGTTGGTGTGATTAGCGCACCCCACGGGGCACATTCTACTGACTTCTTTGACGCACCCTATGCTTACTGAATTTGCAGCTTACTAATTTTAGCCAATATTGTTTTTCAAACTCTCATATCATTAGACTGGTGTATTAAATCTCAATATTGCGGGCATTTTGAGATGCTCAGCAGGACGCACACCGATTGGGCCCTTAAATATCTATGCTTTAAGCATCCAGAAACCTTAACTACACATCAATGATTGTAGTGTTGAATGTTGTGAAAATAATTCAGCTTATGCTTCGTGTTTTCGTTTGTGTTGTAACCATTTCATCCCTTTTTGTTATGATTTTTGCTAACTTTTTCTCGTTATTTTTGCATCATATTCATAGAGACTCAACCTCAAATTTCGGCGATTCACTCTTCATCTTGATAATGCTTGTTTTTTGCGTATCGGCAAGATTTTTTCTTGTACTTTTGCTTCATGAAATGTCCTTCAAAGGAAATATTTCTAAATGCATCGAAAAATGGCCTTGACGAGAAAATATCTATTTAAATGATTACTGCAAAAAAAAAAAGAAAAATCTTAAAATAAACCTCACGTAGATGATCAGTTTCAAGACTTAAGTTGTCGAAAGAAAGGTGCAGGTGATCCAATTTCTAGCAATAGATTTCTTGAAGAGATTCCAAAAAAAATTCTTTAGAATTTCCATTTCATGATTGCATAAATTCGGCTAGTGAAGATAGGCAAACGAAGCAAATCGAAAATTTTTGAACTGGGATCAACAACGCAACTCACATATTCTTAAGCTAAAGCCAACGAAATGAGCTGGCATCACAAATCCCTAGTTTTATAATATTGTAGGCCTTTTCAAAAATGTTTTACCCTCTCTAACTATTCAAAAATAAATGCACTTTTCGCATACATTTTTCCCTCTGCAAAACTTAGCGAAGAAATATATGTTATGATTAATTATTGAAATAATTATCGTAGCTTATACTGTGATGATTGTTATATTTTCACAAAGCTTTAATTGGTTTTTCCTACATTTTGGATGGTTGTAATCTGAATGAGTGGAGATTTGAACATCAACAATCGAACGTGATAGATGAAATTGATAGTGATTTGTAATTTGAATGGAATCATTCCAATTCTTCAACGAACGCCGCGATTACTCTAATGGGGTTGAGGAGAACCTCAACTTTTCTATGATGCTTCTATGTAAATGACGGATGTTTGACAACCAGAGGTTCGCATGCATCGAGACAACGCAAGATGTAAATTGATGATCGAAACGATGGCAAACAGTGGATATATTATATGCGGTAAGGGTGAGCTCAATAAAGAGAAAATCACTTGATTTGTAGGTAATCAACGAATCCGGCATCTCGATATCAGGAAAAGTTTCTCGCGGTTATCCACGACTGATCTTCAGTTGGCTTCTTTGGTATATTCCAGCGAGCATGTATCCGAACTTGTGCTATCCTCCTTTCGTACAGGTGCTTCTTATCGTTCAGCACAATTTTAGCGTTGTCCTGTTGCTGTTTGTTTTGAAATTTTATATACATTTGGAGGGGATGTGTTACAGGGAATTTGCAGTACACGAACGAGATGAAATAAGAATAGGCAAACAATCGCACTAAGGTGCTCTTTGTTTTTCTTTTCCGAGATGATCGGCCAGCACGAAAGATTGCGAAACAACCAGATTTTCCGACCCGAGCGTCAGTGATTCCCAGGTCGAAACGAGTGGAAAGACAGACAGACAGACACACACACACAAGCAAACAAATATGCACCGATACACACAGGCACAACGTCGTCATAATGCGCTTTGCAGATGCAAATTTATGGAAGTGCACAAAAACATTTGTAAATCGAGTAGTGCCATATCTTTAAGCAATATCACTAAAGTGAAAGCAAGGAAGTGAAGTTCTATTACGAAACACTCATCAAAATCAAACGAAACAAATGAGAAGTTTTGATTTGCAAATAATTGTTAGAAACTACAACGTTCGCAAGGTCAAAATTTTTATGAAGCTAACTCTCCTTCTCATCACCCATCAAACTATGCAATTAGCTCACAATGCGGCAGATGAGGCCAAATAAACTAGTCCTTAAATTGTCGGTCTATCAGTCGGTTATCTGGTCAACAGCTCGATCAACTACATCGAAAAAGCGCATAATACAGCATATTGAATCTCATATTTTATCACATATTTCATCTTAGTTCAATACTGTAAGCCATAAAGGGAAGAGACTGAAAAGTTGAGCACTGTAAGCTAAAGTAATGTTTTGTCGCTGCGAATTCTGTCAGTTGGCATAAACTTCAGGCAGCGAAAGATGATCTCGTTGTGAGCAGCGGTAGTGAATCTTCAGTTTTCGTCCCTCCCTTACTCCATAGTGCAGGAAAATAATACTCAATGTTTCTTCCTCCCTCTTTGTCTGTATATTTCTGTCCGTCCGTATGTCGGTCTCCTTGTCCCTCTCTCGCAAGCGTACTCAACTCTAATAAATTCCAATTTCAGGGATCCGGCTTTGTGATAACACGAGGGGCCGCCCAACGTATCATAGAAAACATTTGCTCGTTTCCGCACTTCGCTCTTGATGACGTCTTTATGGGTATATTAGCGAATTGTCTCGGAATAAGATTGAAACATTTGAGTGGTTTTGACTGCCATACAGCAGACAAATTCGTTGTCTTCCATTACCAATGGTCACGATATTCAACCGAACAACTCAGACGTGTATGGGAGATTGTCAATAAAAGTGTTTGAATACGCATCTATGACTACATCTGTATATATCAAGCCGTGTTCTGATCCAGAATGATGACTTACCACATTTGCAGTACACTTCGGCAAAATACGACTTCTATCGTCGTGGTAGCAGAAAACCAAAGTGGATTAAACAACCCTGAACTGTATTATGTGAGTAATGGACATCCGATCAAATAAATGGGAAGGGCGATCTGAGGGTGATACAATCAATGCTTGTGTGTTTTTGATTATCAATCCAGGCATTGCGCATTTATGCAAAGGCCGAGACAAAACGCCTAAAACTAAGACAAAACACTTAAGAGCGCCTTTTAATAGAAATCCCTTTCACATGCAAATTTGGGAAAATTTTGTGACTCACTATTCCTGAGATAATTTTGCAATGTGGCCAAAAATTTCTGTTCGTTGTTTCGCAAGCTGCCAGAACTAACCTCTTATAAAATAAAGTCGCGGTTCGAGATCAGTAGAACACTGGAACGCCACCGTGGATAGGAAGACTACCGCCCGAATTTTGTGATATTGCCATCACTGACCTTGTTTTAGTGGTAAATTATGTCGGCTTTAATTAATGAATGATATTAACGGTATAAGTGGCAAAGAATTTCAGACCAAAAAATGCGACTGGGGCAACGGAGTCTGAGAACTTCCTGAGAGTTCTCGTAGACACTAATTGCTTTTACAGTTGTCGGCTGCGTGCTTTTAGACATTCGAACCTTCGAATACCCATACTACAGAACCTGAACAGTGTGGCGACAAGTCAGACCTTTCGAGCCTTATTTTCACTTACATTCCACTCATGAAACTTGTACGAGCTAGGGATCGTAAACTTGAAATCGTAAGCTTATTTGTGACATCGAAAGCGGGGATCGTTTGATCCGGGAGAGTATATTGAGCATTTACTTATTACATCATTTATTTGTGTTAAGTGCCTCACATCGCAGGCAAGTGCACTTGAAATCCTTTTAAAACAGGCAGAATCCTGACTGCTATGTAGTCGCCAGCTGCGTGAAATGATAACCACCGAAGAACTAGCTCAACTCTGAGTATAGTAAGGTCCCGGGAGATTTGAACTCCCGTCGCTGGATTCAGAGTCACCGGTGAATTTCCACGGATAGATAGATGCACAACGTTGATGTCATCGTTGTTTCTTCATATAATTACAGACCACCGCCGCCCGAGCGGAATTTTATTTAATATGCAAATTTGATAAGCGTGATGAAAACTGAAGTGGTGTGATGCAGATAATGATTGCGATGCGGACATGCAGACATGCATGCACAACGCCAACCCATAATAGATAGTTAAATATCCACATCAATCACGGTTTAATCACTTCAACTGTCAATTACTCAAAACCGATATCCGCCTTTCAATATTCAACACATCATATGGCCATACGTCCGTTTATTTACTATTAACAATAAAAATAGCTATGTACTTCAAGCCGGAATAAAGTGCAATGTTTTACTAAGACAATTAAAACGACGGATGATCGTAATTTAAAGTCATTCTCATGGACGATGTTCATTATAATAAAGAAATAGCACCGTAGAAATTTTAGCTTTCAAGGGTGCATTAATTGCAGCAACGAAATACAGAAATTACATGTATTTAAGGAAACAGCGTGTTTAAATTTTGGTGAGCAACAGCTTTCACAAAGACACTAGCAACCAATTATAAGTGGACACGTTAAGCGAATGAAAAACGAATCGTAGCAATTCACAACCCATGACATACATTCTACAAAATGTTACATTTTATCAATTCCACGTTCGTGCACGTAAATACAAGCATATATATATATATATATATATATATATATATATATATATATATATATATATATATATATATATATATATATAGACCGCATGACAGGGATTAGTTTATTGTGGGCAATCTTCTCTGCAACAAACTAATCTGCGCAGGGCTTTAACACTTTTATCACCCTTCGTCCTGCCCTCTCCAACATCGACTAATCGAATGAGAAACGAAAGACCTCAAAAATTTCACGAAACTGAATTAATTGCATAATTATAAAACAAGCGTCCAAATATTAAGAAAATTCCCAGCCAACCACTACAACAATATCGCTTAGAAGAAGAAAAATGCGGTGTGATAAGATAACGAGTAGAATCTGCTATTGCAATTTTTTTTTTAAATCAAAGATTAGAAAAATCTTTAATAAAAAAATTTCCCGAGCATAAAACGATATCCATCTACCAGAAATTCCATCCCTATTCTAAACGCAATTTATCACCCAACTAAAAAATACTAATGAAAAAAGAAAATGAGATTGCCGAATCGAAATAGAGTAGCACAGTGTGTAAATGATAATAAATCAATGCAATAGAAATGGAAATTTAATAAAGCACAATAATGATACTCAATAGCACTCAGAATTCATCAACAACAAGCAACAACTTCATCACTTCAATGTCGCATTTCATTCTATTCTTTCACCAATCCGACAGATTCACACTTTTTTACAAACTAGGGATTAGCAACCGACTTATTATAATCGCAGATCCACATTTATCAAATTCGAAAGCTGAGAAAGCGTACAATGTAATCTTATCACATCTCAAAAAAAAAAACGATACAATTTAGAGGATAGAAATAACACAGATGCTATCATCTAACTTGAAAACGTTCTCAATAAAATGTTGCAACATTGAAACAACCTAAACCATAAATAATTGCAATAAGTAACAGCAAAATTCACAAGAAAAATAAAACGCAATAGCGAAAACCATGTGCAATAGACAAAATTAAGCTCGAGAAAGATGAAGAAACTCAAACCAATTTGTTATCGGTTTCAAATGCGCATCTTAATATGAATAACATCATATCAGAAAATACAACGGCACACCACAATATTCAAATATAGCTTCTGAGCATACCTCTACTGCTCGGTGTCTACATAGAAGGCATATTCGATTAGTCACTTAAAACAGTAAATGTTGATTCAGAGAAGCGAACTATCTAATAACAACCAACGAAACGGTGACCATCTTCAACTGTTTTACCTTCAACAAGTTTAACAGGAACTCATGCTGTTTTACCTTTAGCATTGCTCTAAATGACTGCCGCCTATAAAAAGAGATCAGACTGTGTGTGTGCAACTAGCCAGCTGTCACCTGATTATGAATCTAATTCAACATTCAATAACCTTCAGAATATGAAGTCAGGCTTTTGAAAATGAACTTTAATATCTACTACCGAAAGTTTTAAGAACCGACAAGAGAGACAATATCCTAGAAGCTATTCTATTTGAAAAATTCCTACGTATGCAAAGAGTTCGAATTTCCTAACTTCCCCGTACACGTATAAAACAGATGAGGTCTATAACATGACTAAAAATTCTTTAAATGAAGCATTCACAAAGCAATCTGCATCGAGAAACACAATTGAGTTACAATTACAACTAGCAAACAGGAAAGACTAATACCTAATGAAAGTCGCATAAATGAATGTTTCTTTCAAAAACAACAATATTTCAATGTTTATATATTGAAGTGTTGTTTTTTGGTTTCAATTGCAGCAAACATGCTCTAGCGTTCATAATGGTGTTTCCATTTCGGAAGACCATTTTGATGCAAGCAGACTTCTGAATGAGCATTTTGGAAAGGCCTTGTTGAATAAATATTATAAACAAAAGAGGAAGAAAGCAATGCAAAAAACGAGTAACGCCGAAATTAGCTGTGTTGTAGTGACGTTGCACTTATCGGATGTGCAAATACATAACCTGTCGATTACTTTTGTCGCTGAGCCAGGCAATACAGAAGTATTTTCTTCACATTCGTTTATACGCACTCCACGATCCGTTAAATTCAGACAGCCACTATTTACTGTCGACTCACCTTAAACAGCACAAATAATTACTCGTCATTGTCTCAAAACCGCACACTACAAGTCAAGCATTAAGTGAATACCTGTAGTCATCTATGTATGTCTCTTCACACGTCAATCCCCGTTTAGTGGTTAGGGTCTACATGACATGCTCCACGGCAGCTATTATTAGCTAGACCTTGTACAGGTGACCAACCGTAACGAACTTTGGTTTGGCAAATCATACCTCTATATGAAGATATGTTCAATCAATTTGCCAGTTCCAACTAATGGGACGGAGGATGGACATTTATACGCATATAAATGTACAAACACAAACAAATATATATAAATAAAAGCGAGCATATGTATAGATAGACATGACATCGTTTTCGGAAATTTGCAATGCGCAAGATTTGGGAAAAAGAAACAGAAGAGACGTCGCGGAAAAATGCTCCGGCTAAAGAGATGAGCAAATTATAAATAAAAATGCAAATGTAAAGTGATTGATTGCTAAAACCGCATGCGTTCATCTAACTTTTCAAATTTCTTTTAAATCCCCTCGTGAATTTAATTTGAATTTCTCGGCATTCCACAAAACAACTCGTCTATTCTCGATAACCATAGCCGATAAAAAATGTCACAAAACAACTAAAACTTAAATTTCATAATGCTAAAAGACATTGCAGCCAAATTCTTTTAAAACACTTAACACAAAGGCTAAAAGGATGACAAGACGGTCACTATCCTACCTTCAAGGAATGAAATTCAATTCGAATTCTACTGACTATTCACATGACAGGTGGGACGAACCGTAATTAAAAAAGGAAACGCTTGTGTTGCATGTGGCCAGGCTATAGCATCGAACCCGATTAATTTCCAGGATATAAAAGAAACAAAAGTTAATAATACTAATTGCTATTACAGTTACTTTTTGTAACCAATTTTATTACATTAATTACAGCTAATTTTACTACTACTAGCTTCTTATTTATTACTATTGTGTTAATTATTAAGGGAATTTCCTAAAAAACATACGATTCAGCTTTCATTAAAAACGAAACATCCAGTGCTAAATGCTGATAAGCTTTAAAGCACATCAAATATTAGCTTACTACATTCAAGCAAACCTTTTGTAACTGTTTATCATCACGAAAAGAGCTCTAAATAATCGAATGGAAACATTAAAAAAATGATGCATCTAGTTTCACGAGTGACAGAGCTATGGTGCTCTTCACCACCCTTTCCATTCGAAAATAAAAGTGGTACAATCAAAGTATCCCAAAATTAGAGCACAGACGACGGATGCCAGTAATAGCTAGAGTAGAAATTCTCGTTAAGAATTCACATCTATGAGCTCAAGCACATTTGCTGATTCCCACTGACACTGCACAATTATCACACTCGGTATTCGTATTCTTCATGGCTAAATGATCAATCAAAGATCGGTTAATTCTAGATTATGCAAATGGATAAGCAGAAGAATTGGCGCTCATCAACTGATCTGCATAAACATAACGAAAAGTCACAATGAATTGCATTCAAAAAATTGCGGTAAACACTGTTGATAGCTTTAGTGATCTTCATGAATCTTGAGGTGGATCAAATCAACCGTGAAGTGTATACGTCATCGATGACGTGACGATGTCAACCCCCTGTATTTGGCGATCGAAAGAGAAAACGCGAGTGTGGGTTGGATTGAAAAGGATCTGCGATGCTTGGAACCTGTTTATGCCAGATGGAGCTCTACTCGAACGGCAGATTGCATCGCTCCATGACCCATTTTAATGGCCAACAACTGTTCATATAAAACCTATGACTCATGAAAATGAAAGGGTCAAAACAAGATCGCAGAATACAACAACTGCTCAACTAAATGCTGGAAAAAAAGAAAGACCGACAGCCAATATCAGTGGCGTAATAAATCTACTACTACCATATACAACGTGGGATCGATTATTGCTTCTTCTATTTCTTTAGGTCATCTCGAATGTATGCGGCATGGTTTAAGTCGTCCAATTACGTAATCCTCAACGATGCAACAACCATATCTAACGCAGATCATTTATTTAGTTCACTTATTGTTGGTGATAAAAGCCTTTATGCATGCCATGATAAACTAAAAGGAGGAGAAAGGGATGAATGATATTCTCTCGTCATTATTACCAAAACAAATTAATATTCGTATGACGCGCAAGACGAACGAATATTGAGGTTAATCACAAACCTTCTGAGAAGAATTCCGCTTTATAGCAATAAAGACCACGGCATGTCTTCCAACATTTCGGATTCGTTCCTGGACAATTGCGACAAGTCAAATATTTTGGCTCTGAAAACAACTTACATGAGAATTAATTCAGATATGATTTCCAAAAAAACTTACTCCAAATTTTAAAAAGTAATTTTAAAGAGAAACTTTGAACGTTTTTTTGTTTAGACTTTAAATCTTCTCCAATCATCGCTATCAATAGATCAATTTCACTATTCATTCATTATGCGGTAAAAATTTTAGAGTCTTCATTTCTAAATACTAAATGGGTAAGTAAGGGCAATTGCATTAAAAAAAAATAAAGGCGTATATTTCATAACAATCATTGTAACTATAGATGATACTTACCAATTCGTTCTGCATTGCTATCGGAAATGAATAATAGAACTGCGAGTGAACTAAACGAAATACGTCTGAGCAATTGCCAAGTCCTTTCATGCAACATTGTCGCAATCTGTGAATAATACGAATTAAAACTATTATATTGATAATAATATCGGTTAATGATAATGCAAAATTTGCTTCATAGATATTGGACTCATTGATTTTTGTTATATAGTAATAAGTTACAGAGCAGAAATGAAGAGTACTAAACGAAGATGGAGGAAATTTAGTCTTTAATAGAATCGCTGCTAACATGCACAATCCCTCTCTTTCAAGAATCTTTTTTTTTCTGCGTATAATAAATTGTTTTTGACTAGAAATGAGTTGTTCGGTTGTAATTTAAAGGTTGTCAAACATTTAATCAACTAAAATTCGTTAAAATAGCTTAATAGATAAATAAAAGTATTGATGATAATAGATGATTAAAGTGATTTGAAATGAATTATTCATCAATTATAACGAAGATCTCAATAGATTTGAGATCCAAGCACATCCACCGGAAGTAGTCATAGCAGCTAACAATCATCCATTAAATAAAAGAAAGATGAGAAAGATAATCCGTCAGATGCCATCAATAGCTATCATTCGACTAGATACGTCCAAGAAGGTACCATCTCATCATAAAGCGTTTTGCAAGCAAATTTGCAATAGCGTATGGGAAAAGGTCATACAATCTCTTGCTACATATCGTGCAACTTTTATGAGTTGAGATGGCGACTCACCACAAGCCAACTAGGTTCGTTTGGCAAATCGCCACAGGTCACCAAATGACCACAGGTTAAATAAGATAACATCAAAAGGTTGTTCACTCACTTAGAAGACCCCATAGTCAGCCATATCAGTCAAATGAGACTGGATAGGTGTGCAACTAAACTGACTATTTACCTCGAAGAAAATTACCATATTTTCAGGAATTTTGTCAATTACTCTTTCCTTCTAAAATTGCAGAAAACTTATGACTGCTTAGATTTTAACTATATACGCGAGCTCTATGTAGACTGTCCCCATTGGACGGCTCTCAGTATTTTTAGTAAAAATTAATACAGAAGTTATGAAAGGACAGGGAGAATGCCCAAAAAAATGGAAGAGGGATGAGAAGGTATTGAGATAACCTGTAGCTATAAGGGATAAAAATAAAGAATGTCGTTGGGATAGGTCGGCTAACTAAATGACAACGCAGGGACAAATGTAGGTGACTGGCGTTAATGGCCTCATGAATTAGACTGCAAAGTTCAGCTAGAGTGCTCTTATTCTTATTCAAACAAACTGAAAGCGCTGCACACCTAATAACTCGCAAAGTACATACAGTGAACATGTATCGGAACGGTGATCATCGATCAATAACCGATAATCGATATTGATAAACGCATTCATTACATTAGCAAACATAAATTAGTACTGCCCTGATCTAAAGGCTCCAAATGAAAAAAACTTTATAATCGCTCATCAAATACGATAATAAATCGCTGTTAGAATGCGGGGATTAGAATATAACTGAAGTTTAGGGAAGATCTGCAAACGATTCGCATAATCAGCAATTCTTAAGCAATATTTGTCTGAATTAGCGCTATGCGGAGATATGTCTGCCTAACGAAAAAATGTAACACATCGAAGAATGGAAGATCAAGGATAAGGGTGACATTTTGAAAATTGAACGTTAAAAGGAATCGTCGAAGACGTGAATACTGAAAAAACGAAGGAGTCTCCGATGGAGTCACAATTATAAAAATTATGAGAGTGGATGATCTATTCTTTGTTACTTCCCACTCTCCATCTCGCCTCCTTCCCTATTCAGATCGACTTTCTGCTATCACCACTCAATGCTAATTTGGAAAGATACTATCTAAAAGTATTGCAACAATAAACAATAGTTGCAGTGAATGAAATACATTACCGCCTAAAGCCCATGCTGTAGGAAACGACCACGCAGCGACTCCTTTTTGCATGTAGTTTAGTGAGAGTACGTGTTTTTCTCTGCTCCATTACATTGCGCACATGTCTCCGCTTCTCATGCTGACAAACCCACTTCATATTGTGTGCGTTCGAGAATAGCGTTCAGTTCTTTGGCCCTCGCATTTCTTCGACAATCTATCATGATTGTGAGGTTCTATCACTCCGTCTGTTTAGTTCAATTCGTCAGTAAAATTGACTAGGCCTTTTAACGTCTCGACAATGCACACGACAACATTTTAATAGCCGAGAAGAAAATGCACAGGAAATTTGAAATTTATTGAAAAATTAAAAAAAAAATAATGCGTTTAAATTATGAGTTAACAGCCAGCTTTGTTAATCATCGACACACTTATTCAGATTACTATTGTCCATTCGGAAAAAGGTTTTATAAGAGAGTAAAATTAACTATGTAGTAGTCGGTGCATAAATTTATAACAATGACATATTCCGGCTGGGAACATTCGTTTTCACTGATCAATTCCTCTTTATCAATTTTGCAAATAATAAAATAGCGATATCTCACTGAACTTGCCAAATAGCTATTTAAGATGTAACCCTAATCGATTCAACAATAAAAGCTTCATTAGAAATTCCATGCATTCCAAATTGATGTTTTATTGCAATTGTACGAAGGCAATTCGTCGAAATCTGCGCTACTTTTTTTTTTGCGTAACAAACGCAGCGATGCGTTTTATATGACTCAATTTGTATATAGGGATGCGGAAAAAATATTTTAAAAAAAGGTTTTCAATTTTCATAAAATTTACCAAAATGCTAGAAATATTCTCGACGGTTGGCAAGAAAATATTATCTGAAAATGTTGCTCATCAAAATCGATACCCAATTTTTGCAGCGTAAATTTATAACGAAATTAGAGAATTATCAGTTGAATCAGAGGACACTGTACAGGCAGTAACTGTCCCATCAATATAAATTTAGACGGATATTGCTTGAGTAATGAACAATAAATCAGTAAGTAAGGGAAAAATTTTATCATCACTGAATGGTAGATATAACCTATATAGTTTCCCTCATAACGCATTATAAGGGCGCACAATAAATTAACATCATTTTGCAATAATTTTTAATATTTGTGTATTTATAAATGCCTATTCTCGAATTATACACAACAAAAAAAAATGTGGGCGATCCCGTTCGTCTCAAAAAGAGAGAGAAAAAGCGATTAAATTTAACAAAAAAAAAAAAAAAAAACAATAGCAAAGCGATAAGCAATTATTGAGTAATTTTGCACTATATCATTCGATAAGAATCACGAAATATTAAGGAAATTTGGAGAAACGGATACTGGTAACAAAAAAAAAAAAACAGCCGAAAAAAGCCTCATAATAAATTTTATAGATAATTAGAGAAAATATGACGTAATTTTATATGTACAAAATATTCTCTAATATTCTACGAATATTAATACTCCACCAAATATCCGATGCAAAATACTTCTTCTATAATAACTATTACTAAAAAGAATAAGCAGTAAAAAAAAATTCAAAGATAAAATTACGAAGAAGTGCATTTCAAATGAAGATTTTTATAGAGTAGTACCAATATTAAGCTCAATTAGTCAATGTATAATCATAATGCCTTCAAAATTGTTGCCAAACTGCATTAGTAAAATAAATGAGGGTGTTTTTTCGAGCAACAATCTCCATGAGTAATAACAGATAATGGACTAAGCGCATCTTTATTGACAATATTTCGAACCATTGCAATTTACTCACAAATAAGAATTCCCATCCCATATAATATTCAATTAGCTCAATCGTTCCTTTTCAATAAAAATAAAGAATCATTTAAGAAATCCAGCAAAAAAGTTACAAAACAAAACGAATATTTCTTTAATCTAATAGAATGATGCCGAAATGTCTATGTGCATCAGCAAATCACGATAACATTTTGTTATATAAAATACAGCTGATGCTTTATGAATCATTCAGCTTTAAGAAGCATGACTATGAGAGTAATGAATAACAGTTGCGCAATGTATGAATATCCCGTGGGACACATAGAAAACGAGACGGGTAGCTTTAAGAATCACGTAGGCGACGCAACAACGCAACACAAATGAATGCACATCGTATCGAGCGTCCAACCAATTTCGTGCACTTCCTGTGGAAAATGGAAATGCGAGAAGCAGAAGCAAAGAGACATGGAAAGAGAGAAAAAATCAGCCGAGGAAGTCTGGATTGGTGAAGCGAAAGAAGCTTTTGGACAAACAACGACAATGCGGAAAGTCGGCAGAGCGACGCTCTTTCAATACATACTCGAGTTAGCAAGCGAAGTTCACTCAGCCAATTATCTTCCCGCAGAAGGGAGGGATGAGGAAGGAATTAGAAGGAGGCTATGAGTGGATGCTTCTATGAGTGACGAAAGGATAGAAGAAGCAAAGATTATTCAAACTATCTAAATGTAATGCAATGCCGCATTGCATTGCATTTGTCGCTTATGAAATTAGCAACTTTTGAGATGGTTTTGAGATGCGAGTTGAAAAATGTAAAAAAAAAAGATTAAATATCAAATGTCTTTATTCCTCTTAAATTCATCTTAAAACACATGAATCTAATTTCGTGAAGATGCAAGTAGCAGCAGCCCCATGGGTTCATGAATACCAAAAGAAAAACGCATTGGCCACTCTTCCTTTCTCGCCCTTCTTCCTCGTAGAAGACCTGACCGAAGGTGGGAAAGAGGTTGTAAAATTATTGCCCGTTATTATTCGAGAATTCGAGTCAATTAATTAATTATAAAAAGGGAAATGCTGAATTTCCTTCCACCTATAAAATCCAAAAATTGAATTTATGTTGACAAACTTAAAATTTTCATCAAAAACCTCTATTCATTTTAAATACCTATGAATGGCTCATAGCTGTTGCATTAGTCAATATCCCTTATAAGAATAGGCCATTCTCGGAGATGCAGGAAAAAAAAAAGAAAGACCCTTCTCTGTTGAATCGAAGAAATGTATAGAAAATAATGATTTGAAATAAAACATTAAACAAAAGATATTCACTCTCACTAATCCGGACGTTAGAAAAATTCGCTTAAGAAAGTGAAAGATATGATCTGATCTCGTAATATACTTATCGAGATGTTATGCTACCATATTGGTTGCTATCAATTTGTATTTGCCATTTAAGGTGTTGATGCTCTTCGAAGCTGATAAATCATCAATTCATCCAATGAAAACATTAAAGAAATGAAATTTCTTGACTCATCTTCAATGAAAAAAAAATTAAAATGCTTTCCACAAATAAGCTGCATAAATAATACAATAAAATAAATAAATGTCAACATCAAATCATCATTTAATGCGAAATTATCGTTTAAAGATTACAATGAGTGTATGATCCAGCACTAATATATGACAATATGTACTAATACACTTTGATATATACTGAGTTCGCTTATTCAGGGTACACTTACTTCTAATAACTATATAGGCGATAACTGGCTATTGCAGTAAAAGTGCGCAAATGCTCTACGTTAAGTCTACAAGGCTGAAAGCTGAACTGAAAATATTTCTTTCAGTGGTCACATACCAAAACTTACCGAATCCAAAAAATCAAAATCTGTCATAAAATATACGAAAATATTTAATCCACTGATTTAAAAAAAAACATTTAAAAAAACGAAATTAAACAAAAAAAAACAAAAAACGATAGCTAGATACGAGATATACTTTCAGGAATTAAATAACTTCAAGTCACAAAAAAAATCGCTCTGCATTCCTTAGTAAACTTCATTCCATGAAATATCCAGATAAATAATAAATCTATAACATTCTTTTCGTTCATTTTGGATTTTTTTATTAGCAATTTAGAGAAATTATTATCAATAAATATCAAACATGTTTAACAATGAACATCTATCTAAGATGCACATAGAAAAGAAACAGACAACGAATCGACAACGAAAACACAATCGATGAGAGGTCGAGATAGGAGAAGACAACAAGTAAAAAATGAGGGCACGAAAGGATAAAAGGATAAAAAAGTATTATAATAATCCCCTCAAGTGCAATCAAAGTGAATAGTAACACGAATGAATCAACAAACGCCACAGTCGGTCTTTTCGGTAAAGAATAAGAAAGAAGATGGATATAGGCCTCGATAAATGCGATATTTTTGTCGAATGGCTATCTTCAACAATACACTCGTCGAAATATTCATAAATGTCTCTCTAATGAATCGCTTTTAAAAACAAAAAAAGAAACAAACACATTGAATGGAACTTAATTTTTCATTTGTAATCGATTCATAAAATTAAGTGGCATTCACGATAAACATAAAAAGAAATTCAATGGGAACATAAGACGGCAAATCGATAAAAAAGTAAACCATTAAAAAAAATAAATGGAAAGAAACATAAGACACAAAAGAAACAGAATTTCAAAAAAAAAAAAAAACGAAGAGAGAAAAAGAGAAAGGAAAAAACTAAAATACATCGCAAAAGGAGACGAATATACTACCTGAGACAAGCCAAGAAGCATGCTAAATGAGTTGCCACGCTTTTCGCTCTTGCAACCCCGCTCACCTGGCCGATCAATGCACGAATTTTCAAAGAATAATGAAATGTACACAATAATGCATCTATAATTTAAACGACCCACCCTTTCGCACTAATTTTCCATAAGTGACCGGTGCAAAATTGAAAAATTCGACCATGTGAAAATGAATGTAAAATTTCTAATAATTTTTAATTGATCAATCCTCTCGTATAAAATTACTAAGCAATAAAAAAATTAAAACAATCTTTATAACTTTCTTGAAACTGTTAGATCAACATGAAAAATAAGGTATAAGAGGCTAACTGATTTTGATGTTATAACCACTAAATTTAGCAGCCATAGCTTAAGCTGCACCTGAATGGTAACTACAAAACTCAGATATGCACAAACTCAAACGCAGAGAAAGACATGGAGTTGCTAAAAAGCGCCTGGATAAAATCAGCGAAATAAATATAAATGCCCGTTAAATCGAATGAAATTATAAAGGAAATAAAAAGTGACGAATAAGACAACTTATAAAAATATATCGACAAATCTCTTAAATAGAGCAACGGAAATTTTCTATTTCGAACACACAATTAGACAAGTCTAACGTGATTGGTTGTTGTCTATTGTTCTATCAACAGTTGGTAACTAATGACTCATTAGTGGGGCTGATTGCGATGAAAAGCTTTCAAATTTTTATAGTTTCTTTTCAAAAATGTGATGAATTTTTATTTTTTATTTTTTGATAAAATGATAAAATTGTGATAGTTTCCTTCCGTTTTTTTTTTTTTTTTCATTTAGACTTTATTAGACGTCTTCAATTTCAATTTTTATTGCATTAAAAGCTAATTCTTTGGAATTATTAAACCAAATACTCACAAATTATTCGAAAATTTTCAACATTTTAGTGGATAAACATGTAAATAATGATCAAAACATTGCTATTCTATCATCAACGTTAAAATGAATGACGTGAAGAAGAAAGGAAAGAAGAAAAGAGGGAAAATGATGTGTGTACAGCCCTTTTATATCAAGAAATTTTTGTTTTACTTTATCTTAGTTCACTCAATAAAGCATTCATTATGAATAAATGTCTCTTCATATTGCTTACACTTCCGCTTGAGAGAATTCGAATGAACGATAAGGCTTAGATCAGATGCTAATGAGTCAATCAATCTTGTTCCGCTTGGAGAAAGGCTTGAGACTTAATCCGCCGCCTTTCTCCCGATGAGGGCGTTGGGGATCTGAGTTGCCCGATAGGAAAGAGTTAAAGTGCCTGGTTGGAACTTACTTATAACAAACTATACAATGGCCAATACGAAACGATGAATCTAGCAGGCAATCGAACTGCTTAAAAATAGGAGCAAATTATTGGTGGCATTTCAAAAAAAAAAAGAAAAGAATAAATACATCTGATTTGAATTTCTTCTAAAAAAAAACTAAAATATATGTTGTATGCGCTGTTGGCGAGTTATAAACACTTGAAATTTTCTACTTCCCATATTAATTTTGAAGTGCACCAATCAATATTATAAATCGAAATGAACAAAAGAAAAACATTTCTTAAATTATTCAACTCGAGAATAAATTTTTACAAATAAAACGAAAGCGAAGATGCGTTCATCAAAAAGAAATTAATCAATGAAAGCAAAAGAATGCACACGAATGAGTGGAACGATGGCCTAAATAATCGGAGAGAAGGCGACTGACTTCCTTCCGAAATCTTACATTAAATCGGTATCATATAGACAACAAACGACTCGAATCATTCGAACAGCTTCCGCTTGTCCTATTCGAACTCAATCTTAATCGCAATCGCCTAGCACCACCATGTACAAAGGCAAATTCTCAGCATTTTATTGTCATTTAAACGGATACGATCAAAACTCTCATTTCGATGGTCACATGCCAATTAGTCGGCTGTTTTAAAAGAAACAAATACCACAAAAGACACGAATGGCACTCTCTATTTTAAGATAGATGAATATACCGTTTTTGTTGAATTAAACACTGGGGGCGTATCGAGAAGGAGCTTCTACTTAAAGAAACAAACCTTTCATTCAAGATCTCGATCTCTTTTTTCAAGCTTCAGTGTGTGTCATTCACTCAGGAAGCTTTTCTTTCACTAAAATAGGGCATGTCACCTCTTAAATAAGTAAATATGGTGAAAAAGAAAGAAATGCTATTGGCTCGTAACTGTAAGGAATTTGAATTTCCATATCGGCTTAAAAAAATTTATTAATTTGTCGAAGATATTTTATTATGTTTTATCGATGCGGTGAGCATAATTCTTATTGGATCAACCGTTCTGAAAACGTTTTCCTCAAATTAATTCCCATATTCTAATTCCGCTAATCATATCACTTCAAATGAAATAAAGCGAACATCAAAGTGCACAATTACTGCAACAAAAAATTTGGATTCACTGAGAAAGTTCCGAATATCTTTATTGTAACAGTAAGGTAGGTGACAATGCAAAATGACAGCACAACTTATCGCAACCCATCTCTCTTGAGTAAATAAACTTACATTCCGCACAGTGCACTACTCCTCACACTCCATTCTATCATATTTGCCCCTGCTTGCCTACACTTTAGAATCTAAGCAGACAATACTGATGTACATCTAATGTATAAAATGATATATGGCTGCATTTTGAAGACTTCCTGTGGGCAACGATGCGTTTAGATTGTCCCAAAAACCTTCGGTGACAATTGTCAGCAATTCTAGCACAAGCAATTTTTTCTATGCATAAAGTATCGAAGACGAAACAAAATAAGGCAAATCGTTGGTTTCTTTCTTTCATTACTTCTAAAAGGAAAAAAAAATTTACACTAAAGAAAAGAATTAAACTTTATACGACTATCGGTGGGATTAATCGATATTTGCTGTACTGAGTAGTTTAATTAGTTCTCAATACTCTTTTAGCATCCAACAAAGTTGTAATGTTCATAGTGAAGTTTGCACTAGTCTCTAATCAGAAATAAACTTCACTTCAAAGATCAATGAAAACAAAAACTGTGAGCAGCACAAACCCACAACGTGATGACTCGTTGCGAGAGGTCTTCTTCCTCTCTCATCCCAAATGATAAATAAGAATACCGCTTGCATTAAGTGTTAACAGTAAAAAGTTAACAAAAAACGACGACCTATTTATTCATCTGCACAACGATCTACATATAATGCTATAGGTCACTTAGCACTCTAATGAGACCATATCATATAACAGGATATTATCACTGATAATGATAAGTTTCAGAGAAATACAACAGGATATTATCACTGATAATGATAAGTTTCAAAGAAAGTGAATGTTTGTGTTCGTATTACTGAGCAAATTCTTTAATTAACATCAAAAAGTACATAAAAATGAAATTCGATTGAGTGGCAGAGACGACTTACAGATATAGGAATGGAACGATGAAGATAAACAACGGGGAGGTAGAGAAAGTGGCAGAATTGACATTCGACAACCACACTATCTTTAAATACTCTTAATAGTCACAATTAAGCGTTCAACCTTGAAGAAAAAAAAAGAGTAAAAGAATTAAGCTTTGATTTTTTTTATTGCTCCTAACTGTTGAAATTATTTCTATACCCTTCTTTCTTCCTCTTCTTAAAGATTCGATATTAGTATTTTAGACGAAATTAGAGCTCATCCATTTCTATCAGTAAATAGTTGTTCCTCTTCCCAAAATTTTCGAATAAAGTTACGCATCTGCTCAAGACTTCTATTTAATACTCAGCTCTCATCCTCAACAATATGCATCCTTTAGCTAGGTCAATTAATGTTATATAGATATGTAGATTGAAAAAGAAATAAAATTTTGAAAATTCTGTCGAAAAATTTAAAAAAACAACGAACCATTTTTGTTCCATATTTATTTGTTGAAAACGATGCGATGAGAAGATGAACACACCCGATGACAGCATCACCTATAACAATAGCCACTATTGAAAATCATCTGATGCGTGCATGCAAAAAAGCAATTTCATTGAGAATTAAATAAAAATTTGAAATTCAACGAATATGCGAAATAATTTGTACGTTGTCAATCCTATTCATAAAATGCATCGATTATTTGTATGAAATACTTCTTTTAATAGAAACTATTCAACCCTTAACATTTACCAAACCTTTTCGCCTAATCCCTCCCCCCCCCTCCCCCTCATTCCCTACGGCAAAGAAATTGCTAATGGCCATTTTATAAAGCTGCAATTTCACTGCACCTTGTTTTTATTTTTTCCATTCTCGAACATTTAGTATTATAATAATAATCAATGATTCCTCATCAAGGAAAACGACAGTCATCCATCGACAGCGATCGCTTAAAGAAAAAAAAAATGCAACCGATGCATCAAATCTTCGGCAGGCACTTTTCACTACTCGATTGTCGTTTACTTTCATCCATATCAATTTTCAAGCCTTGCCCAAAACGCAAAAAAAAAGACAAACATTATCGATGAATAGCATATTCGTCTCTTCCAATATTAATTTAAGATCCACTGTATTAATTCGAGTGAAAATATACAATGTGAGCTAGCATGCCAATCCTGGAGTCCTATCCTAGAAATGACCTCAACCCTCTCCCCTTCTATACTATAAAGTTTTAACCCCACTATTTTGTGAGCTCATCAATTCCTCTTCTTCTTGAAGTTTATGGGGTTCAAATCTCGTGAACGAAATAAATTTTAACCAAAAAATCAGTAGGAAATAGAGATTAGCTCCTTGGGATGTTTTAGTCAGTACCTCAAACACTTTCATCGCCTGTAATAGCTACTCTATGAACAGAAGTTAAAGATAGTGAGTCGTTTCTTCGGGAAATTTTACCCAATACACCAATATCCTTAACCAAAAAAAATTTCTAATAATATCTACTATCTTCATTAATAATTAAAAACTAAACAAATTATTACATTTGAGGAGGTGTTACAAATGAGTGAGGTGTTTCTTAGAATCTTTCACGCAAAGCATGAAATGATTTTTACCCGTATAAATAACAATGAAAAAGCACTTCTTGTTGTTGGCTTATTACTTCCGCATAAAGGACAAATTAATACCCTATGATTTATTGTATATAGACGGCACATATTTTAGATAGTATCTCAACTCGTCGCAATCTCTAACTTTACAGAGGTGACTTACTGCTTGTGCTAAACATATGAACCTTTTCATCTTGCGCGTTAATAAAGATAGAGATCGCAATCCTCAGCGGGTTCCGCTTAGAACCAAATATATCCTTAAATTTAATGTTCATTTTAAACAATCTCTGGCTACTCATTTATTGTGTGAGCACAAAACTCATGTTCCGCTGGTTATAGATAATAATAGGGTCTCTACAACAGCCTACACAGATAATAATGGGGTCTCTACAACAGCCCACGCAGATAATAATCGGGTCTCTACAACAACCTACACAGATAATAATGGGGTCTCTACAACAACCTACACAGATAATAATGGGGTCTCTACAACAGCCTAAACAGATAATAATGGGGTCTCTACAACAACCTACACAGATAATAATGGGGTCTCTACAACAGCCTACAAGATAATAATGGGATTTCTACAACAGCCTACTTATTTTTGAAATTAACTCCCCCTCCCCCTTTTCACGAAATGATTGCGAATATCACATTTTCCACATATCAAACTACTTTGCAAAGACAAAAAAAAAACACGCATTGTGTTTTCCACAGCACAACACTTCCCATATTGAATTTAGCTTAAAAAACAGCCGTTATGTACTATCCACTACTCGCATACTGAACAACTGCGAAATTCCACTTGTTCAAAAAGTATATTGAAAGTGCAAAATTCTATCCCTAAAAACGTCTAGTGCATTACATCGAACGACGCACTTTCAACTGCAGACTTTATCGACAAACTCAGATGGGGTACAATGATAGACACACCGTTGTCATGCGTGCGTATAAAAAAAAAAAAGAAAGAAAAAAGAGACAGACGCACAACAGACAACTGCAACCGAAACCTGACAGCTAGCTGCTCATACCTTGCAACCAACCGGTTGGAGCGTCATGAATCAACCCAACGCAGCCTTAATTGTGAAATTAGACAGCCATTTAAACATTCTCTGAAGGTGACAATACAACACACTCAACGTGTCTGCCGAAGTGACTTCTACAGAAACCGATCCAGTTCCAAAGTTTTTGAGTGATTTTTCAAATAACCAAATTTGGCCGAGATTATTCGGGCTTATTTATTCTAATATTTTTGTTTACCAGTGGGATGAGAGATATGTAACAAAAGGCCTTGAGAGCATAAAAGCAGATTATTTCCGTCGTCACGTAACATCAGAAGCGAAGACAGCCCATCCACCCCCCCGCCGCCTTCCCTGATACCCCTCATACGCTTATTGGACAGGAATCCAAGCCAAAAGCTATCGAAAACAATTCGATAGAACCCAAAAATCACACAAAGACTGTTCTCTTCCACAAAATCCTGGAATCTCAACGTCCTGCAATGTTGGCCAATGAGAAAGTTCAATCCTAGCTATCTCATACACCCCATGCAATTTGACGCACATCTCCACTGAGCGTCGGTCGATCTGCTCCTTAAGTACTGCACAGCTACAATACTCATGTCATAAACTTCGATGGCGCAATTGACCCATCGCTCTGGCCGTAGCGTTTCAAGCGTTATCACCAACAGAACCGCGATGTTCAAGAAGACATCGCATAAAAACCACACTTCGCGCGACTCACAACAATACAATCCTCAACAAGCCGACACTGTGTTGAGTTGTTGTGCACTTGATATACTTAAGAAAAAAAAAAAATATTGCAGCGCGTAACAATAAATAACGCGTAGAACATCTACACAGCGATCAGTAACACTTATTTATGCAAAACCTTTTTTGAGTAATAAACAGCATAATTGAAATTGATGGAAATTCGAGAAATGTAAGAAAAAAAATTGTAGGTTATTTACATTGAAAAAAAATGCAAAAAAACATCAAGCGCGAACACTGAAACACTAAAACAATGCGCTCGAAATCAACACATTACAAATCAATACGCCGACATCGACAAACAAACAATCGACAAATTTGTCGCAATATAATATTTTAATTCAATGAAATTTTGATGCACAAAGAAATATGTTCATTGAGAAATAGATCACCCTTGAAATATATAAATTCCTGAAATAATACAGTGCATGCAATGGAGGCTAAAGACAAAAGGAAACTACTATCTCTTGCGACCAGATTTAATTCGATGTTAATCTACCTAGCATCAGCAGAATATTTCTGACGTTTTTATAAGAAGCAAATGTCATGGCTCACTAATGAAACAATTAAGTGATCAATCCATCCCAATTGCCATGTGAGCAACGTTAATCAAATGTTCGTCTATCAGCGCTCAACATAGTTACTGACTCTCAAAGATAAGATGCTCGATCCGCCTCAAATGTTTCCGATGTGTTTCTGCAACCTACATGATCAACACCGCTCCCAAGAATCAGAAGCTATCAACAACAAGTACCTTAATGCCTTATGTTTATCCAAATATCGCATCAATTTCAACGAATTTAACGCGCAAATAGAGTTGCAGCGAAACGAATGAACAACCCTCTTCAACGTTTATTTATGCCTCCTAAACGCTCCACCCCTCTCCTCCCCATCCTGGCCTCCATAATACAAAATAGACGTGATACTTATTCTTCGATTGGGCACAGTGAGAATCAAACTGCCGAAAATATGAGCAATGAGGTAGGGCACATTTCAGCAGCCTAATTCCACTTCCCTCATGAAATGGCTATCGGAATAATTATCGAAAATTTCAGATCTTTTTCCATTTGTCATCAAACTAAACAGTACAAAAAGAAAGAATCACAAAATTACAAGAAGGAAAAATAGACAAAAGTATGAATAGAAAATATTCGTAGTGAAACAATCATAATACATGATTTACAATAAAACTTTATTGTATGCCACAAATCGAGAACATTGGCGTCTACAGACTAAGCAGTGAACATACTCGTTCGAGTAAATCGGATGCTAGCTCTAGCATATTGCTCACATCTGTCTGGCAAGTAGACCCCTTCCCTTAGCCTTACTCTGTCCAAAGTCTCTTTCCTGAACATTTCAGTTCTACACTCACTTCATGTGCTCCTTTCTAATACTTACTTGATTAATGTTTAAAAGCCCTCCAAAAATTAAAAGAAATTCAGTATCGCAAATTCAAGCTTTTCCCCTTTCCCTCACCATCAATGGAATAAACTACTATCCAAGAACCTCTCAATGAAGAAAAAAGCCAACATTGCATAGAATGGAGTAAGCCACTCAAACTTTAATTTAGTTTGAAATGAAGACGAAATCAAAGTTGCAAAAGTTAAGCTTAATTTCAAATATGTTTAATGCGTTAGTTTTATAGTCGTCTTTAATTGCATGTCTACAGGCCAATCGATGAATGCGAATCTCATAACACTGTCAATCCTCAGACCAAATCTTCTCATAACCTCTTACTATTCAATCATTGGCAAATATTTCAACGGAATATTTCAATCAATTCTGCCCTCAATCTTTGTAAATTCATTTCAGAAAAACGATGGAGTGTTTATAATGAAATGTTTCGGCATAATTCCCATCAGCTTATCCACCTCAATATGAACAATTGAAATGATTCAAAGCAAATAATCGATCGGCAAGTGCAACAACTTCAAAACGATTCAATTGGCACATAAGAAACATAACGAATTCAAAGATCGCATTCGAGATTAAACACTAGCCGATACAATGAGTGCATCATCATAAAAGGATTACTTAAACGTCTGCTAAGAATACCATTGCAACTCACTAGCTATGCTCCCCTCGAGAATGCTCGTTGCTTAAAGAAGCATTGAGTTAATCACATAACCTTTGTACAAGTATATACCACTACTCACTTTAATTATTGCTGCTACAAAATCCCAACAATTTTCTAACCAGTCGAACTCATCTATGGAAATATGACTAATATCATAACAAATCCTTCTGTTCTGAAACCTATCAGTCTTTATCGTTGAAATCATCTTAGCTGAACTCTCGTTAAGCTTCCATAAGGGCATACATCAAATCCGTACTATATCAGAAAGGCATTGGCAGCGTACAATTTGACAGTTTCTTCTCTTCCTCACTATAATGAAATATTCGTTGATAGATCGGTAGGGAGCAATCTCTCAGAGACTTCAACTAGGCGAGAAAACAACGATGTCAACAATCGAACGATAGCATTGCGATCACAGGAACAACTCTCAACAAACTCGGAACACTCCCATACTGCCAACGGCTCCGGTCATCCTCAAACCACAAGATCTTCTCTTTTTCGACCCTTCCCCCCTCTCCTCTAATCTCTTTAGTTTTGAAAATTACTGCTCAGATATAAATTTGATTGTTGGATGAATAAAGCACCTTGTTTTATTCTCATGGCGAATTTAGGACCTCAGCTGAGCTATTTGACATTCCCTAGAAAACTTGGACTATTGGTTACAGGAAATCATTTATGCAAGGAAAATACAAGGATGATATGAAATACAACCTGGAGGCGTTATAGCAAATGGGTATTCATCATTCGATTGTTTGTAGGAGACGAGATCACAAGCAATGTGCTAAGTGCAGGCCAATCACCGGCTACCACTCATATAGTTGGTGCACTCCCTCATTGACATTCAGGGAGAAAATATAGGGTTCTTGCTCCTGTACCGGATCCAGACTCATCAATGCACCGCTTGCTTCCGAAATATCCGCATTTGAGCTAATACCTGAAGACAAGTTCATTCAGTGCTCATAAAGCTGCAAACCAAGAAGCAATTCATAATCTGGGCATTAATGTGCTTTTGTGTGCACCTTCATTTGCACTTAAACGTCTACTAGCTCCTGTACATCTGACTTTGTGGCTCTTCCCTTTTTATACGGCTCAAATCACCAACCACGTTGACGACTCGAAAACATTTCGTCTTTCATATTTTCACAGCCAATCTGCTGTGAAGGGAATAGCCGTTTCCATATTTGTGCCATTAGTTTAATAAACAGTGGAATTTCCATTAGGAAGCAGAGAGCCATATAAGTTTTGCATTGGAAAATGAAGCATTTTCGATTTCTCAGACTCATCATAAGCTTTGAGAAAACAAAGCTTTGCAGTCGACGATAAAGGGTACTAAAATCTGGAAATCACATCTCGCTATATATTCCATTATCGTAGTTCCAGTAGCTTCCGAGTCGAATCTATCGAATAGACAACTACTATGAATGCAAATGTCAGAAATCAATTCAACCTGATTGTGGTGGCGCTCCATCAGTGACCATTTTTAGTGGTGACATAAATACCGATGTGCTCGACCAAATGGGCATAGTTGTCGTCTGCGGCACACAGATCTTCGATGGCGTCTCCAATGTATCCATCATCGATTCAGCGGAGCTCACTCCTGAATCTATTATTGAAGCTTAGAAGTCATAGCGACGCGTTCTGTATTCACTCAAATAAGCTGGTGAATAGAAACTCAACTCATTCGAGTGAAATATGTCAATTAAAACTTGAACATAACTTCGAAACGCCTTCGATATAAACTTCCTCACCGGATATGGTTATCTGAGCGAAAGCGGACTTGTGCACTGACAGCACAACTTAATGAACTTCTTACAACGGCATTTTTTATGGCATCTAGCCGTTTGTATTGATGAACTTCGAGTTACTATCGATTTGTTACTAAACTAATCTCAGAAAAGTCAACGCAAAATACTGGAAGAAGCAAATGGATCCTCACTGCATCAGCAACATGCGTAAACTTTAAAAAAATAAAGGTAAAAAGCGAAAGAAGGATCTACACTGCATAAGTGACAACTTTAAGGAGTAGAGAGGGGATAGTAGCAAAACTAGAAACTCGAAAATTCCTCAAAGCAACTACAGCTTCAAGAAACGTTAGACAGCAAAATTCCAATAAATAAACTTTTCCATCCGCATTCATCACGTAATTCATAGCGATATGGCTCACCGTTAGGTAGCTGCAAGTGTCGATCGCCGCATTGCGATGATTCCTGCCACGCTACTGCCTGTGAACTCGGCCCTGCCCGATCCATTGTCTGAGTGAACAATTTCGGATTAGCAATGATGCAGTTATCTTTTTACCTTCAATATCTATTGCACTTAAAACTGTTAAGTGTCAAAGAATGTAACAAAAAACTGTACACTTACGGGGATGTGTGCGTGGTCAGGAAGAGTGCTGCATAAATTATAATAATGCTCAAAGGAAGCGAACAAGTAGGAAATGACCTAATGAACACAACTCTGCTAAGAAAAACGCACAAAAAAGTTATCAGACATCATCAGCAAAACAAAAGGCAACAATACAAAAAAACCAACCATTTGATCATCGGATAGATTAGATGCTTTAATGGCGTCTGAATCTGGACAAAGAAACGCCTGTAGCTGCTCTCTATTTTCGTTGCGAACCAAGATCTCGAATTTCTGAAATATGTGAATTATTCTGAGGCTTAAAAATATGCACTGTTGGCTCTCATTTCTCAATTACTTCATGCATATTTTTGTACGAATGTTTTCATCTCAAATTTTTTAGCACTGTTTTTCAAAAATATCATCATACTTTCATACGCGATAATTTCTTCCGCTTGATCAGGTCTAAAGTACCCGAATATAAAGATTACGTCTGCTTCCTAGGAAATGTTCAGTGGGCATAATCGCATAGATGACTGCTTCGTTCATTCGAAAATAGTCAACCTCAACGATCTGCCACTTCATTCAAAAACATCTTTCTACAATATTTAAGTTGTTAATACTCCCTCCTTATCGATGAGTGGTACAACAAAATGGATGAAATAAAGAAGGCGATTGTCAGCTCTTAAAAATTTCAATTGTCACATAGACATGGCACCTGAACTTATAAAAGGGATAAGGAAAATGGCAAAAACAGTATGAACCGACTATTAACCACTTCGAAAGGGGTTTCCGCTTATAACTCTGTATTGATGGAGCACTTGTTACAGCAAAGCGAATGCGCCACTTCTACATCACTCGACTAATTCATATATTGATGAGATGAAGAATGCATGAACAAATCCCAGCAAAAAGAAGACACTCAAAACAAAATTCCCTTGCAAATGCCTCATGGAATCCATTATGATCAATAAAAAGGCTCCAGCCTACAGGTGATTGGCCGATATGAAGATTGGCCTCCCAAAGCAACAGACGGGTAAAGCAATAAGTCGACTATTCAAATCAAGCAAAGTGAATATAACTGAAGCAACTCGCTTTCTAATAAAATTTTTTTATTACAATGGGAAACTAAAAAATAGCATATTTATTTGACAACAAATAGTAATGGCAGATAACATTCAAAAGATGAACGCAAGACATGCTTCTTATATGTATCTTCTGAATGTTACAGCAGCAACCTCAAATACATCAGAGAAAAAAACGCACGCAATACTGCCGTATATGACGAAGACACATGTGGCATGAGTCGCGTAAGAGCTCATAACGTCACAAGATTTCGGTCTACTTGAGAGCAAAAGTTTAAGACCCCTGTTATTTCCCACCTTGATAGTGCTCTAAACAAGATTTACTACACTCCATAGCAAGCAGATCAACCGAGTAAACCGCCAATTCCCGTGTCAAAACCGCTATGAGGACTCTTGCCGAACCAAATCTTTTATGAAAATCAAATGCTGGCTAACTCTTTTTGATCAATTTTGAGTACAACTTAAACATATAACAAAATTTTCAAAGCATTCTAAGGGAACAAAAGACGTATCTAACTCTCATCGGTTTGTCTGCATTCAACTGCATCAAATCTAGTGTATAGAGGTTCTACATGTATTGTATGCCTACCATCTAGCAGATAGATTCGCTTATACGACGGTAAAATGATCGACTTACCCCTGTTTCGACTGGATCTGTAACTTCAACTGAAGAATAGGATTCGGTAGGTGCTTTAATTGCAATCAACGTTTGATCATGCATACCAGGCAACGATCGAAGATCCGTGTACAGAACGTAACTGAAATGGCAATATTCATGACTGCAGCAACAATCACAGAAGAGTTCAATAAAGCCCCTTATTTATAAGAGCATCCTAAGCAACTGCTTGTAGAGGATAATGTGGTTTACAACGCAAAATCTATAATAAGTGAGAGATGCGAATGCCTCTTGCGTTTCATCTCAACATTCAGTCCGATGGCAATGAAAAATAGAGGATCGAATTTCCAGAAATATTCATAGTTGTCGAGAAATATGATAAAATCCACAATGATTATAGTAAATTCAATTTTTTACTGCCTCTACCAATGAATAAAGTTGACTTCTTGGATTTCTAAGTTTCATTATCGAATAATGTCTCTTGCATGACAGTTTAATACAAAATCGACTTTGTGTACCACCATTGCGTGCACAGTTTGTGGGACTGATTAGATCCGGTTTGTCTGGACGACCGACACATCAAAGCGACGTATCACGCAAGAGAAAATAATCGTCACAGTAGAAGGCTTCTCGGCAAAACGAGTTGTGCCCAAAACGTTCTACAGAAGTGAACTAGTTGGGAAATATGCCATTCACCGATGGTGATTTGCTTCTTCTATGAAAGAGAGAAACGAAATGACTGTTCAAAACGCTAGCATTCCCTCTTTCAGCTGCAAAGTTGAAAGACGGAGATGGGGAATTGCATCCCGCAGCGCACAATGGTTACAACTGTGATTTGAAGAGAAATAATTTTCAATGGGGGAATAAAAGCCATTAACAATGAAATGCTTCGTGGAAAACGATGAGGCTAAAAAAATCCGCAGAAAGTCAAGAACAAGGAAGCTCGCTAGCCTCATATTAGCAACTTTTTAGTTGATCACGAATCAAGCATCGCGAAGCATTTAACAGCTGAATAGAACAGCGTTTGGAAAGCGTCACTATTGTGGAGTAGGAAAACTTCTGATGAAATGAGCTTTCCACTACTATGCTTCCGGTCCCCTAAAACGGGAGGAGATCAAAAAATCATGGGTTTTTTCAAAGGGGAATGCGGTCTCAGATAGAATTTATCCCCGGTAGTATCAGATCTCGCTAAAGTCATGAAGAGAAAGTTTCGACAGGAGTGAGCAGCATCTTTTCTCGAAAACTCGGGCTGAAACTACAGACCTGTACGGTTTATCGGTTGGATCCTCTTTTGCCAGTTTAAGCGCATTTGCCACATCAGATATGAGGAAGTCAAGTTCCGCCTCATGTTTCTCTAATTCACGATTCTCATCGCGTAGCCTTTGAGCGTCGAGACCACGAGAGCCAAGTTCCTCACCAGTCCTACAAATCATATTAAAAAGAAGTGGAATTCAAATAAATTTATGCAATAGAATACTTAATTTTTATTGCCGTTAAGAAAAAAAAAACGATTGTAAAATTCGATTACTGGAAAGCCGGACTTCTTTCAAGTGGATGAAAAAAGATAAAAACAAAAAAAAATGTCCCCGTTTTCTCGCACACTGATTCTTATTGAAATATCGACGGTCAAAAAAGCCTCTGAAAAGGAAATGAGCGTAGTAGGATGGCACTATTGGCGTGTGGCCAAAAATTGAAAATATTTACAAAGGATGAAAAGGGCATTTTCATGGCGAACGTTGATAACCGAGTAAGAGACCCAACAAGCAAGCACCAACTGATGCCTGAGTGAATCGCCGCCCTAACGATCAACGTTTACTCGCGCCAACTGTGGAGGTAGAGATACACGCAGTGGCAGTCATTAAAAGTAGAAAATATAAAAGATGAAGTCAAAGTGCTGCAAAATATTCCTTAAGGATATTTGCATCTACTCAAGGATAGCCCTCAGGACGAATACTCAGTCTATGAAGAGAATGCCTACGGGCAACGAACAATAATAACATGGGTCACCGAATGGCGTATTAAGACTAATTCTTGAGGAAATCAAGTATCCTCGAGACCCATCTAATGATATCTTCTGACTTTTAAGTGGAAATTTCGCTAACATTAATCCGTGACTAAAAAAGATCTACTCTATTTTTTGGACTTAAAATATATGAATGAATTTGACCTGATTAATGATATACTAAAAACATCCATAGTTGTGAGAGAATATTACTTTAAAACAGATGACGATAAGATAGGTGCAAACCAATGATGCAAGGAAGAGCGTTTTATCAGAGCAATATCTATTCTTGCAATTTAAGCACCATCTATCCCTCCGTTCCGTTCTTTTCTATGAAGTACTCAAGCATCAGAAACGGTAGACAAGTAATGGAATGTTAAAGAATGTTAGAGTTGCATATTAATGAGAGAATTCTTTGCGAACCATTTTAGCTACTATAAACTATTGCAATGTGAGACTAATCCAGATACAACAAATATAACATGAAAATTTCTATCGACAAAAATTGCGACAAGATGAGAGACTGGAATTTAACGATGCGACGCCAAAAGATTGTGAAAAATTAACTCTACCGTTATGTTTATCCTCCCTTTACAGCACGAATATTACTTCTTCACTCTTTCGCCAATTCAGTGATGAAAGAAATAAAATATATTTCTCAAAGAAAGATCAAAAAAATTCAACTCACTTCCATCTAATACTGTTTTTGCCCATTTTCTCGATCATATCGATACCTTCGAGAACATTCGTTATATCATAGAGGCGACGTTTCTGTACACCAAGCTTCTCTGCTGCTTCGTTTAGATTCAACAACTAAAATTTAATCTTAACATATGAGAACGAATTTACAATTTCTATAATTCAATGTTTCGTGAGCTCTTTTGGATTATCAGCTTCAAATACCGCAGAAATATTAAAACATAATCAGAAACCGACAAAAACAAATCAATTTGGCAGACAGACGGATCAGCCCGATAGATCAGACACATCTTTACTGCTTGGAAATTGCAGTCAAATTTATGAAAGTAAGCAACGAGTATGAAAAAAATTACCCCGCTTTCATTGGCTGATGGCTGTAACTGCATGAATTTCTTTGTGAGCACCAATAATGAGTTATCGACGCGGCATACTGGACCACTATTAGTGACACTTGGCGATCCACTACCTGCAACATTCATCCATCGCGAGTTAACTCCAGAGGATATACCTCCCAGGTGGAATGAGGCATCTCAATGTAGTAAATCCATTACACTACCAATATATATCTTTTACATGCCTTCAAATGAATTAAAACCATGTTTGCGACTTGATTTCAGCACATCCAACGAATATCATCCTGCTTTGATGGGCAGAAGAAAACCTGGTGAATGAGACACATCGACGATACCAACGCTTCTCAGGATCACTTCATTAGTAGATATCTTAATCTCGTTCATAGAAATATTTCCAATCAGTGACTCATTCGGCTTATTCAATAATTAAAAATTTTCCATTTCAATCAATACTTTAGTTGCAAAAATTGATTTCCCAAATAAATAAATAAATACCTTTTCCTCGGGAATTTCTGCATTCATGTGCAAAATAATTTTCGAATGAATTAAAGGCATAAATTGGAATCGATGCAAAATAAACGTTTAAAATTGAACAAATTACTAACTCTTTATTGCAGTAATCCTCCGACGAGAAGATTTCTTTATCGGTGAAGTGTTCAATTGTTTCATGAGTAAATGCTCGATAAAATCGTCATTTCTATTTTCATTTGTTTCAAAAAAACTTCGACAAAAATTCTCGCTGAGATCATCCATCATAACACCTTCGAAGCAAAACACATCTGACGAGGTTGCTCTCTCTGAATGTCTCACTAAAGGGTTTCGTTCGATTGTCATATCAGAATGCTTCAATCACCGCCAACTCCGAATTTCTTCCCTCTGATAAAGACTCCGTTTTGGTTGAATCGACGATCGCGAATATAACGCTTCTTTAATTGTGCAAAAAAGTGAAGGCAAAATATCGTAGTTTTGCTCAGAGAGTTAAAGAATAATCCTACAGCGATTAAATCGTTAGCGTTATTCACATTTGCAATGAATAGCAGAAAATTTTGCGAAAACGAATATGCAAATCAGTATTGCATGAGGAGAGCAATAATGCGAAGAAAATAGAACGACTGCTAGCGATCAGAGAAATTGCGCAATGATGAGACAAGATAGGAACCGTATACTCGGGTTTACCGCATTTGGCAAGCGACAACGGTACGGGTCATCAAGGTGTGCACTGCTCAGATAGGGAACTGGCCCCATTTGGTGCGGGTTGCCGATCAGCCAACATACACACATAGGCAAACGGGCAAGCATAACGCGATGAACATGTGGACATAGGGCAGCAATGATGACCTCAGCTATGCTCAACCATTCATCGTCCTCTACTCTCACGTTGTCCGCAATCCCCCAAGGGAGACGCCGCACATGTACACACCAACGATGTCTCCGAATGAAGGCATTATGCCAAATATCTGATGGGATAACCATATAGCAATCAGTCAATAAAATACAACAATGAAACGTGGAATGCGAGGATAATAGAAGGACGTATAATGACAGAGTAATATTAATACCATAGATTCTAGGAACTCACATCCGACAAGGTCTCATCTCATTTTTCGTTAAGTTGCAATTTTGCCTTATATTATCCCCAATAGCAAACGAAGAAAATCCATGAAAATACAACCCATCCTTGTGCATATTCTAAGAGGACGACATCTCACTTGACCACTTTCTTTGATAGACAGCTGCGTTAATAGTGATTTGAATGAACTGACTGCATTTTGTAATTTGCAGAAAACACTTCAAATGATCAAAAAAAAGAAAAATGTTACCAAAAATTTTGCGTTCTTACAATACGCTTCAGTGCATCTGTCATATTTCAAAGTCTCAAAATGCATACCTTAATATTGCCACATCACCTTCGAACGGTATTTCTGCGGAATTTTGCTAAGGCATCATAAATCGCCGTATCTGTAGATATGCATCTCGTTGTGTTTTGTAAGTACCCATCCTTCTTGCAGTTTCTATTCGAGAATAACAAAAGCCATAATGATAAAATCTACGCCTGTGATCTAAAACTCTGACAGTTCTACACAATTTCTGATGCAGATTCCACAAATTAGGCCTTCGATTTTTCAATGAAACTCTCGAAGCGGACCCACCCTGATCAATAGGTTCCCTGAATCAATACCACTACGTACATCATACTTCGACTTATATTTCCAATTTTATTACCACTAAAAAATATCTTTCTGCAACGGTTACCGATACTCAAAGACGCTATGAAGTCTACAAGTTAAATGTATCGCTTATTCATTCGGATGCGGCTGAAAATCGTAGTACCGGTCCGCATCGTGGGAACACGCAAAAATATGCATCCTCCCTTGCTGCTCACATATATGACAGCCGGCTGGTCTGATGGATTGACCGTTGTCATTCACATCGCACCTTTTTCTAACTGATTGCTAGCCACCTTTCGAAGAAAGCAATCCTTCAAACTTCTATTCCATGATTCTACAAAATTTGACGTTAATGTCAAACCCATCTAACAGTGAACTGATAAGCGCTGTAAGGGAGCTTCGTTGCATCTATTCGCCATCTCCGTTATCAGTCGAAAATACATTCATATGATGTGGTAGAAGCCAATGGTGCAATGCGTTTGATTTGATGCTTACTAACGCATGCGTCCTAGTCAGATCTATCTCAAAGATAGGGCAGCTCATTTTTTTGCTTTCAACTCACTTCCTCATTCCTGCTCAACTCCTTCCTTTCACTCAATCCTAATGCTAGATTGACCGTCATGCACTTGCAAAATACTATTTTTTCATTGAAGAAATGACCGAATTTTTGAGCTCTTTTTTTATATACGTTTTTTTAAACAGCAGAGAATTTTTTTTTTTGCTCCCTCTCACAAGTGTAACGGTGATCATATGCTTGTTATGTGAAGCACTTGCTGATCTACTTTTTTGCACGTGGGCAAAGCTCCACCCCCTCGTGAACAATGTTGAAAGTGCTTCATCAATGCACCTTACTAATGACATGCGAAGCGCAGGAGGGAATGTTTGTGAACATGGTTCGGGCACGCCCCACCAACGGCGCCAAAAGCGCCCATTGGCTGCTAAAGGAACCGAAATAGATGCTTCCTTTTCTTTTCTAAGTTCCCGCAAAAATGCGGTGCACAGAAAGAGGTGAACAATCTTACCGTTATCATATATAAGAAGAGAAATATAAAAATTCACAATACTGTAATTACAGTCTTCCAAATATATTGTGCAGCGCACAGACTCTAGCTGCATCAACTATGACACTCTTGAAAGTGTCTCGTGGATAACTTGAAAAAAAATGCAACTATAAAGTTCATAAAGAACCAACTTAATCCAAAAAAAGCTATCAAAAGCCACGAAAAAGCTGCTTTCAGAAAAACAACCACATCAGAGTAGAGGAATAATCTGCGGATTTTCTTTCTTCCAATTTACAATTCATCATTCCTTTCAATGCTAATTCATCACAACGCTTTGTAAAAATAAAGGTCGAAAGGACGGTCGGAAGTGGGAGAAAGGGATATGACCGATCTGAAGGCATCTCCGAGGCCGGCTACCACTACAAAAAGTCATCTCAGGTCAAAAGTCGTGCCATCTGCGAACCCATCTACTGAACTGCATGAGCAATATAACGTATGAACAAAAACATCGCAAGATTGCTGCTGTCATTAAATCAATGATTGCGCAATTTTTAGAGGCTCCGCCACTCATTTTCACTATAATCAAGTAAACGGAAGATGTTTCCTCAAAGGGAATTTGTTAAATAACGCATTTGCCTTCATGACCGACTGGCCTCACAAATAATCAGTTAAAAATGCATTTCTTTCATGTCTGACCTATTCGCGGACAACTTTTGATTCGTAACTTCCTAGACCTTTAGTTGTCTAAAAGCTTACCCACCAACAGATGGATGGCACATAGCAAAGAAATATTTTCCGACCCGTGATTAAAAAGTACAAACATACAGATATGTTTTTAATGCCTTTCTAGAAAAAACTGTGCAAATGAACTGAGAACATTAATGAAAAGATTTAAATAAGAAGAACTGAAAGTTTAAAAAATTTGAATATAATCCAGCGTTCTAAAGTGTTGAAAATGGCGCATTTGTCGGCACTGAAAAATGTACCACTAAACGCCACTACCACAACTCGTTGGCTGCACATAAATAGCCGATAAAAGCATAATGCCCTTTTCGATTTAAAAATATTCCATGCAGAATGTTTTCCCGCTCAATTCATTTGCTTTTAAGATTCCCACTGAAACGATTATAAATGATAAAGAAGAGCAAACAAATATAAAACACATTCCATAACGATGAGAGAATGCACAGAGATTTTTTTTCTTTTTTTTTTTTCAATTGACAGCTGCATAGAGAACTGTAAATATGCATAGATGGTACGCTTGAACGTATTGAATAAATGTTGATTAGTTACTTTATTGACAGCCATCTTAGTCGAAAACGTTCATTCTAAAATACACCAAAATTGTACTTCATCTTTCTTTGTGCCTCATTTTAGTAAGAGCAAACGATTGCCATATGCGGATCACTATTTTTTCAATCAAATCGCATATGTATCGAGCATATATAATACCATTCAGCAACAACCATATCTGTTGATAGATATAGCTAAACCACTGAGACGTATACATTCAACTAAAGAAAGCAATACAACTAATGCTGAGTAAGAAACATCACCTACAACTAATATACTATAGAATGCCATACATCCTAACGCATTAAAATTCATAAATAATAAGGGGGGTGCCTTATCATTCTTTATATAATAGTGCACTGTGCTGAGAGAATAAACATCGTGTTGACGTTAATATCGACAGTGCAAAGATTACTGCTTCGATGTTTTGCAAATTTGCAGAACCATTGTGAAGCACCAGCACCTTACCTATGTCTTCATATGTACTACTTGTCTACCTTTTAATGTATACTATAGAGTTGACCTATACAACTTTCAACTTAATATAACAATTTCCAAGGAACTCGAAGATATTCAAAGATGCTTTAAAAAATCCAGGTTCATTCCATAAGCGGTAAGCCATTGTGTTACCTCAATCAAGTCGCAAAAAAAAAAAACACTAAACGCTTATGGAAGTTCACATCAGCATCCGAGTAACTAAAAAATATTAACGCATAAATGGGTACATCATATTGCTTCTCAGTAAATCGGAAGACATACGGACTAGATGACCAAAATGTAAAAGCGCCTATCTTATCAGGCTCTGCGGTAGACATCATTAATGATGAGAAATAAACTACAAAATTGATATAGAAGTAAATGCCCTATATATACAATATCTCTAAATTCCATAACGGATAAGCGCTCATTATTCAATTAAATCCCACCGCCACTGTGTCAACTTGACTCAATTTCCTTTTCGTTGCGTCGATGCCCACGCCTGCTCACGATTTCGATAAAACTAGAAAATTTGATGATCGATGCGAGTGATCAACAATTTCACTAAAGGGCGCAAAATAGCTCCAATAAGCAACATCTCATAAACGTGAATAAAATCCGAAGAGTTAAGAATATCCTGAATTACCTAAGAGAGGGATTATTGAGGGGAACAGTTTATCGACGGGTGGCTTATTCTTTCACTAAAAATTTTAGCTACATATAATAAACGCAAATAGGTAATGTCTTGATTGTGTTGAAATTCCCCTCCCCCTCATTCACAAACAAATCAAAATTTTAGATTAAAATTGAAGCATTCAGCCGTCAAATAATGCCAGAAAAGTTGAAGAATCAACACCGAAAATTTCACAAAGCATTTAATGTATAAGAGAATTGCACTTTCCTATGCAAGCACCGATTGCTACGCATTTAGGAAAAAACCATGTTCATGATTGCTCAGTGGCAACGATCGACATGTAAACTACCCAACAAAGAGTAACAACTCTAATCGATAACCGCAAAATTGATATCCATAGAAGACATAAGTCTTGGAACGAAGTGTAACATTTGCATGTTTCGGCCAACATCTTCAATTTCAAGGTTCCCCAACTGCATTTCACTCAGAATTAAAAATGTATGCAAATAAATCCAACACAGTCGGATGCTCATTATTGTTCATCAGCAACCCTTGTTACAGCTAATCACTTATATATTCTGTTGACTGTCAGGAAAAATATACGTATACACGAAGAGATCTATAAAAAAAGAGATATCCCAGCCTTCGACAAGAAGAAACCCAAAAGAAATAGTGAGCTGCTAAGATCTGTCATCTTGTCGTTGACACAAACTTTCAAGCAGATGCTTATTTTGCTTGTACTCATTTGCAACAAACTTAATTACTGACCAGGCGGCTAACGGATCGAATAGTCGCCTCTGGAATAACCAATGAAGAAGTATCCATCGAAAACTTTGCAAGCCTTAAGAAACCTACTATCAACAGTGGTACCGTCCTAAATCCCATAAATCCCCTCCCCTCTCCTCACCGCTTAAAACAGGTACAACACTTCATCGGCATTCAACACATCCACAGCTCACAAATAAGAACAAATCTTCCTCACCCACAAAACTTCCTTTTCGTGGGATTGAACGTACTTTCAAGATAGATCGGTTGGAGTTACTGTAAACATAAGCTACGGTAGGCTGACGTCTGACTAGTTACGCGATGGAGGTGAATCTGCCAAACTATTATTTCCAATTGCTGAGTATAAAACATGAAGCCTCACTTATGCTATGTGATTATTCGTCTTAGTACTGCATCTGTCCTAACCAAGCAGTCGGCACCCTAACAAATACAACCTTTCCCTTAGAAAGAGAGATTTTATTCGATGCTACATGGCGTACTATCAGATAATTATCCATTTCTCCACAATTTATGCAACATTCGTTGGCAAACTCCACTCAATATTGCATTCCATTGGGATAACGTCGTTGCAGTAATGACCATTGATATGCCCACAACTTATAGATGGCACCACGTTGCGATCAGTCAACTCAGGCAGTAATTCGAATGCTTCAAAAGCCATCATTACCCCAAATTAATCCGCAACTATATCAACCACATAAATATTTTGCATATTAAAGAGCGCTTCGATGAATATGAAATGCAAATGAACAGTCATATTTACAAGAAGATATTCCTGAGATTGAGAAAAAACATTGGTTCAGGCTCACAGAGATGGATATATATAAAGATGAAGAAAAACAAGTGGACTTTTGTGACAGAGACGACAGATGACGTAGGATGACGGGAACGACAAAATACTATCGCAATACGGCGCTCGACGAACCTTTTACTTCTGTACGGCGATACGGCGATTGCTTTCTTATTCCATTGTATATACCCGGTACAGTATTAGAATATGACGATGCAAACCGTATATTCCATGAGACAACAAACAGATGCAAATCACTATCCCACTGATATGATAAGGACCGAGAGTACATAGAAGATCGAAAGACAAACCATGTGGGCTCTTCGTGCCGTCGGTAATAAGTCGTCTTCGCACCCCCGACGAACATGGATGTGGCTGTGATCCACTTTCTTGCACAACTGAAATATATGACTTTACACAATTATCTTGCGGATAAGTACTAAGATCACTATCCTCCCCGATGAATGCTTCATCCTCTCACCTCAAAAATATGGCCCAATCTTGCGCAGCAAACATCACCGATCCTCTGCCCAATAAACGATTCCACATAGGATCGTCAATATCGTGATCATGTTTCTTAAATCCGTGCAATGACCGCAGCATCGTACTGGAGAGGAGATGATGGGTGGTGGAGTATGGGATGAGGCAGCAGAGGAAATGGGGAGGGGTGTCAAGGATGAAAGTAGATTGGTGCTAGTCGCTTATCTCATTCCAACCGCAGAAATCGAAGAATGGTTGCCCCTCTTCTTTCCCTCCTACACCCTTCAGAAATCAACACGTTGCGAAAGCCTTTATGATAGGGCACAGTGCGTGCGCCTTTCGCGAAGCAATTGAATGCATATAATATGGTATCGAAGGACACCCGAAGGGCAAGTATATTGGGGTCCCGCCAAAACAAAAGAACATAACACTTCCCTTTAAAAAAAAAATTACAATTACCCGCTCAAAACCAATTTTCGTTAGCATCATATTTAAGAGCAATTTTGAAATGTAGCGATCAATGGACTTCCGAGGCTGGCTTAGCCGTCGTCACATTGGAAGATCCCCATTTGTTTAGTGCGACGCCGCTCTTTGCTCATATTAGGCCTAACCTGTGGCGCCTTGCAGACCCCACCCTATGGCCGATGAGCCCACTCCAACAACTTTGGTACCGATCCTGCGTTACTGCCCTCAAAACAACTATTGTCTCCATTAACTGACAATGAATATGAACAAAAATTCTTTTCTAAAAGTGGATTCATGAAGTTTAATGGCCGAATGCAGAAAAATCAAAAGTTCAGGCCACCATCGTTTAGTTCCCAAAACTGATTTCGCGTTCGATCGGTGCTAAATTTGGATCAATCCACAAAGACAAAGTAGCTGTGCAATGCATCGGCTGTTCGAGTGCAACGGATGTATAGTAAAAATCTTTCCTTGGTAGAACTGCAATTGTGAGCCTCAAGCAAAAGGAAAATTTGGAAGACTCTAGGATTGTGAGCCAGGCATGCGAGTTCTGTTGGAGTTGCTCTCAAAAATACATAAAAGTAATCACCAAACAAAGCTTTCGAATCAGCAATGAATTCAATCGCACATATAGACACACAGATCGATCCTACTTGCGAAATGAGAAAGGCACCAAATGTTTCCATTATATAACCTTTTATAAATGCACATACCCTCACCAATTCGGCCCGAAATCAAAGTTCAAAAACGTTTTACTTATTATTGTTAGATGGACGTTTCGAAACGACTTGATGAGGGGTAAACCTTAACTGATTTGATAAAACATTTGTAAAAAGGACATCGTCCTTTCACTATCTCAAATCCTTAATGAATCATTAAAGTGCACGTGCAAAAAGAAGCTCACCTGAAGGTGTCTTCTGTAGGTTGGCAGCAAGGGCAGCTGGCATTGAGTATGGATCAGCGACCGGTGTTGTTGAAGTTGATGAACCTGCTGAACCAGGTGCTGACCCTACCCCTTCCAAATTTAACTTCCTTCTCGCCTAAAAGTGCATTCTACAATGAAATATATACCTTCTCGCCAAAAATGTACATTAGAATAAAGTTGACTATGAATTGCAAAAGAGGTGTTCATTTGTTGAAACAATAATTGAACGAATGAGCCACATCTTCAAGAGCTGCTGAATATATGAATGAAAACTGACAATCTTTCGATTTCACGACGGAACTGAGCCTCAGGTAGTTCGGGGAAGCTCGAAGCATGTAACGATGTCCCATGAGCTCTGTGATGGGTTACTATAACAATCTGCCTCCATTTTTAGTAAAAATTTCCCACAGTCACTATATTAGTTACTAATGCCGATGCTACATGCCATTATATTCACTGCAGCTCATCCAGAATCCACTCGTACCTTCTCGACAACAGTGCACGTTAAAGTACAGGGGCACCTCGATGATTAGCAAGCTGGGCTCAACTAAAAAACCCAGTACTACAACTGCACATAAGCAACAACATACGTATCCAGGACGCTAAGTTTCACTGAAGACGTAAGGAAAGGGGAAAGGGGCAGAGGAGTGTAGCAATTTTCAAAATGGCTGTCTCGAAAGAAGTGCATCGCACAATGTCGAAAAAAACTTCGACCTTTTCATACCGGCAACACAAATTTCATCTAAAGACATGCTGTATCTATAAACATTACGAAGTTACGCAGCAGTTGCTCTTACTTTTAAGAGACCTTAAGTGCTCCAGTAAATTACTCCTGGTAGACCTTCGCACGGTGGCAGAATCCCCTTACTCCTCACTCTCCGCATCAGCTCACAATCTCAGATCGCTTCCTCGGCAATACTCGATTCAGGCGAACATCTATTTTAATCGACAACAAAAGAATAAAAAAAAGAGACCGATCATAAACCGTACGGGTTTAGAACAGAAGACCAAGAATAGAACATGTCTGAATAACTCAACAGTGATTATTCAAGCGAAAGAAGCACAATAACAGCGCGGGTTAGCAATTTTTCTTAAAGCATCTTCCTGCAATATTATGGTGTATCACACTACTCTACATTTTGTAATCACTCGCTTTGTGCAAGCTGTCTGACTTTTGCAGTAAAACAAGTCAGCCAGCAAGCAAAGAGGAAGAGGGCGAGGAGATTGCAACTATGTGACACATAACAAAGAACCTAACTAATGATATGGAACAATAAGTGTATTACATGAGTTATAAGTTCGTGGAAACAAGTGATGATCATCGCAGAAAACAACCAACTTTTTCAGGTATCGGTTGCGTTTGCTGTGGAGTGCATGGACCCACATAGCCATCGATATGCGGGATATAATTTCGTCCCCATGGGTCAAGTGTAGTTCCCCTCATAGCAGTGTGAGCTGAAGTCGGTGTCAGCAAATCGCCCATCATTTCTTGAGGGACACTATGTGATGCACATGTTGCACTCGATTCCGATCCTTTTGCCCACTCTGCACTTCTCTCAGACATTTCTGCTGCTGGACCGTTACTGAAAATCCACTAATCAAAGCAATGCTTATCAGAAAAGATTTTTTGACCAAAATGGAGACAGCAGTAACCAGATGGCATAGTCAACTACATACCAATGTATTTTTTAAACAATGACCCAACATGACCACTTCCAGATTGCTCAGCAAGGTAGTGTGCCCGTCCACTTTCACCTTCTCCCACCATCCCCTCTTCCCTTCCCTTCCTCTATATCACTGAAAACAAAGACAGTTGGCCCTTTGTGAAGAAAAGCAGCGAGTAAACGGCACAAAATTTTTTGCGTTCAGAGACTAAAAAAGAGTTCTCGAAAATGGGGAAAATCAAAAACTGTCAGGTAACTTCTTCACTTTACTTGTGGTTCTAAACGAATGCATTCTGTATGGCACAGCAGCCGTTCCACTGGGATGTTGCTGCAGTGCGGCCAAAAGCGAAGCTACTGGCGTCGAAAAACATTCTACTATCCCGTTCTCCTTATCCGTTCAATTCTCTATTCATGAACTTGCCATCTGCCGCAACCTACTCACGTAATCTTATGCAACCTTCCTGTAGCTTTCTTTCAACGATTTCCCTAAGAGTTCAGGATGCCCAAGGCTCAAGTTCTTATTCCCCACAACTTTTTCACGGTGGCTAAATCACATCGAAGCCTCAGAAGTGAAGGCATACGAACATCAACAGTGGGTAATTTCATTGCTGCACAAATCAGTAGGCAAGTTCAGTGAGTAAAATCGGAAGCCATGAAACGACTTACGTTGCGATATACTTCATTTCGGTGATTGGATTCGATCCCATATTGCCTTCTGCGAGTGCACCCGAAGTCGGACTCTTTTGTCCTGAGTTCTGCATCTTAAATGAAACATTTCGTACAGCAACGGAACAGAAGACAAACCCAAATTATAGAGCTACAGTTAGCCAGCGTCATTTAAAATTCAAAAAAAAAAACTATATACTATGAAATAACATATTACCTGGAAACCAGATAGACGAACCACATTCGATTCTCTTCTATTTTTTATCCTCTGGTGGGTAGTTGGGGAGATGAGCCGGAGGGGGGGAGGAGGGAGGGGATACCTTTTTATATCACCATTTGCGAACCAAGCATCTTTATTAGCGTTAAAAATCGGAAGAACGGCGCAAAAACGGTGGAGTTTTTCTGCGTTTTGCTTACGCTCGTTCAAAAATACCTAAAAATCTTCAATTATATTCATTGAAGAGAATTTTTTCGAGTTACCCGACTGTATAAATGAGTTTATATTTCGAGAAAAAATTGTTGAAGCAAATAGCATATTGGTTTTAATAGCAGATCAGTATAAAATTTTAGGTCTATAAAGATCACCGAAAACTTTAGCCTGAAATGAATAAGGCGAATGCAAAACTCCAAAGGAAAAGATGGCGATGAGATTGAAAAAAAATGCAAAGACGAGTGAACGAACATAAAAACTTCAAAGGTACGCCAGGGGGGGGGGGGAGGGAGGGGGGCAATTCAAAGATCATTGGTAATGATGCAACTCAATAACGCTTCTTGAAACTATTCCTTTTATTACTTTTTGTGGTGCCCAGCAAAATAACGAATGATTATTTGTAAGAATCGCCATTACATTTTTAACCAAGCATTGATGAATATGTCAAAGTCACTGTATCATTTACTTATCAAGGGTGCAGTATATTTTTAAACAATTTAGATAATATACGTGACAAAATTTGATCACAGGTATCCTTGCGAAATGAGCAAAATTTTGTCTTAAATAAGGTGCCCAATAACTGGAACAGTTATTAATAACCTGTTTATGTGGAAAGGTAACATTGCTGTGTTAGCGTTCTCAGTTTCCGGCAAATGAAAACTATACAGTCGATGCTAATTGCTACTTAACGAAGCAAATCGCAAAACGCCTTCTCAGGAGTTTCGCTACGGTCAAGAAGCTTTTTCCGTTTCATCGTGCAAGGATGATTGCTAGTTGGAAGTAAAAGATGGACCCCGATTACCATAATCTCGATCCACACTAACTTAAGTTATGCAATACAGCATGAAGATACGTTACCATGACATGTTAAATCAACCACCATTCGTCTAAAATAAATAATGCCGCTTGTTGTACATATAAAAACTTTGACACATCAATCAACCCCGTAAAGATTAGAGACAAGATAAAATACAGTAGGATAAAAACCCCCTCTCCTCGAAATCCCACTGAGCTCTTCAATATATAAAACACCTCTTTTCGGCAAAAAGGTAAAAACCTGAAAAGAGAATGGTACCAACGATGCTAACTTGAAATCCACATCATCTAAATTATCTGCCACAAAATTGTATACAATTATCACAGATAATTGTAATCAGATCTTGCCACTTATATTCATTTGAATATTTCAAAACGTAATTAACACGGTGACTAACAAAAGTCATCAGCATTTACAAAAAAAGTTACAGCGATAACCATAAATCCTCTAGTAGAAGAGTGCTTTCTAATTCCCTCTTGACATTAGCCCAAAGATCCCCAAAGGCTTATCGTGAGATACGCCAAACAATAATGGCACTTAAATACCACTGAGCACAAGATCGAAAAAGTAAACAAAATAAAGCAACGGAAATATTTCATTAAACACTACGCTGTCAAAAAAAAACAAGCTCAAACCTTATTGTTTAACCTCTGTCCCTAATGCAATCGGGACAAGCAACAGTCACGAGCTCTCACATGTCCCTCATCCTGCCTAGCCCTCCCCCCCCCCCCCCCTCCCCCCGTTTCCATACAATCCTATGCAAATCTTCTTCAAAAATGCTACTCACCTTGACATGATCAAATCGGAGTGCCCTACTCCCATTGGATGATGTTGCCGAAAAGCGCACCTGACAAAATTGTTGGAATGCGGATGAGGGGGTTGTCGAATCTGTGGCGGCCATCGTTGCCCGCGCCTTCAATTATTCACTTCTCCCAAGACTGTTGCACGTTTTGCTTCTTATGTGTTATAACTGCAAATATCGCTTCTTGCAATTATTATATAAAAAACCGATTTCCCACAATCGAATGCACTCCCACCATCCACAAAAAGCACATATATGCGCATGATTAGTACAAATAATTCACATTATAACAATAAAAAAATATTTCACTAAATAGCATCTCGAGTTAAATGTATCCTGTTGCATATGAGGATGCCGGCAACTTCGACCACCATATAATAGTGATCCTATTTCAGAAGACCATAAGTTGCGAATATATATATATATATATATATATATATATATATATATATATATATATACGTACTTACATACATATAGCACAGTGGGGTACTGAACGAAGAAATGGCTACATTAAATGAATCATCCAGTGCTATTTAAACATGTAAAAGAATACCAAAATAATATAGAGAAAAATCAACGATATCAAGCTATTTGCACACATGCAAAGATGTAAAATACCACTGTCCTCGTAAAAAAAAGCGACATCACAACGATCCGCTTGCTAATGGCTAAGCTCTAATAATGCAAACATATATATATATATATATATATATATATATATATATATATATATATATATATATATATATATATATATATATATATATATATATATATATATATATATATATATATATGTATATATTAAACAAAAAGTAAAAATATACACCATAGTTGTTTAAATGGGTAATATGTAATCAATTTTGTTTGAAATTCAGCAGTGAGAAAAACTATTTCCGGTTTCACTACATTTGCATATGGAATATTTAAAAATTTGCATAAAACAATGAATAAAAAAAATGCAACGAACACAAAAATGAATGTCACCATTGATAACCATAAAAAAAGAAGTCAACTAAAGAGCACTGCATTGCACTCATGCTGTCCGTTGTCTTTGAACGGTCTTAACAACTCAAATGCACGTAGGCCATCTAGCAATATTCGATTGTTAAGCGTCCTCTCACCTATGCAAATCCAAAATTAAGAACCATTGATAGTCCATTAGGCAACTATACCATTAAATGAAATAAACTATTCGAACGAGCACATCAAATCACCAAATAAACCTATACGACTCATGCACACTCTAACCAAATTTAAGTGAGGTTACACAGATGCCACAATGGATTTGGTGAAATTACTAGACCTAGACTTAGGTCCTTATTCTTATTTATACATAAAGTTATGCTTACCTCCCCAGTTCCACTTCTATCCTTCCCCCATCAGAACTTTTTCGGAAAACGCAATAGTACTCTCAAGGAATTTCCAGAATCTTTTTCCGTCCTCATAAAATTCTGAAGTGATCGACTTACGAGTGGAGCTTATTCATTCAACGAATTCTATACTGAAAACTATAAAACGCAATCCATCCTCAGAAGATACTACGAGAAACCATAAAAAGAAAAATAAAAACAATAAACTATTGCAAAGAATTTTGGTTTATAAGGAATTTTTTTATAGAATTGATTTCATTTCTCGATAAATTTGCGAAAAAAAAAATGTTTTACTGCAATGTGCAATTATTGCAAAGAAAGTGCGCATATTGCATATGAATGAATGCAATATTTCGGTGTCTTTAGTGTTTGGCAATATGGCCACATGACATGTATCAAACACAATGAGCTCGTCTCAAATCGTATCGATACAACTTCTATTGCTACTGTAACGATTGACTAAAATTGCTTCAATTTTAGAAATACTTTTAAATGAAACATTTTCTATAACTATGTGAAGAAAATTCAATAAAAATGGCTATCAATGATATATATCCATATCATGAGTGATTACAGAAAAAAAGTCGATAAAATAAACAATCAAAAAAAAAAAAAATGAAAAAAACTTTTTAGAGAAACTCAAACATCCAGGCATTTATAAGGCTTGTAAATATTGCTTTCGTATTATATATCATCCGATCAAGTTTGCTAAAAAAATTCAGCATTTTTATAAATATAAATCTCAACAATAATGATGGAAAAAGATGAAAAAAATAATAATCTTTCAATTCAAAAATAATCCAAATTAATAAAACAAACACTTTAAAAAGATGCAAATCTATAGATATAAAATATACGAATAGAAAGAAAAAATTATTTAGAAAAGAAAAATTTCTATTATATTTTCCAAAGATTTTTCATCTAATAATAAATATTTTCTTCAGTAGATTTATAACTTTGCAATACAATCAATAATTGTATTCTCTATTGAATAGATGATGCTAGTTGATTGCACCTTTAAATAAAACAAAAGATCAATCCAACATCGTCGACGAACGATCACTTTTCAATTGACTTAACGCACTATATCCTCGTCGTAAATAGAAATATAAATGTGACCGGAAATCACTAACCATATAATAACGGTGGTATTCACTATTTCAATGAGATACTGAGGAATGTCAATCGGATACACATATATACTCAGCAGAAAACTTTAATATTGATCTCGTTTATCCCCATATAAGGAATCTGATCTATGGGAAAGTCTCTCTATTCAACTTCGACGACTCAAATTTAATAAATTGCATGTGGGAAATACAAATTTCAATAGTGGAAAATGTGCAATAAATCGAAATAATAATTGTTATCGCGTTCGTAACATTTATTTATAGAGAAGAATCCTTTGTCGAATATTAACATATGCAAATAGGCAGAAAATAAACTGCACATGAAATGCAAATTTTTGTTTTAGAGGAATAAAAATTGTTAGAATGCATTTCTAATCATAAACATTTAGAAAAATTTCCCACTTGCTAAATCGTTCATATCACTGAAATCATATTTGATAATTTCTTTTTTCTTGATAAAGTATATTCTTCAAGCTTATATTCAAATTAAAATTAGTGATACAATAAAGAGATTTAATTAAGTTGGATGAGGAAAATGAGGGAAATTCTTTAGCCTTTATATCCGATGATATATCTAATCACTTATACAATATCGAACCGCAAAATGCTTAAAGAAAAAAAAAATTACATTATTAAAATGGTGTCATTTAATTATGAGGTCTATATATTTATCAACAATTACCTCTATCGGTAATAGTTAAATGATTTCCATATAAAACGATCAAATTGTGCTTACAATCAAATATTATATTTGCATATCTATGCGATCATCGTTCAAACCGTAAATGTTAAATGCAAATTGAATTCACATTCAACGTTAACTATGTCGATTACACCGAAATCAATAAACGCCTCATGTTTGAATACAAACAGTGTTTCAACTGCATGGCTACTTTTTTATTTCATTCGTTTTGAATATTGCCATTATGCATTATGCTTACCAAAATCACATATTACTTCCTCTACCCACTATTCTTCTAGTGTTCTAATCTTATTTTGTATTCTCTACTCTTTTCTACCTTCCTCTCTTTCCGACTGAAAAACAAAAAAAAAAGAATAGAATAAGCTAATCATTTTTCCTTAAATATGCACCTCTGCTATATATACCTGTACACAACGAACCCATACAAAATGCCACTAATTATGCCTCTAAAAGGAGATTTGTACAAATATAAGGTAAAAGTTAGAACTATTGCCGAATTGGTGTGTTCAATCTGATCTTCGACAGACAACTATCGAATGCTTTAACGCAGGTCTATGGATGTCCTTTTTGCACGAATAATAACTCAGTGAAAAAAGGCGAGACATCCGCGGATATCAAGACCAACTCTTATTGCCTTTGTCATTTTTCTTCGTCACCTTAAACCTCACTATTTTCTTTATTTCTGTCTCTTCCTATCATACTGGAAGAGGCTCGACAAAAGGACTGAAATGGATATGGGCGTTCTAATTAAGCGTCTACCCGAGATGGATCCATCAGTGGCAACGGAAGGGCGATGCATGATAGGGCAGAGGACAAGCAAGAGACAACTGGTTATGCACGCTCATTTAGTGTCCTCTGATGCGACAAAGGCAATGCCGATGTGTGAGTGAGAGCAATCCAACACGCTCACCATCACTCCCACCCACAACCTTCGTTTCTCTATTTTCGTATTTGGGAAGCGCATCCATCCCATCGCCGATTGACCACTTGTTCGCAACAACCTCTCACTGCTTCCGCCCATCGAACAAAGACTTCGGAATTCATTGCTTACCAGACGAACAAATCTTCTTGCAAACAAATCATTGGTCATTTTGTTGGTCATTTTTTGTCTTTCAAGAAATACTAATGTAGAAATCTGCACTTCGCCACTATTTAAGTTCTTCCTTCTCCTTTTCGGCGTTAAGCGAAAGAAATCCTTCTTTATAATTAATGAATGGAGAACCTTCTTTCTAGAAGCAGTAGAGAAATATTTTTGCATGACTACTTCGGATTTTTTTTTTTGAAAACAAAATCTCGAGAAAGATTTTTGCATTTCGAATTCTGAAGCATCATCTGAAGGAGGCGAAGAAGAACGAAGATTCCGTGTGCAAAACTTTTGATCATTAGAACTGTCGTCTAAAAAAGGATATATCATTTGAAATAGATCCAAAAATGTATAAAATATATTTCAAGCATCAAGACAATATTGTCATATATTGCACCCCATAACAATCGAATAAACGATGCGCTAAAATGCAAAAAAAAAAAACATTACAATGTATACATATATTCCTCCTATACAACCCAATAACCCACTCATGTGATAAATAACCCTCATTCGTAGGAAAGAAATTAAATCTTGGCTAATTTTAAAATAACCTACGCACAATTGCTTTACCTCAGTTTCATCTAATATCCCTTATTTCACTTATAGTCCACAAATCTTTCAAATACACCTGTTTCATGAAGTCAAGAGTCCATTGATGACAGTCACATCGGAAACGCCCTACATTACCGTTGTGTGTGCAATCTATTAGGTGGAACGATTTGTTGAGTTCAAATCGACAAAGCACATTCCAGTGCCTTATGAAAATCTTCGAAAAAAAAAGATTGTGGGAAATACTGGACTGCCAATAATATAGTCTTGCGTAAGGCAAGCGAATTTTTATTTCTATCCTCGATTCACTCTCTCTCCCTCTTCTCCCTTCATATTTTTGAAATTTTGACACTTTTGTGAAACCCTATTAATCCCTCCTAGTCTCATTCAAATCTTCTAACGAGAAAAGTCAATGCATTTCCTTTTCAATTAAAGATGCTTCCTGCCTTTTTAAGTCTTTATAATGCCTCCTAAATTGCAATATTCGATGATGCTCACTTTATTTTCCCCGTTAAAAATTAAAACACAATTTCGAAAGAATCTTTAACGCTTGCAACGAATATATAGTATAGGCATGAACAACGATTCCCCTTGAATCAATCATCGAATCAACACATCTATTGCACGCATCTCATCATGCAATCATTAATTGCGCACATTTTTAAGACGCATCGCATTTATGGTGATGATGATAGAAACACATCCAGAAAGCATCATCCAATTTTTGCATTTAGAAAGAAGATTTCTGATGGATAAAGAAAATATTCTATTTTGCTCCGCGGAGTCGAAACTCTTAAAAAATTAGACTTGATTAGGAATTCGTTGCAATCATTGAGGCCCCTCCTCTCTCTCTCTGAGCTATGAAGCCATCGAAAAAATAATTAGTGACTTCAAATCTTAGAAATCACCGGGAATACGGAAAACTCCAAAAAAGAATAAACCTTTAAACATTTTAAGACAAGAAAATTGGAACTAAGACTATTTTTTGATGTTCTACAGTATGGATGGATGCAAGAAAGATAATGATGCTAATGATGAAATCAGACATGATGAAAGGAAATACTTCCGAGGGTTTATTCCACTTAACTTCGCATCGAAAATCTCATATTCGCATGAGATTTTTGTTATGCTGCACTCCTCCATCAAAATTGTGCTCTTTGTATGTGTTCATGATTTATCTGTATGCCTTATATTAGAATAGAAATAAACCCTTTTAAGCATCGGAAGTGTTTTGATGTGTTGAACGCTTTCTATGTAACACACTTCAATGCATGCAGTGAACGCTCAATCTGATTTCATCAATAAAGAATCCACAACGATAACGCTCAGAGATGGTTTGTTTAGCCGAGTTAGTACCGCGTTAAACAGCGTTATTGCTACTTCACCCAACTCATGAAACATTCAAAACGAGAATATTCCAACTTTATAAACCCAAAAATGCTGGAAAGAGAAAAGATAAAGGTGAGAAGACAGGGACATGTGGACCTTATGAAAGTAATGTGGCGGTGGGTGGGGGAAGAATTTTGCTCTTTTTAAGAGCAGATGCCCTTAAAAAGAGCGAAATAGGCTTATTCCCTCACGGAGAGGGAGAGGAACGACTGTTGCTACTTCGCCCGTTAAGGACGAAAGAAAACATCTGCGCAGGCATTCAATTGGCAGCACAACCATTCCAACTGTTCACTAAGAAAAATAATGAACATTTTTGATTGTGTTCTCCCTTATCGCAAGTGTACTTCATTTATCTACTGATACTGTCAAGTGTGAATGAAGGAAGAGAGGTTAGTAGCAATGGATGGCCAAACCGCCATTCCCCCCCCCCTCTCCCCATTTGAAAGAGTGGTGCAAAATTTAAGCTTTGTACTTGAACAAAGAGGCGAACATTTGGCTTCGTGAAAATACTTCTTGCTTGCGTAGTAATATCGACACCGTTTATGTTAGATATTATGAAGTGTTTTCTTTTCAAAAATTAGTGAAGACAGCATTCGAGAATGCTTTCGTTTATTTGAAAGAGAAGAGGGTGTCAGGCAAAGAGTAAAACTGCAAGAGGGATAATTTTAGGTTACCAGCTGGGAAGACTAATAGAGGCAAGACGATACGAGCAGCGAAAGTGACTTCCTTCATGATAACGGATGGTTGACGAACAGAATGGAGGAAGGATGGACGAAGGTGGAAGAAGATCGTTCTTTCAGTGTGAAGAATTAAATTTGGTGCTTGCTGCCCAATGCACCACGACAGTCGAGGCTAGATAGAAAGCTATGAATAAAGGGGCAAAAAGGAAAATCGCAACGCTTGCATTAAAAAAATCAGCTGTTGAACGTACAAGTGCTGCGTCCATCGGGTGGCATATGGAAATGCTATTTCTATACGAGTATCGAAGGTCGTGTTGTAATTCGAGAGGTGATGCTCTTATCTGAAGCATGTAAAAATAAGCTGAAGACTGAAATGAACAACCTGAAACGAGGATAGACGGAGCTGCAATAAGCAAAGATCTCGAACGCAACGTTCCGGTATTGGAAACGACACGAAGTGACGAAATTACTGCAGAAACCAAGGAAGCTTATATATGAGGAATGAAGTAAGGCATACATGTGAACAGATCATAGAAGAGGTTAAGGGTAGGGGGCGGGGGGGGGGTGGGGAAAGGGAGGAGGTGGGAAGGGAAGATCCCATTCCTATTCATAACGCTTATTAAATAACTATTGAATCCTTGCAAAAATCAAAACCGCCCCAAATTCAATCAGGCTGTTGTATTTTATGCAGAAATAGATGTGCGCATAAAACAATATAGCACGATATGCGCATTTTGCAATGCATTTCGTAAAAACAATTAATCTTATCATTTCTCAAAAGATAATACAACTAAACCTTTAAATGTATTTCCTGTGCAATCTAACAATTACGTCGAAAAGGCGTTAAATAAGCATTTTCTATTCGCATTCTATGATTAGCGCAGAAATATGTTATCATCGCGAATTTGGCATTACCTTCAAATATGCAAATCAATAAAAGGCTAAAATAGTGGTACCAACTATTGCACACATTATCAAGAATTATTGCAATTATCGTATCGCTGCAAATCGAGTCATACATAAACGGTTATCCCCTCTCCCTCTCCCCTTCCCATTCTCTTTAATTGCGGCAAAATAAGCGTAAGTGGGATGACCGGCAACAGCATCACGGCAAAAAGATGAGAAAAACTGCGAAGGAAAAACTTCCCGCTGAACGGTTGTCGGGGAATGACGTCACGTTGAGATACGACGTGTATATTCGTTTATTTTCATTGCCAATAATACATCGTCAACCAAAAGCAGATCGAAATTATTGCGAGCTCCAACATTGATTAGATGCACCCCTCTTTGAGCGATAATTCATGGGTATTTAATAATGTTGTAAGTCACAATCCCAAACTTTCTCTACCTTCCCTCGAAATTCCATACTTTCGTTAGGAAACACATCATGTCCATCCTGCAAATAGCTTCCGCCCTTCTATTTCAAAGTTACTGTCGAATGAACATTCCTAATCATCTCTGGCTATTCCTGTGCAAGATCTATAGTTTCGACTTTCAAATGGTACAAAAAGGTTGCTTCAATTCACCGAGAAAAAATCATATCAACCGACAACTTATATCCGCGAAAGGCGCCTGAATGTCACGGACTTCTCCTCACCTATCCTTAGATACTTATTTTACCTTAACCGCATTCCTCTCTCCAACGGATCAATTTTGGTTATAACGCATAAAAATCCTCATTATAACTCAGACTAGAAGTTGGCAATAGAAGGGTCGAAGTTCACTTAAGCCGACGTGTTATTACTTATGAATATCTGAGTATATCCTTCGGTAGATCAGGTCTACCGTAAAAAGCACTAGTACCCTCTTCCCCGCCCTCACTACACCGTATTTTATTTCGATCTTTATAAAACGCGAACCTTTTTACTTTTTCTGGCAGTCACTTCAAATAACGTTAAATACTGAGCTACTCATTTGTTTCCAATTTTTTCGTTCGGAATTTAAGCTTGAAGCAATATTATTATTGCTTTTCCGCTTGCTCTACTTTATATTGATCTTTCAACAAATTATCTTTATTCGTGTGGCGTATGGCATGTGAAATGTTCGCCGCATGATCTAGTAATAAAAAATAGCGATTTCACTCCCATTTTAGACAATCAATTTCCATTCAGAGCTTCCCAGCTATCTTCCCAGATACCACTCAAGTACCCGTTTAGTTCAACAAACCTACCTCGTTTACTAACTTCGCTAATCCATTCGTCGCTCAAAAAGCATAATATTTCAGATTTTTGTACTGCTAATTGTTATGCTACGAAAGTATTTCCGCAGAAAATGTCAAATATTTCAACACTTAAAATCATCAAATTCCCTCGTCAGCATATTCAAATTAGCAATGAAAATGCGCAAACAATCGAACAACCACTGCAAACTAAAACTAGAGTTGAGGTGGACGTTTAGGTTTTAGCTGAAGCTTGGTTTTCAGCCGACATTTATGAAATGCATTCGGTTTCGACCGAATTTCAGAAACGATTTAAATCTTGTCACTCAACTAGTCACCAACAGGACTTCCGCCTCTTTAGCGTCACTGTAGGTTAGTAGAGGTAGAACCACTGAGGAAGAGCGATTGATGGTCTTAAAAACCAATGATGAAAAGACCGGAAATACTTAACTAAGATTTGATTGCTTTCATTGTGTAATGGTAAAAAAATGATATACTTGGTTTAATTCCACGTAAACAATCATGAAACATTGCACGAAATCCTCCCTTTTACCTACGGAGAATAAAATCATCTGTTTGGATACACTTCTATGATAGCGATAATGCATCCGACTATATTACTTACCTGTCTGCGGGAATTGTCAGCTATTTTTGATCGTTGAGGTGGTGTCGATTTCGTGACACACTTCTTCGTTCTACTAGTAGCACACTAGTGCTGATGTGGATTCTAACAAAAAAATTCTGAAAGTAAAGCAAGAGGTCAAATATTCGCTATATAGAATTACCATTAAAGATTCCTCCAAGAAGCAGACTATTAAGGTACATAAACATAATTAAAAGAGGTGTAAGGATCAAAAATTAAAAGACGTGCATTTACGATACAATTGTACTATAGCGTTTGAAGTACTAAAGAAGATTGCGCAGACCCTGCCTGGACACTGAAGGAGGTCAGTTTCTGATTTTCTTAGATAGAATTTTCGTCCTCTGCCCCCACTCCCTCCTCCCTCACCCATATCGTCTCTCTCTGAAGGTGTCCTGCTAGCAAAAGCCGCCCCTTCCTCTCGCAATAACATTTACTTTGCGGAGTTTTTTTTCTCGCTGGCTTCTCGCCTTACATCCATACCGAAATTGTTCCGCGATGATCACATCATGGCGAGGATGACCTCTTCCAATACTCATTCACCATCAAATCTTATTTCTAACTCCAATGTGAAATTTTTTCCACCATCTTTGTGCTCCAGTTCAGTTGCCAGAGGCATCCCTCGCGTATCGCTGAAAATAAACGGACCCGTTTGAAATATTGGAATCCCTTGATCAGATGACCTTCTCAAGAAATGAAAGATCTTGAACTGAGTATAAGTCGATATAAGGGAAACGAAGGAAGTCCTGCCTCAAACAAGTGCGTCGAGAAAATATAAATTATAGTGGTCCAAGCAGTCTACTGTCCATGAAGATACAAATATTTTCATGCCAAGTTTATCCTGAAATGAGAAAGAGATGTGAAAAATATCGGAAGGCGAGATCAGAGTGGAGGGAGGGTAGTGGAGGGAAGGGTGACCAGGGACATGAGAGGTGAAGATGAGTCAAAAGACAATCAATTACCTACAGAAATGAACACACCGCCGTTAACGCATCACATAAGACCACTGCTCCACAGGGGAACATCGACCAAGCTAGTCGACCAGCACCTCTCGTCTGAGGAATCAGCCGAATCACAACGCGTTAACTGGACGGTTACGGTTCGTTGAACTTCCAGCCTAAAATCATACCCCCATCCCCCCCATCCATGTTACACCCTTCAACCGTTGAAATCATGATCCACTGATGACAGCCGCTTAAGCATTCCAACTGTAGCATATTTCAACAAGCACAACAACAAAGACAGAAATCATTCTCAACGGTTGGCAGCAACAATCGATGCCACTCCCCATCGTTTTCGACTTTTCTAGGAGAGCACATTCCTCTTTTTCTCTGGTACCTCTTCGAATGAGTGAATAAATGACGCTCTTTTTGAGCTCCTTACCGCATCGCATAATTCGGCTCAATTTCCCGCCAATCGTATCCAATCAAATCTAAAGGCCACACCCATTTTTTGAATGTACACTTTTTAGTGTTGCGTCTTACTCTTTATTACTACGGTATTATTGGTGAACTATTGCAATAGATGTGTGCAAATACAGTACTCCAAGAAAAGTTGGCAAAGTTCCGAGTGCGCGAAAAAGTTGTTTTGCTAAGTTTGCGAAAGAATTTTCTAAAAAATTTCAAGTTTCATAATAATCAACGGAGGATGATAGATGGGATGCGGTGATTGAGTGTATTGTATAAGGCATCAAGTTTAGAATGTTTACATGGCGGGTTGCTTGAATCAAGCTTGATTTCCGGTATTAAAGTCGTGGAAATATTATTTTTTTTCTCGCTGAGTTATGTCCATCTTTCGAATCTACTTAAAATTTATACTATGTATGTGTTAACGATTGATCTATCATTATCAACTGAGTGCTTATGATCTTTGTGATTGTGGTGATCTTCACATCTGTGTTGATCTTGTTGATGATCTCTCATCGTTTGCCTTCAGGGCAATAGGCGAACATATAAATAGGCTGCTGTTTTAATTGCTGATCGGTTTGTGTTTTTTATCGTGTTGTGGTTATTGTTGATGGTAACAAAATAGTTTCGTTATTTCGTTGGAGTCTTTCACACGATGGAAACGACCAGCATTACGCAACAAACGAATATAGCCGATCAGCGCATCCGTTTGATTCATTACTACTTATCGATTCTCTACAAATTGAAATCTGAAATCTACTAATTGGTAAATCTTGAATAAATGTTTATACTTAACGATAGTTGTTATATCCGATGTGGTGTATTTTTTGTCTGTTTCAACTTCTACTCGCTATTCGCTATTCTAATCTGTTTTTTAAGCCAACGATCTTCAGTGCTGAATTGCTCAACTTGGCATCCTTCATTGTACGATGGTTGTTGCACTCGCAATTCGTCGTGCAAATTTCCCTTTCAAGGTTTGCTTTTAACTTTTAATAGAGGAGGTAGAAGCTTCATTCATAAGGGCTATGTCTTAAATAAGAGGTATATTTAAGTATCTAATTTTATTACACATTATTTCCTCGCTAATTTTACGTTTTATTTTCTCACCTTTATTCTAAATTTTCTCTTACGATCGTTGAATTGTAAAGCTTTTATTTACAAAGAACAAAGAAAACTGCAATAAAACAGTGATAAGATTAGTGAAAGACAATACGTGTATGTACGGATATATTAGCAATCACAGAAACAAAGTCTTACGTTCATATAAAGCATTCGTTATATGTGAACGAAAATGCATTTCATTGAATTCAAAACAAAGAACACAATGCGATCCGTCAAAAGAAACAGCTTTCCGTTCTCGGCAAGCTTTTCCGGTAATTGAATAGTTCTGAAGTAATTATCGCCGAATATGCAAGTTTTTTATTTTGCTCATCGAATATGATCATTGTTCCCCAATGGGAATATTCGTGAAGCCATATACAATCAACTAACCAATAGCACAATCAAGCTGAAATAAGACCCATAATCAAGCATTGTATCACTTATAGATATCACTGCCAAAGAATCGAATATAATTTGAATATGTTAAAATAATTTTTATCTTATTGTAGCATTCATTATTACTAAGGCGATATGTATCGATACAAGCAGCGACACTTCCATCGACAAGTGCAAAACCGATCGAGAAAATTCGAAATATTGGTATGCAAATTTTTTTCATTTTTTACCGATTTAATACTTAATCATCTCAAATTGTGATTATTAATTCAATATGAAAAGGTTTTATAGTTCGTTTATCGATAAATTTAATAAATTGAAGAGACAGTATGTCTCCTATTTCATAATCCATTGCCGCAAACAAAAATTTATCTTTGAATCTCAATGCCAATCTTATTGAACTGCGAAAAGTGGGAAAAAAAATAATCCAATTCACAAAAAAAAATCCAACTCATTTCATCCAATTCTTTAGTAAGGCTTATATAAATCTAATTACTATCATGATCGAATTGAACTGAGGCATTTGTTCAAGTTGATGTTCAATAATAGTGAAGAGATTTTTTGTAACTATTGTTTTAAGGTATATCGGCGCATATCGATTCTGGGAAAACAACAGTGACCGAGCGAATTCTCTATTATGCGGGCAGGATTGACTCAATGCATGAGGTAGTTAGTTGTGTTTATTTATGAAGCTATAGGGATCTTCAAGATTTTGCATTCGAAATGAGATTCATTGAAGCAAAATTTTTGACTTTTCAAATATAAATAGTTTACAGCTTTATTATCCGTTTGTTATAAATAGAAGTTTCACTTTCATTCTAAATCGCATTTTCTATAAATAGTTTTCAATATTCAGCGTTAATTTCTGCTGTTTCTTTGTCGTGGTTCTAATAAGGTCCTCTAAATTATCGTTGCACTTTCTTTATGTGATCTATAATCCTTTTCCTTAATCTTTAACAACTTAGATTAAATGTCGCATAAAATGATAGCAGTTATTACTTAAGGTGACGTTTCAATTTCGGCTTGACATGATCAAATCGATCAGTACATTTTTGCGGACGTATTTTCCATGAAATAATTGGAGGTAATTAGTCGATTATCATCCTTTTCTGTCTAGCGTTTCCTGAGGAAGTGTTTAGTTCCTGTTTTATTCCTATTACGCAATCAACGGTTTTTGTTAATAATCGGTGCAGTGCGAGGCTCTTCATAGGCGGCTTATATTCATTAAAAGGATGCTTGCCTCGTTTGTAGCTCATTAAGGAATGATTAGATTTCATGAACGATGATGCCTTTTCAAAGAAATGAAATATCGAAAAAATTCGACGAATGACCGATGAAATCATTTATCGTCTATTATAGGATCCTGTCCATGACCTGACTCTACTGCAAAAAGACATTTTTTTCATTTTTCATTCGATCAAAATATATTTCTGAGTGAAAGTGGTTTGTGATGCATATAAATTTTCGGTATGAATGTTTTCTGTGAGGTTGGGTGATGAGATGCTTTCCTATGCAAATGATGATACTTGAAGTGTTTCCATGTCGCAGACTGGGTGGGCTTCAAAAATTTCTAGGTAAATTAAATATATTCTTCATGTTCTGCAGCATAGAGACGTGTAGAAGATTATTGATGAGACTTTGCAACATATTGCCGGCTGATTTGTTTTTGGAATACTGTGCTTCCGCATCTCACATGACTCTGATATCATTTTAAGTGGAAATAGAAAAAAGAAACGCTTCTCTCTTCTTGCTTTCATGGATTCTGGCACCCGTGCCTGTTAGGTTACTTCATCAGGCTAAAAATTTTTTGCCCAGATTCTTTGGAATAGCAGTTGTTTATTATAAGATTGTGCGCATCCGTTTAAAGACTTCTCTTCTGAATTTACTTGGGCGTGCCGTTTATCATAGTCGTTGTGAGTAGAAAAAAAAAAGCTAGCTCGAGGAAGTTGCACCTCAAAAATGTGTGGCATAGTTTGCATTTGCATCGAGAATGTGTTGTTTGCTAATATTCTTGATGCTTCAATCCTTTTCAACTTCCAAGCAATGGCTTAGTCATTTCGATTTCGATGCTGTTTGCAGTGCTTGCCTTGTTATCGCTTCCTTAGCAATTATTTCACGCTCATTCTTTACTTTTCACGGTATTTAATTTCCCTTTCTCATATGCGTAGTATATATTGTCTCTTTATGAAACATTAAAATAAATCCGGCAGTTGTGATAGAGGCTGTTTTATTGGGCTTTTTTATTAATCGATTTGTTGTCACTTGTTTACCTGGATTTTCCTTCTTAAAGGTTCGTGGAAAGGATGAGGTTGGGGCGACAATGGATTTTATGGAATTGGAAAGGCAGCGAGGTATAACAATCCAGTCGGCTGCCACATACGTTGATTGGCATGGAACTAATATCAATATTATTGACACACCAGGTGAGCCTTATTGCAAAAACGAAAATATTGCATGAGATGAGATCTCTGTGAGCGGCATTGAGTGAACGGCTCCACTCAGATCTTTTACACTTTGTTTGATCGACTGACATATTTCATATTCAATTTGCGACATCTTTGTTTGCATGAATACGAGATGAATGGGTACTGAGATCTATCCAGCATATGGCAGTTGCACAGCGAAGCATTTTCGCTATTCTATGCTTGTTAAGGCATATGTCTGCGTGTGTTTATAGCACCGTAAACTGCTGTCGACATCCAAGATTGCCTGTAAATTGATTAGTATAACTTTATTATTTGGCAAGCGATTACAGGCATTGATATGCTAACCATCTTCCAACATTCCTCTCCTTTGGGTAAGGGGAGGCGGACGGTATTTGCAACTTTTGGCTTGTTACTGCTTGATATATTTTAAAAATTAGAGGAGATGGAAGGAACGGAGAAGCATACCCTAAGAGATGTCATGCCATGCGTTTTGCATCCTATTTGTCTGGCTAACAACTTTCATTAATTACCAATAAAAATTAAAATGACCTTCAATGGTAGAATGTTAGAATCTGATTGCCTTGTTATGAAGATCTAGTTGGTCTGAAACGCGTGCAAATTTGTTAGCATTTTATAGTTTCTATGATTATTTTGCGCAGCATAAAATCTATGAACGGATCAGGTTTCATTATCCTAACTTTATTGGTTCTCCAGTTGAAATGCAGGACATGAGATATGCATCAACATGTGCATAGAATAATATCGTCGCAATGCGTTCTCTGCGGGGCAAATTGCAAAAGCCGATAGAAGGAGCTGAAAATCTATGAAAAAATTTCACTTGTTTGTCTATCTCTGTCTCCGCCACGACCCCTCGGCTGTTGCACTCACTCCTACAAGAATCCGATACAGAAAAGTCCTTGCCATCCAAGATGACTATGAAGAGGTGCACAGATATTTATATGAGAAGGAGTGATAAACTGATGAAGTTTAGAAGAATGGCCAGAATTTTTGTTATAATAGGGAGTGTTTTTACGTGTTGCGGAGTGTGAGAAAGCAGTTTGCTGATGGAAGTGATTGCCTGATGTTGTTGCGCTACTTTCTGAAGAGGGGTCCATTGATCTCTCATTAACAATGAAGTTTTTAGAAGTGTATTGCTCCCCAAATCAGTTGTCTTCATTTTGTAACAATTGTAGTTTTTGGGCGGATGTTGGTTGAGCTAGGTGAAGGTCGTATTACCAGGTCAGGTAGGTCAGTTTAACAAGTTGGATACTTCAGGTCATGTGGATTTCACAGTTGAAGTGGAAAGGGCGTTGCGTGTATTGGACGGCGCTGTGTTGGTATTATGCGGAGTTGGTGGTGTACAGAGTCAGACATTCACTGTGAATCGGCAGCTGTCTCGATACAATGTGCCGTTCATAACCTTCGTGAATAAACTTGACAGGACAGGCGCAACACCTCTCAGGTGGGCTTTGCCACTTTCGAGTGCGAACTGGAATGGACTCAGTCATACATGTACATTATATATATATATATATATATATATATATATATATATATATATATATATATATATATATATATTTGTTTTTATGTGCTTATATATATAGACTGACTATTTAAAAACAAGCTTCACACAGTTGGATCTGGTTCACTCTTTTCAGGGCGTTAAACGGTCTAAGAAAAAAGCTCGGGCACAATGCAGCAATGCTTCAAATGCCAATCGGCAAGGAGTCGAATTTCAAAGTAATTTTGTATCTTTGCAGTATGATTTTTGTAGCTGTTCTTATAGATAGAGTTCATTTTTTAATTACTTTTATTCCACCGTATTTACTATTTTTATTCATTCAACAGTAAATCTGCGTCGAAGATAGCATTGTAATTTTGAAGGGAAAGGGAGGGAGATGATGTGGAGATAGCTGAAATCATGCGCCTTAGGTGAAAGTTTCATTTCATCAGTGAAGCCAGCATACATTTGAAGCCTAAATATTTTCTCATACTAACCCTCAAAGAGTTACTGTCTATTTCGCTGCGAACTTTAAACTTGCTCCGTTTTTTCGAATATTTCTCTCATGCTATATTTCACGGAAATTTGCTTTTTGCTCGAAAACTCGCACATTTAGATACTTTGTTTTTGCATCATAGTTCACCTCTATAAACGTCCACCATATGCACTGAACGGCATGTTTAGGATATGTTTCTTTAAGCCTGTGGTTAGCTTGTATCTTCTTTCGTTTCTTATGATGCTTTTATGAAATGCAAGCATCTTAAAATAAGTCGTTGATGTTTTCATTATATATGCGGCATTCGTATATTGGGGGATGTTCTCTCCAACGAACGAATAACTCCATATTTTCTTTGTGTAACCTTTAAAATTTCTATTTTTTGGCAACGTTCGTTTTTCAGGGTGTTGTGGATTTAATAGAGGAACAAGCGATATACAACGAGGGGCCGGATGGTGCAATCCTTCGGAGAGATGAAATTCCTAAAGAATTGAGGCCACAAGTAAAAGACTTGCGTCAAGAGTTGATAGGTTATAGTTTTTTTTCTTTTTTTGAAGGGGATCCGGGAAGCGGCGATATGAGCATATCGTTGTCATTCGAATGAGGAGAGGAAAATTTTTTTCATACTTATTAATTTCTATTTTTGTTCACTGATGAAGGAGTGAAAAGATTGACAGAATTTGAGAGTACCGAAAAATAAAACTACTAGAATCTACCAAAAAAATTTTAAAATGCTTCAGGTTTCTTCTATTTAATCCCTCCAGGAAAATATGTCACATTATTTCTGAATTTTGTTGAATTTTGCGTTGGTTTTTTTATAGAATTGTTCTTGCAACATCATCTCCGGAATGATTGCAATCGTGTGGGAATGTTTATTGCTGCTGGAACATCCTTGTCTTGTTGCTTAAGCTTTTTGATAATTTACATGGTAGTCTTTCCATCAGCACCTCTAACGATTTCTTAGCTTTTTTTATCAGTGCCGTTAAGTAAGAGCTCTAAAGTTATGTTGTATAAAATATGGACGTCTTATATCACATAAGAATTACAAATGTCACTTTGTTGACTGCATTTCGTGGACGAATGGGGCTTTAAAATTTGTGAAATTTTATTTTTAATGCAATTGTAATCACAGGTTGGTGGTTGAGAGTGTAGATTTGTTAGCAAGCAACAGAAGGCGAGAAGACAGAAGAAGAAAGGAAGAAGTGCAGTTATTTAGTGACATCTTTAAAATTAGAATTCGTCACCTAGAAAGTAGTCGTTGTGGGGTGTGAATCAATGCAGCCACCTGAGTTTGCTACCCTTCTTGCTTGATAGACATTAACGGTAGAAACGCAAGGGTTATTACGGGAACCCTGAGATGCTGTCAATATCTATATGGCGACCATTACAGCAATTCAACTAGAGTTTCTCATATCGTCTATCTCTATGAATCTACTTGTTGTTTCCAAATCCTTTTCGTCCTTCGTAATGCTAAATTGCTTTGTTATCTCTTTCATTTGCTTGATTTGATGGTGCTATTTGTTGAATTTGCACTATCCACCCGTGTCATATGTTGTAAAAGACTGATAAAACAAGGTGGAATCGTTTACGAATGGTGAAGGTGAAACGGCCGTCAGGAAGAAGATGGCCATTGAGTTTGATCCAAGAAAATGAGGATCCAATTCAAGTAGCATCAGTGTTATTCATTTAGAGCATCTGGCAAACGGCGATGATGAAATAGGCGAACAATTCCTCAACGACGAGGTGCCATCAACCGAACAGTTGCACGCAGGTATACGACGAGCTGTTATCAAACGAACATTCATACCGGTGCTAATGGGAAGTGCCCTCAAGAACAAAGGTGTTCAGTTGATGATCGATGCTATTGTTCGGTATTTACCGAACCCGGCCGAAGTGATCAACAAAGCGAATGTTATTAATAAGGAGTAAGTGGATCCTATTCTTAACTAAAGAAATGGAATTTAATTGCAAGTTAATGCAGATCTCCAGTGTTTTGGACGGATGGTGTGCGATAAAACTTGTGGATTTTTTTTTGAAAGATTTTGATGGAGGACAATTATTATTTGAGAACCTGTTTCGGCTTCCAAAAATTTTAAACAGGTTTCAATAGACAAAAAGAGGAGAGGGAAAGATTCAAGCTTTCACGGCGATGTAAATCAAATGCATTGAACAGTTAGCTCGAGTTGGAGGTGATGAGGTAGTTGACTTATTTCAACTAGTTATCAATCCTTTATCTGAATATTTCCAGAACCGAGAAGGAAGAAACGATTGTATTAAGTTCGCGACGAGATGGTTCTGAACCATTCGTGGGTCTTGCCTTCAAACTTGAGGTATGATTAGGTTTTATTCACCATCAATCCTTCACTTATAACTATTATAACCGATGATTATATGGGATGGATAAGGTGTTTGAAAGGATTTCGCTACAATAATTTTAATATTGGACGAGAAGGAAGTCACTTTAGTCACCGTGTTGCTTCTGAAGCATTATATACCCTCTGAGTCTATTGTCATGCAGAGTTATAGCCGTTGCAATCGAATATATTGAAGCAAGACTCATCGATAGTTTTAACTTGCCTTCTAGCGATGTGATCGCAACATTAAACGCTCAAATGTGGGCTCATTTCTGACTGAATATATATGTATGTGTTTCATAATAACGAAATATTAGAAATACTTCAGATTATCCTCAATTTATAATTCGCATCACCAGTTTCTTGCCTGGTGTTGAGAGTTACTAATTTCAGGCGGGGAAATATGGTCAGCTAACATATTTCCGTGTTTATCAAGGGCAGCTTACGAAGGGTGATACGATTATAGCGAGCAGAGATGGACGTCGTGTACGTGTGCAAAGATTGGCGCGTATGCATGCCGATTCGATGGAGGTTAATCGCGTCTCGTTTTTCTTTTCTCGTTTCGAGTGATAAAATTTGAATTTCAACTATGCTTCAAAAATTACATTTCAGCTGCTTTTTTGAATTTCTTTGGATAGGAAAGAAATTTTTGAAGTATAATTAGTCGATGAAATGATAGTCCGCTTTAGGAATCTCTTTTTTTCATTTTTTTTACGTAGATTTCAAAAGTGTGTAACACTACAACATGATTTTTACAGAGGAAATTTTTTGTGAAAATCGTTTTACTCCTGAGAAGTCTGAACGTCTCTATATATTGAATTCTTTTTCTGGTTATAGGGCAGCATGAGGGATGAGGTCAATAAAATATGAGTCAATAAATTTCAGAAATATGTAACACTATAAAATATTTCGAATCTCAGCAGTGTTCAACAAATCGTTATTAATTGTATGGGAAAATATCGCATAAAATTACAAATATTGCAATATTTCAACTGCTTTTACAAATTGCGAGAGTATTTATTGCAGTTCCTTTCAAGATTTCATTTCTCAAAGATATATTTCTGCTGCCATTAAGTTAGTTACGTTCATCTGAACTCATCGGTAGACATCAAGCAGTTTGCGATATTGTATAAATTTTTTAGAATATAACCGAAATTTTTCTCTTTTTTAACGCCGAAGTGATAATCACTCCTTGATTAAATTGTTATTTACTGTTAAAAGCAGCGAAATACTTCGAAGTCGAAGGAAGTTGAAGATAATTCATTTTCTTCACTTATATTTCTCTATCATTTTTTGCAGTGCACAATTTTCTCGTCTCTCAAGCATCCGTCATTTTCAATTTTTTTTTTTTTGTTGGGAATTATATTGTAGAATATATACGCTTGAATTGACTTCATTTTTGGTAGTACCTCAATAGAATTGCTATTTTCTCTCCTTCCTTTTCTTCCTCCCTCAATACAGCTCACTCCGCTTCGGACCCGGAACTTCCGCTCAAAGCCTCTAATAGTGTTTTCGCTGCAGGATATTCAAACAGCATACGCTGGTGATATATGTGCAACGTTCGGATTGGATTGCCATTCCGGTGAAACGTTTTGTGGTGATGAATCGTTTATTGCACACTGTGTACGTTTTATTCCACCGTTTTGTTTATTTACTTTCCGATTATTTGTTTAACGAGTCAATAATAGTTTTTGAATAGATATTTCGTTGTCTTATTCGCTGTTTTGCGTTTTCTGGTACTTCAGCTGTAGCAAAGTCAATAATTATTATAAATAAAAAGCGTAGATTTATTTATTCTTTCTGCAGTTGCGAAATATTTGTTTCTGAATGCCATTTGTCTGAATTTAATTCGGCGTTTAAAATTCATGGATTCGTCTGAAGCATTGCTCTTTATTTAATTTAATTCGTTTGAGGATACTGTCATTGCGGTATGGAGCAATAAATAAATAAATAGGTAAAGTAGGTAAGTTATAGTAAAGTGCATAAATATATCAAAACATTGAGTTGTTTTCTTATCGTAATAATAGATTATACCGTTTATTCATATGTGCAAATTGAGCTGATCAATAGCCAGATAACCAAGATGATAGGAGATCAGCTGAGCAAATAGTAGAGTATAGTTTCGCTGATATTGTAGAAGTTTCGATCTCCTTAAAGGTTAATTCTGCATGCCAAAGAAGTGCGGCTAGCTCAGTTCAAATCGTGATTATGACCAATTCCTATCGCTTCTTTCAATTTTAGAATTTTCTCGACTTCATCCTTGATTTCCTGTCCTCAGTAGTATTAGGTGACAATATCGAATAATTAGGGCGCATAAGTTGCCTCTAAAGTTGTACATTTTATAACGTTTGCTGCATCTAATCGTGGCATGAGCAGATTCTCCGATTTGGATTTCGACTGCTTAGTGGCCCATTTTATACGTTCATTAAATCATCGGAAATGACCATTGTTTTCAGGAATCAATGCATATACCGGAACCGGTGATATCGATGTCAATCAAACCCGTCAACAGGAAGGATGGTGAAAATTTCTTAAAGGCACTAACACGGTTCACTAAAGAGGATCCAACATTCAGACGCGAGTACAACAAAGAAGCAAAGGAAACTGTTGTCTCTGGAATGGGCGAATTGCATTTGGTATTATTTCCTTCTTCGATATATCGTGCAATTTCGAAAGGGAACGGGGGCATGAGAAAGACACTATAAGTTTCGCAAAACTTGGAGGGGATTATATTTTAGGGGCTGAAGACTTGAACATTGATGAACATATAATCGATTCTGTTCTAGTTATATGATAGAGAAGTGCCAATGTTTGTCACGCAGATTAATGGGATGGGAACGGGGGAGGAGAGTCATTGAAAGCCTCATCAATAACACACTTGCTACAGGTGGTTTACTTACATAGTTCGGAGAATCCACAACTTTCTTGACCAGCTTAATGATGGAAATTCTTATTTCATGCGTTGCAGTTGTAATAAGTTCATTTTAGCACACGACTTTTGATGCAGTCTTTCCTGTGTTACATCACTAGCCATTCTTCACTTAGAGGACTCTATTAGATTTTATGTCCTGATAGCTAATTTCCATTTGAGAGGGAGAGAGATGGTTGATCTGTGGTATATGAGTTGAAATCAGGAAGCGTGAAATCGTCTCCTTGATGAACGCCATTCGAAGTTGGCGAACGAAGTAAGAAGCATCTTAAAGTTGAACCTCACTTCTGCTTTTAGTTTCACTGGAAATGTTTTTTTAAAGCGACCACCCAGGACAGTTGCTTTAATTGCTTGAATAGAGGTGACGGAGCTTGTATTTTTTGCGGGTTTTTCTTCACGGCCTTACTTCACTCATTTTGCTTGCTGTTTGTATAGACGTTTCAATATTTGTTATATTAATAGTGGAACAGTAAGCTAGAAGATATGAGGCATTGGTATCGCATTTTGCTGTGTGAGACTTTTCCAAAATGTTGTTTTGGAATGGTTGGTAAAAAGAGTAGTTAAATTAAAAAAAGAAAGGTTTTTCGATAAGGAAAAGGATTTCTTAAGGAGGTCTTCGAAGAAGAGTTTATATTCTTCAAGGATTTTTAGTAGTGGATTTCCTCCCGAAGTTCATCCAAGGATCTCTCTATTGATGTATCACTTTGTCAATGGTCTCTTGATATCTACCCAATTTCTGGAGGCATTTAGAGATGGCTGAATGCGTGATCATCTACTATCGTTTCCTAATTACCTCTGAAATGTTAAAAGCTGATTCCTTTTAAAGAAACTATTGACGTCTCTTTCTATTATCGTCTTTATTTGTAGGAAATTTATGCGCAACGAATGAAAAACGAATTCAATTGTCCCGTCGAATTGGGCAAACCGACTGTTGCTTATCGAGAATGTGTTGCTGCTCCTTACAAGTATTTTTTCTTTGTTTTTTACTTTTTAAACAGATTTTTTTTATTATTATTGAAGAATTAATCTTCAGTTCATGATATTATTTGTTTGATCTGTAATAGCATCAAATGTTTTTAATTGTTTTTAATCTCATAATTGTTCATTTTCACTACATAGTGAAAGATAATAGGATGTGATGGGGGTGGGCATCTTAATTGATGAGAAAATTGGAATTACTTGGTGACCGATTTATAGCAAAAAATTTCACATTTATTTCACATATTTCGAATTGATAGGAAAAAGGTACCGAAAAAGAGAAGCAATTTAATTGTTTACTTTTCTAATAATTTAAATTTATATCCGCTGTCTTTTTTTTCTCTTTTTGTTCGCTGTTGTTTTCTGTCAATTAGAGAAATGCCCAGCACTACGTTTCAGAACTGATTTCAAGCCCTGCATTGTCTATCAACGTCAAAATTACTGATATATTCATTGTGAATCGAAAATATTTAAGAAATATATGAGTGAACTTTGAAGGCAGTATGATGGAGCGGCCTAAAAGAGCGATATCAAATTAGGCTATTTTTACATGGAATTTTCTGACATGGTTGCAGTTTAGAACAATTTATGTCAAAGTTGCACTCATTTCCCCCCCCCTCCACCCCTATTTAGAAGACAAAGGCTTGTGTGTGCTGCAAATCTGTATAACTTATGACTTATGTGCTGTGAGTTTACTATCACTAACAATGTGCTGCAAGTTTACACAACCCATGCATATTCTTATTGAGGAGGAAGAGTTATTTTTAACCCTGGAAATCTTGGCAAAGCGCAGAATCAGTTTATAACGTTTCAATATGTTGTTATTCCCCGTTGCAGGAACTTGGAGGCCGAATATTTGGATGGAAGGAGCCTATACTAGCTCATTAAGCTCCTCTTTCCTCTTTCCGTTCAAAAAAAATCTGTTGATATTGTTGTGCAGGTGATGAGTAAGCGTCGTAGGAATGGGCATCATTTCACTCGGATGTGCTTTGGCCACTTCCTCCTTGCAAGAGCATGTTCACCATCTGCCTGCAGAGAGGAGAGGGGATTCGTGGTAAACGGTGGCGGAAAGATTGTTCCTATCCGTTCTCTGGATGCATGGGATAGGTAGCGTAGCCATAGATTTTAATATGTTATCGATCGGGTTTTCATCATCATATTTATGCGAGATTGATGGATTTTTGCGAAGATAACCTTTGAATTGAGGTTTCATTACCGTCATAAGAAGCAAACGGGAGGTCAAGGTCAGTTCGGCGAAATTGAAGGGATCATCGAGCCTCTGCCTCCCGAGAAGAACACATTGATCGAGTTCAGCGATGAGACATTCGGAAACAGTATCCCAAAGAATCTCTTCCCAGCCCTCAAGAAGGCTTGTTTTCAATTGCTGATCGAATCGTTTATATTTTGCTGATACATACGGAAGCTCCCAATAGGGGTTTCTTGTCCCTTGCTTATTGCACGGATGAACTGCGCCATTCCCCATCCTCATCAAAATTTGTCATAGCTGTACTCGTCGCATTATTGAAATGAAGTAATTCAATTCCGTTAAATGGTTTAAAATTTTTATAGATAAAATATAGATAAAATTTTTTTCGTGTCCCTTCCTCTGTGTTGGGAGCATGAGGATATGAAAGAACACAAAGCCATGAAAGCAGTGCAAGTTTATATTTGCAGGGTTTGGACAATATAGTCGTTGAAGGACCTCTCATAAAAGCACGGATAGCGGGTATAAAGGTGCGAGTGCAAGATGGACAGACGCATATGGTCGATTCGACAGAAATTGCAATGATAAACACAATGCAGAATATGATGAGGGAAGGTAGGCTGTTATTTTTTTCAGCTAAATTACCTTTCCTTCTTTTCGTAGTCCTCGTTATAGTTATTTCAGAACCGTATATTTTTTTTTGGGGGGGGGGGGGAGAAAAAAGCAATGAAAGTTCGTAATGTCTGTCTCGATTTATGCGAAGTTTCCATCGTTCTCGGCAGTGATTGGAATTATCTTTCTTTGCAGCATTCGAGAAGGCAAAATGGATGCTCTTAGAGCCGATTATGAAGGTTGAAGTAACTGTGCCTTCTGAATTCCAGGTTATTTCTTTTAACCCTGCAATCGTGAGTAAAATAGACACAAGAAATTTTTTTGTCTTATATTGTGAATTGTTAGCCTTATGTACCTGGAGCTGCATGTTTGTTGTGCATTGAAACATTGCTTTTTCAATTGGTCTCTAATTAATTTATACTTGCGCAATGAAACGTGCTGGATGAGGAAATGCTTTATATTTGCGCACAAAAATGCTCTCTTTGTGTATTTTTGGGTACGTAATTATCTGTCTAGTAGTTTCACCTCTCAATTACGTGAACGATGATGTGGTATTTGCACAGACAGAGACATACATGCATTATTTGACTGCATTTTATTAATGCCCGATAGATTCTTTTCTACTTTTACATCCCATTTCTTGTCCACTTCTGGATTTTAGTGGATGTTTTGTTGCTGATGTCTTTTTTTTTTCTTATAGGCCCTCTATTGAATATTATATCGACCTGCGTTTTTTTTAAACTGTCATCTTTACGCCACAGGCATTGTAACGAATATGTGCATTTGAAAGTTCAAGTTGTTCCTTCAGCCATTCTTTCTAATATTTTCTCGGTTGCAGGGTAACGTAGTAACTTCATTAACGCAACGCAATGCATTAATAACGACAACAGATGTGATTGAAGGTTATACTACGATTATTTGCGAGGTGTGTTCACTTTTTATTACTTTGTTTTTCAATGATCGCTGAAAATACTATGGTCTCTAAAAAAATTAGGGAACGCTTCTATGCGTAGACAGTGAAAGTATTGATTTAAAGATTATTGTAAGCAGTATCTTTTGTGTTTGTTATGTTTCTTAATTAGTTAGTCTTTGATAGGGTGGTTGAATCCTTACACGAAAGGGAATAAGAACGTAAACAGGCTGGAATGATTCTGGTGAGGAAAACAGACTTGAATGTTCTGATGAGGTTTGTGATATGCAATTGAATGAGGCTAATTAAAGTAAGATGTTCGCTAAAAGAGTAATACTTCAGTTGCGATAGTTCCAAATTTAAAGGTTCATTTCAATGAACGAAATTTCTCGATAAAGTGAAGGCGTTCAGTTTTTTACCAAAATGTTTGTCACTGTATGCTGTCAAATGTTGCTTTGAGCTTTTTCTTTGAAATGTATCCGGCTTTTTTATTTTTTTATTTATGTTTATTTTCAGGCTCCACTAAGCGATATGTTTGGCTACATGTCACTTTTACGCTCTGTAACAGAGGGGAAAGGCGAATTTACAATGGAGTATTCAAAGTATGTGACGACTCTGTGAAGTCTTATCTGACCTTTTATATCTTTTTTGACGACCTTTGAATGTGCTTTGTTTTATTTCGTATGAGAGAGGAATGTAGCAACCATTTGTTGGAATCGCTTTTTTTTTTTTTTTTTTTGATCGTATACAGTGGATTTTTATTTAGGGATTGAAAGAAATATTACAGTTTTACGAAATGAAATTCCACTGCAGACGTTTTCAATTTGCGTTCATTATAATCTCTCCCCTTCCCTTTCCTTCCCCCCTCCCCCCCAAAAAAAAACCTTATTCTTCCAGCTTGTGATATGGCCACCATACGTTCACCTGAAAGTAGCTGAATATGTGATGAGCTGAATAATTTCTGTTCTATGCATACTAAAAATACGATCAAAATATGCAATAGTTTTGCGCATACTGAGTTGAATGATCTCGAGACGTAAGATCTGCGATGCACACGTTAGGCGACTAGGCGACAACACCATAATATGGGATAATTTAAAGAGTTCTTATAGCTTGTGGCTCGCAAAGTCACCTTCGGCACGTCCTAAACTTAATTCGTACCCTGTCACCTGACTGCTGTTGTAGGTATGCACCGACAAGTAATGAAACGCAGGAGAGCGTAATAAGGGAATGGAAAATTCTTCATGGTCTGTTGGATCCAAATGCGGAGAAGGACAAGAAGAAACGAAGGAAATAGGCGGTTATATTGCACTTTGTTGATTATTGCGAATTTTTGTTGTTTTGAATATGTTGTTGGTATATTTCGTGATAGTAACAATCTGTGTGAACTTTGACCTCTCATAGTATAGATGAATAGAGCGTGGATAGTTGAAAAAAAAAACGTTTGGAAGATTTGGAAGTGCAGTCAGGGAGTGCTAGATCATTAGTTCAAAGTAGAGAGGTTGGTGGCGATGCTGTGCAAACCGTTTGAAATTCGTAGTCGAAATGATCTCTATAATCGATTATTTCGGAGAGAGTTCATATCTGACAGGTTTTCAGTGTGAATTTTGCAATGTATTTTAGCGATAAATATGTGGAATATGCTCGATGATTTTAAACATTTATTTAAGAAACGTTTCAATTGTATATTCGAGATATATATGCTAGTGTGAATATTTTTGCTGCACTAGTAAAACTGCAATATCTGAAAAGTTGTGAAGAGAGGGATTGATTGACTTGAAGATGATTTTTTGTTTTTTCTTACATTTCATTCGTATTTTAATAGAGTTGCGATGGCTATTCGTCATAATCTATTTGAAAAAGTTCTGTGAACTTTCAAGGAAGGCATTAAATTGGTTTCTCAAATGAGTAAGCAGAGTGGTGTTTTTTACTCCTCTTGCAAACTTTAACATGATTTCCATTTTATATAAGTGAATCGAGTTGTGTGCTTTATGTGGTCGTTCTTGGAATAGACCATTCATTAAATCTGCTCTGTGAAACAATATTATTGTGGCCGTTCAGGACTGTCAGATGTTCTTTAAACTTCGTAGAGATATATTCAAAGACTCATCATCATCATGTCGACCGATGAAGTTTAGCGACGATATATTAAAGTCGCGAGATTTAATGCAGATGGGCCAAGACATTTTTTAAGAAGGGATTGCTGCGGCTAAATTATTGGCATTTTAGAAACGGAGAAATCATAAAACATATTTGAGGACTATTTGGCACCATTGAAAGTTGATGTTCACAGATGTGCGCGACTGATGTTGCTGTGCGGAATCACTGGAAGTGAACTGCATAATTCACTTGTATCTTAGAATCTTAGACGTCGATAATCAGTGTGCTTTCCCTGCTACAACAGACAACTCCCCGACGACATTTCCCACGATATCCTCCCATAACGATCTATCTCTCGCTTTTCTTCTGCATGTTGGTCGAACGTTTCTTTCGAGAAAATCTTCCCATCTGCAAGTTGATCTTCCTCTAAGTTCTTGCGATCTCCCGGATATCAGTTCAATATCTTGGCGCTCAACCTATTGTCAGTTATACGTGCAACATGACAGCCCCAGCGTAACTTGTTTGTCCGGTATCCAGTTACTACGTTTTTTTCAGCAATGATCTTCGTTTCATGTCTTCATTTTCCACTTCATTGCGAAGCGATATTCGAGCATCGATCTCTCGATCGCTCATTGTGTTATTTGCAGTCGTTTCTCTTATGCAGCTGTTAACGCTCATATTTCGATGCCGTATGTCATTGCTTTAAAGACTGTAGAATTGAGCAGTTTCGCTTGTGTTTCTCGCTTAAGTTTAGATTTTAGAATATCAGATATTTCTTTGAATTTACACCAAGCGGCTAACTTCGAGAGTTCCTCCTTCAGATCGTTGTTTTTCTTGACTGCCTGTCCCAAATAACGTAGATTTCCACTTCTATAAATCCTTCGCCAAGTTTTGTTCTATCGCAAGGCAAATCTTTTGACTTCATAAAGTTGATTTTACTTTTGTTGGCCATCAGATCTGTTTTTGCACCTTCCATGTCCAGTTCCTTCTGCATTTTTTGCAGCTCTTCCGCGACCTATGACGACAGTGTCATCGGGGAATTTCACTCAGTGGTTTATTTTCGCACTATCAGTTGTAATACCCTCTGTCCAGTCCAGCTTTCGCACAAGCATTTCAAGACAAACAGAGAATAGCTTAGGAGATATTGTATCGTCTTGCTTGGAATTTGCATTTCATTATTGAATTTTTAAAAATTAAATAAATTGATCCATTTGAATGGACGTAAAAGAGGCATTAAGCAGAAGAACAACCGTTGGGATTGTGCGGTGCTCATAAACTTATAATGTGGCACACGGTAAGGTATTGCAGTTTTTCGAATAAGGACATCAGGGATGATCTATGAGATATGATGCCTTCCATTCACTATTCACATCGTTTTGTTGGATCATCTTTTATGAACTCTTAAGGCAGCTATTAAATAATCGATGATGTAATGTTGTCAAATCTGCCGAAATAAGATAGTCAGCGATCTACTGGCGATTTGTGTTTGCACTCGACTACTCATGTTTCATGACTCTTTCAACGTTTGCACTGCCTCATCGCATTAATTTTAAATTTCTAACGATGTTTTTCATTCTTTAATAGCTTTAAGTTACATACGAAGTGTTTTAGTATTGAAATTTTAAAGCAATACTAGCTGATTCATACTAAGTCGGCAAGTTATATGGGCTTACCAACTCACTGTTGTTAACATAGGCTTGGAGGGTTTGCTGCGGTAGATTTGTGCGAATGCGAATGACAGTAGATTATTGAATGTGAAGAAATGGTTGACAGAAACAGGCTCACAAAAAAACGAGGTCTTAGATGTTTGGCCAACGGGGTTGGCTTCGTTACTTTTTTTCTCAAAAAGAGTCAGAAAGAGCAACATCAGTGACTCAGAAAGAACTGTCGGTTATGGAAGTGCAGTTTAAGTTAATCTTGAACAATCTGAAGTTGCCACAAGCAACGTTTTTTTGCATATGATGTCAGATTTCGGCGTTTCGGCAAATATAAAAGTAATAACAGTTGAACACGAAATATTATCAGAAGGCGTGATGGTCTGTGAATGCGGACAAGGCTATGAGGATATAATCCAAGTTGATACAATGGTATACGAATGCCACCCTAGGGAAACGCCATGAAATGTTTTCACAGACGTGATCGCCACAATCTTCTTCCAACCGGTTGACTCTCTTACAGCAAAAAAACAATATTTTGTTACCAGTGTAGAGGCGGCATCATTCATCTTATCATAGGAAGTCCCGATTTCTGACATAAAAATAGCATTTGGGTCAGAAATATCTGATGAATTCAAATAAGGTACATAGGAGGGTACACAAGGAATGAATGATCAAGGTAGGGATAGCTTGGAGAGGCAAAGATTTTTTACAAGGGAAGTTGGCTGATTGTCACAAATGCATGAGGTTTTATACATCAGCTAATAATACTTGGAAACACCAAGATCTTCCATATTTTCTTCTGGGGTGTGGGGGAGGGGGGGGGGACATGCCACTTATTTTACGCCTCCGTATAATTCTTGTTAAAAACTTGTCAATTTCCAAGTTTTCCTGGCGTTTTTAAAAAAATGTTTGGTAACGAATGAAAATCATATACGCACAGAGACCTTCTTTGCAACAGATACATGCCATACCTTCTCGGTAGCCGGTTCAGCTAATTCAAACGTGGCTTTCATCAATCATCAGATATTATAACAGAAACCTGTGTTGCCCTTAACACAACTGTCAACTGTGCTTATAGCATCCAAATAACATGCGTAACATCCACTGCCCCTCCCTCCAACTTTCTGTAGTTACTACAGGAGGTGAGATGGGGCTGTCGCAACCTCCGGGATATTTAAAAACGAATCCCATGTAGCGATCCAGATATGAGAGCTATAATGCAGTCACTTCAAAACGACACATTTTCGGTGTAGAAGTGCCTCGGAAATGAGAATTTTATGGAATCCTTTTATGCTTTTTTTTGAGGAGCGTATGCTTGATATTTGATAATTCTCTATAGTATGTTACGCGCTTAATGGCAACCGGTTGTCACAAATAACAAGGATATGCGATTTAATTCAATCTACAAAACAGGAAAAAGCCTCGTAGAGTGAATCTCTTCGAGAATATATGATGTTGTTTTGAATGCATCTTATTGAATAATGTCCATTAACGCACAAATAATGATGTTAGATGACGAATGCGCTCAACGGGTCTTTAATTAGACATTGGATAATAGTGATGCATTCGATCGTACTAATAGCGAGAAGAATGAATCGAGTTTTCACAGTGAAATAAAAAGAAAACAATTCAACGATTACGTTGTAAATGATTCAAGGTCGATCATATGAACGATTTTGCTTCAAACTCTACTAGAATCACACAAACGCAACTCTGTGGTAACTTGAGAGAAGACATCGATTCGAATTTTCTACTACCTTTTAATCTTTTTTTTTCATATTCGTCTTTTTATTTTCTTTTATTTGCATTATAATTAATGCTCCTTATGTATAGGAAAGATGTGATCGTCACAAGAGTATTGCTAATTTCTTTAGACTCTCGATATAAATGCGTAATGCAATGTGCATTTCCGAATCAAAGCTAGTGGAACGTTTGGTTTCTTTTAGAATCGGATATTGCTTGCAAGTTCTCTATTTTTAAACTTTAAAGTGCTTCATTAAGTGTAAAATAAGCTAAAGAGTGCTCAGATCGAAGTGGTTATATTTCCGGTTTGTGTTAGCTTAGTTTGATGCAGTTTCATTTATGACAATCAGTTACAATTTGCACTATACACTTTTTGCACCTATTTGATGAGGAGCATTGATTACATAAAGCTTAGTGTATCTATGAGAATTACTCAGTCCACACTTTCATAAATGAAATGACAAACCATGACGTCACTGTATTGAGTCGCTGGTCATAGCAATTGTTATTCGTAATAAAGAAATGTGTTATAGAAGCGATTCAAACATCTATGCTCTAGGAATGCGTAATTTGAGTATTTTACTGGAATGCAAATAGCAGGAACTCACTGAAAGGGACTGAAATCGTGATCTTTTCGTAACTGTGTTATGATTTGCCCGTAACCTTTGGTAATTTGTGAGAATTCATTAGTATTATTGTTTTTGTTTTATATAAAAATCGCTGAACTCACCTCTCAAAACTTCCTGTCAGGAAGATATTCTCTCAACCTTAGATGCTGTATCTGTGAGGATATAACGACAATACTATAACAATATCTTCCGCTCCCACCCATTTCTGCACTTCAATGAACATTTATTGCCATCTCTCATTCAACGAACAAATAGCATATGACTTATCTATGTTGCGCATTCTTTTATTACAATTAGCATTTGCTCTATGCATTCTATCGTTCATCTCATCGTATATATTCTCTTGCATTAGCATCATAGCGATTTTGTAAAGCAATGCGAAATTTTTATATGAAGTGCTCTCACGTATAAACATTTCACAACGCTTTCGCGATGACAATCACTACTAGATGGAGGTGGGATGCTTTGAAATGTGATATCTGGTTGCAGTGCAGAATGCACCTCTCAAGGTATTTCAACCTTTTATGTTTACCTAACTCTCAATGGAATGCAGTCAACTTTTCTTTACATTCGTTTACTTCTCTGTGCTACTTTGCCGATCGTCGTTCTAATTAAATGCACCTCCGCAATTTTCAACGAGCAAATCGAGAATGAGTATTAACATTTCTTCAAAACGAGTTTCTTTTTTTTTAAAAAAAAAGCTAATGATTTAATTCTCTTATTTTCAATAATATTTCCTCAAAAATTATGTTCGCAAGTGAAAACTTTATTGATACCTTTCATATTTCATAAACGGAATAACTTCTTTACATTGATACTAATTTCATTTTATTTTGTTCAAAGCGTAGAAATGTTTAATTATCACACAAAAAAATGTTTTCTTTCTAATGAAAGCTTTTCTTCGCAAGAACAAATCGAGGAAGCCTTCCATTAGTTGTGCTCATTTTTTGACATTCCACTCTGATTAGTGGTTGTTTCATTTTCTCACATCTTTCAATATTCCCTTTGGTGCATCTCTTCATTGTGTTGCCTAATAGTTGATGAATTTCGCTACTTGCTTGTTTGTGTTGATATCCGAGTGGTGTTGATCAATTTCTTTCACTTTTACAATAGTTATATCATTACAACTTATTTAATTCGACTGCTCTTTTTTTTTGTAAATAGATCAAATAAGCGCTCAATATGACTTTATTCCAGTGAATTGTTCTCATCGAAAAAGCAGTTGAATGAACATCTATAAAGAGCAAATTGTATAATAAGGAATGTAAAATAATGGACTAATCGATTTAAATACGCATGACGGTTTATATACTTACTGAAAACACCTAATTTTGGCTTTTAAATAAATACGTATAACTTACTGGTCATTATGAGAAATAGATAGATTGAGGTAAAAAAGCCCGAATATGATGGATATGCACTCGACAGAAAATATACCCGATGAGCGAAACTAGAACTGACAAATAAGGCGGTAAAAGAAAATAGTGAATAAACAGTAAAATACAAAAATAAACGGTAAGTGAAGAAAGAAACACTGCAAAACGTATAAAGAATAAAAAGCACAATGAAGCACCACAACAAAGGACGATTATATGAGTTGAGATTCTATTATATAATGAGTTTTCAGCTAGTGAACAAATATTTAGAGATATTTCGATACATTCTTTCTATAAACAATTCATGCGTTTAATTTTCTGCATATTCGATAAAAATTCATGAAAAAAAAAGTGAAAAATTCATTGAAGGGAGATCAACGTCATCGTAAAATATTGCCTGTGTCAGTGATAGATCACATCGAAGTGTGCATTTCTCAAAGATATTTCATTCGAAAGAGTTTAATGTTTGCAAATAGTCGAAGTTCAATTTTCATGATGTACGAAAAACTCATTTAGTGTATCTTCGTTAAATTTTTTTTTTTCAATTAAGCTCAAATATTTGTCTAATGTACATAATGGAAAAACTATAGAGACATTCGTATTTCACTTGAGGAGGAATGCTGCTCTGAATGGCATTCACTAATTACTTGCTTTATGAAATTGACAAGTTTTCAATATTGTAACATTTTGGTTTCTTACTTTATCGCAGTAATCGGATTAAATCCGCAGAAGTAAAATCAGCTGAAGTTTTCGTATTGTTCTTAGCAAGCAAAAAAAAAAAAAAAATCATTTCTAAGTTGGAATTCATAATCTCTACATTTTTGCAATCAGTCGAATAGTGGAATAAATGGTGCATTGTAAAGCTTTAATTAATAAACAAAATTAATAAATAATGAGCCAATTAAGGATTCCTGATGAAAGGCCTTTAATTTAGAGCCTAAGAATAGCATAGCAGTGATATATTCTGCAAAAAAAAAAAAAAAAACCTCTCAGCAAACGTTTCCTATAAATCAATATAATTGAAGCTTTTCATCTTTGACAAGAGTTAACTTATCAGAAATGTTTTATTTAACGGATATAATGCAATTCGATTTCCGTAGAAAATTCTTTAATTACAAAATATGCAAAATTTATCGACAATTGCAACTTGTTTCTTGCTTTCTCGTCAACTGCAACAGTATTGCAATTCATTACTAAATTGTTACTTTACACTATCAGAAATTTGTTGAAACATAATGAAATATATAAGTAATTTTTGAAAACTTTTTGCATTGATGACATTTTGTTAAATAAAATCGGCAGAAGTAATCCGCAATTTTCCATTTCTAAAGATCAACTAACCGGCGCCGGATTTAGCACTAGACCCCTTTAGCGGTATAAATTTGAACCATTCAAAATTTAGGCTCCCCGAGATGAATAAATGTGTCGTAAGAATTAATTTAATATCTTCTTAAAAAGCGCCGAAGAGAAAAACGCTGTAAGTTGGAACGATATATTTCTTAGAATACTATAAAGTTATGCATTTTAATGAGATTTCAGCAGATGATAGCTCATTTTACGAGAATATTACTACTGCAATTGCAATAAATATTTAGTTTTCCAACGTTCTCATCATTCCAGAATGGCATTTTATCGGTCTTCTTGTTGTTGCATTGAGATAGATGAGATACTTACCTATTGCGATATTGGATTAGACGCACACACCTTGCTTACTTTCAAACAAACAGTGCAATTCCTTCACTATTTTAGTAATCATAACCGTTTGTAAATGTGGAATATATTTTTTTTTTATGAGCGACGTTTCTTATTTCTTGTGAAAAATCCAAGTCCTTACCCTCCACCCCACCTCCCCTTACCCCCAACCCCTTGTCATTCAGTATATGATAATGGACAAATGATTCAGTATATATGATGATTCACTATGTGATTGACGCGTATAGGAAGTCCAATTTGAAAACAATTTTGCAGAAGCCGTTTGCAAAACGCTTATTTCAATTGAATAACTCTCGTAATGATGCAATGATTCTCAAAGGCGCATATCAATTATATACTCTATGTTTACACATTTTTTATATATTTTATGGAGAGCCAAAGTTCATATTGAAGTCAACGAGACATCTTTTCATATCAAAAATAGTAAGGCAAAAATTTAGATCGAATGCAGAAAATATTTTGAAAATGAAGGGAGCCTCTTATTTGTGTTTAAACTACGCTTTATTGGCTACACAAATGTGAATTTTCACAATAGCGCTGCCTTTTTCGTAACGATTATGTGCTTAAGAACGAGTATAAGTAAAAAGATCAAGTATATGAAAGAGTAAAAGTGTTATAAAACTGAAGGAAAAAGAACAATATCTTTAAAGTGTCAGGTACGATGATATGGAGTGGATAGAGAGTGGAAACTTTTGAATGCATCATCTTTTGATAAATCGAGGAGCCGTGGATTGAAAGAGTCTTAAGATTCGATAATTGGCAGATCATTGTAGGCAGAACATTTCCTAATGTTCTAGGCAATTTGTATTCAAATAGCTCGTCGATAGATCTACTAAATTCTCGATGACGATATATTGTGCCGATATAATTGCAATTTGCAACGAAAAAACCTTTATTGCTCTCTTTTTATGGAAAGATGGGGCATTATGGAAACAAACAATAGAGTAGATTGGATGTTTTTAAATGGTAGATATATAAATATGACATTGGTCAAGCAAATTGCAGTGAATATTTAAGTTCGCTCGTTACAAAAAAAAAAAAAAATCCCGTTGAAGAATCGATCGTTATATATCATCTTTGCAACTGTTGTTTCAATTCTCATGATATTTTTTTGATCTAAGAAACGATCGTGGTAAAATGTTATTGCAAACGTCTCTATTGATGTGAAAGTGAACATTGTGGTTGCGTTCTCGGGTGGTAACAATTGCACTCTCTGCTCATCAAAAACAACTCTTCGACTCTGCTTTACGTTTTCAATAATTTCATTTGTAATCGAATAATGCAATCACTATTTGCAATTCATCGAATTAATAATAATTACTGAACTATAATTTAATTTAATTTAATTCATTGGAATTATCGAGTGTCTACAACTTCAAATTTACTATATGTTGCATTTTTTTAATTGATGACAATTTTTTTTTTTAAATTTCTTCGACAATGTGTTATGAATAATCTATGATGGAATTTGGCTGCTCATTTCTGAGTGTTCTATTGCTAGTACTGTTTGGTTTTTATAAGATTCGATTAGTCGATAGCGTAAGATCGATTTAGAAACTCTATGGACTATTTTTGAACATTCGACATTCTTATGTCCAATTTGTTGCTTAGATTTTTAAATTGCGTTCTGATGGGTTTGTTTATGATATAAACTATCTCATAGAAAAGCAACATTGTTGAATACATTTTAAACCACTTTGGATGCGACTCCAGACAACTTTTCCATTATTTATTGTCATATATATATGCATTTGTAAGTGTACGTGTATAGCCGTTTATGTAAATCTACATGTGTGTGCGTTTGAGCGTGTGTGTGTGTGTGCATGTTTTGATGTTCGCATCTGCTTACAAGCAAAGATTTCTCACAATGCATAAAATCCACCTGAAAATCAAGAAATGGCTATTCTGAATTTGCTGATAAATAATAATAATGGTCTGTTTCTAATCTCTGAAATATGGGAATTGTTTTTCAAGTTCAAAACTCTTTCATATGGGATATTTTCATTTTCACCATTCATCTAGAAAAAACATGAACCTGCAAAAAATGTATTTTTGAAATAAACATCAAGCATTTCTCTGAAGAAACGAAATATTCGTTGAAAAAGTTCTTTACTCTTCATGCTAACAAATATAGTAAACGTTTGTCAGTCGATTTCAAGCAATCAAAAAGCTCTATAAGATAGCGACAAATGAATTGATGATCATTCCCGTCAAGATAGTTCACTTTACAGCGCCATCACATTTCTCATCGATAGCGATGCATCTATTCGTTCACACAAACATTACACTTTTGTAAATGAATTTTAATAGGCACACTGAATTCGAAATGAGTAATTCTCAATAAAGACAAATGAAGTAAACGTTTCAACAAATGAAACGTCTGCAGTCTTTTCTTCCGTCTAAATGCTTCTTTTGTGTTCATTAGTATTTATTCTTGTACTCTCATCACTCGAAAAGACAACCTTTCCTTTTTTATGCATACTCGCTTATTTTTATTTATAATCATTAAGTGGTGTCGGTGCATTTGTTTGTGTATATATGACGTCTGTATGTTTGCATGTTTCTCCATTTGTTTTGACTTCCTTTGTTGCAAAAGAAAAAAGGCGGAGAACGTACGTTTACTGTATTAGTGGAGAATATAGCAGTCTGAATCACAATTAGCAGTGCTCACGGCCCTCCATCTTCCTCCATCCCCTCAAATCCTTAAATTGTCTTGGATTTTCATAGCCTCGAAGGGTAACGCTAATTGCGATATGTACGCAAACCACTTGAATGCTCGTAAATACATGGTCTATTCGAATAATCAAAGGAAATCCTGCATTTTATCTCATTGTACTCATCTAAAATATCATGCTTAAATTGGGCTTCATTTGGCCATTTTAAAGACTGCTTTGTATAAATTTGACATGGTAAGGTTGTTTCTTCATCGCCATTACCCTCTCTGCTGATTAAATTTCAACGTAACGACTCTTCGCACAATTTGGTAAAAATCCTTTCTGTCTTAGACGATTCTCCTCCATATGAATTCGATGACCTATTTGTGGAATTTTTCCAACCTGTGCGGTTTTCATTCAGTGATCCTCTTACTTTTCTGAAAGTTGGTAAATGGTAGTATTTCATCCGTTTTTTTTTTCTTCGAAGGATATAACCCACTTCATTTGACTTGTTCAGCACCTACTTAATTATGACACTTGTTTGCTAGTTGCGCCCAATTTTTTCTGCTAATTTAGGGATGTCTTTCATAATTATAATATTTCGACTTTGTTGCTTCTTAAAAAGAGGTTGATGAGTAACGAGTAACTCATTATTCCATTATAATTGATAAACTACCTTAAAGCTCAATCAAATATATCGTTTATTAATTTATATGGGCGATTTTAATATTATGGCGTACATTACGCTATATTGCCTTTGACATTTTGCGCTACCTTATATGCCCATCGTTTGGATTGGATGGACATATGCGTGGATTTATGAATTTCATGAACGAGTGAGATGTTTTTGCACTTGAATACATCCTAAATTACTGTTAAGTAAGTCTCAGAGGGAACAATGAATGAGCCGAGATGAGCGCAGTGGAATGTAATTGAATGTGCTTGTTTGAAAATGTTGATTTTCGATTTTTTTTTTTTTGCATTTCAAATGATCCACAGGCCTCAACGCATTCCCTCAGTGTGAAATGCTACTGTGCTAGTTTCTCTGCTTTACTTTTCCTAATTGCTGAAAATGTTGTAAGATCTTTATTTCTGTTTCCTAACTGAAAATGTAAGATTAAGATTATACTTTATAAATATGAATATAAATATAAATATAAATATAAATATAAATATAAATATAAATATAAATATAAATATAAATATAAATATAAATATAAATATAAATATAAATATAAATAAATAAATAAATAAATAAATAAATAAATAAATAAATAAATGTATATATATATTTATATATATAATGTATATAACAACATAACCAGAAATTTGCGGCAGGCAGCGAGCGCACTGAGGTAACAGCTTAGCCGCAGTCCTTTTAACATCTTTATATTCAGCATATTTGCACATATATCATTGTTATTAACGAAATCTCAATTTTACTATCCATTAGAGCAAGCAAATTGCTTGAAGTGCAAAATCTGGAACAAGAAGACTGTCGTCTTTCCAACTGGTTAAACACTTTCAGTCAATAGCCGCAATATATACGATTGAGTGATACGTCACTGTTTTCCTTCAAAAAGATTTTCTCAATTCACCATACTTTTTGAATGCATAAGTTAGTGAATCTGGTTTCTTTAGTAACAGCGTCTCCTTATATAATATATCTCGTTTGTGAAGTTCTTTTGCAAGCATTGTTGAAAGGATCGTAATGAGTAATTTTTTTCATGTATATGATCCCAATCCAAAACTTTTGAAAGTTCTCTGGCAGTGGGATTAGTATATGAAAATCTCAATTATCAAGTTTCATAGCAATTCATAAACCAGTAGGGAAGTCACGATCTTGAAAATAGCTGAAATTTCTATATTCAAAGTGCAAGATTTTGCAAAATTTTGTAAATTTTATGTGCAAAGCACATAATAGAATATTGTGCTAATATTTGTCTACGTTTATGTCAGTAATATCTCTTCATCTATCACATAGTTCCAACTTTGGAATTTAAATGTATAAACTTCACCCTGAGGTGATCTCTATACTAACCTTAATATTAATCTATCAACCTTGAAAGGAATTCCTATGCATTCCATGAGTGGTCGAGTTGAGTCGTATTCTGCGCTGGTAGGGTTGCAGCAAATCCGGAAAGGAGGGCAAATCTTTCATCTAAATAATTGCATAAGCAGTCGGTTCTGTTAGAGCATGAATTCGTTATTGAGCATTTTCTATTATGCTGCTTGCAAATTTGCTCTTGCCAAGCTTATTACAGGAAGGCATTTATGTGTAAGTACATTTTTATGCGCATTTAGTGGCATGATCTAGTCCGTACAGTGATTAAATCCCTCTTCATCCCCCTCCCCCGCCCTTCTTTTCTACCTCAACTCTTCTTCCTGTCACCCTCCTTCTCTCGTTGAATCTTTCAAGTCTTAAACCGATTGGATTGGAACAGCAATTTTTTTTTTCGAAGATTTGCACTAAGCGAACGGTTAAAACACGAATCGTTATTCCGTATATTTTATTATTAATTGGCATTTCTCAGACAAGTTGGCTTATTGAGTAACGAATTCGCGTTGCAAAATCACATATCAACGCAAGCTATTTCAAGCTCTTCTAGCATAGATTTCCATCCGTTATGCAATCTAATCGATAAGATAACTAAATAGCTAAACAATAGGAAGCCGTATCGATAGTCAAAAGATGCATTTATTGTCATTTCACCGCATCACATTTGGATAAATATTTTCGAAGCAAGAATCCACCTGTATCAGCTCATGCAGACAACGAAGCTTTTCAATATACAGTCGATTGTGCAAATCTTTATTCCGAAAATACTAAAGATTCGCTTCACTAAAAAAAATTAAACTCATAAATTTCACCATAAGTTTTAATGACGATAGTTGATTCAAATATAATGAATGCAATGAAACGATAAAATTGAGTGTGGGAAAATTCACTGATTTTTTTTTATCGAAATTATGATCGCCTCTAATGATTCGTTTGTTGAAAACAATGAAAAAAAAACCGATGGATGTGAAATGTGTAATATATTTTCCCATACAATCATTGGGAATTTGCACAATGTCACGCTCACTTCTTTGCTGCAATTTTCTTCTTATAAGTGAAAGTGGAATGTGCTTTTTGAAAGTGATTAAAATCGTAATCGATTTTACTAATATTATATCCTAATATTTTCATCATTTGATTTTTTCATACGAGTTTATCTATGTAGTTAGAAGTAATTTATGTTGAGCACCTTATTGTTTGCTTAGTCGCAATAAATTGCTAGATTATAATCATTATGCATTGTCTAAAAGGAATGCAACGCATTGCATTTTACTTGTGGATTTGCCAGCTATTTACGCTATCAGAAAAGCTTCATTGATATCGCATGTGGAGTGATATCTTTTGCACTATACTGTAAGCAACGATTGCTATCCTTTTCGCATGAAGGTTTACAACGCTGCAACTTTGTTCTATCGCTTCAATACTTTCATCTAAACGCAATCACTTTTTCAGCGTCTGTGCATTTTTTTTTTTCATTCAGCCGTTTATTCTAAGCTTAGTTTTTCTATATTGTTAAGTATTGCAATTTACCGGAAGTCACTTAGTCAACAAGCGTTGATGTGTTGAATGTTACAACAGTTGCACTTCTCATATCGTCAGCAATTGTAATCAATGAAGTTCCAACTAAACCAAATGAAATCGATCTTATGTTAGGAGAGAAGCAGACGTTCTTCAAAATGCTTGAAAATGCTTCGATCGCGCTGTGTGACATGAGATAATTTTTTTGTTGAGAGAACGTGCTCTTAGATGGTCATGTCACTGCATCGAAAAAACGATATTTGATCTTAAAAATTCTTTGCTGAGTGCTTTTGACTACTTAACAGCTGCAGTAATAACTTTGGAATATTAATTTTTCTTCGTTATTTATTCACAAAGTTAATTAGTAATCGCTAATATGTTGCGGTAAGCGGCGAATGAACAGATCATCCCCTCTGAGTTTTTCCGATTTATTCAAATATTTTTGAATGCACTAGTTGAGTAATATGCCTTTAACTCATTTCCCGTCCACAAATCTGCACATTTTTCAAGTTCTCTTCACCATATTGTTTCACAGATGTAGACGCGATATATAAACTTGTTCGGGAGGCGTTGATATAGTTGCAATAGCCAGTGCAACCGATTCAGCAATATCCCTACAATATCAGCAATGCAATTGCGCTTTTATGAGTGCCGTTGAGAATATTGATGTGATTTTCGCCATAAGATTCAGCCACTTATCGCTATGTTTCTATTTGTCTATTTAACTTCGCAAAATCAGTTCGCAACTTTCATAATATTTGCATCCACTTTAGTCAATTTCAAACGTGTAAACTTTTGCACTACGGCAATCCACTCTATGGCTGCAAATGAAGCACTCTAAATTGCATATTGAATCATCAATTTTTATTAGTTATGTCGCGTTTCCTTTCTCTAATAAGTTAGTTTATTATCGTTGAACGAGGTTTAGATTATACAATAGTATTTTAATGCATTTTTTGTACTTGCTTTCATGTGATGCCATTGTCGAAAACCACTGCTGAAAGTAAATATCGGAAATTAACGCTCAGAGCGTTTACACAGCGTCATTCATAGCATTTATTTATTTCTAAGTATAATTCCACAGTTCTCATTCAAATAGTAAACGAAATGAAACATACTTAATTATTTATTTCTCGATTTGCTGAGTAAACCATAGCAATTTTTCCTCAGTATATTTCTTGTCATGCTTGATCGTTTTTCTTTCAACGTTTCTCACCATATCTCTTCAACTTTTTTCTTCATGATTGCATGTTGATCGTTTTTCCTTCTTACATGCTTACATTGTAGTCCAGAAATCACATATCTTCGTTTCACAATTATGAGTTATGGCGCTGCAATGATTTCGGCTATTATTTCACTGCTAGCTGCTGCCGGGAACGCTGCCATGCGAGGATGCGGTTGTTGTAGTAGAAAAGGAAGAGCGATATCTACGTTCCCAAATATTCATACGGTTTAATGAACCTGAAACTTTGAGGAGAGGCTATTCACCTTCATTACTCACAAAAAGAGAGTATTCAACAGCCTTCTGATGTTGGCAATGAATATGAAATGTCGTTACAAGTTAGCACTTCAAGAGTATTTGAATAAGGGACAAAAACTTATAAGGGGCCAGCCTTCTATCTGTAGCACATCGACAGCTATCAAAAATATCAGTTACTCTCTATCGTTCATATATCAATATCTTTAGGTATCAACTACTAACTTTTGACCTTGCGGAGTGAGCAGTGAGATGGATTTCCTATCAAGAACTTACTATCCAGGTGAAAGTAATTTCGATTACTGAGCAAAAACTTGTAATTAACATCTAAATGGATAGTCTAATCCGGCTAGAAAGTGCATTAAGCAGGTGCGGGAAAGTTAACTTTTGCTGGAACTTTAGAGAGGCGTGGGAAAGTGCAGTCTCTCGCGAACTGTACAACATGGTGTCAGCGATAATGGCGTTCATTTTTACTGCTAAAGAATAACGAGATTTTTTATGCTATCTGGCTTTTAATCTGCATTGTTTTTCACTTGCTTAAACAAGCTGACCTGCGTTCAAAAGCCAATATTATTGCTTGTTAGTGGTATAAATGTTGCCAATTAGGTAGTGCGCTTAAAGTCTACGTACACGGCTAGGGTTGAATCTCACACCATTTACGATTGTTCAAGGAAATGCTATGCATGGCCGGCCTCCCATCATGTGGCTCATATGCAAGAGACTATAGAGGCAGTGTTTAGGAAATAAGTAAATCTTTCGAGTGAAAAAGTTTCCTCTTTCATTGCAGACACCTGAGCTAACTTGTAAGACTGAACTATCTGGTCCCTTTATCCGCTATCCTTTCGTCGATAGATGAAAGACCGTTAATTCAGTCTCTACCAATTTATCATTCGTTTCCTCATTGAAAGGCCGTATTCGTAAAAAAAGCTTTGAACTTTTGACGATGAGCGATATTTTTCGAGCAATGATAGGAAATGCCAATGTGCCAGACTATGAGGCGATGGAACAAAATTGGCGGCAACAAAAACGATTGCATTTCAAGCATTCGTTTGTTCTTAGTGCGGCACCTTCGTCTTTTGGTTTGTTAACCTGTTTGTTACTCGTTTCGAAATTTATTACTCTACTGAGATAGTTATATAATAATTTCTCTTTATGAATGAATTAAGAAAAGAAATTGTTCTTGTGAATACGATGCTCCAGGCGATTCAACCACATCACTCCACATTTGAGTGCAAAGAATCGTTAATAGCTCGCAAACATATTAGCATAAATAAATGGACGTGTGGTTTTTTTTTAAAATAACGTCTAAATGAAGCTTTTTCATCTTTGCCATTGTTTCGTCTTAGCTATAAGGCTACAAATCGATAATATTAGCACGAGCATAACGAATTGGAAATTGCGAATATTGCACTAAAATAATTCATAATCAGTATTTAAGTGCAAATTTACAATCCCTTATAAATATTTAATTCATTAATGGAGGTGTAGTAGTAATCTTCTATAAAAATCTTCTGCTTCACTTAGCTCGAGTTCATTTTCGAGTGAATAATGTTTGTTAGCGTCATAATACTCCAATATGCTTCAGAAATATGAAAAACGTAACAAACTCTCAGTATAACGTTTGAAAGTTACTTGTTTCAAGAAGGAAGTTGAGTATATGCTTTTAGAAATTAAAAAAACACATATTTAAATGTCTGAAGACAATTTCATTTAATTCACTCTATTTTCATTCAACCTTCCATTAAAATTTTCTCTATAATAACTGTCCATTTCTTCACTCAAGACCCTCTAACAAAAAGTAAATGCATTAGCTAGTGTTTTTGTCTGTGCAAATATCTAAATGCTTCGATAGTACGATATCTTATCCATTAATATCGTTGGATTACGTGAAATATTTCCGATTACTTTGAATAGCTTCCTTAATGACGCAATCATGGAGGTCCTTAGGTCATTGTGCAGCGATAATCCATTGTGTGTTGTTTCATATTGCATATCGTAATCTATTAAGGCAAAATAACGTAAGCATTGATTCCTTTCTCAAATATCACTAAACGCCGGCTGAGATGTGTTAGAGTAGAACTAATAGGTATGAGTCGATAGGCAAAACGTACAATAAAAAATAGCGCCTTTAACAGATTTCAATTCAGATTGATGCGCATTGAGAACTGCCTCACTGGGAACATAATTGTGGTTCAAAACATTTCGTGATTTGAGAGTCGCCTTAATTCGTTCGACTTGAGAGATCCATCTGATTTTATCTGTTGAACACATACACATCCTCATTTCCCTCCTGCCTAACATCCCCTTGCGATTTGGCCATTTTTTTGCTGTTTTTCTGTGAATATGCATAATTCATATTTGCATGCATTTGCGTCTGTGTCACATTGCTTTGCATCCTCATTCCTATGTGCCGCATTTTCTTTATTCGTAGGAAATAAGACAATTCAATCCAATTCAGTTTCAGTTTTATTGATCATCGTTTCAAGTATTTATACATTTAACGCTCATCCTCAAAGTTATTTAGTGCTTGTTGCTGAGAGATATAATATTGAGCGATTCAACTGACTGCTTAATGCATAACACACTATTATGGATAAAGTTGATAGATAATTCATATGCAAATTTTCAAATCGCGTATTTCATACGAGTGGGCAAACATTGGTTTATTTTTAAGATCATTGATCGATGTATGATTTATTGTAAAAGTTTACTTTTACGGAACGATGTTGATGAATAAAGTGGGAAACTATGTGTTCATATAATCTCCAGCTCAGCATTAGTTGAGAGAAGCATCAGTCGCACAACACTTGCACTCGAAGTTTTGCGTGCTTTGTTTGCGTAAATCATCTATATTCTCATCCACTCACATTCCACTTTTATTAGTTTCCCGTTAAGAGTTTAGTGTATACCGAAGTGAATGCCACTAAAGTAGTGGACGATTATTGCGAACGACCAATCGGTAAGCATCCTATTGACTTTTGCTTAGTTCAATCCTTCTTAGTAAGTAAGTTAAGTTCAATCCTTCTTCAACAAAATTTACGATTTTTTTACACCGTGAAATTAACTCATTTAAGAAAAAAATGAAAATTTGTAGAATATATGTTGAAAGTATAATAGAAAGCTCTCCTCATAGTAACGCTTCAAGGTTTACATTTACATGTTGATGAAGGGTGAGTAGTTTTGCATATTATCTTAAAATTGTGAGAGAAAGTATTTCCTTGAAAAATGCTATTTGATAGTTAAATCGCCTTTGAGAAATTTAACAGTATTTCATTACTAAATCGTCGCTGGTGGGAAATCTTTTCCCGAGAGAAGACGTCAATATTTTTTCAAACATCAAAATGAGCCTCAATTTTCGAATAATATTAAAAACTTGATGCAAGAAATTCGATGGGAATGACTTATCGGGAAAGCGAAATACAGTTAATGATAATTTCCAGAAAAAAAGCTTAAAAGCGTTTAATTTGAGAACGCTCTTCTCCTTTGAGATTAAGGGAAAACCGACAATTGGAGGAATTGTATTCAGAACAAAAATGAGCGAAAATAAGTGAACTGAGGCTCCTGGATGTTTGTATTGTTACGCTAATCATTGCGCTTTTTTTGTTTGTCATCGTTAAATAGTGTTTTCCACGGCTTTTTAGTATATAGTATGTTATATTAAGCAATACATATTCATACATTTCTTCTATCGTTAGCATTGTGAACAGTGAATTTGAGGAATTCCGATGAATTCAAATATTCAGATGAAAATCTTTAAGAATCATTGTCTTCTTTTACAAGAAATGTAAGCGAATTTGAGAATGTGTCATACCACTCAGTAAGTCGAACCAACGTCGTTAATTTTTGATGAGTAAAAAATCGAAAAATTAGCGGTTTTTTAATTATCCCATAAAAATACTCATTTCTACTGTGTTGTTTAGATTACAATTTGCAAATACCTATTTCTCATTTAAATGATGCATCCAACTAAAAGAAATTCTATTTGGGTGCAAAGTTAGTTAGCTATAAGTGTGAGTAAACGAATATTGGCTGCATTGTTTGAATGCATTTGCAATATTAGTGCTCGTGCGAAGATTTGTTTGCTGTTACGTGCGTAAAAGCATTACAGAAGCTTTCGTAAAGCGTCAAAAAGTGAGCACCTAACTAATGACGCTTTAACTGTTCACGATATGTTGCCCCTCATCTCTCACTTATCCTCCCAACGCTTAAGCATAACGCTTTAGATCATACAAATTTTTTGCTTCATTACTGCAAGATTTCGAGTTTTTTTTTTCAATACTCTATTTGCATATAGTTTCGTGTGCGTCTATTCAAATTATTTTTCGCAATTCTAAAGAAAAAAAGTTTATTGAAATCGTTTTTTAGAGTAGTGGCCAATTTACTCGAATTAGGCAAGGAGACTAAATTATTGAAAATTCCATTCGTTCTTGGGACATCGTTTCTCTATTATAAGCTTCTCTTAAATGAACCAGCTTAACGGCACTAAATACTTTAGTGTTGAATAAAAACTCTGCAAATGTTGCACGATTAATGAATTTCGTTGCTATTTAGGCTAAGTTTTTAAAATCACCATGTTATTATTTTACTTTGCTTTCACTCATTGATACTATTGTTTATGTGAAGTTTTACTGAAAAATTATTCTTAGATATCATGTATAATTCTTTATTAGTAATTCCTTCTCTCTATGCAATGTTCATGATCTTGAGAAAACAATTGCCACAACGCCAATACGATTTACCATTTTGCTGTTTTATTAGGCACTTCGAGTTTATTGAATATAGTCATATAAATTCAAGTTTTGGAAGAGATAAATATGGGGTGCTACAGAAGACGTACGTTTCAAATATGGTATATGTTGACCGCTAATAGCTAATAACATGATGTATAATCATCATTAATAAGTTATAAGCGATTGTTGTGAATGCTCATGGCAGTCAATTGCTTTTTCTAGAGTTGATTTCTTAATGTGTTCACTGACTAGCACTGATCTTTTGTTTCACTAGTAGTCCGTTTTCAGTATCAAGATATCATTTATGTAATCGGAATTATTGAATAACGACTTAGTGGAATCAATGTCGAGGCAAGATTTAAATATCGCAGAAAAAGAACACCATTTTCATAATACCTGCGGGATTGAAAACATAACTCAGTCAGACAATTCAATATAGCCTAAAACTTTTGCTTATCACTCACCTCTTAATGAAGCGTGTAATTTAATTTCTTGCCTCTATGACTGAAACACATTTGCTCTTTTCAATGACTGGCGGAAACATGAGCTATCTTGGGATAGAAAAGGGACCGCGAAAGAAGGGATGGTTGGGGGGGATAGGATGTCTGTTTACTGTTTACTTTACCAGCTGCAAACAACTGCGCTTTTTCTTTTTATTATCACAAAGCAAGAAACTGTTGGAATGCCTCAGTGTATCAGGGTCCCACACAAAAGGATCATTTAAATCGCTCGCTCAGTATAACGCACTGGTATACGTCTGAAAGGTTGCGGCGTAAGAGTGACACTGCTTGACATAGATAGAGTTGCACGAAGCCGTTTCAAGATGGATGGATGAAGTACGGTGATAAATTAGTGGTAAGCGATATGAAAGTTGTTCATTTTTAAGTCGGCGATAAATATCACTCTGCATCCTGACAAATAAATTTGCGCGCATAAATTCAAATCGCTTTATTCTAAACTATACCAATTGTAGTTATTCGTCGAATGTTTATAAAACGAAACTAATGCTTGAATTGAAATAGGCGATTAGGATTAGCAGCGATGCATAAAATACTCTAATGTTGCATAATGAAGTTAGATTGTTGAAGGCTATAAGACTTGTATAATAGAGAATGGCCTGGAGAATAGAGAATTGGCTGCCATAATACAAAGTGGGCATTATTCCATAGTCTAGCAATCTATACAATTAACAGAGAGTTTTGAAGACATCAACACCCTTCTATTTTTATTATATATTCTCTTCATGTTTTGTATTTTTCAAATCATTCTGTGAGCACTTTTGCCTGCGGGATTCATTGCTCTATCTAATTTATTCGAATGAGAGAGAGAAACTTAAGTGAGAGCCCTAAAAGTTTTTTTCATGAACGTCATGGATGAGGTAGAAAGTCAAATAGTGAGGGTCAATCGATGAGACGGCATTCTGAGGAGTTGAAGTGAGTGTTGCATACATACTGAACTTTTTACAATGTGAGCGCACGCTGAAGCAATAGGAGCAACAACCTTTCATCTTAAAGGTAAGGGAATTAGTATTTACCTTTTCAAGAGTTTTTTCTTTGAATGGCGCACCTGTGACATTTCATTTGAAATCATTTTTAATACATTTTCACAAAATTGCTTGCAGAGTGCATTATAGAAATGTTATGTGCACGTGGATATCTGTGCTCATCCGCATTTGCATTTGATAGTTTCGGCTGGTGTTTCATTCCGTAATCAAATTCTGTGGATATGATTTACGCTACAGATTAGCCTCATATAGGGTCTGTTATATCGATCCGTCAACTACAAAATGGCCTATAGGTGTCAAAATGTGGCGAAAATGCTGTGTGCAATTTACAACGGTCAGATTTTCATTTTAAACGGTCGGTTCACTAAATGAGCAGATAAGTATGCAGTGAGAGGTGCCACGATATGCGCTTTTGTACTTCTTTTCATTCACACCGGTCTTATATGCTGTCAACAAATAATAGATGTGTGAAATAATGAATGAATTCATGTTTTAATTCACCCGACAACTCTCATAAATCTTCTGCAAAAGATTCGTTTTATTTTTTAGGTGATCGGATGCTGCAAAATGATAAGCAAATCGATGTAAAACGTATGTAAAACTCTTTATCCCTTTCAACATCCATAAATATTTTCAAAATTAATGGGCCACAAGTGTCAAATATCATAAAGATCGTTGCATATAATATAACTGCGTTAGTGGCAAAGCATCGAAATGTGAACGCTCAACGTTGTTGTTTCTTTTGCGTATCACCATTTTGCTCTTTAGTAAATCTATTGTTGTCTGTGCTTAGACAACCTTTATCATTTCTCCTTCACTGTAACTACTCTATTCTAAGTGAAAGCATACCGCTTCATAATTTATAAAATAAGAAGTTTATACGTTCTTGAGTTGTGCTTAGGCAATAAAAACATTAAATTTCTGTTCTCGAGTTGAAATACTCGACAAGCAGACAGAAAGACACCTACAAATGCATGCACATGCATGCATATGCACATATACATGCCGGTCGCTGGTTTGCAAGCATTGAATGAAGTATAGAGTTCACAATGAAAGATTTTATTTTTTTCGGTCGAATGGATTTTGTTTTTGGTTGAATGATTTCATCGAAATTAGCTTGCAAATGTGGTTCATTGATTCACGCTATCGCATCGTTTGATTCACGCTATCGCATCGCCTATTAAAATAGATGCTTCTTCATAGGGGCGCCCAAAGCTTTTCCCGATCAAGGTCTACCCGCAAGCTGTTGTTCCTAATCTGCGCAAATGCTTACCTCAATTGGCAGTTTGCTCTATAAAACAATTTGGCATCATCTATAATGCGTCTCATGTACTGCGTTCTCCTTCAGGAAGCGTAAGTCTAAGCGAAGCTAGTGTCTAGACCAGTGCCCACGGTTACGCGTATTATGCATGGATCATCTCAAGCTCACTCTTATAGACAGGCCTAGGCTGAAGTCCAAGACCTAAGCCTTAGGCCTCTACTACTTGATCCGGTTGTCAGCTTTTCATACACCATCACATTGAGAACTCACGAATGTGGAGTTCGTTGCTAGTCCTCATGGCAAAGTAGTGGAAAGAGAGTGAAAAAAATGGTTAAAAGTTTGAAGAATTAGCAACTAAAGAAATACAACATTCATTCTTCCGTATCGGTTACTGCAAGGTCAGTCGTAAGTGAGCTCCAACCAGACTCCTTGACTCCGTCCTATCGAACCTCCACATCCAAAATTTTCATCCGGATGACTGCGGTGGAGTAAGTCCCGACCCATCGCCTAACGATGGGTCAGCTCACAAGCATTCGACGGGCAGGACATAAGCTAAACCCCTTCATTCAAAAGACATCGCAACTTCTCTCAATCGGAATTGTAACCAATATAAAGCGACATTTATTCATAATGAATTAAAATTGATGAAGCCATTTTACTTTGTTTTGTTTTGCTTTGCGATGATGATTGAAAGGTACGATGAAGCTTTGTTGATTAAAGTAAAGTAAAGTGAAGCGCAAACTAGAAAACAAAGACTTCTTGCATTTATCCACCAAACAAACGCAAACAAAGGTTTCGAAATTTTCTTCTGATTCTAGTGATAGAAAGAAATTCCAACCCACTGATCCTTTTTCTCATCTACTAATAGGCACGTCATCGATCTTGGCGAACCAATCAACTTATGTGATTATGATTGCGAAACGAAACTTTGGTAAAAAAGTGGATTGTGGCAAGAAATTTATGCGGATTTATAGTTTTTCTGTTCCTTTAGATGAAAAAAAAAGGAACAAATTTGGAGGAAACTCTGCAAAGTAGAGAAATTTTCTTTCCATTTTAAGATCGTCAAGAATATTAGTCGCCATTAATATAAGGTCGAAATTGCTCAAAACATCTTCTACCTTCTTCAGTGGATTTCTATAACGATAAGCTACTAAAATTTTCTCTGTTGCAATAAAAATATTCTTTTGGTACAAGGTGACTGTAAGATGGACCTCAGGCTTAAGCTCATAATGCTCGAAAGTTCACTTGATTCAAAATTGTATTTGATGACGATTTTCGAATGGACAGCGTCAGATGGGTGCGTAAGATTTTTTCGAAGCACAATGAAAGAATGGAGATAATATTTGTGTTCTTGAAATAAAAATAACTGCTTCCCACCTTGTTAGTCTTCTCTATTCTTGCATATGTTCAATGCATAACGGTTTTTTATTTCTTCACGAAATGCCTCACAACCAATGATCCTCACTCAGAGTCAATGAAGTTTCTGATGCTTTGATTTTACGTTCTATATTCTCCGTTATTTGAATATTTGTTGAACTCTGCCCTTTCATATGTTTTGTAAAAATCGAATATTTCGCATAAAATAGAAAATATTAGGAGTTTTGAAAATTTTACCACTCTAGCAACTGAAAGTACCTCAAAAAGCGATGTTAAAAGTAATCTAGAAATCTAGCCGTAAGATGCATTGATAGAATCAATTTAGGACAAATCTTATTGCAAGAATAAATATTTAAATTTTTTTGACTTAAAACACCATAATTATTTCCACTACTTCTTGCAATGCCAACTTATCAAACACTTTTTGAGGCATTAATCGAAAAATTGAACTGGATTTTAATTTTGATGGGATAATAAATATTTTTTCAATAGAAATAAGTAATAATCGGATATAAAATATTAACTCTATCATAGTATCACAAATTGTTAATGTCGAATTAATGAACAATGACAATTTTCTTGATTGGTCTCAAGTCATTATTCAATTTTTGCACGAACTGAATTCCTTTTCATTCTCTTCCTCTTTGCTAGTTGATTGCTGTGCTGCTGTGAATTTGTTTCGTCGTTTTCTCATCACTGAAAGTTTCTCTCTGCTAAATGGAAATTCAAGATTTCTTTTGTTGCTACCAATTCGAACACCTCTCTTGTTCCCATTGCGGTTTTTATGCTTTCTAATTCCTACTGCTACAAATAATTTACATTTTTTCTCTCCATCACATTTTGCTATTAAATACACACATCGTCCGCTTCAAAAGTTGCACTCATATTAGCAGGCACAACTGTAATAGCCAAATATTTATTTATCACATATCGTCCATCAAATATTCTCATAGAGATGAAATATTTCATGGCGCATATTATGATTACTTACTATTAACAGTTATGTTGATTCTGTCTCACTTGTTAAGTGCCGAATATATGCAAAAATTGCTCTTCCAATATTCAGCTACTTCCCCTTGTCACTTTTTCTGGCTATGATTCTTGCATCGTTTTCATCTATGCAAAATGCTATCGAATCCTCTATATGATAAGATCAACTTTTTGCAGCGATAAATGACAAAAATTTGAAAAAAAAAAGACCATTGAGAATGCAAATATATGCTAGACGATTAACTATTGCTTTATGTTGCTATTTCATTTTTAAGCCGCATTCGCTTTTCCGAGCAATTCTTTGTTGATTAATCGCATTTTAAGAGGGCATTTTCTGAGAATATTCTTCGTTTAGGTATAATGCGGAATGTGTTCGAAAGAGTTTAGTAATATATGATGGTGAAAGATTATTTCCGAATAATTAGTGCTGGTATTTGTATGAAGCTGTCGATGAAGGCGCATTAAGGTGGATTGCATTTGCGATTTATTAGTTGCTGAAGAAATTTTTTTATTATTGCCGAGTTGACTTTTTGAGGTTTTTTAAAGTTGTTTGTTATATCTTCGAGAGTTGATGCTTAGAATGAAGTTTTTTGCACTTCGCATCGTCTGCATATATCGTTGAATGAATCGTTGATTGCTCTATGGTACGTTTGAGATATTTCCGATTTATAATCACCTCCTTTCTTCAACAGAATTTATTGAACGCGTTCTCTTATTTATTTGCTTTCAATTTAGATAACGGACGCTAGATATTTGATGAGCATGGTTATTTTAACTGAAAACAGAATGATGTTGGAAAATAGAAAATGAAAGCGAAAAATTTAAATGAGATTTATGCAAATTCAAAAAGCAAGGAACTTTCACGAGAAAAAGCAAAATTCAGGAAATTTGAGTTACTTTTTAGCAGAGAGTCGATTGGCGCTCGAGCACCACTTCCCCACTTGAGCTAGATGGTCCTTTTTGTGTCTATAAATTCGCTTGTCTCATTCGGCGGATCTGGCCTAGAGGAATCGAAAATGAGCCTATGTTTATTATGTGACATTATGCATTATATATGTCATAGTTAACTTAATTATGAGGCATTAATACGCTACTTGATAAATATCTTTCAAAAGTTTTCTAAAAGTTTAAATGGTTGTTGTCAAATTTTTTATGTTGGGTTTTCTATGTGGAGCATTTTTTTCTGCCAGAATTCATAAGGAGGCTCAGAGTAAATGTTTTTCCTCTTTAATTGAATATATCTTTAAAAAGTAATACTAAAAATTTTTTTCTCCTATCGTTTCTATCAGTTTCTCAATTATTTATATGAGAGGCGCTACTTCTGATATTGCATTCAATCCTATTGAAGCCATTTTTTAACCACTCATAATAATTGAAAGCAACTTTTTTTTTTTTAAAAATGAAAGAATGTTTCATTGGCGATGCGATCATCAGAATGCAATTAATCCATAATAATCGCTTATTTTCTTCTCGGAATTCGATTCATTAATTCAAATCGAATGCCTCCTTAACATTCATTAATCGTCTATTTTTAAATTTCTAAATGATAAGAAACACATAATTCGTATCGAATTTCGAATCTTAAACGCCTATATGCTTAAATTGATAAATTTCACAGCTATTCTTATAGGAGAGATAAATTATTCGCAATGTATTTTTATAAAATTTGAAAATATAATTTAAAATTTGAAGCACATTAATTTTATTCATACAAATAAATTATATTCAATAAAATAGTCATTCGTATAGTATCATTGAGTTTTCGAAGGCAATATTAAACCCTCGCTATTTCTAAAAGCGCTCTATGAATGGGAAATGGCGCCTCGTTGATTCATATCCATTTCTCATGCGCATGGGAACTTATATAAACGATGAAAAAAAAACTCGACAAACAGAGTGTAAAACCTGTTCACTTGAAGCAGCATCAATCAGCGTGTGCGAGTTAGCACTGACCTCACAGATCTGCCCCCATGCGATGCACATATGACAGTCTCTGATGATCTAGAAACTATCGAACATTTATCGATGCATTCGAGCAGTTTTATAGACGGTTAAATGAGAATGGCGATTTCATTGACAATTGATTTTTTCTGAGAGCGAAATTTCTGCTCACATAATATTGCACAATCTTTTCCCGACTTAGACTTTGCATATTCATCCAATGAATGCGGCATTAATTTTGTCTATATCATGCTCTTTAGATTTCACATTTTGGAGCATTGTGGGACTCGTTTATTTTAGCATCTTTGACCGCTGGTTTAGCATCTGGATCGTTTAATGAGGTGCTGAAACAATTCCGATCATCTTGCTGATTTTAATGATGCTTGGAAGGATTTAAGTGTTAAGTTGCTCATTCAGGGAGAATTATTTCGTTGCAAAACCAATGTACAACGAGGAAGCCAAATGTCTTTTGATAAATTTGTTCACCAATTAAGCCAATATTCTAATCGTTGAATATGTGAACAATTGAGAACTTAGCGCATTACCTGAAAGGAATTTCCATTATGCGTTTCTATTTGTGAATATCGCTTGTGTGATTGGATTCGAATTCTATCGCTGAACTGCTATAAATGTTTCATTATTGCGGCTCAGCGACGGAACTACCTTGGTTAGCTAATTTGCTCACCTTGCCAAACTAATTTGCATATCTTTTAGGGCTTCGTCTAATGACCACTGGTTTAGCTACCTCATCAAAGCAAAAAGAGTGAATTTTTGGTGTACTGTTTGTGGAGATTTACAGAGATGTTTATGGAGAAAGTTCTATGCAAATCCATGTACGCATTGTCTGTCACTCACTACAAGCTCTCTAGATCAGTATTAAAATTCAGAAGAAATATTCAATTAGAGTGTCATTGTTGAGTAACAATAAAAGTTATTAAAAGGGACAAAGCAGCTTTTTAAGTTTAGACCATTCAGTTTGAGAAAATTTCATCTTTTATTCACTCTTGATGTTGGATTTTTGTGGATGCCATAAGCGGTTGTCTTCTTTCTACGGTATGGCTTCTTTTGAATTTGTTGCAAAAAACTCTGAACTCTTCATGAAAATTTCACATAAACCATTTGTGCTTTTTGTCGTTCGAATATTTTTGTGAATGTTTCAAGCATATAAAATCGAAAGGCATGCTTGCTGATGGCATCGATGAGTGGACGCTATCGTTTTGCTTATAACATTTTCATCGGCTTCTTTGCTCATGACAGCATTCGAAAATAGCATTCTCTCAAATTTTCGTTTCTCTTTTTTTTTTTGCTCACTAACATTTAACAAAAATAATCGATTATTTTTCACTTAATCGTGTAAATTTCTCTATTATTTCAAGAAATAAAAGTATATAGTTATTAATCAAGAGTATTATTGTTTAAATGAGGCAAAAAGAGTATATACCATGAAAAAAAGGTTTTTATGACATTTCCATATCACGATAATTTGTTCCCTTGCTGGAACATCGATGGAAACTTTTGCCGCAAATTCAAAAATGCTACCAAACTTTTTTCCGACTATTTCTCCACTTGCTTAAAACTTTGTCTTTCATACAACGAAATGAATTACAATGAAAAGCGAGCAAATTCGGTGTATAAATATTGCAATCGTGACAATAATCTCAACGAAGAATATCAGCAACAGATCATCTATGAAATTGTAACATGTTGTTAGGGTTGATATTGGCCAATGTAACGCAGATATCGTTTTCGTAGTGAATTGCAGCGATTTATCTTGTTCGCAAAGGTCGTCTATCAAATGACGATCTATATGTTTCGTCTGCATTCTTCGAACACGACATGCATGGCTCTTGAGTGCACTCTAGTACTTACTACGATAGATGAGCTTTACATAAGGGTTTTTTTTTAACTTAAGAGGAGATGAAAGTATATATACGCTTGCTATTCGATGGAAATTTTTGTTCTTTCCGGTGCTCACGTTAGCAATAATTTTTGTGCTGCAAAATCAAACTACATTAGCATTTGCCCCTTAGGTAGGATGAAGCAATCAACTGTCGTTATTTTATATGCGAAAATTTGCTCTGCTTTTCTGGATACCTCAACTATGCAGTTGTGTTCATGTTAAATCACTGATGTGCTCATCAACTTCGAGTATTTCTGAAAAATTTTCCTTCCGATTCGCTTGAATTGACTTGTAGTTATTATTAGCAATCACTAGTGGTAACTATGCATTATCAGTCCGTTATCACTTAATAGCAACTGCTTTATTGACAGATGAGATTGATTAGATTCTCTTACTAGAAGCGATAAAAAATAATAAAATAAAGATGCAAAGAAAAAGGTTATGTTGAAAATTTTTATGCGCATATATATATTTTTCAGTGTTCCGTTACAAATGGTAATATATATATATAGCACAAAGGAATTGTTGATAGTCAAATTTTACCATCAGTTAATTTTAGCATCTTTCCGCTAAGATTTTCATATTGAGCTTGGGCCGGTTGATTGCTTCGCTATGTGATAATCACTCTTCGATATGATAGTGCGTGAATGCTACACCTAATAACCTTGCCGTTTTTGAGCATTCTATATTTTTTTCTCACTTAATTTTACTTCATGTTGTGTGTAAAAATGTACTCTAAACATGTCAAGCACTCGAACTTTTTTCAACCTTTAGTAAAATATTAGTCAATAGATTTGTTCATATTCTTCCAATTTTCGTCGAGATGACCTACTTCCATTGAATTTTGATCTCGGTTATTGCTGATGAATCTAGAGTTGATAGTTCTGAAAATGTCTAAAGCATCAGTACTACAATTACAACAATATCTGTGATGATAGCTAATATTTCATCTATTGAACTATTCAAATCTTAAGCAGAGAAGTGATCCATGAGAACTGGCTCGTTTGCAAATTGCAATCTGGTCAGCTGCATCTGCTTAAGAGTTAAAAACACACTCACTTTTAATTTCAACCTTTCCGATTTTTTCCAACGTTCTGCTAGGCGCGAATGCAATCATGAAGCAGAGCGCATTGCTTGTGCTTCCCGAAATTTGCTCACATTTTGTACTTCCGTACTGAGATTTGTAACCTCTTCAAGTATTTCTGTCTTCATTTCAAGTTCGATTGCTCCGTTTGAGTTTTGATAATTAAGACAAAGGAGGTTTTTGCACATATCTTTTCTCCCTTTTCCTCATAGGTGAAAGTGTCGGTCAAGACTGAAAAATTAATGAAATTAATAGCATTGCATATAACTTTTCAAAAATTGGATTGATCAATAATTCGTTAAACATTTCTAAAAACATAATCGATTGCAAATTAACTATCACGTCGGTAAAATTTCACTCAAAAGCGATATACTATTGTCTAAAAGATGTCTGTATTTCACATTGTACTAAAATCGAAAAACAATAAAACATTGAACACTTCGCAGCACCACTGAACACTTCGCAGATGTTCTACACATGAAATGTAAAGCATCCTATCGATTAAATAGCACTCATTGATCGCCACTTCGTTCTACTTTGAAGCTTATGGTGAATAAAAATTCCGAAATTCCTGTGCATTGATTTGTATCTATGTGAAATTTGCTGTCAATTTTTGAAAAATAGTGTGAGAGAAATTCCAATTATATTGCATTTCTTATCGAATTATTTACTATTTCCTTTGATGCTTTCCACTGAGAATAATTTCGATCGATTTTATTTCATTTAGTTCGACTGAATTTTCATTTGAAACGCGTAAAAATTTGCTCGATGTTTCCGATCGTTGTCAAAACATTTGTAAAATGCCTCAAAGAGGGAGAACTTAGATCTCGAAAGAGCAGCAGCAAAAGGGTTAGCGCGCTGATAAGCTTGTAATATATATATATATATATATATATATATATATATATATATATATATATATATATATATATATATATATATATATATATATATATATATATATATATATATATTTATAGGCCTAAAAGAATACAAAATCGACGATAGAAACGTAGAAAATAGGGATTCGGGATTACTGTTAGACGCTCTAAAGTGATCGGAATTCCATACTATTTTCTTATGTAACTATCGTGCATTATACTCCATTTCTGTTTCATCATTATTACCGTATACCTGGCTTATGAGGCCAATATCTGCCACTGCAGATCGGTGGGACAGCAGCTTCAGTTCAATCGCGCTGTCCATTACATATTCGTATATGGCTTATTTAATGCTTATTTTCAATACGAAGCTGTCGAAATTACTCGAAAATTTGCATAAGTGGATGAAGCTCATCATCGGCGCAGCACCAATACTATGCAAATATTTTTGCAAATTCACAAACCGGCATGCTATATGTGCATGTCCATGTGTATTTGGTATGTGCGCGATGCACAAATATGTGTTTGTGCATATAATGTATGTGTCCATGCATGCATGCATGCGCGCATGTGTGCGTGTTTACGTGTTTGCGTGTATTTGCGTGTATGCGTGTTTCTATGTGTGCGTGATTGTGTGTTTGTGTGCCCGTGTATGGAACACGATTGAGCAACCTAATATGTGGCTATGATTCGAGCAACGCGGTTACGTTTAAGCAGGACAGCCATATACAGCAATTACATTGCAAATAAAAAAGATGAAATCATAGATATTATACACGGCAATATTTGGTTCTTGAAAAATATTCTCAGCATAGTACAGGTCTTGAAATTGTAAAACCTATCAGAAATGTAGTACCAAACTATCAGCTAACAAGACAGTGAATGCCAGTAGTATTAGGATAGGCTATAGACCAAAGCGTAAGGCTGAGCGAGCAGACATGGAATTGCTATGGCTGTGCACTCACACCGGTTCCTGTGTACAGGTGAAGAGTTGCGAGCAGTCGCTCGTGCGCCTTAAATCCGGTTCTCTCGACTGTTGCTTCACCACCGTGAATGAGTGTTGGCATCTTTCGTTGCTGACAAACAACTTTGTTGCGCTCGAGCTGAGCCGTAATCACCTATGCAAGACCGTCGTATGCGATTTTTCAATTGGTTTACGTCTTATTTTCGGAATCGCCCTTCCGGTTCGCATTCCTTTACTCTCCTGTAACATTTAAAGCTTGATACCTGAATTTGCACTACACTATGACTAAACTATTGTTGATGTTGAAATGGGCAATTACATCAGCCTCATCTAGTAAGCATTTACATATTATGCCCTCATATGTTATTTATTGTCCATTTCTTAATTTCTATGATGCATATGCATACTGCTATAAACGCATTACGAAGTATAAGTTTTAGGTAATGTAAGTGATGAAGCATGGTTTCTGCGTTATCAGTGGGGAACTTACAAGAAGAGCAGAAGAAAACACTTTGCTATTTAAAACTGAAGGAATAGACTATGAAATTTTTAAAGCGCATATAATAAAAATTAGAAATTACATGCGACTCGAAGTAGAGACGCGAGAACTATGTTTGACGCGTTTGAGGCGGAAGATTTCAAAAAGTCATGCTCTTGTACAAAAGAAAAGATATTTACGTTTAGCCGCCTCGCAGAACGCATCTATAATTAAATGTGCAAGTTTAAATGCCCTTGTAGATTTCTAAGACCGCGTATATGACAATGTTTTGCATCTCGTCAAATAATGCCGCTATAAAAATTAGAGAAAATTCATAGCCTTGTGCATACAGAATGAAACGTTCTATTCATCATTGACTTCTAGGTGTCTTAAATTTTTCTAAGTGTGGTGTTTTGTGCCTATGCGATGCGTTATTTAATTATGGTTCGCTATGTTGGTCATTGCGTTAAAGATCTTTGCTAAAATTCGTTACATATTTCTATTAAAGTCTCTTCATTTTAGATATCACTTTAATTCCTAATGAAACGTTGCAAAATTGAATGACTATTAATGCTAGCGATAGTAGGAAGTGCTTATGTGTTGAAATATTCCTTCTGATTCAGTGCATTTCTTCGATATTGTTGCAAATATAAGCAAAAAAAAAAAAAGATATTTTTTGTGAATAATAAAAATTTAGCAAATCATCAATTTAGAAAAATATCCTTTTTATAACATATAACGACGATTTTTTTTTGGAATGAGTGCTGCAGACAGCCATTTAACAAATCTCCTTTGTTACGCTTCGATAGTGTGCAAGTTTATCAGCGCTGTTGTCACTAATCATATCACCACTTCAAAAATTGGAATGCCTAAATCAAGAATCATCGGTTTCTTTCTATTATGTTTCATAATACGCAATTCACGCAAATGCTCCTTTTAGAATATGTTTGATTCGATTTCCTTTTGACGTCAAATGATTGAACAACGTTTACGCCAACGATGAGCTGTCAGTTCATGTATCGGCAAAATTGATTCTTCACAGTGAAGTGTTCGTTCAAGAAGAAAATTATTGCAGAAATGCTGCGATTCCAAGGAAAAGAATGGGCATTCCTGTCATTTTAATGAATGAAATGACGGCACTAGCAGTTGGAAATTTTGTGAAAACGTTCGCATTTAAATGTACTTGACAGATTTTGTTATCAGTGCCTAGATACGCATTACATGGACTTAAAGAATGCTCACTTGAAAAACTTAGAGTAGTGATGTTCACCACTCAATAGTTTCGTTTTCGATTAGATAGAGGTAAGCTTAAGTCTAATTTTATCGCTGTTTTCATTGGGAAGGTGTTCTTTGGATATATTGATGAAAGGGGTCTCTACATATGATTGGAATTTCCGTCGAATGAAAAAGTGAGTGATCCAATTGGGAATAAATATAAGGAAATCTTGTACAGTACGCTTTCAAGTTTGGCGCTCCAAGCATGAAAACAACTCCAGCAGAATTCTCTTTTCCGAATGCGACAGCCGAAAGGTATGCGCTAGTATTTCGGCGATGTAAAAGGCGCAGTAGGCTTATGTTGTCACCGTAGCATATTGACGCCATAGGTTCAGGCTGTTTGGTGTGTGATAACGGTTTGACACCTATTCTGCTAAAGTATTTTCTCTTAACGAGGTGGTGATCGGAGCGGAGAAACCTCTGAAGTGCAAATGAGAGGTGGACATTACGGTTAGGGAAACGAATCTCTATCACTCCCATTGGCTTGCGTTTGTAACAAAAATGTTTATTTGATGTTTTCTTAACAGGAAGGATCATTTGGCAATCACTTCCTCTTTGTATTTTGATAAAGCGATATTGTTTTGCCTTTCTGCGGAAAAAAAAACAAAAAATTTTTTTGTCAATAAAATAAAACCTGTTGAAAAAGTACGACGATCTTCACTATGTCCTATGTTTGACCTAGTTATTTGATCCAGAAATGATTTCAGTATTGATCAGTTCGAGGCTTCCATCGGCTCTCACTTATATGCATTTAGCAACGAACAACTATGAGTTTATATGAATAAATTCTTCGACAACCTTTTATGAAATTAAGTGAAGCGAATTAGCAATATAATTGTGTTATCAGCCATACGGCCTCAAATCTCTTCTATTCCATGTGGAGTTGTAGTTGAAATATCTATGTAGAAGTAAGCGGTCCTAGAGATTTTCGATCTGAGACCATTTCAATGCGTGCTTCAAACATTTACAGCCATTCTTTTGGTCGAAAAACGACAGTTGCTTCATGAGCAGGTCATATTTGTGACTCATATGTGAGGGCGGGCTGTTCAGTCAGTCGTCATTCCACAAGTGGTATTAGACTGGCCCTTCGGTAGTTTGTCTGGTGACGATGAACTCACTATGTTCCCCAGTTATCGCCTGTACTTCGCGTTTCGAATTTTGCTTTTGTAAGACGCAAATGCATGCTCGACTCCAAGCTGTGAAGTTTCCGTCAAGTTCGGGCATTATCTAAAATTTCGTAGTTGATTACTGTTAATCAAAAGTTTCACCACGCGATCGTATTAGTTGCCAAAAGCATACGGTCAAAAATGATGGACTGGTGAAATCGATTCTGGTAGTAAAACTCTGGAGATTATCGCAGATACTAATGAAGCTTCATAAAAAGCATTGCAAAAGGATAAAATAATTGATGGTTATCATATATTTTTGGAAAAGTCATAGTCAAAAAATTAGGCTGCACTTTTTGTTAAAAAGCTATCTGGACAATAAACCCAGGTGGTCGAATCTTTTATTTTATGGCTAGTTTTACTAACGAGTCCAACATACCCCTAAATAAACGCATAGATTTTCGCTGAAAGCTGGTGCAAATTCTGCCGCAGGCTGCTTCTCTAAACGTGCTTATTCCACCTTATGACGCATACCTTCCCTCTATGCATATTTCACAATCGATTTTGTATTGTGTTATATAGCCAAGTTTTTGCAATATTTTCTTGCGATTTCCATTTTCTTTCAAGCTTATAAAGGAGAGGGAATTTGCACTTTTGATCAGTATGGTTGTTTTGCTTTCGATCGCTCATTTTCACTCCACGTGATAAATTTGCTGTAATGCTTTCGTGCACTAGGAAAACACCGTACAAAATAATTTTTAATAACAGCAGCTAAAAGCGGAATAAATAACGAATAATCTAACGGACATGAACTACATACATCTTGAGTGAATTAATTTACAAAATGCGATTAAATTCCCTCTCTAATTTAGTCCGCATATATTGAAATAGACAGCTCCCGTTTCGACTTACGAATTCCGAATAGGCCAATTTGCCGATTGAAATTTGGCAGAGAAGAAACACTATGGTTGGAGAATAGCACTTAATTATTATATTCGCCCTACAGTGCGGATTTTCTTTATGAAAATAATATTTCACAATTTTTACTGCTTATCGTATTGTCTTTGCTCATTTGAAAATGCGTTTTGCTTTTCATAAATTTTACCACTAGCTAACGACATTATTTATAGATAAGGGGAACGGGAAGCGAGCCATTCGATTATGGAAATTTTGATTCAACCCGAGAGTAGGGGTATTCACTATGAAGGCTATGAAAATGAATACATTCAATGCGTATTCGAGGATGGTGATGTCTCGGGCAGAAACGAGCGATACGAATTCCGGTAAGTTGCATATCATTGAGAAGTAAAGCAGCTTAATATGAATTATTGTTGATCAATGTGATGCGAAAAACTTCCTCTGAGATAAACAGCGAGCCATATACATGCTAACGAGATGCAAAAGTACTTCGGAAACCTCAACTCAACCGAGTCACGTAACATTTTATCAGGTCGTAGGTTTCATTTGAATAAAAAAAAAACAAGCAAACAAACAAAACGTTGTTGAAAACGCTGCCAAGAAATGCCTATTGACATTATATAGGTACTAATGTGTTGTTAGGCGAATAAAATAAGTGCCCTACGGAAGTCATTTATTGGCAAAAGTGTTCAAAAAAACTATTTGATAAAACTATACATAGCCCGGTGAATGATAGCGCATCTACACGAATGCGCATAGACATACACATTGAAATGACAGCGGGTGCGATGAAGTCTTGGAAACATTCTTCTGAAGGACATTGAAGAGGGTTACATGATCTTATCGAGTCATTCTCCATTAGTTTTTAATGAAGACATCATCAACATCCCGAAATCAGCGCAAAAAACCGGCAGAAGCACAAACCGGATGAGATTTTTCTCAATACCTTTTAAAATAGTGGAAAGGTGACCACAAATCACATAGACGCTGACTTGTCAACCATTTCAAATGCTTTAAAATTACCGAATGATAGGAAAGTCCAAAATTTATGAATCGAACATAGTTCTAGGTTCCTATCATATTTTTCAACTGGCATGCATTTCGGTTCCAGCCGGTTTGTGGCGTCAATTGATCAAAATTTATCGGGAATGCAAAACATTAACGGTGGAACGGACATGTTTTTTTTTGTTGTTCTCATGGTCTTAAGTGCGCTATTAGAGTTTATAGTATAACTAGAAGCAGTAGTAATGGCAGCAGTAGAGGCCAATTCATGATAGGACAGCGAAGTTTGCATTAAAGTGATGAAAACATTTGCGATGGAAAACGCATGTGCAAATGCAGCAGTAAGATTGATGGACAAGAAAACCTGCATGAAAACAGAAAAATGGGAAAAGAATAAAAATGCATTAATACGCACAGCAAGACAAGCTGTTAAAGGAATAATAAATACATGGTAGCAGATTCGCTTCGGACGCACACTGAATAGGAACACATTCTGTGCTTTAACAGCTGCATTGGAGAGCTTGATGCAGACCTAAATAGCTGTTGAGAACAGTGTGCATGATGTGCGTTGCTTTCACCGGTTGGTGGATAAGAGGAGAGGGGAGGGGAGGGCGGGGAGAGAGGATTAGATTGATCTAGATCGTAAGTTATGGTAATGGTGAGGGCGACTACAACCAATTACAGATTTGAACAAAGCTTTATCTGCGTTGCCAACCATATCAGCCTAGTTTTGAAGGTTCGAGAATCTCTGTCGCAGTATAACCTTTATGAATTTCTGTGCTAAGGATTTTGCCCTAGTCGCATTTTGTGCTAGCACATAGAGGCTCAGCTTGACTCAAAGAATGAATACTATTTGCACAGTGATAGTAAAACTATGATGTAAGAATCTTTGTAGAGAGCACATTCTTGGCTCTCAAATATTTTTCAAACCCTCATCATACCTTCTGAAAAAAGTAAGCGAAAGCAGCAGTTCGATAGACCTGCCAAACATGTGCGATGTATTGCTGTTCCATTTTTGGCTTTTTGATGATTTGCTAGCCTATATAACTTTTAATGGATTGTTTCTCTACAACGTTGATTTGAGATGAGCGCAGCTATTGAATGATAACGATGGCCGATGACCAGATTTTAGAGATACGGCATTCGAAATGGAGTTGTAATTTCATAACACTGTCATCAGGATTCTTATGATACATTTGAAAGGAGTTTTGAGGTAGTGAGAGCCAATGGCAAAGATCATTAAAACAATTTAAGACACGGGAAATATTCTTTCTATGATGAAAGAAGAAGCAATGTTCAAAAAATATTTCATGCTAGATGCCAAAAGGTGTCGACACTCCATGGTCAATAATGAAAATACCGATCGCCATGAGTATAGTGGGTAATGTAGGAAGACACGTGAAGTGAACTAGCACGATATGCGCTTTTGCACTTCGCTCAACTGGTCAACAAGCTTTGTGAGTTAATATGCGATACAATGCCTTAGTATTTTCTTCCGAGCCAACCCGTCGAACGAGTCAGCCAAAAACTCATGTTATTATCCCATACCACCGACATAAAATCCCATATATTTAAAATATATACAATCTTCTTCTCCTGTGATCTTTTGCGCCGGAAGATGAAAGGTTATAATGTACATTATGCGCAGTAAATTTCGTTGTTCAAGTTTCAGCCGTTCGCTTACCAGACAAGCATATAGATAGGAAGATAGATAGGCAGGAATATGTAACATGCACACGTGCGCATGAAGGACTACATAGCGTACTAATCGTGCGCACGGACATCTCGTTGCCGCAATGTGCTTTGGAGATGTAAATTTGCAAAAGTGCATAGAAATAAGCTAATAATTATTTGAATATAACGAGTATGTGCGTAAATACGATCATTGCAGTAAATATGAAAGTGGATTTTAGGTGTCGACCGGATTTGGAATGTTGCGGCCGAATTTGCTGTATACCACAAGAAGCAACCGTTCCTTTTTGGTAATTATTTTCTTGATGCTTCTTCACATTGTCAAATCAGCTGAACAATATTGTTGAGAAATTGATATGGAATCGTGTCTGATAAATTTTTTGTTCATTTAATTTTTTTATTGAAAAAACCAACCATTTCATTCATGCTTTGGTTGAAATATCGAATTGAGATTTCAAACGAAACAGTCGGCATTTATAGAGAATTTTTATTTGAAAAATCCGTGGAATTCATCAGTGATACTTCATTAGTGTTGATTCGAGATGGAATTTACCATTGAAAACAGTAACCATATTTGGCATCAGTTCAGGGTCATTGTAATTGAGGATAATCCGATTTATTCTTATGTCCATATTTAGGGGAACAGAATCGAAAAGGTGGCAGAAAATATTCGATAAATAATATTGAAAATTTTACTGCTGGATTTCTGTACCATCTGAGCATCCAACGGTAAAACAAGTTTTCAAATTATTCATCCAAGTTACTTTTGTTTTTGTCGTTAGTGAAATCAGCTGACAGTTGTTATTTCCTGTTTCTTATTTTCAATTGTTAAGTTACACTTCGTGAATTTTGAGACGAACAAAAATTTCTGGTGGGAACTACTCTTCGTTAAAATATCAACTAATAGGCTAAATGCGCAGGAGGTGTGACCGTATAAAACAGTGAGTGAGATTTTAATTATTATGATTTTTCACTGAGATGATAATCGTGCATTTCCTTTTGTTCTGGTAATTTGCCTCTCTGAGAGCGAAACTTTCAAAAATATTTCCGCCATTTATTTCTGTACGACAGGTTGATGATTCTATTTATCGTGCTCGCTCTCCTTCTTCTTTTCGCTCTTCTTGGAACGATTGCGTGGTTATGCAGCAAACGGAAGCCGAAACCAAAACCATCGAAGCCGCAGAAGAGTAAGTAATAATTCATTTCTACTACTAACATATTCATTTAAGCAAGCAAATGTACCATTTCGAACATAATTCAATAGCGAACTCAATCGGTAAAAGTTTTTTTTTATAATTTCCTTATAGGTGCAAGTTTTTCCGCATTCCAAATTTATAATTTCTTTGAGAAGTACTCTTTGTACGTAACGAAACTTTTTTCAACTTAAGAAATAGTTCAGCAAGAAGCTATTTGCACATGGCAACTCATTGATTCAAAAATTATTTTATATTATGGATTACCGGAAGTCACACTTTCAAATATATATGCTTAAGATATAACATTGAGGCTATATCATATACTCGAACGAAATAATAGGCTTGCGGCTTGCTTATACTATAGTTGTGAAGCTTATCAGTGAAAATAGAAAGCTTCGCATGCTTCTGCCTTATGTTTTTCTAATGGCACAGTATTAGGCATGGCCAAGCTTCTTTATTGTATATTGATGATAGTCTTATTAAAATTACGTTTTTTGGAGCGGTGTGTAGTAAAGCATATACAGAAATCTTTGTGGAGAATGGTTTTCTAGGAAAATATTCTTACGTCAAAAGATGTGCTGCAATCCTCAAGAGAGGAATAGGCTGTTCACTTATTTTTTGCAGTTATGAACAGTTAAGTGACTATTAGAAAGAGTAATTCCGCAAACTTTGCAACAATTTCATCAGTTTTGAATGTCGAGGGCCTTCCTAAACAAGAAATCATGATCAATTGAAATTCGGCCATTTTTGAAACGTTTCCGTTATTTGAGTGCGGTTTATGCTTGCTACCAAATCATGTTTTTAAATTTTAAAATGTTTCCGCGAGTGTATTTTCCAATCGGTGCAAAACTTCGCAGAAATTCGTCGCTAGTGAAACTGGCTCATTTTTCAATCCAACAACAATCGCCAGATGCATTTGTTGACACAACGAGATGTACTTCGGTGACTAAAAGCAATACTGCTTTGTGGTTTCCGTTGGGCTGCTTTCAAAGGTTGCCACTCAGTGTTGCAGCATGATACTTGCCCTACCAGTAACGCTCGTTAGAACGCCAATGCAAGAGTTTGGATATCCTCCGGGCAAATCATATATATATATATATATATATATATATATATATATATACTCACCAATAGCTGATTAATAATTCTATTATGCATGTATGTATCCATGCAACAGTCTTTCCATCACCCGCATGCATTTATAAATGAAATTTATAGGTAAAACGAGAGGCCGACTCTTAGTGCGAAAAAACTCGAATATTCATTCAGTTCTTGAAAAGCATCTTTGATTGGCACTTGCTAATCTGCTTCAGTTATAGTCTAACAAAAGAAGTGCTATACGTTGATCTTCTTGCAATCTGCACAATGTTATCGATTATCAATGTACAAATCAGTCGTGATTTCAGGCCCTTTCCGGCAAAATAAATTTTGAGAACGTGAAAACGAAAGTGAATAAATTAGAGGTGAAATTTGCTAAGCAGTAAAAATAACGCAGGAGATTTCACAGTGTTCACTAAATAACTATGTGAAGTTTCGGTTGGCCGCGACAGCACGGAGATATGTCTTATTGTTTTATTGGCATTGCTCACACGATCAAATGAAGCTGACTTCACTCGATGATGAGTTGAACATCTAGCTGTCATATTGATACGTTGAAATCAAGTGTGCCTCTTGCCTATCAACTATCCTAACCAGCATAGTGGTGCGAGTGGGTATGCCTATTGGTCATTCTCATAACGTTTTAGTTCTTTTATAGTTTTATGGAATAAGATTAGTTTGCAAGAGTTTCGTACTAACCTCTACGCATGAATATTTCTCCCCGTTCCTACAGTTTGCTCTCATTTCAGCTCCCGTTTATCGTCACGATATCCGAGGTGGCGTGGGTGCCAGTGGATATCGCTCAATACGGCAACAAGATGGGGACGAACTTCAATCGCACCGTGATCGACTCCACATGGAAAATGCTTACAGTACACCAGCCGACAATGTTTCAACAGAAGCACAAAGGAACGGATACGGCAATCCGATGTATGGAACTCGAGGTGCTGCAAATGATACCACTTATCGTCGCAACTTTTATGATCGTGGTTCGGGGTTGTACGATAAAGCCGGTGGCGCTGATCGCTCCGAAGTGGTGGTCCCAATTGATAGAGGACCACTTCAGCACAGCATGTCAGGGAACCATCGTCGAAACCGATGGAATCACTCGCGGAGTGGGAGCCGAAGCACGCTAGAGGAGCAGCTAACACCACAAACGCCCCGCAGTGGACCACCGGCTGGTAGTGGGGGCGACTATTACCATGAAACGTTTGAAGAGAAGTTCGAAGAAAAATACGAGGTGGAAGAGCGAACACCATCTGTATCCGATTCAAGAGAACTTCTCTAAGCGTTACTCACTGCCGACAATGAGGAATTTCAAACAGTGCTTATCAGCTCCACTAAAGAGACATCGCCAATTGAAATTTCAAGGATTTGTGCTTAGAACTCATCAATCCAAGCCACAGATTTCGTACCGATGAAATGTAGCTCATTCCCTTCTTTACCCGTCATGCTTTCTTACGTGTGTCAAATTGCCTTATTCATTAATGACCATAACTATTCGGGATTGTTGTTGGAAAGGTTGTGCTGTGGGGCGAAGTTGATCTGATACTGCTATCGAAGTAACTCCTAAGGCGCCACAAATTTCTTTGGTTCCTTGAAAGATTATTTCTGCAAAGTTGCGGATTAAGTGCGCACATCTAACACTCACATTATGCACTTCTTATAATCTATAATGAATGTACATGACCTGCCATTTCCTCTATTTTTGTTGACTGTACATACAAAATACGAGACGAATGCTTCAATAGTGGGATACTTCACCGTAAAAATATTACATCACTACAACTATCAGCAGTTGTGCGGCATTGCAACTTCAGCAATCGTGATATGATCATATGTGATCGTCGGAAACGTTACACGGCATTGTTACATGTAGATGCGGCAAATATGATTCTTTGGAAGGGTATGGGCTAGGAATGACTCGCCAAAAACGATCATTCATTAATTCAACGGAATAGTGAAATAATACTCAAGTGAACGATTGCACAATACTTTCAGTTCAAGCATATTTCAGATCATCAGGCAAAGTTGATTAGTACTCCTTACGGCAATTTGAAGTGTTATTAATTCATATAGAAGTCAGTGTAAGTCGAGACCAGTTTGGCTTCATATGTTCTATACTTCACCTATCAAATTTCGGTATAGTAGATCTAATATTTCAGATGATGAAATGCCGGTTAACAGATAAACAGAGAGACACGTACATCCATATAGAATGACACCACAATATGTTTGTGCAAGGACTTGCAAAATAACGTTAAAATATCTTGAGCTTTGCAATTGTTGAAATTTCTCTATATACACATTCCAAAACCGTGTGAAAAAATTCGGTCGCCTTGCTCAGTAAAGATGCCATCTTGCGCAAAGGGCAACTCATTAGCGCAAATATTTCAAGCATGCAGTGGAATGATGTTTAACACTATGCGGATGAGACTGAGAACTAGTTGTTAGCTTTTATGGAAAGGATGATAGTAGTCGGTACTGATTTAAACAGATCATCGGCATATATCGTGTCAAAATAATGCGAATGTGCCGCTATACATGGTGGAGATGATGTAGATTAACAGGAGAGAGGCTGTGCATAATAAATACTTGTCTAGTGAACATAGAAAGCTATGAACTAAAAGAGTCTGCATTCCTTCTGTGTTAACTAAGTGTTTCCACTTATTACTTAGCCGATTTTCTCGATCCATAGCAACGTTCAACCGTTCGTCATGTATTTTTGGAGTGTTTTCCCGCTAGCAGATTCTTGAGTTGTTGAAAAGCGTGTTGTTTTTTGATGAACAGTCCATATCAGCGAATCACTATGCGGTAAAGCAGTTATTGTTTTATTTCAGCATAGTGTTGAACACGAACGCATGCTTGACTTTATGATGCATTGAGATGCAGAAGAAAAATTAGTTGTTAAGCTCGCATTTTCACATCGTTGAAGACCCTAGATAAGAGTACGAACGTTCATCCTAGACACTACGTAATCGGTGACTTCTGCATCCTTAAACAATCATGCTTCTTTGGGTGGCAATTGATTTGACTATTAGTACGGGTCATATTTTTATGCATATTGAAGAGCGACTTAGTGAAGAAAATGTGTTAATAGATTTTCCATAAGAAATTTTTCCGAGTCATTAAGCTTAGCGATAGCAGTGGAAATATTCATTTGTGCGGATTTGATTAGAAGCGATTGCTTGCTAGATCTCAGCATAAATACAAAAAACAAGAGCAAATACATTAGCGAATAACCCTTTATTAGCATTGAAATTATGTTGTGTCTATACTTCAAACGTAAGATACTTTCAGAGTAAAAGAATGTATATGAAATCTTATCATAGCGTCAATTTATTAGAACAGAAATAGAACCTGTGAAAATATTTACTGCAGGTTATTTTCAATGACGCAAAAAATCAGCTCAACGGCCCCACCTAGGAGAGCATTCTTCATTGCAGAATGCTTGCGTAGTATGTGTGCACTTTCTTATGAGCTCAAAATATTTCGGCACTGACTCTAATCAAATGTAATCAATAGTTCGATTGTTGTAAATTATTTTTATTCCAAACAAACATCGCTATTGTTCCTTATCTGCCCTCCTCCTTCCCTTTTTTTCACCGTGATTGCATTGCTTCTAGAAGCGACTCTTGATGATGTTCTTTTAGTGAAAGGAAATAATCACATTAAATGGTAACCTTTAAAGGACAGTAAGAATCAATGAGCGTTGGCTCTTTTTTTCTTTCATATATGATGTTTTGATATTTCGGGGATCTTGAGGAATGGGCCATGCTATAGACTAAAGGAAGTCATCATTCTAGATTTGCCTATAATTTCCAAGATCTGAGCCTTTTCATTCTTCTCGGTGCCTTCCTTATCGAACTCTTTTTCTAGACTTTTCCGTTTCCTTTGCTATCTTCTCTGTGTTGTTAGAATTTTTATAGCGCATGAAAATTTCTATCTTTCAGTTTTAAAATATGACCACCAACTATGCTGCATTGAAAAGCAATACTGAATGACTCTTACGCTTCTACAAGTTTACTACACTTGACCACTTTAAAAATCCTTCCATTCAATTCTGCATCTTTTTCAGATAACGCTATCAATACCAAATCACACATATGCATTGCATTCCAAAAACATTTCTCGTTGTTTTCATTTTATGATTCGTTTATACGAAAACTGGTTCTAATTCGTTCAAGAGAATATCAAGAGGTGGGCGAGCAGGATAGGATGAAGGCTTAATATCCGCCCGAGCTCAAGATGTCTCTATTTTTCTGCAAGCAGACGAATCCACCCGTGAAGCGGATGCTATCGATAAATGAGGCTAGATAAGAAGAGCATTTTAAATACTGCCTTAATAAAGTCACTCGCCCTTCTGCCGTAACTGCTAGCATGCAAATCAACATATTTGAGGCTCCAATATTTAAAACTGCAAAACAAATTCAAATTAACCACGCTATTCATTGCTACAGCCTTACTCATACTGTAACGTCAATGCATATTATTTCTTGCTCATTTAACGCCTATTCTTTTAAATTAAATGCATTTGTTTAGAGAACTTCAGAGGTGCCCAGTTTGGATGGATACTTCTTATATATGTTTAAAAAAGTTACTTTCTATCGTTAAGTTGAGTAAGTTGAGTGCAATAATATTAATTCGGTCTATATGTATTGTATGAAAGTTTAATCGTATTTTAATTACTCTAAGCGGACACAGAATGGCTTCAGAAATTCTTCGTGCGCCCTCAAAAGTGGCCACTAGAGATTCTGGAAAACGCTAGTGAATATAAGTATATCGATATGTCATATCATCAGCCACATTATTTTGCATTCGAAATTTTACTAACAAATAGTCCGAACTATTCTGGCTTGGGAAGAAGGATAGCGAAATTGACATGCCTTGTTGAAATTGGCTGATGATGAAGTAAGAGCATAAAATTGTGCACATAATAAAAGTGCTTTGATCTTATAATCTGAATGGAGCAATAGGCGCTTTTTTTTTCAGTCCATCCCCTACGTTCAGTCGCAGCGCGTTTCTCTGTGTGTGCCTTCTTTCGCCTTTCGAGCTGCAATTAAGCGGGTGAGATGAAAGGGTGCGGAACACACAGTAAAGGGGCTGGCTATATTCTTGGAAAATAAGCACTCATTTTATCGGAACTATATATCGGAAATTACATAGCTTTCTTGACTTTATTTGTTGCAATTCGAATGAAGAAAGCAAGAAACTTAAATGCCGAAGTTTGCGATAGTTTGCAATACCCTATGAAGTGTTGCTATAGATGTTGCTTTCGCCAAGTGGAGTGACAGTAATCTGCAGCAGAATTCAGGCAAAGCGTATGCACATATCTAATGAACAGCACGCTTGCAGAGAAGTTCGTGCCATCACCAATGGAGGAGCAGTTGCTGAAGACTCCGGAGCCACATAAAGTGGAAGAGCATTGCGAGGACGAGATCTCGGCTCCCTCACAACCGGAAACTGTAGAAACGCCACCCGCACAACCACAACGCGCTCAGATCGCTTACTACAGGTCGCAGACGGATCAAGTCGCTTCATATAATCCCGTCGAGTAACCACACCATTGAACCGGACGTCAACACTTTCTTTGCTGGTCTAACCGCAGTATTTTTTCAAAATACCCCAAGAGGCAGAAACCTGTGTTAAGACTCGTGAAAATCATTTGAGGAGAAGTGGTCGCTCTTTTTCTTCCGGCGGTAAGGAAACGGTAGAAATGATTCGGGTGTTTAAAATGGGTCGTCCTTATCTGGAGCTTCAAAATCCTTTCCTTGTATAAGCATGGGATTCCTTCTTATTTTAGCAATATTAAATACTACTTTTTGGTCAGAAGAATATCAGTGAGAAATTCCTTTTTCCTACAGAAGCATTGCCGTCCGGTTGTTTGAGGTAGTGGATTCGTGAAAACGGTCGAATAGCGACTGTGTGAGCATGAGCCCCTGCTTTGCGGTGTGCTATCTCTTCTGCTATGTTTTAGCAAAAGGTGTGCGGTGGTGGCAACAGTGAAACATAAGAATCACTAAATTTTCAGTATTTTATTCGTTGCATGAATTGCTCTGTATTTTAGCTTTTCTGCACTGAAGTTATAACGAAAAATTGTTCACTATTCCGCATCATCTCTTGCAATGTTGTCCATATGAATGTTATTATCGAAAAGAAAGGTGCTTATTTCTGTACCTAAGATTAAGCAGTCATGGTAAACGATTTTGCCCAACTACTGTCATAACAAATTAAAAAATTCCACAAATTGCAAAATTACCGCTAAAATCTTCTAACCTGTTTTGCTTGTACTATTTCAGACAACAATGTTCAACGATTTTTAGTAACAAATGGCACCGCACTGTATGTTTAGTGCTCTAATGTGTGGACAATTCCTTTTCCTTCTGCGCTCACCAACCATAATAGTAAACAGCTCGTAGCTGAAGCACGTAAATTGCTCTGCTTACAGAGTTCTTTCATGACCTCTATGTTACCAGTTTCAGATTTGTTCGAAAAGGTCGTATATTTTGAAATTACTCGCAACGAACAAAAATAGGATTAATAAATAATACTTCCTTTGTGGATTGGAAATGCGTGGGAGTTCCAAATACCAAAATTCGGGTAGCATTTTCGTCTTTACATTCCTTGAATTGTGAAGTTCAAAAACTTTTTGTGCAAATGGTAAACGAATGCTCTTCGCCGAGAATGTTGCACTCATACGCTCTCATCCTATGCATTATGTCAATTTTTTGAAAATTCAGAGAGTTAGCAGCCAATGTTGCAAAGATTGTGGGGATGATGTTAAGCAATTTCGGTGACTAGAAATTGCACGGTTAGTTAATATTACCTACAGTTGTGTTTGTAGTATTGGCAATTAATTTCAAAATCAGTCACACCAATTTATCCCCACTTTCATGCCATCTGATCATGCTCGTATTTCAAAAAAAGTTCAGAATGAGTCTCCAACATTGTTGCAACGATGCTGCAAACAAGTAAAGCACATTGGACCTTGAACGCCCGGAAGGCTTGAACGACAACTCGACTATCTCGTCAGCTTCCCACTCTGTGTAGAGAAAAGATCACCTCAACTTGGCTGCTAAGGGAATTCTGAACTGCAACGACCTATACATGCAGGGCGCATATTCAAACATGAGACAGATTTGCATATCAACTTTGAGACCGCTGTAAGGAATGAGCAAATGGTTTCGCATTTCGAATCCGGCCTGTACTTTAGTGGCATTGTCGTTAGTATGTTCAATACAACTATATGAATGGCGCAAAGAAGCGCTGAGAAATTCAAGTGAACTGTGGAGTGCAGAGAATCATGCCTTGAAGTATTCCATAAAAAGCCACGGTTATTTGTTACTTCAATCATTTTTTTTTTTGGTGTATGTATATCCGTCTATCAATATGCGAGTGTATACGCATATGTGTGCGTGTATGTTTGAGTATGTCTACTTGTCGGGTAATTTCAACATGGGAACCTTTGAAATTGGGAGCACGAAATTTAATTGCTGTAACACACTTAATAACTGCATCCTATACTAGATTACACGTTGGTCTATTAAGTTCAGAAGCAGCTGCAGATGTTCAAATGTAGCGAAAAAGTTTGTCGGACCCAAACAAAGACAGTCTCGTAGACTGGCATAGGCGATCGGAGAACTGAAAATATAAATGGCATAATTTGGTACAATTTAATTTTTCTTGCGTTCTTGTGAAATCGGTGGTTGGTCAGGTGAGCGGGACGCAAAATTACATATCGTGCTACCATCTCTGTTGTGTTGCTCCACTTTTCATAAAATTTTTATCGAAATGGTTGGCAGGAAACAAGTTACTGACAATACAAACTTCACTTGAATCCGAGCTTACATAGTATTTCACAGCTATCGACGAACACAGGACAAGCGCATATAGCGAAACAAAGATTACATAATTGTTGTATGAGGTGATCTATTACACTTTGGAAACGAATTTTGCAGGAGGATGGGATTGAAAGAATTTTCGAACGAAACTGTTCAGTTCTGATAGTGTTCTCAAAGAAAACTGGCATGTAAATATGTATTGAACACATACTGCATGTCTTATGTTGCTAACAATGCAACCCTCGAAACGGGCAATTGATCTTCTACGAGAATTTAATACAGTAATGCAATTTTTCAACTGACCCAGTTTTCTGCTCGTCGATACTGTGACTCAGTATGAGCGATTCATCAGTCGGTTTCTTCAAGAATTTTATATATATATATATATATATATATATATATATATATATATATATATATATATATATATATATATATATATATATATATATATATATATATAGCCAAAATTCGCTCGGCCACAGAACGCATCTTAAAGTTAATTGATTCCACTGTTAAGCGTTCATGCTGTCAGCAAAACGTTAAAATGAATCTCACGATTAGCTCATCACTGCTGTGGTTATTATTACTATCAGTGCAACAAGTTTATCAACCGCAAAAGATATGGTTTGCAACAAGATTACATAGCTAGTACATGAGATGATTTATTATGCTTTAGAGCCTAAATGGAAGAAATTATGAAATAGAGAGAATTTTCAGAAGAAATTGTTCAGTTCTGATAATGTTCTCAAAGAAAAATTTCTCTTTTTACAAAGTTCTTTTGTGAAGAAAATATCATTTCCTGCAATGTTTCGTCACAAAATTTCAGCTAACTTCGCAAAAATAGATATCAGTCTACAACATGTTTATTTTCATGACGTTTATGCTGCTTAAAGCATACATAAGTGGCCAAATTTTCATCCTCGAACTGTTATTATGATCATGAGATTAAGGATCAGTAATGGAACATTTATCTGCATAGGATGAGCAGGTAAAGCAAATTTAAGACAGCAGTCTCTTGGCTAGCTTCTGTCTCTCGAGCTCTTTTTCAACAGCTGCCACAAACAACCACAACAAAGAGAATTCGCTTGAGCAAAGGTACGAGTTATATAGTTGCTACTGTTACACAATGATAGCGAAAGATCGCGCAAATAAATGCAGTGACTCCTGCGGGAATGGACAGCAGTGATGCTTCAACGGTCGCCGATGCTTGAAAGCCAGCAAACAGTATAATCCGCTTTCTTTTCTTATGTCTAAAGACCATTCATGCTCTCTTTCCGACTTTGAAATTATGCGTTCGGTGGCTTCATGGTCAGCAAATTCAACTTCGTTGATGATGCAGTACTATTGAATGGTTAATTCCTCCAGTAGGGTCTGATTTGACCCGGATAGCAGATAAGGAAAGCAAAGTCTGTCAGCTACTCGACGCATTATTGCTAAACACCTCCAGTCTACGGTTAAATCAATTTTTTTTGATCATGGACATCAAAGTTGCAGACATATGACTGTTGGCATTCCTTGTTACAAGCTAGTGAACCAAAGATTTCTGCAACATGAACACACTATTTACTCTAACATGTTTCTGCATGGCGTGGCTCACTTCACCAGCTTTACAATGACAAATCTGAAGATATTCTTCATCCTTCTTTCTGATACGTTTTTCCTCAGAAACTTGCAAATTTTGAAAGTCAAAATATTGAAATTTGTAGGTAATTAAAACTTTTTTAGGCCGTTCGTTCCTGATCCAGTGGAGGAGACAACACTACCAGAACCAGAGCGACAAACGGCATCCTTCCATGACATCTCCGAGATCTGTGGTCTATCAAGGCAACCATCAATCAGCACTTTGGAGCGTCCAAAGGAGAAGAAAGCTGAATTGATGTATTGCAGGCCAGGCTTCGATAATGTACCATCCTATTAGAACGAGCCAAAATTTACTTAGCACGGCTTAGTCAATGGACTTCTTTGATGAATAAAGAATAGTAATAGTGCAAAAAGGAGGAACTTATTGCCAGGTTTAAATGGAACAGAAATTTTCATCGAACATCTTTGGCTTCTCAAAGTACATCAAGCGGCAGTTCTTAAACACATGTGTCGCCTCAAGGACCAACGGACGAATTCTTTCTATTGCATTGATTAGAATGTCAGAATAAAAAGCATCACAACAAGAAAGAAAGAAGTATTTCAGGCCTTTCATTCCTGATCCAATGGAAGAGATCGTACTACCGGCACCAGAACGGCGCAAAGCGTCACATCATGATATCTCCGAGATTGGCGGTCTCTCCAAACAACCTTCGCTGAGTACGCTTGAGCATCCGGTCGAGAAGACGGCGGAATTGCTTTACTATAGACCCGGATTTGATAATGTGCCTTCATATTGAAGGCAAGTTAAGAAAAATGCTCTTAATCCTTGGAAAACAAGGTTCCGCCTATCGCAACGGGGTTAATGCCTAGCGTTTTATTGTGCTTTGATCGGAAGATGAGTGGACGTGGAAGTTCATTGATCGAATAGGCCCTTCATTAAAAACAGTTATGCGACTTTACACTTAGATTTGTCATAAGTTCCGTAATGTATCTGCCAACATTCAAAAGTACTTCAAAGCTGAGTTTACCGAGGTACTGATTCATTGGCAGCAACGGCCAGGTTGACGAGGCGTATGTGGGACTAAAGTGCTACATTCGACATAATCGTGCCTGCAGCCACATCAACTCACCAATTAAGCATCGAGTAGACAAAGTGTAGTAAGGTCTTCTTGCTGACAAACAACTGGCCCCACGCTTTGAAGAGAGCGATCTCCCATATATTTCAGTCATTCAATCTCATATTTTCAATCAGCAAGACATTTATTTTCAAAGAACACCACTGGAATTTCACAAAGGCGTATACAGAAATAGAGGGGTCTATCACCTTTTGCACATAGGGGATCACGATTTCATTCCAATTGGAGATCAATAATAATCATTTCGACCGCTGGGGCTAGCGACAATTTTATATTAATACAGAGATTTCACTTTCGGTAATAAAAATGCCGCTCGTTTTCTTTTGTTGCTTGTCAAAGATGCGGCTGTGGCTCTGCATAAGGGATCTGTTGTGGTGGCGGTCCTTGCATGACGACTACAGGTGCTGGTTCAACGCACTCGACGCTGTGACACTCGTCCTGAAATTAATTGCATTTTAGTACATTATGAATTTTGCTGCTCGAGTGATAACAGTTCACTAATGTAACCTGTGCACGATGCACGTTTTACTGGCACATCTTATGATTCACCGCGATTACGGTATAGGTTCCAGTACAACAGCCTTTAATGAAATGACTTGGTTTCGGGAGGTGATCTGCATTGCGCGCTGATTACACGTACATTTCTTCTTTTGGGAAGGTATCCTACCCAAGAAGGAAGCTCCTCAGCAAAAAAGAAGTACCATTGAGAGTTATTCGAAACCGCTGCTAGATATAGGATGCTGATTGAATAACGTAGCCCAAGGGCCTACCAACAACATGTTTGTTTTTTGCCTCTGCCCGTTTTTTTCAAACCGTTTTGTTGCTACATTGCATACACTGTAGCTCCTTTGTGATTTGAAGTTGAGTATCTCACAACAATCCCAGAATATATGAATGTATACTTCATGGTGGTACTTGAGAGAGGCAAAAATTGTGAGCGCAGCGCAATTCAATCGTCACATATATTAAATCTTTTGTAACAGAATTTCGATTTAGGCTGAACCATTTTTATTACTGAACAAATTGTTCGCAGCTGAATTTCGTCTTCCTTCAGAAATGCCCGATCTTGCCCTCTTGTCGAGAGTTCATTGCAAACAAAGAATTATCTCTTCCAGTTGAATTGAACAACTATGTGCGCTCTAAAAATGGCAGGACCCGAGCTAAAAAATAAGAGCCAGAGATAATGTGTGCGATGGATCAGTGGCAGGATATTTTGCCACCCAGCAGTAGGTCTTAGATTCGTATGCTGTTTTCATTCACCGTCATAAAATATGGTTTGAGAATTATTGTTTAGTTTGACAAAAGCATTATTTTACCCGGTAGTGGTATGTGAAGAAATTTGCGAGAGAAACTGGTACGATTTTCGCGTTGGTTTTCTCTCATCTGATCAGCAAATTTTAAAATTTACCCGAAAATATAGCATACAAAATAATGATTTAACAGTTTAATTGAGACGAACTTTTATATAGGAAATTTATAAAGGCACATAAGGATGGTCTCTTTTTAAACAATTTTATCTCATGGGAGATTTAATTCACTTAATAGAAAATAGCTGCTTTATGCGAGATCTAGTGACCACTTTAAAGAAGAATGTCGTTCAGGATGAGTTGGCTCATTTCCGTAATTTTTTTCTACTTATGATTTCATTTAGTTTAATGCAAAGGTGCATATTTCGTAAATTCACTGCCGTTTTAATGGCGTATTCACTGCGAATCAAACACTCCTTACATAAGCAATTGCTTTGGCTGTTGATAGAAGGCATTTCAAAGTTTTTTTGATTGCTCAGAAAAGTGAATTTCGGAAAAATGTTTTGCTGAAGCGTTGAAGTAAACCAATTAGCGTGAGAAGGGCGTGTTTGTGCCACTAAGAATTGATTGCCTTTCAAATTATCACGTCTACAAAATATTCAAAAGGTTCATTGAAGGTGCAGTTTTATTAACTCTCTCTTGTTTCCATCTAAATCTGACTTATCACTGATAAGATGCATGAGAATTTTCGGAAAAACATCGTTATATTGTTGAATTTTAAGGCGAGAGAATAGCGTCTAGTTTATGATTGAAATCATTCTCTAGAGTATAGCAGTAAAGTGTAAAAGTCTTTCTAAAAAAAAGTCGCCCTCTAGCAAAACATTCAAATGAACATCTTTAATTAAACGTTCAACTTATTGCGAACATTGCAAGCCATGGCTTAAATTCAGTGTAAAGTATTAAAGCGAATTTTGAATCAAGTTGATTATATTAAAATTGCTGATTAGCTCTGTTCTGTATTCCAAACATTTTTTGAATGCTTTTGACTTCAATGCACTTCCATCGGGAATTCTGTAATATAATATCATCGCTATAGGGGTCAATTTTTAGAAAGTAGATGTGATCGTGTATACAAAAGATGTTCATTGATTCAACATCCCCAAGAAAGTTAATATAGTTATCAGATTAAGTCTATGAAGTTTCTGATGCAAATCAGAAGGCCGAAATATTGGACCATGCACTCTATTGTATTGTCGAAGCGATATATGAAACTCTATATATGAAACTATGTTCAATGAATCTAATCAGCAATATTTAACTTTGATATATTTAGCCAAAAATCATCAGATTTGAATCGAAAGAAGTTGTTGATTTCGTTCTAATTCTATTGTTAGAGAATCGAACAAAATTGGAGTTTTCTTTGTTATGAGTTCATCAAAATTAGGGATTTCCTTGCCGAAGAGTTTAGCGAAATTGGAAATTTCCTTGTGCATCCTGTTCATAATATCCTTACCAAGTGATGCAGGCAGCATGATGCGCGTATATAAATACAAAGGATAATTAGACATATAGTAATTGTAACAATCGCAAAGCCAACACCTGCAAGAAGTCATCACCAAAACTTATTTAGAATTTTACTTTCATCTGCTAAATATGTATATGATCTAAAATAATAACTATGAGCAGAAAAACTGAAATAATATCAACAGAAGGATATTCTGAAGAGCTAACGATATTTGTAAATCATTATATAAAAGGCAATTAGAAGACGACTCTGCAAGTAATGGATTGAAAATGAGCAAATCAAGGCACAAGCACAAAGCTTCCAGTCATCTACTGCTACTGACATTGAAATCTCTAATCACACTTAAATTTCGGAGAATTTTGTGTTCATAGAAGACAAGCTTCATACATAAGGAGTTCTGTTATATGCCGGCTGCAGCCCTAAATAAGTGACTGATATCAGGTTTTCCAGGAATGTTCGTCTGTATATTTTAGTGGTGTTCAAACCCATCATTGGGGGTGTGTTTAAGAGTGAATAAGAAGCGCTTAACGACTGGAAGAATTCCAATTGACTTTACAAATGAATTAACACAGAAGCACGACTCTAGCTTTAACACTAGTAACTATAACAAGCAAAGGTGCTATCAGAATATTAGTAAGTCACATACCAGCAGACCGTATGAAATTTAAAGTTTCATGAAAACAGACGGGCAAGGTAACCACTGGAAAAAGCGAAACAGGGGCCTTGGCGACAATTCGCGTTAGAGATAACAAGTACTGCCTTTTGCAACCGTTTGACTGATGAGTCGGCAGTTTCTTTGGTCACAGAAAAACTCATCAGCAAAAGGATCGTAATAAAGAAAGAGCCAGTTGACATAAGATCATGAAAAGATCACAATAAGGCTACTGTTTCAGTCTTGAAAAGGTCTCATAGCTGCCCATTGATAGTATCGAATGCAACTGCAAATGTACTCGTTTGCTTGCGCCAATGAAGAAACACTTGCCCACTCAATAAAGCTGTAGATCACTCATTTCTACCGTGCATACAGGATTTCTACTGATCAACTGCTCACTTAGCTCCTTAACGGGCAACGAAAACTCCAGTAATGTTCCATATAATTGATGTTTATGGTAAAGTTAGATTAAGTGTGATTGAGCGCTTAACTCTCCTCGGCTAAAGTTGTGTATTTTTATGAAGACTAATCGAAGATGGAAAATAAAGACGGCAAACTTTTAAAAGGGAAATATTGGAGGGAAAACAACTTTTAAAGACAGAAAATAACTTGCGGCGAAGTTGATCTGCTATTTTGAGTTCTCGTATTCATTGAGTACAATTTCGTAGTTTTTTTTTTTTTGAACGCATAAGACAGAAGTGTGCACGCTGCAGAGGAGGATTATATAAAGGGTTTCATGAAGCAAAAAATGGTTTTCGTTTTCGATTGTTAAGCAAATTGTGACTTAGAACTTAAACTCCATGTCACCAAAACCTGGGAGGAAATTAGGTGCTATTAAGTTATACTTGAAAATGTAACGTATATAGGAATCCTCAATCTTCATGACGTAGAACACTCCAGCGAGGTTAACTGTTTAGAGTTACAACGGGGAGTAATAGACGTTTGGTAAAAATGAATTGCGATTCAGTTCGTCGATTGTTTTCGATGCATCACAGGGTTGAGATGTATGGATCACAGATTAGAATGTGATATTTGGGGAACACTCACAAAAAATAAAACAATGATTAGATATTGCACAAACCAAAATAATAAGGATGGGCATAAAGCACATGCGTCCACATAGGATAGTAGCCGACGCCAACGTGAACGTGATGGAAAGGATGGATGTGATGGTGATGATGAGGATGGAAATGGCCGTGATGGTGGTGGTGATGGTGACTACCGTGATGGTGGTGGTGATGGTGACTGTGTCCACCATGGTGATGATGATTATGCTTATAGTCCCGGTATATCTCAACACTGGTTAGATTGCGAGTATCGAGTTCCCATTTAGATGCTTCTTCCTCGATGCATTTAATATCAAACGATAGCGAAGCGTTCCACCAATAAATATCAATAAGCTGTCCACTGCATTGCACAATCTGCAAAATGGAGTATTGATTAATGCCAGATTGCAAAAAAACAACTAAAAAACGTCAAAGTTTCGTCATTGCTTTCATCAACTAGAACGTAGGATGTTTTTCCCTATAATGCGCTTTAGCAGTTTTACTTTGTACTAAAAGTTATGGCAGGACCCTACCAGCGCATCTGTATTAACGTATGTGCCTGTCCCTTTGGTTATTTCAAGCCCGGAATTGCTGAAGATGCAATCACGAAATTTGAGACCTATGGCGTACGCTATAAGATGACCCTCTATAACACATTTTATAATACGCATCAACGTTGGATGAATTAATGTTCACCTAAATGTGGGCAAAATTTGTTCCAACCGGTTACATCGGATCGCAGAAAAATGAAACTAATTGTGAGCCGTTATTCAGCATATTTTGTTTGTTGATAGTTTGTGGAAGTGGTTGGTTAAATGAGAAGAATGCAAAAGCGCATATCCTGCCAGCACATCCCATACTTTTCTCCACTTAGTTGTGTCCAGAAAATTTGTTGAACGCAAGCACATATATAAGGACCGGCGGCTTCTGCAGTTCGAAAATTGAAATCATGTCACATGAGTTCGAGATGCATGGGATGGCAACAAAAATTTCTGACATGAACCTTTTTAATCCCTATACTACGAATATCGACGCTCGTGAGGGCTTGAATGTGCGAGCAGATATTTTAGAGACTGACAGAAACATTCAGGGAAATTTTCGAGTTAAAAAGGTTATGAAGGGGGAGAAATATGTGTTAAACCTTTAACCTATTACCCTCAGTTGTGAGGAAGCGCTTCTGATGCGTAGCCGATGCTGCTTATAAATTTTTGCATCAGTTCGTGATCCGAATGAAATGGTTGCCACATAGAAACGTTGTGCCTCCAGAGCTTGTTTGTTGCAAAAAAAAAAAACAGTTTTCAAACTTCCAACGCTTTTTGCACGTTCCAAAATTCTGATGTTTTTCGAAGGCAGAATTTTCATGGACGAGCGAAATCCATTTTTACGAGTAATGTCGTAAAAGTTCGATTGTCATCGGTAGTGATAAAAAAAACTCGATGTTGAGCAAACACTTAACATTTCGAAAAGCGTGATGGGTAGAAAGTTGTAAAGGAAAATATATGGCGATATGTAAAGAAAATGTGGTGGTTAGAAAGAAAAATATTTCTGCAGTAGCTCCATTGGTCTTTTGAGGATATATTTATCCATGATCTCAGAAAGTGCAGAAACATTTGTTAACAAAACTTTGGACAATGCCCAGTACCGTACACCACTTAGGGCTGAGCGTTGTTGCACAGCCAAGAAACACAGTATATTGCAAGAACTATGCCCATCATATAAGTAGCGCACCGCTGTTTAGGGCGGCTACTGTCTTGTGGTCTTCCTTTTAGTCGCTCACAACATCTGCTTTCAAGTTTTTCACTCTCGTTTATTTTCGAGTCTCGTTTGTTTTTCGTCCGAACATTAGATGTCTTGCTGCGGACAACCGTTTCAATTTCAATACATGGGGGACCAAGAAAAAGCCGCTTATACTGCATGTTTGCTCCTTGTATAAGTAACAGTGAACGAAGGAAGGTTGACAGGATACTAGTCAAGACTTTCCATCTCCCCTTCCCTCCCTCCACCCCACTCAGACTTGGACGCGGCCGTTTTCAGGACTAGCTCCTCCCCTCAGACTGACGCTGGACTTTCGATAGAGCTCTTATAATTTGAATCGTTGTTTCTAGAGTGTATCTCGAGATTATCAAGAGATGTGCCTTTGTTGCCAATTGTCTGTTGAGTTTTGTAGATGTTTTAAGAAGTAAGGCAGTACTAAGCAATAGTAACTAACTGGTGGATGAACGTTGTAAAGAGCTACTTTATTCTCGTTATCGCTTATGCCGTTGTTGAAGTTTGCGCATGGCTTATCAATGATTAAACTGTCGTTCCGATAAACAGCTGTGCAGTTGGGCGGTTCAAGCAAATCGAAAGCGGACACGATACCCGCAATTTCCTGCATCTGAAAGAATAAAGCAAGCAAATATCCTCAAGTGCTGTCACCTCAGATAAGCCGCAAATATCCTCAAATGTTATCACCTCAGATAAGCAATCTCTTAATGCAGAGACATGCATAGTGAAACGCAGTCATTGCATTGAAGCGACGTATTGTCAAAGAAGTAGCACTATCATGTGATATAAATAACGAGATGTATATAGAGCCTTCTGACAGAGCATATATGCTGGAAAACATGCGATAGCAAGGCATAAGCAGCAAATATTCCTGAAGTAGAGCAGGAGTCAATGATAATTTGAGTAAGGAGTCAAGCCAAAGAATGTCAAAAATTATAGTCGCCAAGGTGAGAAATAAGCAAAATTAATGGATGAGAAAAATCCAGTTTTTGAATGAATAGATAGACCAGCTAGTACGCTCGGATAATGCTATTTTTTAGCACAGAATAGTTCATAGGAAGTTAGTAGCAGAGCAAAAAGGGTGCAGTAACCCCTGTAAAAATTGGTCTATGACCACATGAGATCATCCAGTCGGCTCAAAGCAACCTTCACATCAAAAGTGATAACGTCGGGGTAGTGGTTTGGCACCAATAATTTCTTGTTTGATCTGGAAGGACCCGTGTATAATTGGTGCACTCTCAAATGCGCGTTTAAATATTCTTTAAACGCGTTTAACCACGGTTTCAGTGTATATGTCACCTCTACACCTGAGTTGGTGGCCCAAAAGAGATGGGATATCCGATTTAGTCATTGTCACTTACATGATGATCAAGTACAAGATTTAAAAACCACGTTGTGGACCTAAGAAATGTGATACTTTCGTAAACGCGAAAGCAGGCGAGAATGAATGGTATCCTTTACCGCGCAAGCCATATGAATCGCTATAGCTGGAGGTGGTTTGCCTCATCTTATGGCTGTTCGCGGCTAATGACGTCAAAAGAGGATTGAAGGATGTCATGAAAGTGTGGCAGATGCCAGGAAACTTAGAAGCTAATGACATGTCCATTTCATCCCATTCATATCGTTCATTTCTGGTTCATTTTTCTTCCTTTATATTGCTCCTCTCCACTTCATAACTTTCATTATGATTACTGGCATTATTTCTCAGTTTTCTTGAGTCGCTTTCTTCATTTATGCTTTGTTTTCTCATTCTTCCGATCCATTTGCCTTACCTCCGTTGTATTTCATGAAATATCTCGAGCAAGAAATTATTAGTGTCACATCAGTACCTCGACGCTATCATTTTTGACGTAAAGACTCAGTCAATGAGATGATCTATAGCCACAACAACGTATAATCGTTTCCAGATAGGAGTACCATAGCCATGAAAGTATATTCCCTTCATTTGTGCGTAACGCACAATAAAATATGACATAAGAACAAATTGCGGAAAATAAAGTTGATTTCATCGCACTATTCCTTTTCAACTTCTACGTTCATTTCGGTCATTGTATTTTTGAGCTTCTCCTATGCCTTGAAGAGGAATAAAATCGTCTGATGTTCGAATCGGGTCCTCCACGTTTGAGCTATCTTTGCCGAGGCTTTCACGGTGGAGAAAAGAGTGTCCATCCTTCACAACGCTCTTTATTTGCAATAAAATGTGTATTTTCTTAACATCCTTCACAATGCTCTGTTTGCAGCAAACAACTATACGGGAATCTTTAAAGCTCGGAGTGTATTTCAATTGAGTCAGATTCCACAAAATAATGGAAAAATCTGAATTATTTGCATCATATATATCATCTGCTATCAGTGTGCATTTTATTCCAAATAACACTCACCTCACTATCGTCGGCAACTTCACCGCTGATAGTGAGTGCCGATCCTGTTGTTGACAAAAATGTCACGTAACCGATAAGCAAAAAGCGCAACCGCATTCGCCGTCGAAATAGTGAAAAATAAATGCATATGATATGAAATAGCACATATGCTACAAAAAATGACGGCTAAATTTGCAAGTCGATATCAAAAAATTTCCATTTCCAGTAAATATATGAAAAAGCGAATTATCTTGGAAATGTGCAATGCGTAATTTTCATCCCACGAATGCATCATTGAAAAGGTGCCTTGTTATATGTTACAGCTACATCCACTTTAGTTTGTGCAATTTCAGTTATTTTCTATGTTGCAGAGCATTTCTTCAGACTCACTTGAATTGGCAAACGACAGATCAACGCTCCGAAAGTACGAATATAGTGAGGTACCAATATTTAATTGCAATGAATTACATTTCGGAATGGGCGCATAATGGCAGATCGGATGATCCAAACATAGAACTCTTATGAAAGAAACTTTTATTGAACAAGCAACAATTCATTTACAACAAGATGACAACATGCAATATATACGAAAACAAACCGTGAAAAATCTCCATATACCTTCAGTCCTGACGTCATCTGATTTTACTGCACGACTCAGTAGACTTGAAGGCGTATATGTTAGAGCCCAACAATGGGCATACGCCCCAAATTAAAAATGAACTTCAGTGCAACAAATAATCACAGGTATACTTCCATTTGTGGAATGTGAGTCGAAGAAATCTTTATTGTTGAGTAGATAAGTAATTGCGATTTTTTTTTGGAAGGTTTTACAACCAAAAAGTGAGAAATCAATCATTTGTTTTTCTTTTTATGTATATTTCAACAAGGCGGAAGTGCTCTCGAAAATAAGGAATACTGAGATCTATTTACAATTGTCAACTAGTTTTGACAGGTTCGTATCGTACTAAAGCGGTGTTGTCAACGGTCGATAAGCGTCGACATAGGAAATTAGCAAATAAAATCCACGATGGTAATAGAATGAGCATCGCAATACATCTATCACTAAAAGTTGAAATCGCTTTGAGCGTAAACCAGATAGCTGCAGCTGTTGTAGGAAGAAAAATCATAAACTGTACTACTCGTGTTAAATTAGGCGTTGTATCATGTACGATTAGGGCGTATAGGGCAGTGAAGAAGAGCAAGAATAACAGCTGCAAAATGAAGATTTCATGACCATTTAAAAGATGCGGATTCTATTTGAAGAACATTTTGTTCTCTGTTGCCATATATCCATCTCAAAATGGATCCATAACCTAGTCAGAATAAGTGTCCTATGCAGGTCGTTAAGATGTGAAAGACCAGAGGAAAAACGACACAACGAGTAGCAGTAATTTAAACTAAAGTTCCGCATTGCCCGAAGTTGCAAAAATATTCCTCAACACACGACAGCAGTCATAAAATACTAGGCTAGGACAGTTTTGTCTGTATCGTTCGAGAAAAACACCTGATGCATTACTTCGTTATATGCGAGGATGACAAACGCTGCTTAGAAGCCTTGTGATCCACAAGTTGATCAAATACATAGATAGGCTTATAATCTTTTTATAAAACGCTATTCTGCTTATATCCTTTCCAAATTAAGTCCCGCTTTTTGAGAGAACTCTTTGATGGAAGACTGAGAGAGGATAATCTTATGAATCTAGGAAAATGTAAAGGAGAGGATTTGAAAATTAGCGAATGAATGTGAATGGAAGAAAGTCTGTACCTGATTCGCGATGAAAATCGTCCAAGAGGTAAGCAAGCATCTTTGTGGTGGAACGGTGAGGAAGCTTAATGCAAGCGCACATAACTGCAGTAAGAAATATGTGATGAACGAATCCTTGAGTCGCCATTTTGATGGCGCTTTTATATAGTTCGCTATTATCTGCAATAAATAAGTGACTCATTGTTTCATAATAATCGCCTAAGGCATTTGATTGTTTTCAATATGAACTTATGATATTGCTTTTCCGTTTGCTGCATCCTGACTTCCTGACTTGTGCTGAAAACTGGAAATAAAATAAAGAAACTGGAACTCATTGGCTTCTTTGAAAAAACGAACAACGCTGCGAATTTTCATTCGATCCAACTTATAAATTTGCCACGCTTAGATAGCGTTGCTAAAAGACTATGGAAAAGTTGGTGAATATCTTTGCCGATGCGGAACAAACTATTATTTCCAGAGTGAAAAAAAGCAAATCGTCATATTCGCTATCATGAACGAAGCATGAATGTCACCTTATTACCTTGCTATTTATTAAACACTCAAGCAATCAAAAATATTAGAGCAAAGTGTAGGCGGAGCACTCGCTTTGAAGTGTGTGCGTTGTTCAACCAACCTTGTATATCAGCAATAAAAATAATGCAATAAGAGTTTCCATGAGAAAGACTCTTAATCCTTGAAAGCTGTCGCCATCATATCTTTCAACCTCTATCCTGAAAGTAAACAAGAAAATGACCACCTACAAGTTTGAAATCCTGTCATTGCTTTACCTCATGATGAACTTCAGTCTACTGACGTTACGATTATTCAGTGCACATTCGTTATAGAATCACAAAAAGAAATGGCGCGCCCGGCCAAATCTACTACTCCACATGGGCAGGGTTCTTAAGGAAAGAATGAAGAGTTGAGTGGATACTTATCATGGTAAGTATAACGCCTTCACCGGAATGTTTGAAGGCATTCGAGGCGTACCTTAATTTGTACCACTCCCAGTTGAGATCGAACATCGGATAGGTCCACCAAATCCATGGCTTTGTCGGTCCCATTGTATAATGTATAATTTTTGGCTCGATTAACAGTCTGCTTTGTAAATAGTAAGCACCGATATCGTAATTGTATGCCATTGAAAGAGTATGAATAGTATTGGATTCATTTGGCCAATTCATGTCATCTGGATTAAACATTGATGCGTATTTAGTGTCGGCGAAATATGAATTCATAAAGCCTTGATCACCACCATCGTAAGATGGCGAAATCGAATACTTCTTGCTCATATCATCGAACACCTGAACAATATCACCAGCAAATGTTCAAATGCAGTAATCTCAACTTCTAGGCGCATCGATACAGTATAGCTGAAATTTCATTGTTAATTGTAGTGATTGGCGATTATTCTCAGTTTTTTTTTTTTGCATGAACATTGACAATATTGGACCATACTGCAATTAAAGCACAATAAGAGCACAGTATTTCGCAATCTGTTCGCCAAATCCTTTTCAAAGAGCAGCTTACATACCACCATGCCACCTCATACGTCCAGCTAGCTGCTCCTAACCTTTTATCATGATTGTGTCCATATTTCGAACGATCACATATAGTATATATTGTATACTCATAAGTCCGTGAGTGCTCACGTTGTGCGATGACGTCAGAGAACATAATATTGACAGCTTATCATCATTGCTGTTAGCTCTCTTTGCATACCGGGAAATTCCTTTTTCGTATTTTATAATGCAGCTGGGTGTGCACATCGAAAATCACTTTTAAAATCTTCTGAGTGATGGCTCTCTTCTTTTTATGAATTCGATTTTATGACTGCCCTAAAATAGAGGCAGAAAAATAAAACATGAAAGGAATTTTTTAGGATTCAACGTTCCGAGTAAGAGAGAGAATCAAATGAAAATTAAGTTCAAATGCAAAAGCAACCTACTGTTTTGTTTGGTTTTAGGACCATTACTCCAGCGTTAAATTTATCGGAGTGACGCATCGAAGCACAGAAAGATCCACATCGAAACAACGCACTGATATCGTCCTTAACTAATGTGTCCAAATCAAGCGAAACGAACGTTGTGTAATTCGTCATCGCCCACAAATTTATTCGCGTATACTGAAAAGGCGATAGTATCAATGTTTTAAGTATACCTATAGGTCTTTCTTATTGGAAACCGTGGCTCGGCTATCCGAGGCAATCAGAAGGCAAATTGTTTAGATGCTTAGTGGTTTCTCTGATTTCACATTTGCTCGTAATAGTCATTTTAGAATAACGTGAAAATTTTCATTTCATGCATCGTCTAGGATCAGCGATTAAAGCTTCTGAGTTCATAAGAACTTTTATACTGCTATGCTGACATGCTTATCAACTAAAGTATCTATTTGAGCCAAGAGCAGTTAAATATATTTTCCTCGGCCCAAGCCATCTTCTAAAAGACAAAGATGAAAAATTAGACAACTCTCGGTTTCAATTAAATAATGATCTGTATGCGATAGACGACGTAAATTATGCAGTTAAAAGATCGAAAAAGTACCCTGTCAGAGCAATCCAGCGTTATATAAATCGCGTTCATATAACATTCCCCTCATTTTGTTTCACGTAGTAACGTCGGCTAATGTAGAAAAAAAAGTGACCTAAAATGTACCTGAAACTTGGCTCCTTTATGTGATGCTTGATAGGGAGTGTCTATTTGCGTGATCGGAAATGTATCTATTCCAAGCGAATGTAATGACTTCAGTGATTGCGTCGCGATATTCTCCGTGTAGAAAATAATAAAAGGCTCCTTCATATTCTGCATTTTAATGGAATATGCTGCAAAAGAATAAAATATTTCGACGAATCATCTTTTCTGTAATTTTTTTTGTCTTTTTGGAAAAAATTGTTTGTCTATTATTAGCGTAATTGATTTATTGAAATAACACACCATGCATATGAAAATGTTTGTGCTCCAAATGTTGCATCCCAATTTACACAACATCACTATGGTAGAGCGCTGTTCTGTCACCGTTGGTCTAGCAGTTTGGGGCGGTTTTTCAAGCTGTTTCAGTAGGCGTCAGGAAAGTTTCGAGATTACATGGGCTCAGGACGATTGCATATGGTAGTAATAATTTCACCGTTGTTCTGAAATTCATTAGCGATTAAATATGTCCTCTTTTGTGCAAAAATTTTTCGGCTGCATCAACGGTTATCTGTCAGGAGGAGCTTTTAATTAATAGTGAGGTACTACTTAATAGTGAGAAGAACGAAGTTTTTTTTTTCTAGAGCAACATCTCGAATAATAGAAATGCTAATGGTAATTCGGCTCAGCGCTTTGAAAGAGTAAGGAAGTCAAATACCCAATACTTTGGCAGCAAGCAAATAATCGTTCGTTGTCAATATCGAAACGAAGGCATTATTCGAAGCAGCTGACCGAGCAACTAGAAGAAGACCAACAATCAAAATCGATATCATGACTGAAACAAATTTATTTTAAAGGGCACTCTAGGGTAATCATATCTAAGACATAAAGGTTTGCGATAAAAAATGGCACAACGGAGACATACGACGATTGAGAATTGAAGATACTAGGCGAAACACTTGAATCCTGAATTATTGTTGAGCTTCTTATGATTCATTAAACAATTAGTGAAGTTGGCTGAGTATTGCATGTTGTAAATGACACTGTTCACTCTTTTGCGTTTCTTTAGGTTGCCGGCTTTTTCCTATCCCTTCATTAGAGGTGATTACCTACATGAAATTGCAGTTGCAAGCCAGGAAATATAATCAAACATTGAAATATGTCAGGCATAATATAAAAATTTCCCTAAACTCTAAAATCAGCAGTTTGCAATTTAATATCAATACAGAAGCACAACAGCGGCCGTTAAAAGAAGAGCGGTTGAGAATCCCATGATTGTATATACAAACAAACGAGAACCCTACGCAACTTCTGACGATAGTCCTGAAGCATAGAGGAATTCTCACGGGTTGTCGAGCGCTGTGATCAGCAGATTCCTAGTTTCGACTCAACTTCGATTTACATTCAAAGAAAGGAACGTAAACATGCTAAAGTGCATATAAGTTGCCAAAATGAACTTAATGTACATTCGTTTACATCTACTGCGCATACGTTGAAGGTGTATTTTTATATATGACGCGGCAGATATCGCAATCGAAGTGCCCACCACTAGGTAGTGCCAAGAAAAAAAGAAGCAAGTATCGTGACAAGTATGAAAAGGTTGAGTTTGAGAACAGATAGACGATGGCACTGACGATAAGTACTACAATAGAGTTACGAGAAGGCAGCAGGCTTAATCGCAGTGACTTACCCGTTTGAGTAAACCTTCCAAATACAATACAACAATATTTGAAAACTTATAGTGTACTTTGATACGTGTCGGAAAACGTGCCTACAGAAATACCAAGCGAGCATCAAATGCAGTAATTACTGATCGACAGTAATATCGAATGAGAACACTTCGCGCACCTTACGAGGACAATTTTCCGGCTTAGTGAATGTCACCCGACATGTGTCGTAAAAACGGAACGGCAATGCGCGGTTATTTCCTACCGCACTATCCCCTTACCCCCTTTTCTGTTCGATACACTTATAAACGGAGAAGAAATTCCCTGTCGTTACAATCGTGACCAGATGTGAGCGAGTGAAGGCTATTTCGTCGCCTGGGAATAAAGAGTGCCATCACTGAGCAAAATGAGCGAAGATAGATCGGATTGTAACCATGAATCGCCCAACATAAGCGTCATTTAAGATGCATCCTTAAACCGTGATTGGATCTAGCGTGATTGAATGATTGGATGCTCTGTGCATGCAAAGATCAATTCTAGTTGAAGTGGATGCAGCAAAGTGAGCCAGTTGAAAAAATTGTGATATCATTACTCGATTGTGCGCATATCTTTCTTTCTTTATGAGCGCGTTCGAACTTTGGATGTGCGCCTATATGTGCCTCGGCACCACTACTGTAAACAACATTAGATATAATAAAATGGATGGATGATAAGCTGAAAAATACACCGAAACAAGGAAATAAACTAGGACTGCAAGACTTATTATTTTAAACTTAAAACACACACACACACACACACACAAACACACCCCCACAAAGATAAAAGTTTTTTAGTGATGGTGATTCAGTAACAATTATGACAGTTAACTCAAAATATGTTTCACTTTATCAATCGATGAAGTGAACAAAGCTGTCAGTCACACAGCATGGTATGCTTGCAAAAAGGAAAGATGAGTGAAAATGAATATTGAGTCATTCGATATGAAAGAATTGTCGACATTAGCGAGCATTTTATTCAGACAACGTGCTTTAAATGAAAAAGGTGTTTTAATGAGGACACCTTGCTACAAAGATATTCAATAGCATATTCACTCGCAAATAACGAACGTGCAATGTTGCACAGCGATTGATTGAAGAGTGCAAAATTTCTTTATGCTATCAATTTTAATTAAACAATTCAACGGGTACATCGAAAGGCTATCAATGCATCATCATTTGAAACAGCATGGAAATGAATTATTTAACAGCATGGAAATGAATTATTTCAAGTGAAAAAAAATTGAGCAAAAATATAAATCACAAAAAATACAAGAAGAAATATTGATGAGGAAACATAAAACAAAAGTCTCGAATAATGTGAGCCTGGATCCCATCGAAGGAAGAATTAAAACGAAGCGGCTATAAGAGCACTTTCTTTGAGTAATTTAGAATTGTGTTGGCAATTGTTACAGACGAAATAAACGAGGGCATTAATGATGAATTTTATGTTCGTTCCTCCCTCTCCTTTCTCGACCCTCTTCTCAACTTGCTTCTTCCTCATTTCAATTCAAGTTTTCTCTCTTTGCCTCTACAAAACGCTATAAATGTCGAAAAGAGGATCCTCATTACTCATAAAGAGACGAAAGAATGGTAGTATTAGGGAGGGAATGACGAGAATTAATCATGAGTGCTAACAACGAAGCGCAAATAAGAGACACAGCGAATAAGCTGCAAATCAAGAACGTTATTTGCAAAAGGACACAGCCTTTGCGCACTAAAGAAGCGCAACTGTGAGCAGCTTTCAGTTTACTTTTCGCTATCACGATGTCAATTTTTTGCTGATATGCTCACTTTTCCCTTCTAGTTAAAGTTTTCTCTCTCGTTTGCTTCCTTTGTCTTTTTTTCTCTACTTCATTTTCACTTTCTCCGCCTCTTTGTTTCTTCATTTCTTCGATGCTCCATTCGATTATTCGTATCAAAAGGGCAGCCATTGAAAATTCAAACAATGAGGGGAATATGTTGAAGGAAGACGACTAGAAAGCTTAAAACACCTGAAAATCATTGAATCCAACTCAGAATTTAAAGACAGAGTTTTGTTGGCATAGAGCTCGAGACATGAAGTGCAATCAGACATTATGCGCAAAGAAGGTATGAGACAACAAAATGAGGCAACACGTCATATGCGTATGATGTATTCGAGTTAGAGTATTCGCGTATCCAACAGCGAGATTACATGACGACCGCCGTAATCCAACAGCCGTAATCGTATAGCAACGCTAAATCAAAGCAACTGAATTTGGATATTTTTTATTTAAAAGCAACGATGACTTTTCTTTGCAGTAAAGTTGACGCTTTAAGCCCCTCTCGCATATCGCATATTTAATACTTCTCCTCGTAGAATGCTATGGATGTGTGCCCTACTGTTTAATTTCGCCCCCCTAAGCCCGAAAATAGTTTTTTTTTTTTTTGGCTGCGATCATATTTCTAAGCATTATTGAAAGAGCGAAGGAGGCTCTTACGTAGGACGATAAGGGAGCAGTAAAATTACCAATATTTTCAAAACTTCGTATAGCCTTTCGGAAAATAAGGAAAAAATACGACTAAGCTCAAAAAGTGCGTTGAATGTGGGTGGTGAAAACAAGAAATATATAGGATATTTTCAATATTCCTAATGAATAGTTATCTTCCTAACATACATAATCAATGCTTATTAAATATGACATCATATAAACTAGTTCATTTCATCCACATATATTGCCATTTAAATACATCGGCTGTCACTTTCTTTAATCATATTTGAAAGAGAGCGGAAAAATGACTTTCAAATTATTGCTTTTTAAAAGATCGCATAAAATAGATAAAAAATGGCGGTGGTTCGAATAAGAATTCTTTCTAAATGCAAAAATAACGTCAGCAAACTATCGATTCGGCTATAAATCTAGTCGTTATCGTTATGAGCATACACTTATCTGTGTTGTGCGTGTCCAAGTGACACACATTTGCGGTTCTTTATCGCAACGCTGATAATAGTTCTTGTTTCAGCCTAAGCAATCAACAAAAAAGCGTATGTATTCTTCGGGGCACTTTGATAAATGGTGTACTTTGATCACTGATGTAAACGAATCTACAATAGCAATTTTCGTTCATTGCTTTCCTTATGAAGACAAATGCATAAAGAAATTGTAATATTAGCACATATTTGCAAATAAATGTGATGAAATAAGCAAATAACTTTCACTTAGAGATATCAAAAGCGAACGGACGATCGCTAGTTATTTGAGTTTGAGAATTGCAACACTCCATCGTTCTAGCGAATAAATGCATAACGAGCGACATCAATGAGATGATAAGCAAGCTAACATTGCTCGTCATTAAATAAGCACTATCATTCGAACCACTTCACATTCATAGCGCTCTACTTAGCAATTAGTACATTTCATTTCATTTGAAAGCATCACAAAATTCACTGCTCACATAGCTTATTTTTCATGAACTACAATTTGTTAGCAAACAAAAAAATCTTGAAAATGGCGACAATATCTAAAACGATTTGCGAAATCTTCATTTTTCGATCATTAAATCTACCTTCTCTAATTTTTTTTCGAGATGAAGTAAGAATTTCAAACCCTCATTTAAGTGAATATGCGATATCCTATATTTTCATGATGTGATTCAAATGCTTGAAGAAATTCGCTACTTTCTATCAACACTCAAAATTTTCACTTCTATGAAAATATTGCAAAACGGTTGATTTCGAATAAACATCCCTTGAATGATAATTATTAACTAAGTACTTGGGGATGTTTAATTCTTGCAGTTATAATGGAAGTGAATTTATTATCGAGGCGCCAAGATATTTTGGCGTTTTTAAGAGGACGCTTAAATATGAGGAATTTAAAATCTAATATAGAACAATGATAATCGATTATGAGGCGTATCGGAAAGTTAAAGCAGAATAACGCTTTTAAGATGGACTCTTTATTTACTTCAAATTACAAATGTTTCGAACATTTGAAGCTGTATCGCTTGCGTGTCGCATACAACGCAGAAACTCCTCTAACATATCACTAAGTGAACTTTGTGAAAAAAGCCAAACATATGGATTTATGAGCATAAGAAAGGATTCAATTAAGCAAATCTCTTGTTTCGACAGTACACTTATAAAGTGAAACCGAATTCATTATTAGCATTAAAGCATTACGCTTCAGCAAGAACAAACCATTTATTTTATCAAAAAACAAAGCATTCGATAAGAAGTAAATTGGATATGCCTGCGAGGAGCATAAACAATCATGCGCCCATAAGCAGCTGCATCTAGTGACTAGAGACTTTCTAGTGAAAATCGGCATTTTCAATGTGCCAACGAACATTTCCACAGTCATAGTCGAGTATTTCGCCATTCATACATTTGCAGCTGCCATTATTAGCAACTGTAGGTGATGACGGACTCGTTGATTAAAGTCGGTCTAATTAAGATAAAATAGCTAGCGAACGAAGTGCTCCAAAATAAGCCATTACCTCAACAGTGTTTCTGTTGAAATTAAGTTGCCACTCTATGGAGTCCGTGACAGTGATTCGTATTTTCCCCCTACCCTCCACCCTCCAGCTCCTTTCATCTCCTCTCTCCTGGTCCCGCTAACACCTCTCTCCACACGTCCCTCCTCTCCCCTTCCCCTCTCCCTCACCTTTCTTTCCTTCCTCCCCTCATTCCTTCTTAACCTTTTTCTTTCAAACTCCTTCTCACCCCCTCTGGCATTCTTGCCACTTATATTCATCTCGCCCTTCAAGATCACTCATCCTACGGGAATGATGCTGTCACTTGGGTGACTTCACACGCCAACAAACGGCTCATAAATGATTTCCATCTTGAGATCACTCAGATGCAAACGAAGTTTGGTGGAAATGTTCGGGTCCTATTAGAGCCTCACTGAGAAGAAATGGCAGTTCAACATCAATTCAACTGACAATGATAAAGTTGTGCAATGTCAGAGTGAAGAAGGAGTGGTGTAATGCGGGGCAGTGAAATAAGTCGATGGAATAGTCTTTTATGTGCATGCAAGGTTTACTGGTTCGCCTTGATTGAGGAAGCCATATTAATTGCCAACACTGTTTTATAGTACACTTCAAATGCATTTTATCATTTGCTACTACAGCTAGTGCTGCGTTAATCCGTGTGCTCTTCGGAGAATTATAGACTGAGTTGAGAATATGGGGAAGAGATGCGCTGAGGGTGGGAGTGTGAGAAATCGTCCACATGAACGTCTTAAGACACAGCATAACTATGTGTTTTTCTTGCATATCAAGGATTTCGCATATGGAGCACATGGTGGCTATTCATTCACAACGTTCAGGAGATCGTTATACTTATGAGTGCCTTTCTTTGTCTATTGATTATAATTCATAAACGGGAGCATTTTTTGTAGCGTTGAATGGTGATTGCTGGTGTCTACACAAAAACTGCATAAAAAATTCCTGTGAATTGGCTGCATATATGCATTGATATCGAAATGCACCTGTCCACCTCCTCATACACCATCTGCTTTCAACTCTTTGAATAAGCGTTTTCTTTTTTATTGGAAGCGCATTCACTAAAAAGCGATAAACGCAAAATGCTGGAATGCATTCCGAACAAAGTTTTTGTTGTCACTAATAATTCAAGCATCCAAACGCTCCCAACGCATGACACCCTGAGTCCTTGACTGCATTACAGTCCTTGTCTTCTTTGCTGTTTCATTGCATTCACCTTCCTTTTCGTAGAATCTCAAAAAATCTTACGAAAAGCGCTTGATGGTTGCATGCATATATGTGTCGACCTGGCTCAAATAGTTTCAATCAGTGAATCGTAGAATCTGCAAAGACGAGATCTGGTTGCCATAGTCTACAGTGTGGATGACCGCTAAATGCCGTTCTCAATGATAATCTGTATGGAGTGTTAATATTGGAAGGTACATAAAATTAGAACGATACACAGTGACGAGTTTTACTTTCTGTTATCAACTCCTTCCCTGAACAGTTGGGAGATAGCATGCCTCGATGCATCAAAATACAAATGTACATATGCATATGATGTCAATCAACATAGCGCGCATTCCGATCCGTCGTTCTCTGAATGTAGAAAATAGAAATGATCGCTGTAGGCGCAATGATCCCTTAAATTTATCTCGGTTTTGATATGTGAACGCAGCTCGAGGTTCAACGATCTTTTTGAAGTTTACTATTATTATTTTTTGATAAGATGGATGCAATGAAAGATCACATAAAGGAGAAGGATTTTGAAGGATTTTTAGCGGAGATTGGGCATTGTTGGATACTTCATTAGCATTACGAATCAATCGAGAATCACTTGATAATGCTGCGAAACCGAAACCATTTTGGCCTAAGCAGGCTTCTAGAATTACGCCAATGATACAATAAATGAAATAATAAACACGCATACAACGATGCCTATAAGCTACTTTCGTCCCAAACGGCTTTTCAATGCATTTTTCCCACCAATCGACTTTCGCTGAATGATCTCTAGGGATCTCTAGGGAAGTACACTTTAAGGAGCATTCTAGGTAAAACAGGTGTTATGACCCCATTTCTCGACAGACACGGTAGTTGTAAAACATTATCTCACACATCAACTTGACTAGTAGATATTCTGGATTGCAAATTCACATTCTCCTAGATACACCCTTCCCCATCCTCAGCCATTTTCCTCCGCTTCCTTTGCCACTCCTCTTCCATACCAAGTCAGCTCTCGTCCCTCATTTGTGGCGTAGTTGGGACTGTTTTTAAACGGTCCACTGAAATCCAACTTCGTATTTTTGTTGCAATAGGGTTAAGGATAGAATAAGATTTTAAGAGTTTTCGAATGTATCTAATCGCAGCTTTCTTTTTCCACCTGCTATTCATTCATTAGTGTGTTTCCTGAATCAGAATAGTCCCTTGTTATTCCCACTATATTCCTGATATAGCATCGTAACAGATGTTTCTAAATTTCAATAAATATCTATCAGTCGCTTTCATGAAATGAGATCAGCAACACATCAGCAAAGCTAAAAAGAGGGATACCGAAGTTCATTTCTTAGATTATCAATACAGAAGATATTTCAATATAAAGGTTGTTTCTTTAGCCAATGGCAGAAGTCCCTAATTAAAAAAGCAATCTTCAATTTCATTTTTCAAATCTGCTGTTGTTCACTTTTCTGCTGAGTCCGTCAACTGAAAAGTGTATATATTAGTTATTCGGTATTATTTTTTCTCATATGACTAGAGAATAAAGTTCAATATTCCACTTTGATCAACTATGCAACTCATGTTCAGAGATAGTTTTTTTTTTCTGTCTGCGTGCACTTGTATGCATTAACGGTGCTGATGGAGTGCGAAGTGCCCACTTTATTATTGGCACAAATTGTTGCATTCGACGCATAGTCGGCAAATTTCACTTCATTTCTATAAACGCACTCGTTTGCCATTTATTGCAGATGATCGTGGTGCTCTTTTTACTGAATATGTATTTAAATGGTATACGTTTCAGAAAATGGGTTTCGTTATATTTTCCCACTTTATTCCCGTGAGCAAATGGTTTGTATAGCCCACGAGGCAATGAAACAAACCCAAACCTCACTTTCTTCTATCACACCCAAAAAAAAATCTTTCAGATTTCATATCTTTTGTTGTTGTATTTCCAGAATTTCATGCCATATTATGAAATGAACTTCGTCAATTCACTAACATTGATGTTGCTCTAATTGATTGCAATCAACTTCACTACAAAGCAATGAAAATATACTCAGAGATGATTTCAAGTAGGCAATTCATTCAGCAGTGTTATAATAACATCAAACGAAGAAGAAAATAGTAGTGGCTGTTTGGAAATGAAATCATACATTTGAAGATTTCTCTGTAGAATATAAGCGTGGCTTACGATGAAAATATACACTTATAGGATACTCGATGCTTTAATTACGCCTCTCAGTGATGAAGTTGGATTTGCATATAGTGAAGACAGTCGACGAAAATATTTTATCTTCAATGAAATTCGTCCGACAAGAAGAATAGCTTTTTACGTTGAGAAGGCTCTCTCTTAAATCAATTATCCTGAATAAAAGAGTCAACTTATTCGATCATTATGGATTGTTATAAATAAATCGAAATGAAACAAAACTTTTAGCGAGAAATTATTCAATTTCATTGTGCAAAAAAAGCGCATCTGAATGTTTGTTTATTTGTTTTTTTTTTTTTTGTTGCACAGTAAGAGCTATCAAAGTTCACTAACGTGAAGTACATATCGATATTACATGGAATAGCATTTTTGTGTTGATGGTGTTACCGGCTAAACATAATATGATAAATGCCTTTTGTAAGAGCAGTCAACTATATAGCCGAGGAATGTTTTCGGGAATGAAGGCGCAAAAAAATCGTTTATCGTATGATTTGATGCGATGTTCAGAATGCTCCTATGGAAAGTTGTCAATTAGTTGAGATAGTTTTTAGTGAGAAATGAAAAATTAAATGAAATTCAATGAACAGCGCTTTTTTCTTACGCATTTTGCTTCATTTTATACCATTCTTTGCTTTTTATTTATTATGATCGTTTTATGTGCCGTTTTATTCCACAATGACGTCATGTTGGAATAAACACCTGATCAATTACAGTAAAAAGTTGCGCTTAAATGGCCAGAAATGCTGAGAAAGATAGTCGAATAATATTTTCTTCGTTGAAAGTGAATATGATGAGCAATATTTGCTATTTGCATAAATCGCGATCCAATTTGGTCATTAAACTTGTCTTATGGCTATTTGGTCATAAAATATGTTCTGTTGAATGTGGCGCGATATTCGACAATAAAAGGAATTTCAAACAATTATTTCCGACTGGTCGATGTGAAATGTAATTTCTTCAAGCTCTTTCTTTGTGTAATGATAGAGGCAATTAGTGCCGATGCGCCGAGAGACGTAGAATTATCCTATTGATAAAAATATGCGCGGAAATGCTTGCGTGCATGTGTGCGCTTGCGACTTAGTTATCGGTCGTCACAACGTGACATCTACCCGACTCCGTGTGATTCCTAGCTATTGCTTCCAACCATAAACAGTACTTCCATATATTGTAAACACTTTTGCAAAACTATTTCATAGGCGGAGCTTACTTCCCTTCGGCAAAGCAAGTAGACCGGTAGATAGTCTTCAGAATCTCATTAATCTAGTCAGATCGGTGCATGAGTTGGGAAAAAGTATTGTAATACAGTAGTCAGATCACTATTCAAATACGCAACTTTGTTCGGCAATGCGACGAAATTTAAGCAAAAGTTTAGGTAGCCAATGCATATAATATAGTCTAATTTCGCTCCCTCTAAGATGGTTGTAATCATTTAAAAATTAAAAAAGAATCTGAAATTTGGTAACTGAGGATACGTTATTCCCGCCACATTCGCCGACCTTAGCTCTTGCTGTTTGCGACTTAAAACTGACGAACGAACAGACCAATGCTTATACCTATGCTTAGGCACAAATTTGCCCTAGTGCGCTTTACGGATGGAAATTTACAAGTGCCCATGAAAAGGGCACAACAGCCTGACATTTGCGTTGGCACCCGACGTCTCAAAAATGGCTCCACACGAACGTCGGAGCTTCCAATTTCATGGCACAGTAAGCAGGAAGCCCTGAGTTTCGGACGTCACTCCAGCGGTATTACTCTGATGATTCCGAAGTTTGCGAGAAGCTGCTAGTCTTAGACGTGCAAACGCAAAATTCAATGGACCCTGAAAAGCAAGGGAAGGGAGGATGGTGGCGGTGGGTGGGTTCGTAGGAAAGTTTCAGAAGCTGTAAACTACTTGCCATTAATAGCATTTGCGAGCGTTTGTTACTAAGACGTGTGCATTTAAACACATCTGTTTACCGCCACTGCAAGTGTGAACCGATATCGAGATGTTTGTTGATTGTTGCAGTGCTCCCTTTGATATGTACACCATGGAAGCTGATTATTGCCATGGAGGCTCAATTTTTTTCTCCGCTATTTAGCAATACCATCCAAGTGGTATTATGGTTTCCTTCTCCGTGACCATCCTTATCCGATAAGTCCTTATCCGTTCATTTTTATGTTGATCAAATGCGAAATGCAGCATTTGACAATTTGCTTATCAATGTGCAATAAATCTGCAGATGTGAAATTCGATAGATATAATGCTTACTTGGCTCGAAATCTTAGGTTCGATGAGCTTGACACAATAAACTAGGAAAAGATTTATTATAATGGATTCATCATGATCAGCTTAGTGCCTACTGCTTTACGTAATATTTAAACTTGAGGTTAATGTTTATGGATTGCAAGATTTTTCGCAGATTTACCGCAATGCCAAGAGGATATTAAATTTTGTTTTAGTGTTGCTGACGAGTGAAACGAAAGCGTACTTCGTAAAGTATTCAAGGCTGCATTACTTATCGCCGCTCCACTATGATCATGAAAACAGACATTAAAGTTTAGGTTTCAACAACTGACTTCATCGTTTAAATTTTATTCTCTTTGTGGAAGTGTTTTTTCTATAAAGTTTGCAGAATATTTCAATGGTTGCAGAGATACGGTAGTAATGTAATAGAACAGTATAGAAGAGTATATATTCCGATATTTCGACAATCATTAGCAATGAGGATCTCATGGCAAACAACTATTGTTATGATTCCCTTTGCTAATGATGTCATGAGTGCCGATGGGAATAAAGTATTGTCCCATAGTCAGTCTGAGTTATTCGTTCACGTCATCGGTATTTTTCTAGCGATACTAGTATAATTTTCGACTATCAGCCATCGACAACGTAATCAACTAATGGAAATGCGTCAGTTCTTTTGTTGATATCTTTTAGAATGCATAAGTGGCGTAATACCTAGTGTTTAATGCCATTATGCTCATGTTTTCGCTTAAATATGGCTAGCTTGAGGGTTTTATTCCTTGCATTTGATCGCCTCATTTCTTCGACCGCCCTTCACTTTACCATAAAATTATTGTTGGTAAATGCAAGAATGCATATCGTATAGTCTTATTAATGAATCTCTTCATTCTCTTATTAAATGATTCCAATGTCTGTGAGTTGGTGCCTTTAGTATTTAATTGCTGCATTTGATGTTCTTTCAGTTGTTATTCGAGCATTTTTCCGTTGCTCATCACTCACTCTATATGCAACAGTTTTTTAAGTTCTTTGTTCATAGCGATTATGCATGCGCTCTCATTCTTACTAAATGCAGCATCAAAAATTGCGCAGCGACGAAATACTGAGCATCTCTCATTGAAATTCTACTGCCTCAGTTTTTTCACCTTCTATTGAATTCGTGAATCGCTTTCATTTGAACATTTTCCTCCCAAACTCTGAGTATTCTCAATTCGTGCTGAAGATCAGCCAACGAAGTGTTTAGCAACAGGTAGAATTTGAACTCTCTAGCCTTTGACCTTGAGGCATTGCTCTTCTCAGCAGTTGAAGTATTTGGTTCCCAGTTGCTGGATTACTGATTTGATATCGCTGGATTCTATTTGGATTCTGGATGCATTACTTCGTCATCCCAAAAGACTCTGCAATGCTCAGAAATCTTTGGCGTTGAATGTAGTATGTGTAGGTCGTTATCTTTGATCAGCAGGTTTATGCTGGGATCGAGTCACATTTGTGTTTCTTTAGCTTATTTTCTCTGTCGAAATTGAGATATGATAACGATATGATATAATACTCATACTTCACATGAAAATTTTCAGTTTTCTGCTAATTTCAATCATCCATGCAAAGTTTCACTGTTTCTTAGTATGATCTTTTGTTCTTCATATATGTGCACGACATGAAATGTCAATTTTTCTTAGCTCATTTACTCTATATGGGAAACGGCGTCCATGATTTTGGAGACTATGCTTCGAAACAAAAGTTTGTGTGACATGAAAGAACGGTAAAGGTGAGCGAGGGTTCAGAATGTTTTTGATGCTTCCCATTCATTGCTCATGGCTTTTCGCTTCTTGAGGCTTATGTTTTAGAAAGTTGACTGATCTCGATGAATTTCAGCGAGAAATGTGCGCACGATGTAGTGATGGATGCATGCTAACGATACGTCTTAACTAGTGTATGGAAGAGGGGTTTCTCGAGAATGGAGCCTTGGGGAGAGGAAGAAGGTGTAAATTTTCTACCTGAGTAGTCTCCTCTTCATATGTCAGGAGTTTCCCAAGTCGGCGGAAAAACCATGAACGAACTTGCATTTTGCAAGTCTTCTGAAGGGGCAGCGATCTTCTGAGCGTGAGTCCTCGGTGGGGATCAAATTCTTAAAAACTGCTTTTGAATGGATAAAGTTTGCCTCAAGAATTATGCAAGAGGTGACTGTAGCAATGCTTTCTGTATGCCGACTTCTGTATTACATAGATGAGCAAGCTGCAGAGATGCGGAAGAGAGCAGAGAAAAGCGCATTCAGCCAGCGAGGTTCAATTTTATTTTGCAAGTTATGAAATTTATGTTGCTCTGAAGCATATTTTAATGTAGTTTGAGGAACTTGCGAGATGCTTAAGCTCAATATATTATAGTTTCAGAAATCCTACAACGAGTACAGTATGCTGCAGTATAGATTTTAGTAAATTAGTGGCATTAATTTGAAAAGTTTTTTTTACTAATTGCTCTCTCATTAATGACCATCAAACGTTGTTTCTTAAATTTTTCTTTGTCCTTTCCAACCCTTGGGATTTGGAAAATGTCACATACAGCTTGCACAGATGACTACTGTTCCAGTAAACGGCATTTTTTTCGGCATCATATAGATAAATGGTAAATAGAAGGAGGAGAGGCAGCATCTTGTTGGGGTCCCAAAAGCGATGGGTTTTCCTTGAGGTTTTCTATGACTTAAAGAGGTCTTCATTTTGCGGCTCATCAGATAGCTTTTTAGTGTTTTGGCTTGACGGCGTCGTAAGCTTTCTTTGTACTTTACTGAACATTCTATTTCCGTGACTGGTTCATTTCGCCTATGACTTTGATTTAGTGAATCTCTATCGGGAGGTTTTTGCAAAAGCATGCTGGAAACGTGAAACTCGGTTCTCTGCAGCGTAAATCTATGCATAAACAGGAAATTCAAAGAATTTCGACACGCACATGAACAACGATATAGACCCGTAATTTGGCACATTTTTCGCATAGCCGTTATACTTCTCTTATATATCGATGTTGAGCTCGTCCACATCAATCTCACTAATAGCACTACTGCGGCATCACATGCTCGCTGAAGGAGAAGATAACGGTAAACTTTGAACACCAATCTGCACGCTGTAAGATTCTCCAATTACTGATGTTTTGGACCTCTTCGTTTCTTCAAACTTCGAGTTTCAAAATGTTGCATCATGCCTATACTGAAATATTTTGTTTGATATCGCCGCGAATGGATTTCAAAGTAGTGAAATACGTGTTTCGTATGAGCAGGATAACCATCCACTAATACTGAATTCCATGCTGGGAGAAATCTTTCAAGAAAATATTTTTAGATGAAAGTGAAATTTCCATCAATCCTCCCATTTTAATACTCTCAAGTCTACAGAAATTCTTGAATCTCAGATGAACGCATATAAAATTTTCTTTCTGCAAGCTACTAGTCTGCTATTGCTAAGGTTCCATGAAATCAAGAAAAAAAATTTTTTTTTTCTTTGTGGGATGTCAAATGCCGCAAAGTTGTTGTTCTTGACATTTCATCAAAAATAGAAATTACAGCCAATAGGCGAAGGTAAACGTCCTTAATAGACGAAAAATTCGTATCTGGTAATTTGATAGGAAGACAAGGAGTAGAACTGAAATAATGAAGAAAAATATAGTTTAGAAAGATTTAGTTTTTTCATCATTTCAAAGGGTATACTTGATTGATTATTTTAAAGGCTTTTGTAATATTGTGTAGATTATTGAGGACGTCTACCTTACTCATTTACAAATCCTCCGACTAATACTCGAAATTAGTAATTCTTTCTAATTTCGACAGATGCCACGAGAAGACATCGATCGCTCGTTGTAGCTTCTGATGTGTTTTATGGTATGGGTATTTTTTGAGGAGGAGGGTGGGGGCAGAATTAGCATTTTGATTGTTTGCTGAAGAGTGATGCGATTAGTGTACTTTTAGTTGCCGGAAACCTCGCTCTATCTAGTGCACGTTTTTGAGTGACGAGCATATTATGCTAGTCTCACTGCATTCATAACGTTGTTTAATATTCCCCTCGAATGCACGCAACTAATAAGCAATAGAAAAGCGTTCGCCTATGTAGGCAAATTTCGTTTTTATTTCTTAGAGTCGAGTCGATGAAACATCGACGAATCATGTGCACTGCTCAAATAGAGTCAAATATCAGAATCCTTTTGTTGCTATTTTAGATTTCTTTGTGCTCATTGTTTTGCTTATCACCTAATAACATTAACTGATATTATTGATATTTATTCCTTTGATATTACGGTAATTCTCATAGCTCTCTCATAGCTAATGACTGTAGCATATCGATGCGTTACTGCTTTTATATTATAATCTTTGAAGTGGCTTATTTTATTTTATCATAGGCAAAGGCGTAGTGGCTAGATAACATTGTTGAGACAAAATGTAGATCTCGTAGATCACAGCGATTTCATTTTGTAAAAGCTGTTTGGCAAATATAATTGTTTTACTGTGTACTGTTGTCATCAAACATAGAAATCATTTCGCTTGCTATGCTTTATTAAATTGATGTATGCATTGAAAGGTCATTTAATATCATCCAAAATAAAAATGTTGGATGAATGATAGTTGATTATTTTCTTCGTAAGAAATCGGGAAGTGAAAAGAATAAAATCTGTGGCTGTCATTAGATGTGAGCATAACGAACGAGAAGCCCATCAAATAAGTATGAATTGCTTCAGTTGATCATATTTCATCGCTTTCTAGCAAATTATTGGACTTGAACTAAAATCGATTCAGATTTTAGCCAAATCAGTGACTCGTTTAAGTCTTCTGCAAAAAATTCATTTTTATGAAATTTTTGTAATTTTGCGTTCGCAAAGTGCATTAGGATGATCACCTGTCTGCCGATGTTCCTCACTTAAGAACAACTCAAATTAGAAGTGAGCATAATCCACACAATTAGATGAGCCATATAACAATTTTCAAGTTGGTACATCAACATCGAATAATCGAAAGGAGCTATAGATAGTTCAATATACTCAAATGTGATGCCAAAAAAGAATTTCACAGTATAACAAGTCGAGTTGAATGAAGAATATTTTGCAGGACACTTCTATGGGTGGTTACATCCGTCATATATGAATGCGATTGTGATTGCACCTATTTACTTTCGCAAATTTTCTGGGTATGGCAACCCCCATCCATGCAGGTTTATGCATTTGCTTGCAAATTAGTCCGTCTGCCTGAGTTTCAGGTCAACGACTAGAGAAGTTAGAGTGGCGCAATGTAGCTCTTGTGCTATACTTCTCAACGATGCCACAATTTCAAAAGTAGTTATAGACATTAAAAAGTCGGAAATTTTCGCCCCTTCTGTTACATCGGTTTAACAATGGTCCTGTTACAAGAAAAGAATTGTTTATAGAATTTTGTGCGAGAGCTCAGTTTAACCGAAATATTAGGCGGTCGTTTCGCATATTAATTATTTGTTATTAGTATGTGAAACAAGTTCGAAAGGTGAACGAATGCATAAGGGTGTCGCTTCCTTAGGCATGCTCTTCCACTTGTTCATTTCTTCGTTGTTCGTTAAGTGACTGTCATACTGGATATAAGCTGAATGCTTGTATTGGTTCTACCTCTTTTGAATGCTTACCCAAGTGTTACAGACTCTACTTTTGCAAAATGTGGAGCCCGATTGGCTCTAAACGTACTTAACTTTTAGGTTCCATTACATATCTGCGGCTTCTTAACTTTAAATTTCGTGCATATGCCCACCCTACTACGGATTCTATCGATAAATCTCGGAATCCTTGATCAAGTGAATGCCGAGCTTGGATACCGAATAGGCAGGCATAAGCTTCCATAACTGATAGTTGAGGCTGCGCAACAAATGGATCAAAATGGATGTGAACGCGCACACACGCATACATTATCTCCGTCATAAGCTCGGCAAATGGAAATGTATAAAACGCTCAGAAATTGGCTGTGTTCCCAACATCATGTCAGGAAGCAAACGGTAATGTTTGTATGGAATGAAGCAACTAGCGATGTGTTTATAAGGAAAGCGGTGAGCCGCTTCTAAAATTCTTAGCTGATCAGCCAGTTACAGGCGTTAGATTTTTGCCTAATTTTTAGAATTACTACACTTTGATCATTCTAGATAAAAAACTCCATATCTTCTGAGAGACGTACTCTTACTTCTTCCTTTCTGGACACTCATTGGGAATACCATTTGGAAAAGGAGGGGTGGGGAAGGAACGGGAATACCATTTGGGAAAGGAGGGGTGGGGAAGGAAGGGGGAGGGGAATAGGGCGATGGAGAAAATTTGCAGCATTTTTAAAAGAATTTCTTTTTTTTTTTCAGTCGAGTGGTTATCTCTTTTTGTGCCACTCAACGAATATTCAGATCTCACTGCGATGATCGTTAGTGAAAATAGGCCTCATCGATGAAGAGCTTCATATATTGTAGCATCAGCGGGTGGAGTGGGATTAATAAATTTAATCTTTAATCTCATCAAAAATAAACTTAGAAGCGATGAGTGTGCACTTGTTGCTTATAAGCATACTTTCAATGCCAACTCGTAATCCTTTCTTCGTTCTCTTATGAATAAAATAATAATATTCTGCGAATTTTTTCGTAATGCTTAGTTTAATTTTTTTTCTCAATATTGGTGAAATTTCAATAAGGAAATTCTTCGCTATTTATAATCTTAAGCCGGATTTATGAATGGGCAAAACATTATTTTTTTTTTGAACGATTACTATTCTACGCTCTATCTATGGAGAACCTCTTCTATATTCACAATTGGAGAGCATTTTTCAAAATAAGTTCGAATGGAATCGAGCAGAATTGCAATTCATGAGTAATGCAAGTGATGATTGTTTTAATTTACTTAACTGTTCCGATTATTGACGTCATTCAAAGATAGAACGTGCTTTTCGTGCATTAAAAAAAGACTTCATCACCAGTGACTAGAATATGAACAAGAGCAAATAAACGATGAAATGCAGTCCTTTTAATTTGCATTGTGATTTAAAAAAATCAAACTTAGCTAACTTAACTATGGAGCAACTTAGCTATTCGTTTAGAATGATTGCAAAAAGACGGAAAATTTTAAGTTTGAAATTAAACATTCGGTTTGTTCCCATTTCAGAGGATGTTTTTTAGCCATCAGCGATCCCAGTTGATAGCAACAATCGTTCGACGTTCTGAGTGTAGCATATTGCAAATTTTCTTTTCTGTACTGCCACTTTCCTGATTTTTTAGATTTCTGGCTTGCTGTGATCTGAATTCTGAGTGATAGCAAGTGATCCCGATGCAGTGATTGTTGAACTCATCATTTTCGCGACATATGTTTCACACATTCCACGATAGTTGATGGAAGCATTGTCCAACCATCGTTGTTATTTTGCGCGGATAGTGAAAGCTTGTCTGAAACCGAACACTTCACCGCGTGCACCAGCATAATGTCTATCAAATGATTTAAAAATTGTTGCGTAAATGAAATACCATCGCTTCAAAATGCAGCTTTTCGCGTTATGGTCGTTTGGAAGTGGCGCTTTCATCCGAAGGTGGACCATTTATCCGAAAGTACGACGGAGACAACCTCGATTCAGCTATCCTCTCGTTTTTTTCAAGACATAAGTAATCTTTACAACTTTCTTACTCATATGCACCTGGAGTAGCGAAATCATACTGATGCGAACGCTAGCCAAGTGATGTAAAATAGTACAATCACATCATGCCCTCTTCCACTCAGTGCACGCTCAATGTGAGAGTTACGAAGGCTGTAATGCTTCAGCGAACAATTTTTTACATCAACTGATGCATAGCTGGATTTTCCTTCTATTTTGCTGCGGTTAATACAATTTTTTTTATTCTAACATATATTCTTCGTAGCATTTCAAGTTCTAATATCCTAATGTACCGTAAATATTCGAGCCATCGCAATCATACCTTGCGACCAATAGTATCCTATGCTAATTAGCGTGTTATTAGCATGAATAAATTACCTCCCTTCAGATGAAAGCGCCGCTTCCAGGTGACTATGATATGGAACGCTAAGTTTTGAAGCGGTAACGCTTCATTTATGCGTCGCCGTTTCAAGCAAGGAAAATTGAGAAACGCTCACGATGGGAATATTGCAGAGATAGTTGACAATTTTGAGACAAAAAATTACACAGAACTCAATATGCCGGTATTCAGGTGGTTTAATACTAAATACAGGTAGAAATATAATGCAAATGAATTGCAGTGGACCAGAGAACAGCCGTCTGCAATTAATACGAGTAAAATACTTTCGATCTCATTCAGTTAGTTCGTTATCATATTTAAGTAACGGGAGAATATTTTACAACAGTTTCTCTTAATCAGACGACAATAAGCAAAATTTTTCTAATGTTTTCAAGACATTTGCGGTGGATGAGATTTCAAATACTCCGGCTAGCTCAAATTAGCTTTAATGTCAGACTGTGGCGATGAATCCGACATTGCAAAAATTCATCAACAATAAAATCTTAGCTGTATTAGGAAACTGCGATATTAATTGGAAGATTCGATAGGTGAACATGATGGTCAAGTGAATTCGATACAAGTGACATTCGTTTTAAAGATGTGAAGTTACCATACGTCAGCCTATGAAGTCAAAATTTAAAAATGCTGTTGTAGTTTTGCGATGTTTATCGATGGAATGATAATTTGCTCAGAAATTTTGATATCATCAACGAATAACACACACATTCGACAATGTGTCAGGTACATCATTAATGCCTATCAGCAAAAATGCTGATCGAGGACACTGGCTTTAGGTACGCCAGTTCTCATTGCCAGCGGCTTATAGGGAAATCCAGCCATTTCGACCTGAAATGAACGGTATGGAAAAGGTTTGATCAAGCCACTACAGTTCCTTCCTTGCAATGAGATTTGAACTTGCAAGTTTTTTGATAACTGGAAGTTTCGAATTCTTTTAGATAACCTATATAACTGGCTATGCTTGTCCACAGTCTATGCTCAGTCATTGTAACACGAAATAGGTTATAAAGATGTGAGCTTCCTCTTTATAAAACCAAGATGATTCGATGGAATAAACGCTCGTAGAGAAATATTTAGCGATGAATTCAAATACTTGCACAACTGAAGGCGCCAGCGGAATAAATCTGTAATCGGAAAGAATTTTTAGTGGAGTTTTACTAAAAGTGGATGCACTGTGGCAGTTTTCTATGTGAAGAGGACCGCCAGAAACTGAAAACTGTAATTAAAGTGAAGAATAAACGATGACGGAGGTCTACAGCAAAATCTCTTGACAAAAAAGAATGTTTTCTCATTAAATGCACAGAAATCGCACAGAAATATCATCAAATTACGAGGAATGTATTACGCATAGAAATAAATCGACCTTTATATCATCAAAAACGGCTCTAGTGCGTAAAAGAAAATGTGGCAAAGTGCCGCTTTTTTTCACTTTTGAGGACACTTTTGAACCAATCCATTAAAGCCTAAGATATTTCTATGTCTGAATTTATGGTCATCCCAATTTTACCCAAAATGCAACTTGGAGTTTTTGTTATTGAAATTTACGTCCATTTACACAAGGATTTAACAATTTTACCTTAACAAATTTTTTGCTGCTGACAGTTTTTGGCATATTTTTTTGCAAAGTTTCCTTCATGCAATGCAACACTATTTGTGCGCTAAAATCTACTCTCTGAAAAGCGCCGCAACCACAAGTGGATAGTTTTACCCGCGTCAATTTTTTATGACGCGAAATGTTGTGCTGCGACTGACGGATCATTCTTTTAGGAATTATGTGAGTAATAATGCTAAGCAGTCTAATCAGTACAAGGTTCATACGTTTCATCACCATTTGAAACGCTTCCAAAATACTCCTCTCAGTCTATAGAAGAAAGAACTGTGCTGAAGACCTGACAATTGCATAGAGAGTAACATGAAGGAATTAGTAGGGACGAAATGCGGAAATCAGCTGCAGTAAAATAGCCGATGTGTTGCACTGCTCTAATGATACACTCACCAAACGGCGAAACTCGTAGCCAATTTGTTAGAACTTGAATAGAAAGAAACAACCGCATGGAAGACCAGTGAGATCATTATCGACATAGCGAAACTTTAGAAGAAATCTTCAGCGAAATGTGCGCAATATAATGAAGCAGAGAAAAAACGCATATTATTAACCTATATGCAAAAGATGAGTCGCAGCGTGGTCCCTTCCTAAAACGCAACTGCAATAAACTGTGGGGTGGGTAGTGAACGAAGTTTATTTGGCTGCTGTTCGCATCAAAATCGCTGAAGGGACTGTTAAGGCGTTCACGTTAATCCACGAGGTTTAAAATACAATTGTAACTATCTACCGTTATCAGGGCGAGTCAACAACGCAGCTATCAGAGACAGCGTTGGAACAATCTCTAAAATCATTCATGTCGGAACACATAGTAGGATCTTCCTTATTCGAACACTTGCTAGAATTCTTGTTGTTGGAACACTTGGTAGAATACTCCATGTTGCAGCTTCGCTGGCGATGAGGTGCAACTTACGACATCACGACTTCAAATCAATAAATAAACTATCATAGCCAAAGAGAAAGAAAACGAGTCAAACTTCGAGGTTTTTTGTCTTTCTAACTAAGTGACAATTCAGTCAACTCTCTGAAAAGGTAATATTTCACTACGAAAGACAAAATAACGTGACTTCAAAGACAAAATAATTAATACATCCGGAGCGTTATCATTTTCGATGAGCTCTTCCTTCGTTACAAAAATTTTGGCCCAATCAAATTTCAGCGAAACACAGAATCGCCTAGTTTACGTTGTCACACCTTGCTTACCTGGTAGTACCACGTGAAGCGAGTACTTGAAAAATAACCAGCAGAAAATGTTTCGTTTTTTTCCGTAGAGAATAAAAACATTAGCCTTTGCCATTTTTTGAGTTGGTAATCATAAGAAATATAACACAATTAATATCGAGTTTGAATAACCGAATTTGATCACAACAACGTCGCTAATGATATGATAACAACAGCTGTGTTATGGTAATCATATATCTCATGCTTGCATACGTCAATTGTGCGCCATTGTCATAACTTCAGAGCAGTCGCAATTGCTCTCACAATCTTTGGTGTTATTTGATCTGTTTTCGTGATATTCCTACAGCTACGTCCACATTTCAATGCCTCATTATCGCTATGCTGTTCTCGTGAATATACGATCTCCAATTAGAATGCTGTGGGTTCAGGATTCATTGCAATTTTGTTGTATTGCTATGAGATCAACGAGTTCAGGAATTTTCAGTTTCAGTTTATTTCAATTTATTTATTTAGGTTTTGCTCGGAACTTTGAACGTAATTAGAAATGAGATCGCCGATAATGAAACTAATCTCCGAGAACAAATTTTGGCTCGATATTTGGATATTACGATTAACTTTTTTTGCAAACATTATAAGAAGCGGAAAATTCGATTCATATTGCTTTCGAGAGTTCCATAGAAATACGAAGCAATCAATCTATAATATGCCTGAAATTATCATCGAGCTCACCAAGTGCCCTTTACTAAATAGTTGAATACCTCACTGATGAAGCAAAATCTCAAATGCGCTCAAAACTCTATGAAGACCAACGAAGATTCATTAGTAGCAAGATGCATAACAATCTTGTTATTAGCGTTCCGAGCACTCCGCAGATCTCCGATTACAGAGCTGTTCAAATGTATTTCCGGTTATTTTGTCATCTACTCTTTCTTATTTTTGCACTTTAAATCGTCAATTATCGAAACGATTACATGTTGCGAAAGGCATGAAGCAGTTTACTTGGCGCCATATTTGTCAAGAAAATGAAGTAAGTATCCAGATAATGCTTCTTGGAAGATCTCATGCTTAAAGATTCATCATTTCGTTACTGCTATACTCTACTCAATTTACTGTCATTAGAGATCGTATTCGCTGTTTTTAACACGAAATTTGCATCGAGATAAGCATTTTGCATGTCATAAAATGTGATCACTTCAACGACTAAGCGTGATATATGGCATATGGCAATGGTGACTTAGATCAGCGATATTTCTGTTGAGATATTCGCAGATGCAGTGATTCTGAAGAAAGTACCTATTCTGTGAGAACAATGTTTATAAATACACAGTTGATGTCATTTGTGAAGATAATCTCCTTCGAAACGAACATGATCTGCATATGAAGTTGTGCCATTTTGTCATTTCAAACGCTTACCAATGTAGAGAATTTGTTCATGAGTCTTCATTCATTTATAAATGCGATTTCACCTGTTTATACTCGTTGAGTTGTTTCATTTCGTTACGGAGGAATTTCGAGATTTAGACAGAACGCCCACCCGCTATATAATTTCATTTTCACATGATGTTTGCTTCATTCGCATTTGCCTAATCTATTTTTTCTCCAGTTCATTCCCCACTTTAGAAGAAAGGTGTTTGGTTCAGATTTCTGGTGTATTACTGAGAAAGATATAATCACGCCAAGATTGAAAATTCCCAAGTTTTCATGCAATTTCGAAAGCAGGAAAGAAGGGTGATCCGAAAAATAGATTTTGCGCACTTTCCGTGTCCAATACCATTAAAAGATTATAGGGACCAACCGATGATCGTAATTTATGCGTCGCTGAAGCAAGGAAAGCAAGAATTATAAATGCCTTTTATAACATCATTAGCTTAATTCTTGAGTTTATTGAACGAAAAGGCATGCCTGCAACTTCCAGCCATAAATTTTTGTCTTTTTTTGGGGGGGGGGAGGGGTGATGAGGATGAATTTTCGGAGAAATTTGATCGTTGCCTGATACTTCTGTGTTTTTGGATCGGTACCTTTAAGGGCCGAAGGATTATGTATCACCCCATTTTAGACGCAATATTCTAGCGAAACCTAAGGCACCATATCCAAATGTGAACTTCAGTTGCTTTGCTGCATCATATTATAAGTCATTAAAAAGCTATAATTATGCAGCGCCAGGTTTTTCTAGTGTATTGGCGAGTTCTGGTTTTTATTCATTGTGGATATCAGAGAGTTACTGTACCGATCATAGGTGCCCGAAGATGCTAAGAAACACCGAAGCGTAAGTGAAGGCCTCATCTCTACGAGTTTAGGCTGGCAATATGGAACCCGTTTAATGCCTTTCATAGAGCAACTTTACACCCAATATTATTTCTGTTTCTCTTTTGTTCCTCTTTCTAATTTTCTAGTCTTTCTGACACGCCAAAAAATCACAGAAATATCCCTAGAAGCCTTGATCAGCTTTGTAATAAAATCTTCTGAATTTTTTTGTGACAATCGAGTGTTTACGCAATAATCTGTTATAGAATATTTTTGATCATTTCTAGTAAAAAACATGATGGATAGCACAAAAAACCACCACATATAACAAGCCTCGAGTTGAGTGTCTCTGTAAGGCTGTCACGCAAGCAATTTACTAATCCGCCGTTTTGGCCTCATCGTTCTGGTTTCCGCTAGTGTTTCCATTCGCGTGCAGAAGCCAAGCTACAAAAAGTCGTGCCGAGCTAATTCTTCGGTCACGCAGCTCACCCCTTTGCGTGTAGCATCTTTCGTTCGTTTCCACTGTTCACTTATATGCTGGCCTTTTAGTCTAGGAGAGATTACAAATTAACGTGCTATCTAGATCGTCTGTGGAATTCCTAATTGGCTCGAACGGATTTCGTCCATTAGCCATTGGCATCGATCGGTATATGGTCACACTTGTTGATGTCAGTGCTCGTATAGCTGAGATGCTAAACAGGATGAGGGAACGACCTGTTGAATTTCGTAGGATGAAAACAGCTTCGATGATTGTTCCACAGTGAAAACTATCAGCTGTACTATGAATGTGGGGGCGAACGTTCATTTGTGAATAAGATGGCCGTTTGAAATGATGAGAGATATGCGTTGATGTTTTGCATTGGCATAAAAACGATTGATGAGTGAAGAAATGCGGTAAAATACCTTTGCAATAAGCGATATGCACTAGATTATTATAATTTGTGAGCTCTGAAAGTTGAATTATACGCACTTTCACAACACCAAATGAATATAAATTTGCAGTTTCAAGGAAGTTTTTCGAATATTTCAACGGCGTGAAGCAAGAGAAATCGCGAAGCAGTTTTACGAAATAAATATGCATTCAGTTGAGCGTGACGATCGATTATGAACTAACTTGCGCATAAAATACAGCGTATGGTGCCTACATCAGGAAGCATATTATGGTGACGATTATTAATCGCACAAAAATTTTCGATTTCGATTGATTTTTTCCTAATAGTTCTCGAAGTTTTCACTTGTTGCCAATTTTTTTTGGGTAATGATTTTGGCTATTTTCTCAGTCATGAAAGCTTGCTGCCAAACCTCCTCCTCCCAGCTAACCAACAATTAATTCTTCATTGCTAGTTAGAATCCTTTCGGCCTTACATTACTTCCTCTCATCATTAGGTTTTGGGGAACTTGGTTAAAAGTACAATACCATATAATATCGTACGATCATTTCATTTACGTAGCCGCAGAAACGTCGCGCAGCTTCATTGCGATAATATGTAAATACCCAAATACTTTTGCTACTGCTGCGCACGCAAAAATGTGTTCGTTTTGCAGAGGCATTGGCTTGAAATTGCGCGAAGATTGATTGTAAAAGATATCATAGTGCCAATGAAAGTCAATATGTCAATGAGTAAAGCGCGCAATTCAGTATGCCGATGGTAAAATCAGCGATTGGTAGTACTAGCCGCAAATAGTCGCCCTGCAATAAAAAACTGATGTGCTTGATGCTAAAGTAGTTTCAGTGATGCATCGATTTTTCTTCTTTAATTTCATAATCAGTTTTTACTCATATTTTATTTTGCTTTCTCTTACGAAATATTCGACTTGACGTCATAACCCGAACATGTTTATAGCTAATTCTATCATCGCGAGATTAACTGCTCCACATTGACAGCTTTTCGATTGTTACACATAATGCCTTGCGTAGTTTACAATTGGATCCATTTTATGTACAATTCACAGGAAGCTCACGAAAGAAACTACATTTTTCCTACTATTACTATTTCATGATTGGCGATATGCCGTAAAATTGCAGAAAAAAAACGACTTGTTTGTAGTGGACTTAGTGAAACAACTGAACATGACTCTGAAGTACAGTAGTGTACTGAGTGCTTCGAGTAAATGATAGACCGATATATGCAATTCTTTTTCGCCATTGAAAATGCGACAAAGCTGATGATAAATCTTATTTGTTAATAAGTTGTACATATTTAGTGATAGAGATTTAGTGATCACCTATTTCATTCTCTGCATTATGATAAAACATTGAATAATTGCGATTTGTTTTCACAATTGGAGACTTCTCTCTCTTTCTTTCTCACTCTTCTCTTTTTCTTCCTTCTTGTGAAAAATCACTATCCTTTGTTAAACATTTTCACTTACTTTTTTGCCAGAGGAATGCGGCATTTTCATCGAAAGCAACACACACACACACACAAACAAACAAAAGGAATGCAACGTAAAATTCGAAAATTACCATGCGCAGTATAAGTGTTATCTTAAGACTCGACTGAACTCGAATACACTCCCCATGAACTTCTAAAGATGATTAATTTCAGTATAAATATTCTATCAGTTCTGCCTTATTGTTGTAAAACATTACTGACACTGTGTGGGATGTTTTTGGCATCCATACTCAAAACAACTGCTAGATGTGCCGAGTGATTGTGCGGCGAGTTAAAAATTGCTCTATTCTAGTGGAATGATGCCGTGTTTATCATATTATTGAGAAGCAAATTTTGCGCACAAAAACTAACATATCGTAATGTGTATGAGCGACAGTCTTTTAGCAACATACTATCTACGCTATTTCAAAGCATTATGAAATAATTCTGTATCCGATGAAAACGCGTTTGTGTTTTTCTACCTAGCCGATCCTATTACTAGAAAACCTGAAAAGATTTCTTCAAAGCATCTTAGTCGGAGGGAGGGGTGGAATGGCAAGTGCAGTTTAATAAGCTAAGGTATAAGCGGTGAAAATTTTTAATGGATTTAACTACGAAAGTCTTCGTCACCATAACTGGACGATTGGATAAATTTCTACTTGAATCATTCAATGATAGTGAAATATACGAAGAACGTTTGTTGTTAATACAACCGTCATTTGTGTTATAATAAGCTGAATTGTCAGATAACAAATGGAGTTGAGGACATCTGAGGTGATCTTTATTTTCCCTAACAATACTAGCCGCGAAATAATTGGCTAGATTCATGTTTCTCTTATTGCAAGCATGTCACTAATACGATTTGATGCTCGATTGCACAAATTAATTTCTTGAATGCCAAAAGCACACATATGTCCTTCAGCTATCGCAAATATTTTCGGATAATTGCCTATCGCAAATATTTTCGGATAATTGCCTATCGCAAATATTTTCGGATAATTGCCTATCGCGTTGAATTCATCGATAGAAGTTAGTTTCCATAAGCACTTGTACTATTTTTTTAACCGAAATGCACTCGACAGTGATGTAGTGTTTGCATGAACGTATATGGCAATACATATATTTGTGTGTATGCTAAATATAGACAGCCGGATAACATCAATAAAAGAAGCACAAAAGCTGCGACTATGAAATTTTATTTAGTTATAGTTTATTCCAGAGGGCGGTGCTCATTTGCGCATTAGCTCATCGATTTCTGCATGAGATAAGGCACTCAAAGGTGTGATGAAATCTCTTAACTGAATATGTTCAACTGCTGATTGGGAACGACGCCAAAACGGTGTTCATGTTTCAGGACCTAAACAAGTGTTTGGCTTGATAGGAAAAATGCATTATTGAGCTTCATATAATTTCCGAGAAATGAATATTTTTGATTGATATGCTAATATGCGAAATTACGCATCGTGATTGCCTCAGCGATATGGTTTCTGCACTTATTGTGTTCCATTATATACTTTATTCTTTGTCATCGTTTGCAATATGCGCCTAGGTTAATATATTTTGCACAATGATTGCAGCAGGATAATCCTAAGTATTATTGTCAAGCGCTTTGTATTCAAGATAGTCAATAATTATACTACTTTCATATTTATGATTAAATTCCCTATACATCTAAATAGTGAATGACATACCACAAACATATTGCCAACATTTTTAGTATGACTGCACAAGTTTTTGCCGTTTGAAAGAAGAAAGCCATTTTGGTTTTCTTCTTTCCGTACTAAACTGCTAACAAAAAGCATTGAAATTTTCTTCTTTCCAAATTTGAGCAGTTTAAATTTATGATATGATTTCGACGATGGCATTTTAAAGTATCCTTTCGCGTGACCTTGTCGATAGCGTTTGCCATTAGTGGATATTACTGTATATATAGAATGCAATGCTACGTAATATATATATTCGTTGAGATCTGATTAAGTGAGTGGAATAATATTCGTCATCATACTTCGGCATGTAGCGCCACACAAGTTAATTACGAATCGCCACTTGCCTTTCATATAAGAAGAAGCGTTATTTTAAAATTTTTCTTTGATAGGGACCTGGACGCTAAGAGTCAAATTTTGCGGGAAAAAATATAAATTATTCATTCTTCCTCGAAAGCTAAAACTTTTTCGTGGTACTGCATGTTCTCATATGATTTTAAAGAAAAAAAGGGAAGCAAACATTGAGATGAAAGTACTATTGAATGATTCTGAAAGTCAGCAACCGTCCGACCTATAGCAAATCAAAAACTCTGGTCCGTATCGGAACAGATGATGAGCGAAAGAGAAATATGGGATTTTAAACGAATTAGTAACGAGAAAAAAAGAACGGAACAACTAGTGATGATGAAGGATAAAGCCTCAAAGAGAAAATTGGAACGTCGTTAATCTCCTAAGAGAGATTTGAAATAAAAATCATCGAATTAAGTGCTTCATCAAGACCTAACGAAGAGATTTAAGTCGATTTGTTTCACACTCACCTATAAATCATCTGTAAAATCTGGAGAAACAAATCGCTAGCATGTATGTACGACTTCATATCCTTCACATGTATATACACTTAATTCCGTTGCCGCTAATTATATGACGGTTGCTTTTTTATGTTATTTGATGAATGAAACGAAATGCTGGAAACGAATACTGCGCATAGATTCTGATAATCACACGTATGCAACCCACTCACTCATCTAATGCCTGGGATACCAATTGAATATACTGATTTTAAACAACTTTGGCCTCTATATCTCTTCCCAAAGTTGTTGGATGACCTCGGAAGCAAGCCAGGAGGAGAACCCAAGTGTTTATCAGGGCTGTGTGCCCGACAGGAAATGTTCGTCGTCTCCTTCTTACGAAGTAAGGGTCTTTGTTTTGCTGCGTAGGATTCCCATAGCAAACTCAACTATAAAGTTTAAAAAGATTTTCCAGCCGTGGAAAGTAGTCGTCTCCATGCACCACTGCAAGCTTCTAGAAAAGAACGCAAAACATATGGCAACTTTGCGAATTCCACTGGCGGTACGGTAAAATAGGAAATCCCAGAAAATTGAATAACGGATCACGATGTGAAGATTGTGTGCTAATTTATGAAGCCATGACACAAACTGCGTTGGTATAGCTATCATGGTCTATTTTTCCGATTTGACGGAATGAATACGGTGCTCGAAGCATTAGGGAACCATCAAGTGTGGAAACAACGGAAATCTCTTGCGCCACGATCAGCTGGGAGCGACCCGTACGGAGTGGATCGCTTCCATTTCGTAGAGGACAGAAGGTTTTTAGCTAAAAGACGGGTTCGGAAAGAGATGAGGAGGAAGGAAAGGAGGAGGAGGTGTCGAAAACGACCATCAAATGTTGCTGCCCAATGTTTTTTTACAAAATATTTCTCAACAATTGTCCCCAATTCCTTCCATTTATGAGAGACGCGAATATGTCCACGAAAAAAAATGGATCACCTGTGTTTCTTTTTTCAATTTTGTGCCAAAAGCATCGGAGCATAGAAATAGGTAAGTTTATAAGGGCTGTTCCTTCCCAAAGTCCAGCAAACTCGTAACAGTGGTTTGAGACATAATGCGATATGTGTCTACACAGTAGGAAAAAAGTAAAGGTTTATCGATTAAAAATGATCGATAGCGATGAAAAGGATTAGGGCTTGCCTGGAGCCGTAGCGATAGATACCAAAAGAGCTAAACCACGGCATAGTTTAGTGCACTGGGCCAGCTTTATACCACTGCAGGTATGGGACACCTCTCGTACAATGATTGGTCATAATTGTTCGCAATTTCGACGACTGGTCACAGTTGTTCGCAGTTTACACGATTCATCCGGCAGTTAACGAAAATCAAACACTGCAAATGAATTGTTCGCTTTAGCATTTTGTCGGAGTCCCACTGAATTTCGTGTCCTCGTTGGAGCATGTTAAGGGAGCCATCTGGGTCACAATTTGCACGATTTTCGCCACTATAGTTAAGAATTCTGAATGGTCTTTGAAACCTCGAAGACCAACGCCTTTTTTCTTAAATACGGTAGAGATTAAGTTCCCCACTCATAGTTCCTCACTCTTCGCTTCCGTCGAAAACTCGTATTTCATCCAAACTACTCATCCGAAACATTGCTTATTTTCTTATCTGATGAATAGGCTCCTATGAAATTCTTTTAAGACCCTTTTTACAAAGATCTACTGCATATTTTTTATCCAACTGATAATATATGCAGAATTTGACAATGCTAATTCACTGCACAGGAATTTTTAGCAACAGGTGATCTTCTTTACGGAATCGTTGCATGAAAATTCAGAGCCATGCTCAATGGTAAATATGCTGAAAGAAGAAGTCATCAAAACATTCGGTGTGGATGACTTCGGCGAGAAAGGCACGAAGTTGATCTGAATGTTGATTGCTACTGCTTTAGTTTCAGCAACTAGTATTTGAGGAGTCTTTTTCAAATCTTTTAATTGCCTCAGGCAATAACAGATATTTTCGAAAAATTCTTCAAGAGTCACTTGCTAGCTGGAGTATCGCACCAAAAAAATGTTAAGGTTGCAAAATGTTTTAACAGCTATTTTTTAGCTAATTTAGAGCTGTTGTATGAAGCCAAAAATTTCCGAGGAAACTCAGTTGGTGTAAGAAATTTTGTTTTGAATCCTTCATCCTATTAAAAAAAAAAAACGAACTAGCTGCTCAGGCGAAAAAAAATAAAAGTAACAAGAGGCTGAATTATTGGAAAGTTTTCTTTGTTTTTTTTTTCTTAAACATATTTCCTTCGTTTCGCTAACGATGTCTTTCTTTGAAATCGCAAAGGATGATGAAATTTTTCACTCTATAGTAGATGAATATTTGAATTTGCGCGTTTATTTCATTTAAAAACTCAAATTCTTTTTATTTTGACGTTTGACTTTGTTTAGCGTTGATGTTAGCAAATGCTTCAGTCTTAATGGCAAATGGAGTATAAAGTCTATGGGTCATTTCTGAAATGCGGGGAGTGGGGAAACGCTCAAATTAGTCAACTAACGCAAGTGATTTCGCTTCTTTGTAAAATCGAAGTCTATTTCGAGCCGTGATAATGCAAAGCTGACAAGAGTGCCTAAATAGTTGCTTCGAAAGAATGTTACGAGGTGGCGCAGATGTGAAAGGCAATTATTTGCGCACCCATTTGCAGTTTTTTACATGGTTTAACAACTAGTTTTCAAATCCTCCTGCAGTGGTGGTCAGCGGCAGTGTACGATATATCCTTTTTCCCATTGCACATATATCTCCTAAATGGACACTTTTCAATGCCATTACCACTGTACGCGAGAATGAAGGTGAGAAAATGGAAAACGTGAAATTCAATAAACGTCGAATTAGCACGAATTAGCCATGTACTTCTGGAGGTTCAGACCGGATCGAAAGGTTTTGAAAATGCGCAAGAAAGCAATGAGACCCATCGTTCGAATTTGCTTCGCAAATGAGACCATCGTTTCGTTATGCGAGAAGCACATCTGCTTTTATTAATAGGCAAATTTCTGTGCACAACTCTCTAAGCTTTTGGGATAGTGTTTTAAACCACTTATGGCTGCAACTCTTCCTTCGTAAAATCGCATCTTCATCATTCCTGGCTAACTGAAGGTGAGTGATGATTGATTAATGAAGGGAGGTTGATTCCTCATAATTTCATGCTGCTTCTCCAAGCAGTGTTAAATTAGCCAGCTTTTCATGTTCTTTCTTAAATATCTTAATACCTTTTTGTTTCCTTCCCTCATCGAGTGAAAAGTACAGCCCTATTACTCAACAGCTGATATATATATATATATATATATATATATATATATATATATTGTTTCGTACTCCAAGCCTGCTTAGCATCTTCGTAATAATGTCTTTCTGAACACCTACTGCGCAAGCTCAAACAGTAGTCATTAATATATTACGGTATGCTATGGAGAGCCACTCCATCTCAGCTTTTTCTCTCATGAAGGTATTGTCGAGCACATCTGCTTCTTAATAATGCTTCTTATTGGTCATTTGTCGTATCATACAAAAATTTGCTGTTTCAACTCTTCCGGTGGTCCCTATCCAAATTAAGTGTTCATCTAAAGCAGTGTAGTGTAGATAGAAGACACCTTTATAGCATTAGCAATGAAGATGCACTGTTGCAGAATTATCGACATTGTCTTGGGTAGCTCCGCACACTACTCAAAAAGTTGTGAGCAGCATGCCACTTATGTACAACTGTTGCCTCATTTTTCAATCATCATCTGATACCACATTTATTTAGTGAGTCTTCACTGCATCAGTTGTGCTATATTGTTCGACAGACCTGATTATTTTCGCATGGTTTTTGAAAATTCTCCAATCCGGTCTGAATCTTTCTTACGGATAGCATAGGCCGCTCCGGTCTAGTCCGGTCCGAAGCTTACTGGAGGCTGGAAAACAGTGATTTTAAAATTCTTAAAGGTTCCACTTCATTTTCATTGTCAGTTAGGCTAGAAACTACGGTTTATAAATTTTTAGCAAGAAATCTTCGGCAAATAATGGGCCAATTACGTCGCAAAAGCCCTCTTCTTTTTCTTAAACAAAGAAAATTTTATGAGCCATGGATCATGTGCAAATTCCTTGACATTAAAAGTCTCATAATTTTCTATGCTGCAGCATTTCAACATGAGCAACAGGATTTGTAAACGTTGCAGTCCATTGGTCAAAGCTGTTCCATCTTCTACAACCATGACCATAACCAAAACCTAAAAGGTTTCTCGAAAATTACATGTAGCTCGAACTTTGATGCATTTTAGTTTGAACTCTAGTTGGCAAAGGTGCGGCTAATGAGCACCAACGATCACATTGATCTTTCATTTTTCCTCCCACGAAACCTTTGCCTGATCAACAAGCGACGTTGTTTTATGCATCTCTGAAATGATTTTGATGAAACTGCATTACGATTGCGTTATATTAATGTACACATTTATGCGCGTCGAAGTCTGTGCAGAGAGGGTTCACCTACTGAGATCGCAGATGGATCGCAGAGTTCAATTCACTATGACATTTCGCGCCTGAAGACAACAAAAGGAAGATGCTTTATTCCTTTTGTCGGTAGATGCAAAGAATTTTTTATGGGATTCCTTGTTCTTGGTGAATGGATGGTGATTTGAATAACGCGGAACGAGTAATCGCTGAGATCATTTTATCAATAAAGTTCAAGAAGCTAATTAGCTTACACAGATTTCGCCTGGTTCATTGAACCGAGAAAGATTGATTACAGTTTGATCGTGTCTACAATTTGATTTCTTAACTCTAGCTTTACGCTTTTTTCTTCGCAATGCAGTGGAAGATATTGATGAGAAAATTTACGTAAACACATCCATTCATAGGGAAAACACATTATGCTGATATCCAAAGGAGTTGAATTGCTCCGTGAGGCATTAAAAATGAACAATATGATAATGAACTCTGTTTTGGTGGCTGCATGTCGTTTAATGACTTTCAATTCCCGTTGTTGCTTGCATGTTAGCAATTTCTGAAATAGGATATTATAATGGATTGAGCTTCAGAAAGAGTGAGGCCAAACTTTGAGCATAAAATGCCTATATACAATGCGAACTAGAGTTCACCTTCAATTCAGTTTTAAATAAATTAATTTGCTGCTGTGTTTGCTCTGTTTGATTCCATTATGCGATGACGTAATGAGTGGCGAATCTTCTGTTAAAAATTATTCTGAGTTTATTATTCCCGAAAATTTTAAACAATTCATGCCGATTGATTGATGTGCTCCCTGAAAATGATCAGCTGTATGTCGCCTATCCCGTATTCACTCACATCATAGCTGTTGGATGCTATCGAGTGAACGATATAAGTGAGTTTTTATTTCCGATATGTTAGTTTTGTTTTGCATTTCAAATATCATTTTTATTTTATTTCCCTTGTAAATGACAAATAATTGCGAATCTCGCACTCAAATAATCAACTTTCACGGCTTTGCATTTTTTAAATTAACTTCTATTTTTCTACTTTCCCATTCACTACATCACATTAGCAATCAGCTTCACATCGTTGAATATATCCACAATTATATGAGGTTATTTTTGCATAAATCACATGTTTTGCCTCCCTCACCAATAAAACATATTAAAGTTGCAATGAACGCATCCTTCAACACGATCACTCAGCAAAACACATACATCAATTTTGAGTTCAATGTGTTGATTGTAGCTCTTTGGTTTCGATGAAACTGAGGTATTACTTTGATAGACACATTGACGAGTTCAATTTGATTAGCATGGTGGCATGAATGAGTTTAAGAGGTGTAATCAGTTTGAACAACAACTATTCCTGTGAAACTGCCAGCTCTCATGTCAATAGCAGCCCTCATACCCCAAAAGTAGGCAAGTGAACGAGCAGAATATGGGCTTTATTGCTTTCCAGGAAGCTCCAGAATCATGAGTTTGGCACACATTTTCGGAAAGAAGATACTAAAATGGTTCAAGTGATGCTTAAGGATTCGAAATTGTTGGAGATTAGAAAACTTCTGATAGAGATCATTTTTTGGGACATCTCTCTTGCGTTTCCGCTTCCACCAAACTGTCATTTGCAGAATGCATTATGGGAAATTCATATCCACAATTTCTTTTGTTTCCATTTCTACATATGCGATATTCTCAAGTGGGATAGGTAATTCGAAGTTTTCGTTAAGCATGATTTGAATTGCATGCTGATCGTGCTAAAAACTCTCTTATCGATTAGTCAACTTCAATTGGGGCAATGTAACTTAAAACTATAATTATTGGAAAAGAAGCATTTAGGTAGAAGTGGATGGATAGCATCATATGCCACTTATTATTTCAAAGGATAAGTCAATTGCTTCATCAGCTATTCAACAACAATGTTCAGTTGCCTTGAAGTTTGCTGTTTAATGAAACTAGGCAGTATGCATATCTTAATTTGTTTTATTGAAAATTGGGCTAGCCGAAGAGAAAATTAGGATAGCCCGTTCCACAATACGTCTACGTATCAATAATAATGCAATAGTTTGTGCAGAATACGACGAGCAGTAACCAAATCGTCCACTTGCGGTCAGCAACTGGATTTCATATTTCTCCTTCACTTCATTTGGCCTCTAAATATGGTCTCGTTCGCTCTATGTGACCCGTCAGTTCGGCCAACCAATGGTTGACGAGAACTCGGTATAGATAGGTAGGTTATAGTCATACTGCACCACTGCAAAAGTTCGCAAAACATTTAGAAACGCAAATCTCTTGCACGAGACTAAGCGATCAGCCGTATCGGCTCAACTATCAGCGCATACGTGTGAACGATGATAATGCATGAAGGCACTTGATCTATAAGTGGAGTGGCAGGCATGTAGTGCAAGGCTTCGGCTCACTTTTACTTGTTTCTTTATTACTGAGCATTGGAAGAACACAAGCTGCCTGATGCATCCAAAGATCGACCTCAAACGAATCTCACTGAGTCATCGAAGCGTGAAAAGGAGGGAAGTACACTTGAGTGCGTTGACATGCAAACACAAAATCATGGACTAATCCCCACATAGTGCTGCATCGACTCATGAAAGCACGCTGTCGCATTCCAAATAAATCAACGATGTTGAGAGTACCGTTGAGTTGCTAGTTGTTAATATATTCTTTGAATGATGGCATTCACAGAATTTTCGCACTTCTTTCTTTGCCAGTCTTGAACTGAAATCTTATATGTTAAAACGTACTTCTGATTGCAATTTTAGGTTACCTTATCTACTACGAAATTCAAAACCCAGGAAACAAATGCAAAAGCTTTCGCTGAAGGGATAAATTCTGGAGATAGCACCCGTCACTGTTGAGCGATATTGCTTGAAACGTTCAATCGGACTGAGATTACGACTCATGCAAAACATGTTTTCTCGAGCAATTACTTTCTAAAGCAGAAATGCCGGCCAGGACAACCTCCCAACCCTATCAGAGGTTTTATTGGTTTGCCTGAAAATGGTGATGACACGACTCTGCTTAATGGGAATTAATTCCCTTAATGAATTCTCGAGTAAATTATGCAGCAGCTTACTTGTCTAGAAGTGTTTGCGTGTCTAAGCGAATTTATGGGCGTTGTTCATTAAAACGCCTTATTGTTCTTACGCATTGTGTTTTTCACAGCGAATCAAATGTGGGAAATTTCATGACACTCTCTCAAACGTTTTATAAATAGATTCTATGAGTGGCCCTTGAAAGCTGTCACCAAAATTGAACTTTGATCTAGCGAATGCCAAACATCATGCGTAGCATACAAATCCTTTGTGGAATAAGGAATAATGTGATTGCCGGAAGGCATTTGAAAATGCATGCCACATTTTGCTCGTATCGTGAGCTCAGCCACTATTGTTACTATTACCACGGAACTTTAGCCGATTTAACTTATGGGCAAGATCGGTGACCCATCAGTGCTTTCCTTCAAAAAAGATGGCAGAATGCATGTGTATTCTTTCGTTTTGCAGTGACAAGCAAAAAAACTCAAAAGCTTCTGCTTAACGGATTATTATCATTTCAAGTCTATTTTTATTTATGCTTCCGTCATTTTACATACGTTTTTGTATACTTATGGTGCATTGCTTTTGCATATATTAGAGCGCGGGCTTTACTATGTTCTTATGTAACATTTTGATGGGCATTTGATGGGTAACAATATTTAGAAGCAATACGCATGTGTATGCAATCCGGCTATCACGATGTCGTAGGATCTTTGCAAGTTTCGCAGAAAAGAAAGCGTGCATTTAAAGACTTGCAATGGGAGTATAAATTGCGCTAGAATGTTGCATTGAATTTTTAAATTTTAAGAATCCTGGAATGAAGCGCTGACCGTAATGGTGAACCAATCCAAATCCTATATAGTTTGAACGTGAAAGTAGCCCATTGAAATGCGGAAAAGCTGATGCGAATTATAAAAGAATTATCAGTTTGTTCCGAGGGTAAGCTTGGTTTCAAGAAATTGATGCGCCGGGAAATAGGACAAGCATATCTGCATAATTTGTGCGCAAAATTTCTTGTTCTACATAGCTTATGAAAGGATGCAATAAGTTTGTTTTCCATATTTGACCAACGTATAAAAGCATGAAGAATGGCGTGAAATATTTGGTTGAGCTTGAATATTATGGTTGGCTACCAAGACTGGAGATGAGGGAAATTCTTGCCTTACTCACACTCTTATTCAATTGTTTCTTCATTCCTTACGCTTTATGAAATACAAATATCGCATTACTCAACTCACAATTCGCTATGAACAACAATTTAGTGAGCATACGAATTCTAATTATTCATTCAAAATGAATAGGAGTACACAGTTGCTGAAAAGTGAAAATTAATTGAATGGCTAAATTTAATAGTCGAATGAGTGGATGAAATTGTACTGATGTGTCAGGAGGCCTTAATAAAACCGTTGAAAACTGTCAATAAGTTTTAGCAGTGTCTTTGCTAAGATGATTTATAGACCCTTACATAAATGGAATGCGACAAGTTACTGAAAGTGTAGTTAGAGGAGTATTTATGCGTAGATTGTTTCCTCCTAACACACTTAATTGCTAAAAGAATAATTTACCGACAATTAATGAGGACATGAGTGACTAGTAACATAAAAAAGTGTACTTTTTTCATTGATCGACAGAAAAACGTTGCGAACGATTACTCGCTTCGTTACTCATTCAATACACGATACAATTTCAAGATTTGTTTATGAGTGTTTTATTTCTTCGACATTTCAATATATATGAAGCAATGATAAAATTAACAAATATTATTGAGTAAATGTTTTATAGAACCACTATTCTCTTGATAATATTTGTTCGTTTCAAATTGAATTTCATGCCTCTGAGGTCTATTTTGCTTTCATTGCTTTTTCGCATTTCTTGAATTAGGCGCACTTTTCTCCGGCAAAAAGTGTAATCGAGAATTCATTTTCTGTATTCACTTAAATAAATTATTATTTCCGGTGAATACATCTTCAACGTAATTGTTATAGCCATTGAACCGTATTGCGAGCTTATGCTCATACAATTTAAAAACATTCGATCTTGGAGAATTCAATGAAATTGTTCATACATAAACAATAAGTTTGCTAGATTGTTTGTCATATACTTCATGCGCTATCGACGTTTTATTGTTGCTCTCTACTGTCGCAATGATACTTTAACAACAAGTTTAACCTTCATTCAGTAAAATTACGCCTTTTCAAACACGTTTTACGTTGCAGCAATATTTAAGTTTATTTCGTCGGTTATGTTCATTAATGTGGCACATCCTAGATAATATGGCTTCTCGAGAAATTTGTTCTTAGTTGCCTCTCGTACGATGTGTAATTCTACGAAAGCAAGCAGCAGTGAATCCCTGTCACTTCTTCCTTGTTGCACTCTGGTGATGTTGGAAGACCAACAATCAAATGTGATTGTATTTAAGAAAATCGTTAGAGGCGATAAATGGCTTACTAATTTCTCAAAAAGTTTCTCTACCCGAGCAGTCTCATCGTATTACATGCATACGCCTTCATGGAAGAACACAAACTAAATTTCAAAGTAGTGCTGATAGAGTGCGCAGTCATTTCCGTAGTAGAAAGTGCACTTGAGTGCAATCCGTCTTCGTTGTTCACTTTTTCAACTCTCCTAGACTCGAAACGATTCGAATATTGAAAACAATTTTATGTAGGCGTTGAACTGTGATGCTATATCTACGCTCGAAGCAGGAAATTATAACTGCGTTGTATTCACTACAGGTTTCATTGAGACTGTTGAGAAGTGATGGCTCGATTCGCATTGTTTGGTGAAAAAAACATAACGATCGAAAGGCGCTATATTAAAGCTCAATGGCTAGCTCACAAGTGAAATCTGATTGAGGAAGCTGATGAGCAGTTCCTTGTTAACAGTGGATTCGTGTTTACTTATTGTTCACAATCTTGTGAACGTTTAAAGAACCTTCATACTTGTATCATAAGGAACAATCGAAATTTGTTTACGATGAATGTAGTATTGCTTCTCGCAATTTCTGAATCCAGTTCACACATGTAACACACGATGATAAATCATGTGAAAACATTCGGAAATGCACGTGAATAGAGGCGATTCATAGAGAAATAAGTGTATGCTTGAATTTGAGATAATCATTTGTTTGATGTCCTTGCTTCTCAACAGATGTATTAATATGCTTGATGACATATTCGAGGAGGATCCCTTAAATAGGCAATATCTTCAAAAAGAAGAGAGAATAAATGTGCGACGGGCTAATCAAAGTAACCTGAAACGGTATGCGGCTGCTGTCTGTAACTGAGATGCTGACTTCGTAGACAACAGTGAAAGCAGCTAAGGTGCCTCAATAGCGAGAGCAAACGAAGATCTATAGCCATTTGATATGAATGTGAACAAGCACGGAATAACAATGAAAACCGTGATGATCCTATTTACGGTGTGCAAATTCCCATTTCTCTCGCCTGCAGGATGGGTAATTCGTGATCACTGTCAGCCGCCCACCTTATTCATATCCACCCCCTCTATTCTTGTAGCTATCACTTCACCCCTATAGCTACAGTCTTATAGATGCAATGAAGGAGATGAATATAAACCCCTATAAATGCAGCATTTCCTTAAGACATTTGCAGTCTATGCTTTGTAGCAAAAGGCCTCATCAAATTAAAGGAGGAAAGAAACGAAGATGGAAATGAAGAAAGGAAAAAAATTGCTGCTGTGAACATATAAAATATTGAGCATTGACATACATTTTCGGCAAGCAACCAGCAATAGAATTTTGCCGTTCATATGTATTAATTGAATTTTTTCACGTTTTGGTGCTAGATCTTAGTAATTTGCTCTTAGATCCTCTTTATTTGCCTCATATATGTCGTTATATACGTCCATCGATATACTAATTGATCTATGAACGATAAGTGCTTTCGGTAATGATTTCTCAAATAGGGTTTCGATCGCATTCATAAAAGATTTCCTTTTACTAACAAAGTTTGATAGAATTATAATGGATTTCTTCGGCAGTAATAAAGAAGATATAGATTATTAATAGAAAATGCCACAAAGAGATCCCGCAAAAGTTCATCTCTAATTTCTTTTCTTAAAAGCACTATCATTTATAATTCAGAACTTGACGACCAATTCATTAGAGAAGAATTTGGATAATTTAAAAGATCCCTTTTTGTTTCGATAAGGGACAACACGGCCAGCAGTCTCGAATAATGGCATTAGTTGTAAGATAGATTATTGTAACAGTAGTTTATATGCTGCAACAAGTGATATTGTAAAAGATTAATGAGAAATTCAAAGAATAATATCTTCCCTCATTGATAATGACAAATAAAAATAGCTGAACTACACCAAAAATTACTCTTTTTGAATTGCATGATCTCATTTATGAATATGTTAAAACTTTTTTTTTACTTTAAGTTCCGATGAATTCATGCTGATCGGTTTATCGCTTTGTTTAAATCTAGCAGCGTTTACGGTGCTGATACTATCGAAGATGGAAATTCGATAAAGATCCAGAATCTGATGTCATATCTGAACCATTTGTCGCTATTTGAATAAGGACTTGCATAAATTTTCTCTTAACAATGCTAATGCCAAAGTAAGTTATCACATGATGAATTTACTTGGCACGAAAACAAAGCAAATATTTTTTAATGCTTTCGGTATCTTTTTTTCTTATCAGTTCAAGTTCAACTACGTTCACGAGTTATCCAAGAAGCGTCTCATTTAAAACAATTTTTATCCTCTCAACCGAAAGTCGAAACGACACTTTTGATATCGCCACTTTTAACATTTCTTCCCAGTAACGCAGCTAAGGTTACTAATCGGTTATCTTGAGCCGAAAGAATCCCATTTAATAATGCACCAAAGAAGCACAGAAAATTATCAGAAACATTTTATTTAGTTTTGCAGATTTGCATTTGCAAATCATAAAGCAGTCTTTTATAAGCGTTTGTATGTACCCTTTGCTAATTACTTCATCCTGGAAATAAAGATGTCTAGAGTTTTGAAAGTCGGTTAACGTATCACGCACCAGATGATGATGAACTTTGGAAGGTACGGCGGGCAATTTACGTAATAAAGATTCTCCATGCATTTTACTTCTGTCGGCTGTTGATGTTACCGCTGTTCAGTCCTATGGAAATGAATCTTTGTGCGGGAGTGATGCAAAGAATTCGACCAATGAGAAAGAATATGGAGGCGCTTTTCATATTTTTTATACTGTTAGGATCCTATAAAAAGTGGTTAGCGAGTGCAGACGCGTATAACATTATTTCATTTGTCACAGTTCTCAAGTAGTTTTAGCATCAAGGAAGGTTTTTACACCAAGATATATGGCAAGCGAAATGCATTTTTGCATGAAAAAGTTATGAGGCATAGGTAACGAAGAACGGGCATTTCTCTCAGCATACCTGCTTTTCATGCACACTATGATGCTCAGACTCACCACATCCTCAGCCATCAAATTTGCGCGCAAATAGCGATAGAACTAAATGATCAGAAATGGTAAAACGTTTCATTTTCGAACTCTGAGGTCATAATTTATGACTTAACATGAGGAAGTTAACGAGCCGTGATAGTCGAAAATCATGGTTTTATTTATTGGGTCCAAAGATTATAAATTAAGATTTCCTCATCTCAATGCCATACTTTTTCGATTCGTTAAGTGATAAACTAATGAAGCCTGATACAATTAAATTGAAATATAGAAAGTTTCTTGGAAAATAGATATAAATGTTCATGTGTTCAGTTTCCAGTTCTGTCGTTTGCTGTTTTTAAACATTTCCTTGTATTGTCTTACTTCTTTTCACGAAAACCTATTATCGCCTCTATCACCACCAGATTCTGTAGGCTTGAAATGCACATAACAGTTTTTGATATGCACGTGCGCCATTAGAACTAGGGTGCTTTCCAACCACTCTATTGCAAACTTGAGCGTGATCGAGTCTGGGGGTGGTCGAGTCTGAGTGAAAGTGCTCCAAACTAGGTAGCGGCTGCAATTGGCCATTCACAGTGGAGCAACGATCACTGCTGCGTTTATCGTCAAAAACCCGAAGCCGATAGGGCGTGGGCGATGTTGATGACGCACCCGAGGATCCGCTGAGTCATCTTCTTGGCTGAAGAACCCAGAACGCATGCAGAGCAGTGTCTCCTTAAGTGCTTGCATCATTACCGCGCAGGCCACGTCCCAGGACGATATAAGGTATGATAAAAAAGAACCGTCGACGTGCGATTCAAAACTTAAGTGCACTTGTTGACAAGAAGGCATGTTGACAATATATAAGATATGATCGATCACATTGTCTTTCAGTCCACCAGAGGTGCTCCAAATGAAAACTGCTAAATCTGCTTTTCGTATCCAGCCGTTATGCTCAAGATAATAATCCAAGGAATTGCAAACAGTAAGAAATGGATTAAAAAATTCTACTCTTCACTTGTTCATCTCCCCTATATCCTCAAGTCCTCAAGCTCAAGCTCTACAGAATCCTGCCTAATATGTGTCAAAGAATGCCCGAGACAAGCACATTGCTGTAAACAATGTTGTTCAACATTCTCGTGAATTGTTGTAATTGCTGTCTCTCGTTGGCGTCGTTTTATTGGAACTTGAACATGCATCGAATAAGATGCTTTGTGCTGAGTGTCTTGATCAACTTTGAAAAAAATTAATTTAGGGATCTTCTGATTAATGATCCATTGCGATCTTCTACTAACCGAGACCGCTCATGGCTAAAAACATTTATTCGCGCCGTATTTGATGTCTGCAAGCGGATGTATGCATGCATTGCAATCATTAATAGCTGAGCAAAGTTTTACATCTTTATTTAAACATCATGAGTCATTAAATGCGCATATTTACCATTATTTCAGTCAATCGCTTGGCTTTCTAGTCAACTGAGCAATTTTACCGCCAGGAACATTGGTGCACGACCAGCGACAGGCACCAATGTCTATGCAAATTCGTTTATCCATTGAATTTTAATTTATCTTGTCGCTACACTATTCTCATGAGCTTGCAACCAGCGAACTGGCAAGTCTGCTGAAGATACAGCTTGAGCTTGTGCTAGCTCGTCTTCTTTACATCTTTTAGGCCCGCAAGAAACGAATGAACGCTTTTTCACTCCCTTTGTATAGTCGGCTTTTTCGGCTTATTCCTCACTGCTCATGTGTACGCGTGTGCACTTCTTCAAAACGTTGTTTCTCCTCCTCCATGCAAATCAACGTTGCTGGGTGACAAGAATGAACTTCAGAATGGCCCACACATCGCTGACTGCAAGAATCCGGCTGTGGCGGTCCCGAACTGCACGATGAATTCAGTCAAGTATAGACGCTGTCGCGCGAAAATGCATAAATGTGAGTAGCCATAAACGCTCCTACAGAAACAAACAGTTCAATATTAGAAACAGACGTAGGATTAGCTCCTATAGGAGCCGGAAAACATCTGTGCTATTTGAACGAAGCTGAGCACTCACACTTTCGGGGTTTGCTTCAGCTTGCTGGTTTGCTCCATGAATAAGCGTTTTTCTTGATTATATCGTTAATGTTGATGCAAAATTCACTCTGCCTGATGATAGGCAAACTAGCTGTGTTTAAGCAAGGAAAACTTGTCCCCATTTCAGCCATCTCAAAATGAAATCTTGCTCCCATAAAGTTTGGTGATACTGTAATGTAATCCATTCCGAATCCTATTCGCGGGATGAAGAACATTATTTTCATAATTTGGAGTTGAAAAATCACGATTTGGAAAACTTAGTGGTTAAGAGAAAGTGGCCTAATGTAGTGCACAATAATGCAAAAGCCTCTTTCTTCGAAAACCACTCGGCAGAAGCTTAAACATCAACCCATTGACGCATATATGAGCTAGCAAATCCATACCAGAGCAAATTTATTTCCCTAGTTTGTTGGCTGCCGTTGCTCCAACTTTTTGTGATGGAATAAGCTTATTGCTGGGATGTTGAAGACTTCTTGATGATTTATTTTATTGATGCCTTCTTTTGGCGAAAAAATTGGTCTCTATGATGTGCTTTGACATTTTAATGTTTTTAGTTTAGAATGGCTATTCATTTTGTTCTAGCCGAATATGTAATTAGGTTGTGTCTATCTACATGATTGTCAGCCTGCATATATATGTTGACGAATTCCTTGCGCATTAATTCGAATTCAGCTGCCTAAATCGCTTCGTTGACACGTCAACGTAATTCGTTTCGAACTCGCAAATTTATTGGTGAACATCTGAAAGTAACCGATTAGTAGGCATTTCAATGCCGAAGAGGACTAGATGCTAGGATGTCATTTCCGCTGACAAGAGGATACTTCATCCACAGGTTTCAATCCTCCACTTTCCGGATACCGATTGAGCACTAAAAGCAGTTTCACTCGTCACTGAAGTAATATAACGGCTTTTGCATAGGATGATCGTCATAAATATAAGTACTAATATGAATATGAATATAAACATAAATATAAAATCAAACAAAATATAAATATAAATGTAAATGTGAACATAAATATGAATATCAGTAAAATATAAATATGAGCGAATGAACACATAATTGGATAAATGAATGAACAATGGGTGAAAGAATAAATATATAAATGAATAGATAAATATATAAACCAATGAAAATATAAATAAGTAAATACTTTTATATATGGTCATCATCTTATTGTAAAGCTAAGTTTAATTTTTATGAAGCCCTAATGATAATTATTTGCATGAAGACAATTGGAAACAGGGTGGAGTCTTCTCCATGGGAAGTGTTTTCACTCGTCTTGAAACACTGGTTATCAAGGAAGCCTCGGTTGGATTAAACTCGGCTTTATGATAAGACTCTAGAATGTTTACTTCATTCTTCAGTTGAAAATCGTCGATGACGCCTTCTGTTCTGTCAAAAACATGAAGGTAAAAGCATGTAGGATGATGGAAGCAAGTTTCCGTTTTGTACTTAAATAACAAAGGCTATGTGTTGCCTGAATATTTAATAGTACTCAGGCATCTTCCAATAGTAACTTCCCTGTGAAAGTGACCAGATGTGTTCGCAAAGCAGCCATCCATTCTGTTTTCGGCAACTTTGCAAAATTAAGACTCCAAAGCACGTTATAGTAACAGCGAGTATCTCATATACAAATATTTGTATGATCTTGTCTGCCTTTTCGGCAGTTCTAGCCTCCGACTCACTGAATCTAAGGCAACGAAATTTGTCATACGAGTAGCTGGGTCGGTCAAATTATGAGTACATTATTGCATGGATTTTAGTATCTGTTGGCTATTCATGCAATCGGTGAGCGCAATTGTAAAAATGCAATTCGTTTCAGCTCCTTTGGTATGCTTTACTTATAAGCCTTCATTAGGCTAATCAGGAAAAAGAATTAGCTTAAATTTACCTGCATTAGAGAAAATAAATAAAATTAATACTGACAGCCAACTATAGCAGTGGAATTTCAATAGATGTATTTTTTCATGCATTCATCGTCACCATAAGGTTAGGAGATTTTTCTTTGCTTTATGTAACATTATGAGCAATGTCGTTTGCTTCCGTTTATTTACTACATTTCCTGATTGCATTTATTTTTCTTATGATACACTTTTTGACCATATGGAAATCAACTTTGATCTTTTGATGGTGCACTTGATAATAGAACTGATTGAGTTGTTAGCGCAACCGAAAGGTGCAACTGAGCACAACCGAAATGATAAAAACAACATTATAGTTGCTTTCACATTTGCCGTTTGCCTATGGCATCTACATGTAACGAATTCACAAGGTGGTACTTATTTCATTCCTTGTTAGATGTATAGTGTCGTATTTCAAATTAACAAAACCGTAAGTAAGCATAACGACAAAGAAAACAACTTAAATTTGAAGAGGCGATCGGATTAATCAGTGAGAGGATTTAATCCAGCCTAGTTGTTGTCAATGCTGTTGAATGTTTATGCTTCTGAAACAGATTTGATCGTCTGTTTGGTTCAAGTAAAGTCGTTTCTCAAGCATCTATCCATTTCATGATAGATTGTCATCAGATAGCCATATTCATCTGCTTAACATTTCCTCTTGATATTATAGACGAATTATGAAGTGCTCTTATTAAGCTTTTTGAGTGTTCACAACATATAATAATAAAGAATGGATTTACAAAAATTAGAACATTATTATCGTCATTTTAACAAACTAATTCGTTTATTCTTAATAAATGCAATATTTTTAACAAAGGAATTTCTGCAACTTTTATTTTAGCACTTTGAATTGGCACTTCTAAGGCTCTATATAGCGATGATGCCGAATTACCAGAACCATCATTCGAGATGAGAGCAACTTTGTGCCCGAATATTTTATTTTAATGCTTTCATCGCCATTCTCGCCACAAATCATTTGTCCTCAATTCTCATTTCCCTAAACCACATTTTGAGAACTCATTGTGAACAGCCTATTTCATTGGGCAAACATGGCTCATACAGTGCATATGGGTAGTAGTAATCGGATGCCAGTCTCTAACTTTCAGAACGATGAATAGCTTCCATTAGGCGATCGCATCGATTTGGCTCCTTTGTTTTTATTCTGTTCTAATTAGTGCTAGCAGAGATTCGATGTTTGTAAACATATAAGAAGGGTTTCTTTTCCGCAAACGACGAATAAATTCTTTCTTTAGTACATTTTTTCAACGAAATTTATTCCCCTAGGAGATGTAAGTTTGCGAAATTCTTTTCAAATAAGCCTCTCTGCGCTGTCAGGAGTAAATTACTCCTGTGTTTGTGAACTCTTGCATATGCCGTCTCTCGAGTTCATTACTCTATCAAAATTAGTGCTTACCTCTTCGAAGACATCGTTTCCACCGAAGCTTTTCCCATCTTTTGCCTTAAATTCCAAATCATCCTCCCTTCTATAGAGTGATGAAACCCGGCGACCAACAGAGTTAACTTTGGGGCTTTCGCGAGAAATTGCAAACCTGTTCAACAAGAAAGCATGCTACTTCTATCCTCACAATCTTTGAATTTCGAATTAGTTTTCTTCACAGAAGTCACTGCAAGCAATAAAAATTCTCGATACTCAAAACGCCCCCTCCCTCCCCCTCTCATTTATTAATCACAAGCTTATCTTGAAAGAAGCTGCCTAACTAGTCTGTTAGAATATTTCAAATTTGAAAACTCTCTGCCATAGTGTAGATTGTACTAAATAATCGATTTAAGGAGCATTAATCTCATGGAGGGGCAGCAAATGCGCCGTGGGCGAAATGTTCAAGGCGGGAATGTTTGCGTTTCACATATCCCATTTCATATCCCATTGGAAATTTAAATAATGCCACTAAAATGCGCATTGACAGCCGTTGCGAATAAGCTGAGTTGAGGGCTGTGCGACGAAATTGACATTGTTTATTCGTTAGAAAGTGGGAAATTGCAGTTGATGTGACAGCATCTCTTCCTTTGAGATATTAATGTGCATTCGATGATTTATGTGGCGAGTTTGTGGCTTTCAGATCATTTTTAAAATCTTTCATCTCATAATTGGTTAATTTAGTTGAAAGTGAAATCCAGTTACGCGAATCTGTCGTTTTTTATGTGGATAGCGTTTGGTAATTATTCGTGGTATGTTATGGTCAACGTAACAACAATAATATAAGCTGTGTTTATGGAAATCATCATGAACAGGCTGTTGAGTATTAAGTGACGCATCTCGCTTACAGTGCCATTCATGCAACCGTAATGATGGAACCTCTCGATTTCTTAACACCCATGCTGCCGTCATATCTACCACGTTGCTATCACTTCAATTTGCTGTAACAATATCTTTTTGAGCTAGCCATCATAGGCTTCGATGTGCATATGTGAAAATATTCCCTTTGATGTTCGCAAATTGCGGGAGTTGCACTTAGGGAATATAATGGTTTTAATATAATATCCGTAATTCCACTCCCCCCCCCCCCCCGAGTTTAATTTACGCTCACAAACTTTGTAATCAGTTAGGCGCATAAGAGCTGAGGAGAGGCGCATTAAAGTCCAAAACCTGAAGCGCTTTTTTCAATTTCACAAACATGCCGACCTGCGTGACTGCACAAACGCTCAATATCTAAACAACTTGTTCTCCTATGAAACCGATTAAAGAAACATCTGTGATCGGAATATCACTTTTCGCTCTCAACTTGTCGGCCCTAACACGCTCCCTGAATAATGCTGACCGCTTTTATAAATCGGTAGTCGCAGAAACATTCAGAGGTTCTTTTTTTTTACTTTGAGCCGACAGTTCATGGTGCGCATATTAAACTTAATGATGTCTCACACCGCTTCAGTCGATAAAGGACGTGATCGATCCATAAGAAATTCAGTTATCATTTCTCTGAGGTGCTGTTTACGAACAACGAATTTCATCGTCGAAACTTTGTCGATTCACACAGGATTCATTTGCGCAAAGATGGCGGCATTATAATGAAGTTCGCATCTCTCTTCTAACCGCAGAAGTGAAACGTTGATATCTATGACGATTGTCGCTTGTGGCATTGTCGTTGACTCACTCACTGGCTAGGCGAACCATGACCTTGATTCATCTGGTCTTGTTTGCCTACCTTAGGAACTTTGCTTGTCAGGAATAACAACCTCGTGGTGACAATAGTGGCTCATCAACATATCTAACATGAGACCCCTGAAGGATATCCACATAAACACATATCAAAGAGGCCTTGAAATCATTCTGTACGAAACCGGGTTCGGTCATAGACTTCAGTACTTCATAGAGCTGATGTCTCTGAAATCTTGAAATGGTGTTTTTCAATTCGGTTTTTGGCCCTGTTGATGGGGCCATCATATTAACTCACTCAAAAGAGCTTGCCTAGTTTCTATATATTGAACGAATATATGCGAACGCATCATAGTGTGCCCGCAAGGCGTTTCCCAATTGTTATGCTTGGATTTACGCATTAGATCATCGTGGTTATTGAGGAAAGTTTGTGTTGACTGCATTGACTATAATAGAGCATTCCATTGAGCTACACGTTCCGTCAGGTAGCCTAAAATATGTTCTACCTCTTCCCGTGATTGCCGCTCACGTAATATGCTCCTTTGCATTTCCATTGATGCTAGATTCTCATCACTCAGTAACGGCTTTTTATTCTAGATCTTTGCTGCAGCGATAGTTACTGTTTGCTTGCTATTCCTATACTTGTGGCTTTCTCTCCGCAGTTGTTTTAATTGTTCTCTTGTTTTCTGTAAGCAAACAAAACTGTTATGTAACCATTGAGTAATTAATTTTTTAAATGGCTATTGCATTCACTAGCAAGTCTTCAACGGTGGCTAGCAGCTGTGTGTGAATGTTTATGTGATACGTACACTCCATCATAACGTGTATTTCAAAAGTATTAAATTTTCGTCGTCCCAATTGAAAACTTTCACGGAATTTGTTCTTTATGTTTCATGCCTACTTCTATAAGCTTATCACATTTTTGTGCACACTTCTGACGTATTATGTAGACGGATGAAACAACTACTTTGGACATATTTTCTCTTACTTTCTTGAAAAGACTTATACCGCTTTTAGGCGACCTATGCAACATCGATTTAATTGGTTTTCAGCTCTTATGTCTTGCTCTATTACAAATTTCCATCCATAAAGCCGTTGTTTGCAAGAATAGTGATAAACCTAATTGATTGTTTCTTGTGTGTACAAAAGGAAGCGATCGAAATAAAATGATAATCTTTTTTTTTTCAGATGCGTCATCGACTTTGACCTTTCGTATGATTATTTTGACCATAGTGCGGTCCTTGTTAAGAAAAAAATGTTACATCACAAAATTACGTCGAAAAAGAAGACTCCTTAATCAGAAATTCTTTTGAAAGCATCAAAAACTGAAAGAGAATCTTTGAACTTTGTCGTTGCTAAGAAAATGTTTCTATGGACCGAAGACGATTAAAGACTGTTTTTAAGTCCTTAAGTTTTCAGAGTTTCTGAGTATCTACGAGTTTTCTCCTTGAGTTTTTGAGTTTTAATTTTTCAAGACTTTATGACATATTTATGAACTCCTGAAACTAGTGATTTACGATAGAGTGCTTTGATATGCTTGATATTGGGATGCTTGAAAAAAGGGCCTTCTTTCTTGACAGTGCTTAATTCCTGAGCCATCATGCGCTAAGCATCGGTTTATAATGATGAATTGTGAATGGGTATCGCTTAACATTTCGTTTGGATCGAGAATGTCGCCATTAAATGCGTTATATTCGAAGCCTCAAATATCGTACTCCATTGATAGCAGTGCATATTTTCGATTGAGCTTGAAGTATCATGTTCTCGATGTCGCTGATATAAATCACTGAGAGATTTGCATATTCCCATATTTCACATTCTTCCCACTGAGGAAGCATGACATATCCATTTACGAAAACTTTTCAGCTTTATTTTTTGCATTGTATAAGATAATTCTCTCCTACTGTTTTAATTACTTGACTTTATTATTTAAAAGATTTAGTCAATAATCGTGCAAATGTTCGCAAAAATCTTGCGAATTCGATAAAATGCAAAGATTCATCTAATTATTATAAAACTTATCGAAATAAAATCATTGTTTCTCTATTTTCACAAATTCATTAAACCATCCTGAAAAATCCAAATGTTAAAAATGTACGTCTATTAGCACACTTCCGCCATTCCATAGGTATGGAAGAACGCTTGAATTTACAAGGAACGATAATTTAAATCTATTTTAGAGTTTTAAGTATTATTGATTATTTTCAACTGAATTCATGTTATTTTTGTCATTGTTTGAGCATGCAGAGCATTGAACTGTTGTCATTGAATTGACTGAAAGGTATCTTCCTAAGCATTGAGCGGAAAGATATGATATTGTGAAAAAAAAGACGAAGTGTGCTCTATGATCGTCTTCACATTAAAAAAGAGACAAACTCGAAATAAGACAGCTCAGAAGACTTGCTACTGATTATGAGAGCATTCACTAAGAATCTTATTGCATTGCATTGAAATTATAATTGATACTATTGTAAGTAAGGGTTGCTCCACATATATAATAAAGGAATTGCTATTTCATTGGATAAAAGAAAATTTTCTTGATGAGGATTTTTTTTTACAGCCTTATTTTATGTTTGCATATTTTACGTTTCAATGAAATATTTTTAAACTCTTATGTAATAGTCTTTCATCCACAAATATCTACCGAATAATGCGAGTAAAATCTATGAGGTCGCTTAGCACTTAAGTTTTTAATCCTTGTAAATCCTTGTAAATTTCATAGATTGAGTTATTAAAGATTGGAGCAAAACCATCAACAACTAGCATATAAACATTCAATTTGAGAGCAATCACGCATTTTCTCTCTGTGCAACATTTTCAAGATTTTTTTTTTTTTTGCCAGAAATGCGTTATTAGCGTCAATGCTGGGTTTACTTTTATATGTCTCTTTGCTTAATGCGTCTAATCTGAACTCTCCAAGAATAATGAATTGCAAAAGCGTTTAGAGAATTTGTAGGATTACTACAGCCACTACGTTTCATGGGTAACCCGATTGGTAGCCACTACGGAGCTTTTTTTTTGAAGCGCAAATGATTGGTTTTTTCAGCTGAAATACATAAACGCATGACTCATTTTCTGCCTAATATCCTTTCCGTTTGTTGTCTTCTTTGTTTTCAAATTCAGCAACTAGGTTATGTTCAAGGAAAACACAGAAATAAACTTGAAACTTGCAATCAGTTTGTCTCTGAAAAACAGGATAATCCTTGATGCAGAAAAACCTATCAACGGAAGTCGTGTGTTCAAAAAATGAACCATATCATTTTCCAAAGAAAAGTTAAGTGATGTGTCGTTCATAAACAGCATTTTCCAGTGTACCTTTAACGCTAGCATGATGTCGCACGCTTGACATTCAATAGTCTGATGTCCACTAATTGCCTTGATTTCACAGTGTGCAGCACTATTAGAGTATATGTGATTCTGCAGTAATTCAAATATCATCGATTTCTGTTTTCTTGAATTCCAAATTGAATAAATGAAACTTATTCGTTCAAAATTAGTGGCGGTCGAATCTCTCTATAAGAGACAAATAAAACTGTTTCTGCGCTAATATTTATGCTGTTGTATTAATTATTTCAAGCATGATAGGAGCTGTATTGATGCGGCGTTTATAAATGTATGAAAATTTATGAAATTTTTAAGCTTGATGACGTTCGAAAATAATGGATATTTTTTCTTCGTTACTCGTTTCTTTTGTTGGTCTCCCTGATCATAAGGCTCAAATTTCATTGATTGCTTTTGGCATGTCATATTATTGCTGTTTTGATGATCAAATGCCTTTGAATTGACCCATCTTCCCTTAGTGTTGTTTGTTTTGCGTTCAACTTGTGTTCACGCTAATACCGATTTTAAAGTCATTCAGTGCATGCGGGCGCAGTGCACAGTTCTTCTCAATATGCTGCATTATGATTCCGCTTCTGGATGGAGTTCTTGACAAGCAAATATGAGGACGTCTTGCTCTCGCTTCCCTCATCCCTCTCCTCTCCTTTGAATAGGTCCTTGCGGATCAGTAACTGATTGTGAATAATAGTGATATATGCACTGATAAGCCAATAAAGATAACAAGATTGAGATAATGGAGGAAATGGAATTCAGAAAGCAGTAGTAAATTTCATTAAGATTAAGAAATTAAAGAAAGCATTATTAAGAAAAAATTAAGAAAGCATTAAGAAATAAGCTGAAAACGAGGTCAGAAGGGAAGATCGTACAAAAAAAAAAAGAACGGAGCGTCGAGGGTTGCTTTCTTTACCATCTCCGCGAGATGGAAGCATTCCAAGAAATCCCATTCACCGTTGTTCATGTTACTGAACAAGTGATGTGCGTCTATGAGGCCGAAGTAAGCTGACAAACAACTTTCGAAATGACTGGAAAGAAATAGGTGCTGCCAGCTGCAGACTTTTGGTTGCAATCGAACTCAACATCGGTAGACAACTAAAAGCAGTAGGTTAAAATAGAATTCTGGCTGTAGCTGAAAAGTACGAAAGACTTTCGGGCGACAATGTCGACTTAACTTTGTGTCATCAACGGCAGTTTGCCTGGTGAGTCACTACAGCTATGTTGTAGTGAAGATTCGTCCCTACCATTATATCTCTCGCTTATGAGGTATTCTTTCACTATGGAAATTAGACTTTCTTGTCAGTTGTCGCAGTAATACGCTTCTCATTCCTGTATATTCTTTTATATTTTAGTTAACTTCAACGCCACTCAAGCATGCAATCGTTATATTAATCGATATCACTTTTCATTTATAAACTCATAGACTATAATCCATAAATTCAGGGATTTAAGGTTTTGAGTTGTTGTTGTGAAGGAATAACGGGTCATATGAATCATTTTCTCCATGCATTGAATTTAGATGTTGAACGCGCTCATTTTTTTACAGATCTTTGAAACATAACTGAAATTAGTCACTCGATCGATGTGTTGACGTTGTCTTATAGTGCAGAAAGTCGTATTCATAAAGAATGAAACATGCATTCTCAAGTCGAAACAATGCATCACAACAAAGCACGACACGCAAATTAAGCAATTCATTCATCGAATGAATAAGAGCACCTTTTGAGAAGGGCAAAGTGTTTGATCGAAAGAGCAAAATGGGGTTACGATTATGAAAATCATTTGTGGCGTATCCATGGAGACAAAATCTGAAATTCTGTTAAGTTTGATCTCAGTAAGAGTGCACTTGCATTTCTTGTGCATCGATTGCGCCAATTTTATTGTAGATAACACATTGAACTAGCAGTACTTCAACAGCCTTAGGCACTTTTTTGAACAATCGTTCTATTTTCATCCCTAATAGTTACTATTCCTAATACTCGATGGTGACTTGCGTAAAGAGGCGTTTTTGCGGTTGAGTCATCGCTGCCTCTTACGCATGTCGTATCGCTTCATAGCAATTTGATTATAAGCTGTCAATTCAATTCGACAAGTTTTGCCCAATTACTTCATAGTTTCCTTTACTAGGCTCCTTTGGCTCTTATTTATGAATTCAATGAATGTTGGGCTGCAGTGAGTGCAAAACATATATCACTTCAATATGAAGTTGATCTGAATAGCTCAAGATTTGATACTGTCTACTGTGAAAGCAATAATTAACGCACGATTTCTAAAGGCGATCATAACAATCTTTCTTTAACAGATCGCATTTATTATCATCATTGGCCAAAACGAGTACGTTGTATTTTCATATACTTCTAAGTTTATGGCATTACTTCGTCATATGTAGTAGCATTTATATATGTGCTTAAGTATAGCGGTGTCATCTTATGAAAGCTTTACTAGAGCCACTATCAAGAGGTATGCCTAGAGTATGATAGCAGAGTGGGAATTGTAACAGCCAGGAAGAAAATGTCTCATCGATGCGGAATAGTGAACAATAGAAACTTCGTACATTGAGGTTGGGGAAACTGACCAGCTAGTGTTGTCAAAAATTGTTCTTGCATTTGCATCGTTTTTCGCAAAAGTAATTTGGTCGTTCATAAAGTCTTTGTTGGCCTTCCTGTGGAAAGATGGAATAACCCATGGGAAAGTTGCTGGCTTCAAGAATTAGAATGGGGCCTGTTATCTCTTGTGGCAGCCCTAACTTCTTATGATGACCCATTCGAGTTTGCTTGTTGCCTTGCTTATTCTATTTTCTTATAATCTTTCGAGGTTGTCAGTAGACTTGTGCTGTTTTATTGATGTTCTTCCATAGCAGTAGTGATTTAGAGAGGTTTTTCACCATTTTTATGAACACTTTTGTTTTTAACTTGCCATAAATTGTGATAGTGAGTTCGATTCAACATGAATTTGAGTTCCGTAATGATTCTTCTATGATGACATCATCGTTGACGTTGTCACGCGTAAACATTATTTGCTTGTATTATTGCCAAATGTTTTGTATTATTGTTTTCATTGCCAAATGAACTCGCTTCTTGTATGTCATAATAACTTCTTCAGTCATGAAAATTTAAGATTGTTGAGAGCACACGCGGATCTATTTTCAGTTTTCCATTTTTTTTTAAATTTGATGTGAAATATAAATGAGACTGAAATTGAATACTGTAGGAATACCAATAACTCATTTAATGTCACTAAATGCATCGTAATCATACGGTATAATTCACTATGAGATGAGCATGGATTATATTTTTTAAATTGCGGTCAAACTGGCCTAAACTACTACTCATCGCGACGCCAATTGAGAGATAATTGTTTGCCGTTGAACGCAATTTTTTTCGAAACGTAATGTTGGAAGTAACTGAAATAGACTCTCCTATATTATTACGATGTGAAAGCTTATGTGACTTGTCTTAAGCTGATGATTAGGATGGCTAAGATTGAGCAGCATTCCTATTCCTGTGCTATAATCGACGCTTTCTAGGAAAATGAAGCATTGTGTTGTTTCAATACCAGGCCACCAAATAGGTGAATTTATATTTTGATGCATTTGACGCGAGGATCACTGCGATGAGACGATCGGTTGAAGTGAACACTCTGCCACTTCGGCTACTTTAAAAGTTTATTGCATCATTCCATCTGAAAATTGCTTATGATACCGCAATCTGCTTTAAATGTTGCGTTGCGCTTTCCTTTCTCTTATGATTGCAGCGGCTGTAAATAATTGCGAAACCTCATATGCAAATCAAAAAGGTTTCTTTCATTAGTGAAATTAAAATCTCTGAAGAACATTTACAGACGTTTCATTTATCAAAACAGTATGCATTGAGCGATTAGCAGAACTCTCGATTTCTCTATGAGTCGAATTTTCCGCTTCAAAATTTCATAGGCGTTCGTGCAAGATGGAATAGAACTACATTGATGAATATTTCTTACTCCCATCCATCGTCGTTCGATGGCTTAAATTGCTCTAAATTTTCTTAAAGCATTATACACTCGAGTCATTATTTTACATCATCGTCAAGCACGTTAACTGCCAATTTTTAATGATAAATTCTAGTTGGACTCTATTTTTGAGACATCTAAACATCTTTTGGAACGCTTGAATAGTCCAGTAGTGTTATGCTCTTAGCACTAAACTCATAGTGGCATTTCCTAGAGGAACACCTTTCCGGCAATCTATTGTTTTATATTGTAATCGCATATTGTTTAAAGAACCACTGCATGAGTCTTACAAAAAGACAGCATAGAAGATATCGTTGTCAAGATGCGACAGCAAAACAACGTTGCATATTCGTCTTCACAATTGGCTGCGCTCAAAGAGCTATAAGTTGTGCTAGCGGCAGATATCGAACTTTTTTATTGATCACATCATGTGCAACACCTGTCTCTTCATGCTACTGATGCCTGCAAGCTTATTCTATTCATTTTATCTTCTCTCGTCTCGACGTTTGCGATCGCAAACGAAGTGCCCAACATGACGACCGCCGCTCCCGCTCCTTGACCATTTGCTGAAAAATTTCCCTCGCGGAGATTGCGTCACTGAAACCAAACCATAAAAGGTCGTAATTGACCGCAATTTCAAACGGATAGTAAGCAAAGGTTATTCGCTTAAGTGTGGCGGTATGACAAATTTATGGGCAATAATTGGATTCATCGAATTACCCACTGTATGAATGCTCAACCTACATATGTCGTTTTCATAACCTCGTTTTCATAATCTATGCCCGGCTGAAACATTCACCAGATGTTTTCTTTTTTTTTATTTGGAGCATTTGGACTGTGAGGAATTGCTGCATATGGCTGAGAATCGCCTTATGCTGCCAAAGGTTTCTCTTTCATGGCGGTAAAAGAAGAGTTGCAGTAAAAGCATGTGGAAAGCCATCTCATGTAAGCCAACAAGCCTAACTAACTATCTGCACAGTCCTTCCACAAGAGTTCCAATTTCTAAGGCATCCTTGAACTTTATTAATCACATTTCAAATTGGTAAGACAACTCGAAAACCGCTATCATGGTTTTGCTCGTTTTATGATGACAGCCAGCTGGTACATGCAGATGGAATCATTGGGGCACTGACGACGTCATATGCAGGACCCATCCTATGCCTCTCACTGTCATGTGCACAAGAAGGGGATCAAAAGTGCGAAACATATTTTTTGAAATATCTGGCATGTAGCACCGAGCAAATAAAAAAGACCCAATTAGCAGATCTCTTTGTGACTGATTGTTCGGCGATGCACTTTTTTCAAGCGCGGATTTCACACGTGAGTGCATTTGCTGCCTTTGCAGTTGCGTCATCCATTGTTATGGAATTTCGCGAAGTTTTCATCCAACATTTTCAGGAATGGTCTCGCTTTATGGATTTCTGTTGCGAGCCTGGTATTTCTTCATCACTTCACTCTACTTTATTGTCCCACTTGCTGGTATTGCACTCAACGGATATGTTCTCCTTCAGTTGACAAAAATTGCGAGGTGGCTAATAGTGCTGTTTTTTAATCAGTTCTAATATGTTGCAGCACTACTGTGTCGTCATCCCAATTTAGCAGCGTAAAAAAATTGTTGGACATATGCAAAAGCGAGTTGTCAGATTTTTTAGCGTATTTCCAAGTTGGATACATAGATTGTGGGAAGTACACAAGAAGAGCTGCTACGAAATGTGCCGTTGCGTTGGGCTTATCCATCCAGCTAGTTTTATAAATCCCTAGTAGATAATGGAATATGTCGAATATTGCCTTCATACCTTTTCATGGCCCCGCTAGGATGAAATACTTGCAAAATTTTGGCAGATTTAAATATTTATGACTCATCGACATGATTGAAGGCAAAGCAAGGCAATTCCATCACCTGCATTGTGCATATAAAATTAAAAAGAAGACATCACGCAAGCAGGGAGGTGCACACACATAAATATGCATACAGAGAGGAAGTTGTGCAAACTAAAGACACTATGCACATATGAACTACTCATCAGTCAATACATTCTGCGAGCTTACATATGAACGATTGTCTTGATGACCCGTATGTTCATTAGCGCTCGCTATGGGATTCCACCGACATATGGAAGGAGATTTTCGAAGAATTCCAGCTGGGCATGTTTTGATTAAAAACAAGCATCAAGCCGGCAGCCTGTCCTGTAGATACTAATCTTATAACGTGGAACAAAAGTTTGAAGTGTATTCCCATCGGTAGAAGGTACACCGGTCTGCAAAATATTCAAAAAAATTCAGTGACCGAAACGGTTCCCACGATTCACTCTCCATCTGTTAGTTAATTTAACCTGTTGATGTTGGTTGATTGAGAATTACATCGATGGATGCATTTTAAGCTGAATCTAAGCTCAGATGATGGGGTCATTAAAACTAGCATTCGTTTAATGCTAATCCAGTTTTGCAATGCAAACTATCATGCCTTGGCGTATCCATCACAAATCAAGAAAGTTCAAGTCATCCTCACAAATCTAATCTCCACGATGCCGCAGGGAGTTTTCAGGAATATAGAATCGCTCTCTTTTTATGAAAACTGTGCTTAACTGTTACATTCAATTGAGGTGTTTGAATTCAGGCACAATTTACTTCGCTTCGAAACATCATCCGGTTTGCCGCTTTTCGGTATGTCAGTGGGCGATTCGATTTGTTTGTTCGCTCAGCTCGCCCAAGCAATGTTTCATTTCGCTGTTAAGGCACAGCATACAGATCACTATAATACAACGTTACTCGATTTGTTCTGCAAGGTTGGTTCTTCTCAAAACTGAATAGAATTTATTTAAATAATATTAGAGTCATCAACGAAAGCGCAGTACTTTTAAAACTTGGAGGTGGACATTGTGCGTCGCATTCAACTAATGCCTTCAGAGCAGGAATCGATTTTCGTAGGTCCAATTTTGTCTTTCTGATACGCAAATGGTATTTTGCACACTTCACAGAATAGCGCCATGACCATTCCGGATGACCTTAAAATTTATGGGCCATAAGAGGATCTTGTCCGTGGTTTCCAATTCTTGCAACAAAACTTGATCGTTGGAAAAATTGGTCGAATTTATGTCACTTTCATGATTTCCACGACAAATCCGTCTTTCACTCATCAACTGCCGATAAGAACGTTTTTTCATGCATGGCGATCAGGATGACTATGAGTTTCATTGAATGCCACGATGTTTCTCCATTGCAAAGAAGCTGTAAATATATGCTAATATCCTTCTTCCTGCATTGCAGCACAGATGCCTAGAATATTACCGTGAAACATCTAATTGCGCATTATCGGCCTTTCCTAGGCTACTGCATCCTCTCCTTCTTCGCTCTGGTCTCCCCATTTCATTTCTGTTATTGCTTGAAGGTGTCAAAAACTAGTTTACTCGCAAGTGTTATCACAAGATTCCTTTTGTTCTTACCAATCCGATTATGCAAATTCAAAATTCCTTTCTGGAATTATATCTTATTTGTGTGAATATCTTTAAAATTTTTCTTTATTGCTTTTTGCATATTTGCCTAAGCCTAGTCTGTCAGTCGAAAATCTTTTTATTGAATTGATATCGTAGCGGCAAATTGATCCTCGAAGCAGACAGAGGAGGCTTGCGATACCGCAGACGCAGCCACTTTCGTAGGCAGAGCTGGCGTAGCTGGATTTCGTCTAGCCCAGTTTAATTAACGGGTTAATAAATTTCCAATTTTAGGTGATAGCTGACCAAGTCCATGCTGGATGCCTTGGAGCCTCTCTGTGCCACCATGTTTATTGTGTGCGACTATGTTGATTATTTTGCAGGCGGATCTCTATTTAATGCACTCCACATCGGCCTTCTCAGTTTGGAGCTGGCTTCTCCTCTCATTACTGCGGTATATGGCTGTCTTTCATCCGCTCAAATACAGGTGTTCACCATGTTTTCACAAATGTACAGTGGAACAGTTAATTAGAGGCATGAACATCCATAGCATCCGAGATTGTTACTGTCTGAAACTAAACTATTCATTCAGTAGCTTCTAAGTTTTGAGGTTCTTAGACGAGATATGAGAGAAAATGGTATCCAGCCGACTGCATTCATCCAAACATGCTTTGTGCACATTGGAGCTCTTCTCTGTCCTCGATAGAACTGGCATCTCATATGATTGCGGTATATGAATGCCTTTACATGGGCAATTGTTGGTGGGCAATTTGTAAACACCTCCAGAGCGCGCTTTTTGTGACAAACAAAAGTATGGAACTTGCAAAGAATTTTGATCACCACTGAAAACTGCTAGGTGTCAAACTCTATTCTTCAGGTCTACTCCTCTATAGGTAGCTCTGTAATGGTGGTGAATCAACTCAGTCGTCTACAATTTCGGTGAGCCATGACACAAATGCCTTAATTCCCCAATCATTTTCTTGGTTTCTCTATTTTCAAAAAATTCAATGGCTGAAAAGTTTTCAGAGATATTTTGATTACCTATGCTGAAGCACATATCAGAGAAAATTTGTTAAAAATACAAAAGTTAGCTGAAAACTACCGCATGTTTCATGTCTGAAGAGAGAAATACTTCAATATATTAGAAGCATTTCCGAAGAAAGTGAAATTTCTTTTAAAAAATCGCATGTAAACATCCAAAGTGTGCGTGAATAAAATGCCTCGGTTAAAATGTTGTGTGCTTGTATCTGCTAGTTCAAAAAAAAAAGCCATTGATCATAGAAAATGCACTTTGACAGCCTCGTGATATGGTTTGAGATTCCATGAAGCTGCATGATAAAATTTTTTACTAAGCCAATGTTCTGGATGCAAAGTCATACGATTCCCGAGGACTCGTAATACTTACAAAACTCGAGCTCTTCAACATCTTGTCACTTTTGAAATATCAGAGTGGAACTGAGAGTTAGTTCTCTGCATCTAATAAAAAATGCTGAAGCATCTCCAATAAATTTTAATTGTTTATTCGCTGTGAATAAGTGTATATGGATAATGAAGTGGTGTGAATAACTCTCTTAAGCACTAATACGCTCCTATTTTAACAAAACCATACATTCATTCAACAACATCTTTTACTAATTTGTTGCGATTTTAGAACAATTTGGAGACAACCACGCTATGCATTATTACTAATTGCTTTAGCGTGTGCAACACTTGAAGTATGGATTCTCGCATTCGTTTCCTATAATAGTGATTATCGCAGTTGCTCTGAGGATCCCGATGTTTCTACATCAAGCTTGCAGGTAGAGCAGCCATTGTATTATTCGTTCATTTGTAGGCTTTTATCATTTTACCCTTGCAACAACAATTTCCTAATTGCTGACTAGAGATCAAATATTGCCAAGCGATGCTATAGAAATGCTAATCGTTTTTTGAGAGTGCTTTATTGTCTTCAAATGTATCAATGATCCCATGCAACTCCATCGACCAGTTAGTTAGTGGTGCTTCACGCTTGCTACACCAACCGGAAGTTTTTTAGAGGTTCGCATATCAGAGAAGAAATATAAAGGTAGAGGCTATAATTGCATAATATGAGCTGTTGGCGAATTGCCGAATAATTATCGCAATTATTGTAATAATCGCAATTATTAATCACATCGAATATTCGAATGCAATTCATTTCAAAATTGTTGAAAGAAGAAGGCGAGGGAGAGGCTATTTAACATACGGAGTGGTTAATCCTTTCATCGCATTCTTCTCTACTCTTACGACAGTTGTTGATTATTACTATGCTGTTTTCCAAGCATTGATTCGATGTTTCTGAGTGAAATACTGCTTTTGAAGGCTTTCTTCATATTCACCCATGCAGCAATTGATTGGTTTTTGAGATAATAACGCAATATGGATCAGTGAATTTTTCGAAAATCACCGTTACTGCTGGTTTAATATTTAATAGCTTAGTTGGTGATTTTTAATGATTTTCGGAAATTTTCAATAGTGTGCTTCTAAATTGCTATCAGATTGTAATGGCATGATTGCTTGAATGATATTCGGCGAGAGGGGGGAGGTATGTCTCGTTTCTTGGCCTCAGAAATTTTCTATATTATATATATATATATATATATATATATATATATATATGTATATATATGTATATAAATATATGCGGTGAGTGTTTGCTCTCACTACGCGCCCCACCAAACTAGCTGAATATCATTCCACTTGAATTTACCTTGATTATTTAAATCAAGCGACTCAATATTTAAATTCCTAGGCTACAGTAGTATTTGAATTGTTTATTTTAGTTTATCGCCGTAAAAAATAAGTCATCTGTATAAGGTTGGAATGTATAAGAGAAGGTTCAGGCTACACATATGATGGACATCACGTTTTCTTATGTTGTTCCGGCGTGCTTACGAATAATTCTGGATGGAAAGGTGCTCACCCATTGCCGCAATCCATTCATGCATTCTTGTGAGCCGTTGCTTGAAAGGCGGCAAACAATTTCTGTGGCGCCTGGTAGCAGGTAATCGAATATTGTAACATCAGCATTATGTTGTTACGTTCTCAGAATCAAGCACTATACCATGCTGATGTCTGATTTCATTGCAGCTTTCTATATACTTAAATGACTGGAAGGATTTGTGTTCAGCAGCCTATAACCCCTCATTGCTAAAGAAAAAGCTTTGCCAAAGCAGATCAGTGATTTTATGCTCCCTCCTCCCCCACAATCCACGCCGCTTTATAGGTCACATTATGCGAAGATGCTTCAAGAAACGAAAGAGTTTCCGCTCAATGTCAGAAAAAGTGCTGAAATGTAGCAGAGGCTGCAGGTACGTTTATAGTCTCATCATAAACCACCCTCGCTCTGATATAATTAATGGCGAAGTATGGAACCCATTTCAAGGGCTATACAAGCGATGTCATCTGCCTTCTCCACCAATTATTACAAGTGTCCCTCACGGCATCATTATATCGGCATAAAGGTTCATGGTTCATGTTAACCTAACGATATTCCTTAGGTGAAATGTCAGGTTTTCTAGCTTCATCGTCATGTCAAAGGACTCATATGCAACACAAAATTTATAAATTAAACGAATCCTTTAAGAATTAGCTGCATACGGACAAAAGCCTGCATGCAGATAAATGCAGCTAACTGCAATTTTGTGGAAATATTTGCGTAATCTATGAATTCTTAATTCATTATCAAACTTTGTGTCATAGATCTTTTCTTTGGTTATTGCCGATTGGCGCGATTTGCAGAATTGCTAAAGAACATGTCATACCATCTTCTTTGTTCCTTATCAATCCTCCGTGTCCGCTGCAGTAGGAAAATAAACTTTTAAAATTTATTGATTGCATTAAACGATGGCAGGCGAATATCCGCTAAAAATTCCGGAAGCGGGAAAATGCAGAGGTAGGTGAGCAGGTTTCCTTCAATTAAGATCAATTTCTTAAATGGACGGATGTCAGCTACAAATGTGTGGTGAAATTCAGCTGAATTTCGAAATGCCTGTCATATGACAAATTCGCGGAACGTGCATTCTGATTAACTCGATTATCACGACTGACGGTGTTTATATATAAATACATGTATATATGAACACAGCATTTAAGTAATTTGAATGTAGGCATGCATATTTACATTATATATATATATATATATATATATATATATATATATATATATATATATATATGCATAAGCAAACACACTGGTAAACGCGCAAACACGCTTACTCACAAACAGGGCAATTTGCGAGTTAATTAATGTTCTCACGTGACAGTGGTAAAAAGAATTTCTTATTCAGCGCAAAGGAACCAGCATTTTGCATGATTATTAGTTTGTTCCTTGAAGTAATGCTATAGGTATGTAGATGCTTCAACATACATTTGTTTCTTCTCTCTTCCAGTAATCCACTAAAGGTCATGAGGGTTCTACAAGTACATTTTCAGCTACCCCAATGAATCCGACGCATGCCGCAAGGCAACGCTTATTCTCACCAGCTCGCAGGTATTTATTATCGATCGTCTGTCATCACCTTCGATATGTTATTCATTATATCCGATATTTGTAAAATCCCCAGAATTATTGTCAAAAGCTATTGTCACATCTGTCATAGTCATAGACCGAGAATTGCAGTGATTGAAAAACGCCATGAATTCAGTTGAATGGTTACTGATCTTATGGAATGTAGCGGCCAACGATCTACGCTTCTAGTTTTAATAATAACGATAACTATAATGATTTGAAGAATGAGTGAAGAGCTCAAGAAACAAACTTTCGAAAAACGCAACGATAGGCTGATATCAACATCCGAAAAGGAAATGTCATTGCCAGTCTTTCAGTTTTTCTCACTCTGATTGTAGAAATGAGCTTAGTGGAGGAAATTAGAATCCGAGTTTCGCATTTGAATACGCAGAAGAAAAGTTCTCTTTATGATTCCCACTAATTTTCTGGACTTGAGTAGGCGTTTCATTGGATTTAGTAATGAGGTTCCATGCATTCGCTATGCTATTCTCTGAGAGAGTGTTTGCGTCTATTATCGTTGCGTTAGTCATGGGTAATTAAGCATTATTCTAATGCCTCTAGCTATTCAATGCAACTAGGCGTTTTTCACTACGAACGAAGTGTTGTCTTGGTCGCTTGCTATCAACTTCTTTCCAATGATAGTTGAGAGCGACCAATAATTTTGAAGCAAAATTAACGTCTGAAAATTATCAGGGGAGAATCTCATTACCTGAATAAAGTTGTTCGATCCTCAAACTCACTCCTTTAATTTCATTTGGGTCACTCACTCTTATTGCAGCCCGATTTTTTTTAGGCGCCTAAACCAGAGCAGTGCCAGTCCCATTCACAGTCGTAATTACTGTACAGGTACTTTTCAAACTTGCATTTCGGTTTTTTTTTTTGCATAATATTTGTAGGTTTCAATGAGGAAACGAGACTCACAGTACAAAAAAAAGAATGCGATAATTATACGTTCGTTAGTGATCTCTGGTTTCAACCTTATATGCAATCTCCCATCACACGTTCTACGTGCGCTATGGACTTTCGAAAGTGGACAGGTTTCTTGAATGTCTTTTCCACTTAAAATCTTCAATATTTTCACGGCTATATAGTCGAATGTGAGAGAAATAGCTTTGATTCATCTCATTTTTGTTGCTTTTAGGACAGCCTTCCTAAGACGAACTAAAATATTATTTGCGTAAATATAATGTGAAAGCGTTTTAACAAAGAGCCCATAAAATATGCACTGAAATGTAGTTTGCTATGGCAGTGTTGCATGCCAAATGTACTATACAAACTTACTATTCTATAAGCTTGAAATTGTCATACTATAATGAAACATGTTTTTCTTTGGGGAGATCATCAAATATTGACTACAGTGCACAACTCTAACTTCTTTGTGGTAGTAGCGTTCGTTAAATGTTGTGTTTTCTCATTTATAAGTGCTTTATCCTTCTCATCAACCCTTCTTAAAAATAATATTCGTTGTGTACACTTGCCAAGCTTATAAACACCTTCCAGTCTTCTCAACTCAAGTTTAACACTCCACACACCGAATCTCTTGTTAATCATTCATGTATTTGCGCTAAAAAAGTTATCATTAGAAATGTAGGAATGCATTAAGAGGGCAATAACGAACGTTCTTATATATTTCTCAACTCTGTACACTCATCGTTTTTATTTATCTCAAAAATATGCCCGTTTTCAAAGTGCACGTTTTCTAAGGCAAACTTTATTATTCGCCTCGGGAATGCATCTACTCTTAGAAATTACAAAGACCACGAGTTTACCCTTGAAAATGAGGAATGAACTTTAGAAAAAAATAAACTTTAAAATACACGTATGTGTGCATTTACTTGTACTCAAAGATGCAACATTCAAGATTTGTTGAAAGCAGAATATTAGTAAAAAATGACAGCTGCATTAGGTATAAAATAATTACGAAAATGCTGCTTCTAAATGTCACTAATGATTGAAAAATTTATATTCTTTGAAGTGAGATGAGGACAATGCAATAGTAAGACAATATTTTGAGACATTATCTGTAATGAATAATTTGCATTTTAGGAATTGATGTCACAGGAATGGATGAAATACGTCGAAGGTGCGTTTTGTTTCACATGCCAAAAAAAATGCAATATTATGTTCTCTTTGTCAACTTTCATCTTAATCAAACCTGAAAATGTTTTCAAAAATTCTTTTTATTTTTTCTCTTTTAAATATCAGAATGATAACAAATATGAAGAAAATATGACCAAATATGCAACAATGGTTCATTTGGACGCATCGAGTCACCGAATTTAAAAAAAACATTATTCTGCAAACATTTAACCGATGATATTCTATCAAGGTGGGGAAATAGCTTCGTAGGTCTATTGTTGAGGTTTCCTAACCCGATTGGTACTGAATGTTAGGTCAGAGAAAGAGGTAATCATATGATTCAAAATTCCAATTTGTAAATCCAGTAGAAAGTAATATTCCTTAGTAAAATAAAACGTCAGCATCGTTTACTATTTGAAACAAGTTAGACGCGACAAATGAAAGACAGATGTGAATGATTGATAATAAAGGCATCAAATATAGTACTAATCACCAATACAGAATTAGGTTCGACGGCGACGAAGGAGAGTTTAAGATTCGCATATCGAATACAATTTACCAATCTGCACAAATATTTCACTTAGAGTGCGAACATCCTCGAGTTATTTGACTAGCGTAACTGCTAGAGAAAATCACACTGTATAGTATTGTCGCGGTGAAAAACTGGAAAAACGTATCAGAGAAGCAAACGATATGCGGTTATGCTGCTCAATTTATCAGACCGATGAGTTTCTTGAATCGTTAGCAACAAATGAAGTATACGACGCAAAGCACCCACAATTTACCTGACCGAAATAATCCTCCAAAAGATTCGTTCTTCGATAACTTCACTAGCGTAAAACAAAGATCCGGATATCAACTTTGCGAAACAATGTCAACTTTTTAGCCCATTAAATGGCATAGTTTCCTGCGGATTTTAGGGTTCGACTCGGCATTTGTTAAAGAAAGTCATTCATCAGTGTACCTTTCATCAAGTAAATTTCGCGTTTTGAGTTCCATCCATGGTTAGCTAGTTGAATCTCTGAATAGCGATGCACAGGCGCATGCACACACATACACATATGCAAAGATGCGACGCTATTGCAGATTTAAATCCACATAATTGCATAAAATCACAAATATCCGCAAGAAAATGGTAAACTTAAAAATATTATCCATCATACTGTGCATGTATATTTCAGCTGGAAGTCAGTTATTATACTTCAGCCAATTTACATGCAACGCATTTTATTTGAGTACGACGATCTACGAGACAACTTCCTTCAGTGGTCGTCCAGTAATCACAGCACCGAATAATTACAGTCAGGGATTGTGTAAAAGCACCGCACTTTCCCAGCATGACGCCACAAATGATCATCTAAAAATACAGCCTGTTGTGCATGAGCTTTCCATTTCTTTACGGATTTTGGAAAATTTCCGGGGACTATTATGGATGAGAAGGAAATGAGGAAAATTGAACGAAAGAATCTAATCGAATCTAGCGAACATTAGAAAAGTTATTTCATTAAAGGAATTATAACGCATTTACACTTCAGTAAACAGTCTTCCTTCATTTGCTGTCATATTTCGTTGATGTTCGTCATTAGTGAGGTAGTTTGCTTGCAATTTCTATTCCTCGCTAGGTACAATTCAATTAGGCGCATTGAATTAAGCAGCCTAACTTTTTCGACATGTCGATATGGAGGATTTTTTGAAATTTTTTAGAAATTTCAGAATATTTCGAAAAAAGCTGTGAGATTCGAACCAAACTCTCAAAACTTATGAAATGCGATAGCAGCTCAGCAAAAAATTGCTTTGATTAGCGTTTTGAATCTGCATTCAGATATTGAATGCGATCCTGTTATGACCTAATCAGTGATCAAGCAATGAAGGTTGACCTTTGTGTTAGTCATTATTTCCGTCGCTTCTTTGAGGCTAAAGGAGAGATAAGTGAACAAGCGGAAGCCAATTTTTCTCACTGTCTTCTTTCCTGCCGCTCGAAAAAACTATTTGCATGTCCTGCCAACAGCGCCTTCGTTCAACGTGAGCGAAAAAACCTTTGCCCAATTGATGCCAAATGCCAAAAAAAACATTTCATAAAATTGCTGGAGGAATGCACCGTGACCTCCTTCATTCTTGAAGTTTTTGAGACAAATATTCTCCCACGCCGCGCTTACAATGCTATTCCTCCCTTCTATCCTTGTCCCTTGTACTTTAGTCTTACCCATGCCACTCTGAAGCCGATGCATTCTCATTGTTTGGAAGAAGCAAGAAGTAAGTTAAGGATAGGCGGAAAAAAGCTGCTGGAAAGTCATACTTTTCTTGAAGGGTCTTTGCGCCGCCCTACTTCATAGTATGTCAAAAATGACACTGTGAGACGTTTTTACACCTGTATCATCACAGCTGGGAATCCAAGATACGAATAACTACATGGTTCTAGGGAGGTCACGACTAATTGCTGCGGATTCATACCTGCCTTCTTTGCAGGTGTGGATTCATGCCTCATTGTCTTTCTTCTTTAGAGCTGTAATCTTTTGTATTACAAAATAAAGTTATTACTTGAAGTTGGTATATTAATTGTTCTATGTAAATATGGGTATATCGTTATTTTTTTCATTTATTCCTTTGATATATGCGGTTCACAATTGAATCGAACGCTCATTGTTTGCTCAATAATGGCCTCTTGAATAAAAAATTATTATTTTCTTGTCCATTCTTATGGCATTGAATGAATTTGCATGAAAAAGAAAGAAATAACTCCAGCTCGTTTTCAAATTTCCCATTTTCCTTGCTTTTAAGTTTTCTGAGAAACCGCATCAGGAGCTATAGAAAATCATAGAAACTTTAAGGTGGAATAAGTTCTGGAAGCTACTGAGAGGTGCTGAACAGTTGAAGCAAATTCAGTGTCCTAGATGCTGCAGGTACCAAATACAACAACAAATGAAGCAGCCTCGAAAACGTATTAATAATCAATGTACAGCTCTTGTGATCTTTATATAACGAATTTTACTGCGCACGGTGTTACCGTAGATGGAGGGAGACGCTTCAATTAAACAACGAGTGTCAATAACTACAAGAAGCCGGAAATTGTAGCAGTCGACTGATGAAGCATTTTGGATATGACAGTACTTCAAACGTTTCTCTCGACTATCCCTTTTCCATTTAAGCTAAAACATTTTAATCGTAATGTAGCATTTTAAGGTTCTTCCACCTGGCATAGTTGCTGCAAGCGAATTAAATGGTTACTTAAACTAGGTGAATGATGTTATATGAAGACTTTTTAAAGAAGGCCTATATTCCCTGAACGCATCAAGTATGCAAGATGACCACTGAGCAAAAATGATTACCCCTCTGCAGAGACAGCGATTCGTTTTGTTTTAATTGCTTGTGCAAACCTCCTGTTTCACTTGCTTGTGCAAGCACATGCGTACTTAATTGAACGTAGCCATGTCATCACTTATCATTGTTTAAACTCGCTGACAGCAAGCGACGAGAAAGAAATATTGCAGGAGTGTTGAGGCGGATGCCTGGGGATGATGTCGAAGCGGATGCGAATGAAATGATGCAAATGATGTAATGATAATGTCCCTGCTTACATCTCAATATATAGCCAAATTATCATCCCTTTGATCGTCTGTGTTCTCGAAGGTGACGCACGAATCCATTAGCGTTTAGCTTTGATCTCAATAGCCGTCGCCGCCGTATCACGCATAACGATCTTTGAGAGTCCATTTGCGTTCACTCTTCTATTTTAAATAGCCTTCGTCTTCTTTGCCGTTTTTTTCACTTAACTTGCAAATGCATTCGTTGCACCAAGTGCAACAGGGTGCGCCTAAATCATGAGTTGATCATCACTCCTCAACCCCTTTCCGAGTGGTTACCATCAATGCGAATTTCCTAGGCGGACAGCCTGCACTTGCATAAACATTCATATATAAGAATTTCATTTATCTCAACGATTTACATGCTCATCTAGAAGCGCATACGTTCCCACCAATATTTTTTTACCGAATGCGTAACTGGTCACATTTTCCTATGCAGCAATCCAGCAAAGCGGTCGGGCATCGTCTTCTCGTATTTCGTTGTCGGTGCGGTAGGTCAGCGCCGTTTTCTGAAGCACATGCCCTGATGCAGAACTCGAGATACTTCACGTTTAGCAGGTATTGCAGTTAAATGTGCCCGCAACTACACATAAAAATGCACTGAAGCCTTGTTTTATTCATAAACTTCTGCTTGCAGATTCTGTTTTTCGTATTTTTGTAGCATGTTCATATATGAACATAGATCGGTATAGTTATAGCTTTCACTATCTAGTGAAGGATTACGAACAGCTGGCGGTTACTCGTTGAATGACCGAAATTATGATAGCTTTAATATTTTGTGTTTGTGGGATGTTTTAAAAGCTGCCTTTCGTGTCCAAATTAACATTATGTCTTCCACGTGTTTGACGGGCACTTTTCGCCTCAGTGGTCGTTTCTATGGTCTTTGACAGAGAAGATGAGCAGAAAGGGCAAATGATGTTTATATCGAAAATGCCAATTCGTTGTGATGAAAGGCATAGCAGCCGATGAACGGAAAATTTTTTTTGAGCGTAAAAATATCCAAGAAAAAACCCTCAATAAAATCACATAAACTATTTGAAACACTTAGCGTCATACAATACAATCAACTCGATTTAAACTTGATGCATCGCTTACATCCTACCATTTCTATGCGCAAAGAAAATTTCATTTTCAGCATTTCATTCCAGAAGTGCTTATTGCTCATAATGTTTCCGAGCACAGTCCCACTTGACAACGCATCCTCTCCTGTAAATTTTTTTTTTCCAATTTATATTATTCTTACTTTCGAATCCACCATATGCTAATTGCAATAAGCACTGGCAGAAGACGTTCTATAAATGAAAAGAATTCTGCACAAATACAACATAATTTGAATTGCAGTTTTGTGATTTCCAAACGCTTTTATAGCGACGTGAGGTTCATTGGTGTAACTCTCAGCAGAACGTTTTGAGCATGCTCGCCTAACACAAACACTTCTTGTGAACATTTTCACAAATCACCATCAAGTGATAATCCCCCCCTAAATAACTGTTCAACTTTTGTGATGCTTCTCTTATTTGCATAACTCTTACTCAACAAATCGCAATCACCAGCAACTTCTATCAGTGAAGAAGTGAGGCATCAAGTGATCGACCGTATGACTGTGACCGACTGTATCACTGCGTCTATCGATGCAAAAAAAAAAATCTCTGTGAGCAGTAATCTAGAAGATATCGAAAGAGGAATTTCTTAGGTGAACTTTACTAGAGCCGAAAGGAAATTCTTCTTGTGGGTGGCGATTTTCACATCCTTGAATTCATATGAATTTGCAATAAAATACTGCACAACATCCAATAAACAGGATGAATAGAGCGTTTGCTACTTTGTTTAACATATTTCACCGCATTTGTGCAAGAATCACATCTGAAATTGTAGAAATTTTAGGCCCCAACTTCGTTTGCATCGGTTAAGATTGCTGAGCATCGAACCACAGGTATGAGAACAAAAGATATTTATAGTAACAATGAAACTTGAATGTAGCTGCAATAGTTCCCTGTGAAAGCGTGATTTTCAAAAAATTTCTGCACTCTAAAACAAGTCCGCCTGATCATCTCGGCTCGGGAGGTTCCTAAGTGAGCTGTGTTCAGCAATTTTTTGTTTGCCGAAACGCTTTGTATTCCATCTGCGTATGCGTCAAAATTTCTCTCTTGACAACTCTTGGCATATCTTTGTTATGCTATGCATTCATCTTCAGAAGTAGGAAATTTGAATCAGAATTGCAAGTTGCCACACAGCACATAAGGCAACGATCGTCGCCGTGGAATAGAACACCACTTAGCTTAACGTTTCTAATGAGTTTCCGAAGAGCAAGCGGGTCTTTTCCTATGAATTGCACAGTCATCTCCAAAGTAACGCATTTGTGGATTATGGAAATGTTGCATAAGTGAGGAAAATAAGAAAAGCTGAAAATTTTTCTTTCACTACAATGAAGGAGCGATTGTAATGAGATATTAGATACTCGGACTGAGCCTCGCGCATTTCCTAATTTATCATACAGGTGACAAACAGGGAAAATATCTTTCGCTCACATTCTCAAGTGCGAACTTCTAAAATTCCCACTCATTTTGTATTTCTTTGAGTACGATAGTGGATTATTATTTGTCTAGATACAAACACGATACAAATACGAAGCAAATTATTTTGTAGATGTTGTTGACTTAGATTGTTGTATAGAGGACATACGCAGGTAACAAGATACTGAATGTAAGAAGCCATCGTGAGGGTCCGATGATAACGTTAGGATTCTTGATTCAGTCGAAGTTAGAAGCCTTGGACAACAGCAAGAAAATAAAAAATTTTTGAATTTTTGTGCTTGCTCCCCATTTTTCTCAACGTTTGAACACTGAATTTTCAGAAGTAGAGAACGATGGATATTGGGATGTTAAAACTACAAGCGATTTCAACACTACCACTGATGTGCCACCTTATGACAAGTACGCTTCAACCTTTTTTCCTCTAAACAACCAATTAACATAAATATATTTTGAGTTACACATGAGAAAATCTATCCAATGGCTGATGACTACTGAACAGTTTTTCAAAATCCTGAATTTCTGCGTTCAAAAAGATATGATTTATTCAATATAACGCATTGTCCTTTGTGTCTTCTGCAAGTATATTTAACGGCATACTGAGGCCGCTTTTTATTAGAATGAACCAACTAGTCGGCATATGACTTCCATTTGCCCCGAAACCGTTGATTTAGCCCATGATAGATCGTGATGTGAGATTCGTGTCATGTTGATTGCTTTCCTTATTATTTACGGCCAACAGAAAATGTTCATTAGAACTTTCATTCTAAACTACATATTCCTTAAGGCATGTGGAATTTGAGTGTTCATTGCAGCCAGCAGTGATTTTTGAAACTTCGCCAGTATAGGAATTATTTTAAACGTCATATTCGTTGCGCCGATCAATCACACCTACAATCGAATGGAATAAGAGTTTTATTTGTTTTCAGGGAGGAGTTCCTCAAATTGGTCGTTAGTTCATCTATTTTGTGGACTACTTAAACTCAATTCCATACTGACGTCACTTCACGCACGCACATTGGCTATGTAGCACTGGAAAAATAGTTAAATCAAATTTAACTTGAAATTTACATAACAGAACACAAACTATAGTTGTAACAATGAGCACTCTGGAAAATACTAAATTCCAAATGCAGTTCCATTATTCTGAAGTGGATCGTGAATTATTAAAGCAGCATAAGTCTCCTAGCATAATCTGCATGCTGGCATAAATGAAGATATATTTATATGATAACAAATAGAAGCACATTTAGAAGCACTGGAAGCATACCCAATGTTGCAGAGGGTGATATATGTTTGATGAAGTAAGCACTGCTGCTTCAATTTGAACTAATTTTACATTTCAACCTTTGTGCCACTGGCAAGCGTCGACGAAGTGAGTCTATGCGAAGTTGTCTTTTTCACTATTCATTCGGTAGTTTTACCTCGCAAGTCGTGAATGATGTCACGAAATTAGATAACACATCTAGAGCTTCAATAAATTTCGGGTCCATTTGAATTTTCGTTTAGAGTGAGCTGAACGACAGCGTGCTTATGGCGAACGCTAATACAGGTAAGCTTCCACTGAGAACACTCTTTTTAGAGCCGAAAGTAGTTTATGTGGACGCAAATAACTGAGCTGAAGCATCGTTGGCATCCATATTTTATATCCAAAACCTGTTTTAGTTAGAATGACTGCAAACTTTGTGTACTGACCCTTGGTAGGGAGGTCAACAAAAAGTTTGGTATGGCCCCAATGGTTCGAAACATTAAAAAGCGGTTAGTACGTCCCCAAAGGTTAAAATGGTTATTATGCCCCTAAAGATTCACAACATTAATGCGGCAATATTAAAAAAGCGTTCATCGAAGAAAATCCTGGAAATTTTAGGCGATTTCTTCGGTTATTTTTTCAGAGTGTTTTCGCTTATTACGTCATCACTGCTCTGAGTTGTTTTGTGGGGCAAAAATGCTGAAGTCTATACAAAGAGACAATATGCCAGTGTAGATGATCAAGTGGCGCATTTTCCGATCAAACGAATTTCTCACAAAAATATTCAATGAAGAAGTGAAACAGTGTTTCATAACAATTCCTTCAGTGAAACTTAGCCGTTCTTACAAATTATAGCCAAACATTGGCTTCTTAAAGAATACACATCCATACGAACATTTAAAAAGTTCATAATGCAAAAACATGAGAATCCCATCGAAAGCTTTGTGCGTCTTCGTAAATACCAGATTATTATTTGCAGACGATCAAGGCCAAAAAAGAAAGATATCGCACGTGACGCATACGTAAGATTTCACAAGTCACAAGTTTGCTGAACACTGCTGATGGCCATTGATATATGTCCCAGTGGGGTGCGCATAAATTTCACATCACTTTGTAACGGAATTACGTCACATATTGGGCGATATTCCTCATATAGAAATTCACAGTCGTTATATGGAATAGTCATTTTTGCAAAATTTTTTGCAATTCGTCCTGAGATGCCTAAGAGGACGGAAATACGCTTACAAACGTATTTGCCGTCGACAGCCTTTCATGTACGATCGGAATCATATTTGCATACTGAATTTATGCATATGTCAGCGCACTTTATATCTATGATTGGTGATCTTTATTTTCATCAATAAGACACCATTGTGTTTGCAACAAAGAAAACATCACAAATGTGAGAGGTTTAGTGGTACAGAAATATGTAATAAAAATAGTAGTGAATAGCGTTAAGGTAAAAATACAACTAACTACCCCAAAATTCACATCACGGTTTTTTTTGCAGTGGAGATTCATGATTTATGCAGATTCATAGAACGCCACTCATTAGAACGACGATGATATTATTAGCTAAAACAATAGATGGCGCTAATCTATTCCTCTCGTAAAAAGTTCCCTAGCGGAACTAATCAAAGTGTCATCTAATTATTGGTTTTAACAGGAGAGATGAAGCATTCGGGACGTGAGTGAATTTTGATAAAAATAAGCAATCGGCCTAATTCAATGTTGCATTCACCATTTTAGTGACACACTAGTGGATCGAACAGGGCTTATCGCAGTTCAGTGCACGCTGATCAAACACTGTATTGCTGCAGTTATGCTGCTTTTTCGTTGTTTTATAAGGATGATGCAAAGCTATTACCGAATTTCGCTCGCTCATATCCACATATCTCTTACAAATTAAAAGTTGCAATCGATGAGATCTACTTCAACGATTGCTGATACAACATTTTTGTCATTTTGATACTCAAGGTGCCATAAAGATGTATTTGATGAGTTAATCACCGAAAATGTTCTGGTTTCAGCTCTGAGACAACACAACCTTTGACGGTAAGCATTTATCTTCCATAGTTTTTGAAATAATATGAGCGGATCATGGCACGCTAAGAAATATCGCAATCTAATGAACTAAATTAATTTCTTGCATTATGCAAAGATGCAAAATATTAGCAAGTTGATAAAAAATTCTCGTCGGATATATTGAACAGCGAAAGGTGTAACTCTCTGACCATATTTACCGTGGTGTTAAATTCATATGGCTATGCTCCGAGAATGCTCTCACTCAATCATGAACAAATTGCGAATAAACTATGTCAAAGGTGATTTCCTGCTTCATTATGTTTATTTTATCTACAATAGATTGATGAAATATTATTGGCGAGTATTCTCGGTTGCATTGGATCGGTGATTTTCGTTACGGGTAATATTCTCGCTCTGAAGGAACGCAATGGAAAAATGAGAAGATTCAAAAAGATTCTAGCATTAAAAGGATATCAACGACATATTAATGGTTAGTTGATGATAAACACAAGCAATAATGCCCACTTTGTCACTCCATAGAATCACGAGTGCATGGCCAATCTGCCGAGTGTTATGCTAAACGTTGATGTCAGCCTTATCGAGAAGAGAAGGGAGTGCATGATAAATAACCAAGCTTGAAGGAAATTCGCACAAATTCCTTGAAATTAAAGCAAGCCTTGATAAGTGGATGAACCGTTGCATACAATTTTACTAGTTGGGGTATAGCCTGATGAAGTTATGAGTTCATTTATTAAACATCTCAATGTTTCCATCGTCGTACACTTGTTCTATCTCAGAAACAAGATTGATTTATCGTTGTTCACTTATATAACATAAGCGCGTCCCCCTCATCAGCGTTTAGTAGTTTGTAGATCGAATGCCCATTCGCAAACTTATATATATTCCATCAACTCAATAGAAACTTGTGAGATCATTTATTCACTAGGGAAGTATAATGTTCTTCTCAGCAAATTGCTGTACCTTTAAGTTCCTCGACTGCTAACTTCTCTGAGTAGATTTATCTTGCCTATTTATGGTGATGTTTCCAGTGCATCGACACATTGTTCGGCGTATCTCTGATTGGAAAGATTAAATAAGGTATGGAATTGGGTTTCCTGTTTATCTTAAAGTGTGATTTTGCTCATCTCATTTGCATTCTTTCAGTGAAAATAATAAATTACCCAATGTTGTCGCATTTGCATATTAGGGAATCTTTTTTTTTTGAATTGGCGTGCAAACACCACTTACATATCAATCATTCCAGCATTAATCCAAAAGTGCTTTGTTTGATTTATAGGTATATACGCGGCGAAAATCCGAACTTTGAAATACTCAACACGATTACATCTTCAACCGTTTTCGGAAATTCTATCAATGCCAAAAATCTTGTGTTACGAAAGCTCGTTAATAAAGGCTATCAAATTTGTCAACGTTAGCTTCTCAGGACGAATTGCTCGTTGCTGCAAGTAGACCGAAGATCACTTCTTACTAAACTCCGTCGAATCGGCTATCATCAGTGAAATCAATGCATAATCTAGGAATACTTTCTCGACATACGTATATAGTCAGGGAAGTAAAAAGAGTGACGAGCAGGCGATAATAGTAATAGCAACAAAGACTTATTGCTATTATTGTGGTCATTGTGGCACATCTCGGGTGTTCTATTGAGAAATTTGGGACAAACAATTTTGCTTGGCAAATTCTACCAAACAAATTTAACTTTAGCCTTATTCAACTCCTAAAAACTGAAAGCGCCGTGAGATATCCTTTCACATCCACAATTCACAGATTACGAAAATATAGTGGATAGGTACTTGTCGACCCTCAATTGCGCTAACACTTTCAAAGAAATAATGAACTCATGAGGGACTGCAGCAATATTATTCGCCTGGAAAAGTCGATTTTTTGGTTCAATTCTATAAACTTGCAACTAGAGTCTGACATTGCTAGAAATTTATTCCTATTCATACTTGGATATTGCAAATGAATTCATTGTCCAATAATAATTGAAACGCATCTTGCAGACAAAATAATGCATCCATTCAGATATTGCAGTATCAACGTTAGCTTGCAGATGAAGATGAATTTTGCAGCAAGGCTGCAAAGCTAGAAAATTGCCAATTCTCTACTGTTGAGAAAGAATGTTGCTGCATCTATAATCGTTGAAAGTTCTATGTAGCAATAAACTCATAATAGAATTGGGCGGTCGATTGAATTTGCAACTGTAAGGCTGGCTTGAAGTATCAAAGAAGCCTTATCTGAATAGGATATCATCTCTTCAAAGAAGCCTTATCTGAATAGGATATCATCTCTCTCTCGAATACTCTCAAAACATTTACTTTTAAACATTATTTGAACCAAATACTTTCATAAAAATTAATCTTAAAATAATATATTAATCGCATAACTGAAAAATTCCATTGTGGACCACTAATTTGCACCTGACAGATGCGCCTTTAGTTGATCACGAAGACTGCAAAAACTCGGTGCTTGATGTTTTTGCGTCTCGTCACACCAATACGCATGATCTGGCCATCCACGTAGATAAGTTTTGATTCCTCGCGCACAGTCGTTACCGTGACTGCAAATTTGGATCGTTATTCCGATTACGATTATGCAAGGAATAAGCATCAACGCTTCACGTAGCATTTTATGCCAACAGCAAGCTCATGGAAACGAAACGAGCATCTTGAGCAAACGTATAGGCGACAACAGTTGTAAAAGCTTCATCAGAGCCAAATCTTGAAGAAATGGCCGACTCATCAAAAATTCCGCTTACTTTTAATAAACGCATCATTATGAAATAGAGTTGTGAACATACGCAAAACGCGTGTGATCAATTCTATTGCACAACATTGTTTGAATGTGCGACCTTCTGGTATTTTTAGGTGGAAAGAAAAAGGATTTAGAGGTATATTAGATTTATTCCACCATATTCCGCTGATCTTTCTCCAGAAAATTCAGGAATTTGATGAACTCGCCAAATGCAAAGCGTAAAGAAAAAATCATGCATTCTCACTGCAAGCTTCATGCCAGCAGATAGTGTTGATGAAATGTACAAGTTCTACGAGCAATGAAGGAAGGCATATGTCAGCGTCACCTATGTTGTTCGCGTGTTGATCACGGGAAATGCTTAAATGTGCGGCCCTCCTGCATTTCACCATTGCATATCACCATTTCACTATTTGTGTCAAAGACCATGTGGAAAACCGCATCGATGGGAAGGTGTGGTACAAAGAGTTAGCTGCAGAGAAAACGACGTTGCCTTAGTATGGCCAACAATCTGTGGCTAGCGTTAATTTGAAATCTTTTCACGACACGGAACAGTGAAAGAATTTGTAAAATCTCACTTGCCATAGGCAGTCTAACTTTGCGTGATTCAACCTGGCACGTTATCGTCCTACGTTTTATAAGGATTAGCTTTTAGTTTCATCTAATAGGATATGGTCTGTTGCCCATTACCGAAATGAGTTAAATAGCCTTTTTTTTCATTTACAGAGAGAGTTGTATAAAATGACATATCTTTGCATCAGCAGTTTTAAATTATAGATATGTTTTAAAAAGCGAAATATGTGTTGTTGAATGGTATCTCGGAACGTCCCATTTCATTAAAACAAACGACACTATTATGAGAGCAAAAGGCGTTCAACGCAAAAGGCGCTAAATTTAATAGCAAACCAAGTTTCGACATTCAAGCGATAAGAAGATTGATCCCTCCCATCCTGTACCGAAATTACATTTGCTGATTGCTACCATAATTTCTTCAAGGGATTGTTTTATGTAAAGCCGCTTAATGCATAAAGCTTATTGTCATTCTGTCATGTGTCTGACTCGTGTATTATTCATACTTATCAGTGTTCAAATCCACATCCACTCTCATCCTTTCACCTGTTTCTAAGTTCGCATTGACTTTTCCTTCAACTAACTTTCGCAGATGTGCAAAGAACGCAGTTACCGAATAAGTTGGAAGAAAATCAGCATAGCAGAGCATAAGTTTTCAATGATCTTAAGGGGAGATAGAATCATCGGAGAGCATTCCTTCCGAAGAGCTTTCAGGAGATCCGATAAAAATGTGAGGATGTATACTTGTGAAAGCTGGCATGTGCGAACATCTGTGTGATGGAATTTGGTTACTGAGGCTCCAGAGATGTTGGAGATTTACACTGAGATTAAAATATAATGAAGTGATAAGGTATTTTATTTGGTTTGTTCGTATCTATCGCAAGCGATCGATTTAATGGACAATAATGAAAAAAGAAATGCTTGCTGTCCTCAAGCGTCTCGAAACGATTCTGAAAGAGTGTTGAACGTCGTCACAACCATCCAACGTTTACAGAAGAGGAAACAACTTACGATGCAAAAACAGTGTTGATGAGGCATACTGGACATTTTACGAGGAAATCTTTTGGCAAAAGAACTTTGCCTCGATACTTCTCGATGTCGATTGAAGGTGCCTGAAGCAATCGAACAATGTCATCGGAGTTTCATAAAAAACGATTTCTGTCGTATGGAGCTAATAGTTTGACAAAAATCGGCTTCCTGGGAATCTTGATTCCTACACCTTATTATTCATTGAGTCATCAATATTATATGCAACGTTTCCCGATCAAGTTTAGCGTGACTGTACTATATGCTCGTTCCATACTGCAAGTCATACAAATCCATCTAATTCACATTCCCTTTAAAATGTACAAGTCTTATTGAAATTAAGTGGAAGCATATTTCGAAAACAAACATTCACCAATTTAAGGTTTACGAGTGATAGCACATCAGGAATGAAACATACGCGTATATACGTCGCAGATACAAACGCTCTTTTGGCCCGAGTGTTTAGAACGAATCCCAGTCCAGATAGCTTCACACACCGATATGTATGAGGTATCTCGCAGACAAGTTGACACACGGTCGACATGTACTTCTATCTCAACAGCGCTCAGAACCTAAGTCGTCTTGCAACTTCTTGGATTGGCGAGCATTTTATAACTTAAATTTGCAAGCGGAAGGATAATGAAGCGTCATAGGAGTAGTGACTCTCACGCAGCTTGCATTTCATGACGAGATCTGACTGCATGATAATTTTACAGCGGTAACTCACATATATAGCCCTTCTTGGCAAGATCATATCGGAGGCGTTATGACCTCGAATCCCGCCGCACTGTGGGAATAGCTTCAATTGCTCCGGCTGTGATTCCTCTCGTGGTGCAACTTTCCTACATGGCATCTTTAAATTAATCGTTATGGCTAACTCATTCATCGCAATTAAAACTGCACTTGTGAAACGCAATATGGCAATGTGTGTGTGCATATATGCATGCATATTCTGCTGTCCTGTTATTCTAATCGGGCAACAAGTAAGCGCGATATGAGCGAAAAAGATGCAAGGAACGCGATGAAGTGATATCCCATCACATCCTTCACGTTCATCCGGCAAAATTCAAGTTAAACCATTCATAATCAAATCACAAAAAAAAGAATTTTTGTGGAAGACTTGCAGAGCGGTCGGTCGATATTTTATATATTCAAATATTTTATGTGATTTATGAACGTAGTCGGTCGAGATAGCAGGACACGAGAGCGCATATCCTCTCGCGTTATCGATTTTTGCCATTATTTGATGGTTATAGACTATTCAAGAGCAATAAAATAGGGCCACGTTTACGATTCGACCGATTGCATTAATTCCTCAACAAGAAACACTTAGATGGCGCTCGATGAGTCATAGTTTATAACATTGATTCTTATACTTGTGACAGTTTTTATTGAATCGATGAGAAGGAAATTGTGTTCCAAAGATTAGATTATGGTAGAGATGGTGAAATTTTATAGTTATAGTATTTGTCAAAACTATTCGGCGTTGAGGGAGACAAGCAGACGTATGAAAGCAATATGTATTCAACCCACAAATTTGCAGTCTTCAACCTTAAATGATGAGAATATTGCAGATAAGACAACATTACGAAAAGCAGAGATAAAGCAACTGCAAGCTCTTTTTACAGTAGTTTATTGTTGTACATATTCAAACGCCGAAAAAGACGATGGCAGTTTTACGAAGTAATGCGTTAAATTCAATAAGCGTTAACGAAAAATCTCTAACCAAGCGATATTGATCGACGCAATTTATATTTGCACCTCCATTCATTGGTGCTTTAATAGATAAGGTGACAAATGCGTGATGATCTGAGTTCTCTCCACAATCATCCTGAAGTATTGAAGTTGTTCGAATCGACGCCGTCAAAAACAAAAGCTACGCACGAACGATGACAATTCGACGTTAAAGTTTCGCATTTACTGCCTCAGCCTTTTCTCATCTCATCTCAAAACAATGAGGCAAATAAAGGAAATTTCCTCCCGGTCTGGACTCACTACGAAGAGGTTGCACCAGGCGATTCAGCCGAGACCGAATAATCATACTCTAAACATTGTCCTATCACTACGATAGCACTGCCAGTGTTCGGCAAGATGGCAAACGTAGAAGCAAATGATGACAACGCTAACTTAAAATTGACCAAACCTTGATTACTCTTAACATTTCACGTTTGCACTCACTGAAAAATATGTAGATTTTCCGCGGCAATCGTAGTGCTAGCCTCAGAAATTCTATTTATTGAAATTACTCAAAAGCCACAATCTTCGCATACATCAAGCATGGGAATTATCACTTTATCAGCTGGTGTCTAAAACATTCCTTGATAAAATAATAGACCTAAAATTTACTATGCTGTGTTATTTGTGCGTCCTACATCATAAAGCTTTTTGTTTGTTGTATAGAATGGTTTCAAATTCAAGTTGCTTCCTTCATGTACTCTTCTTCTATGCATACCACATGTGCAATATCAAACGCAGTGTCAACTCAATTGCTCATACTCGGTGAATCGCTAAAAGAAAAATTCTCTCGTCATATCACTAAGGAGTTCACTAGTTTCTCGGTATAATTGATGCATATATTCAAGTGAATATCAGAAACACTGCATTCTTTTCAGCTGTCGTAAAATTAGTGGAATCTTGGCCACTTTGCTGATTTTGCAGTCATACAACATATCACATCTCCCAAAGAAACCGCAATTCTTTACCGAATGCACGTCTAAATTTTAGTAATTTTGAAAAATAAAGGAAGAGCCCCATGAAAACTTTTTCATAACGCCCGTACTTGATTATATGATCAGTTTATTGTTGTGCAGGTTGAATGTATGCTGTCCTAAACTATGATTGGCGTTGGTCGGACGGTGTTGGGGCTCAAATAGAATTTTTTAAAGAGAGCTTACTGTCCTTAAAAACTGTGTAAAATTGTTCAAGTTGTCAAACAGAGTAAAAAACTGTCAAAGACCGTCTAAATTAAGAACGGCTTACTAGATTATACGATGAGTTCAGCCTTTCTGCTGCAGGCACATAGCATTCCGCCGCGCTTTGATAGATTTTATATTTCTTCAACAAATTGTTCTCCGCTTCCTTCTTCTGCATATAATGCTGAAATTTTCTTCCCTTCAGAAAAGCGACTGCACTCTAAATAATCGAGAATGGTGTTCGAACAGCTACTGTGATATGTGCTTCATTCATTAGACCGTACAATTCAACAGATTATCACGCAGTAAAATATGCTTAATAATATACGCATACATATGCTCTACTGCAGGACCTAATCGCAGAAACGTTCACAGTTGACCTTCGAGTTTTGTGCGACAACTTGAAAATTTCTCTAGATGATCTGCATACCGTTATGTTTTATCCACCGAATTTTGCGCGTCACTCATCAATGATTCTACAGTTGAAAGATGGGATAATAGGCAGAAACACACATGTTTACGCCTACATTTGGCGCCGTCGTAATATGCATAGCAAACAAATGGTTGTAAAAGTGCAAAAAAATAATGGTGCTATTTTATGGAAGACGATGCTATCGCTATAGGCAGAAAAGTGCGAAAAAAAGGTGAGAGCTTCATTGGAATAAAAGCTGACTTCATTTCGCACATTTTATGAAAACCTCTGCACAAGTGGCGACGCACAGAAGAAGCAAACAACAGATAACGATAGTTGGCTTTGGATACTCATCACTGGTATAGGTTGCTTCCACTCTACGTTTATTGGAAACCTCTTTCTGCCATATCTTGCCACGTATGAAGATAGGTGCTTAAAAGCATCCTATGCCGGATTTTTTATTTACTCTCAAGATTACTTTTGATGATTAATTCAGCCACCAACTGAGAGTTCACATTGCTGGCTGCAGAAATAGGACATTGAGAGCTTTGATCAAATGTGCGATGCGCATATATTGCCGAGTTTATGAGCTTTGCTCGATATAAAGACCCCTTTTACATTTAAGGAGAAGCGGAACGCTGTGATCTCGTCCAGCTACTATATCATTTTTTTTCGATGATCATATAGAATTGTCATTCTGCTTGCATCAGAAAGAAAGATAATTATATGAGTTGTCAGAATGCAATAGCCAATTGCTGTTGCACTATACTTTTGAAATGAATTCCCCTCCCACAACGCTTGCCATATGATATATGCCTCTTTAGAAAATACCAATTTGAAGCGTAATTTCGCGTTGCAATTTTAATAATCCAACCCAGAAAGATGCAGTGAAGATCGCTTCCATGATTCATCACTTTTCATGTAAACTACCCTTCATCTATCATGCTCATTAATTATGAATAGTTATCATTAATATAAGGCAACTATTTGTTCATGCTTTGGGAGCAGATGACGAAGCGAAAGCAGTTTCTAAAAAAATTAAAATCATCTTTTCGTAATATGTGGATTTTGCAATAGCGATTCCAATGGACAAATAAAACATTTCGGGCTTCTTTTTCTATGAGATCTATTCAACGCTGAAATCATTGAAATATATACCAGAATGCTCAGATTTTTGGTGAGTAAAAGGGAACATAATGAGGCTGATAACACGGCAAGTATCGTATTAATAATCGCCATCACGATGCATGGTCGCCTCCTCAATGCGTATCGTAGCAAGCGTTCTTTCTGACTACGGCTTTTAACCTGAATGCATTCATTCATCAATGACTGCCAAAAAATTTTTCCCAGGAATGCACATTTGACAGTGTCATTGAATTTCAGCTACTTTTGCGACGTTCAACGTTGGATAAATCGATAATGTAAAGTTTTAAAAAAAATAATATATGAAAGCAGAAACGAAGGCAAAAAATAAAAATAAAAATAAGCGAAATAGATCATTCGTCAAGGAGATCGACAATTGGATAAAGATCCATTAAACGATAATGATTTATTAAAACGAAGAAATTTCTTTGTTACCGATGAAACTTTCATAAACGCATCACAAAATAGAAAATATTTCATCAAATTAAATACATAAGAAGACAGTTACTACATTGTAGCAATGAATCCGCTTAACGAATGCTCATCGTTAATCCAGTGATCGGAGGTTGAACATTTTAAAATGAGATTTGTTATTGGCATTTCCACTTGTCTATGACATTTTATAATGTAAGACAGGCATAGCGCTTTTGAATGCCCTCAACGAGACGCAAGAAGAAAGTAAATACGGTGATCATGAAGGAATGCAAAGATCGAAAAATGGGCAACAATATAGGATAAGCGATTTGCGATAGAATCCAAAACATTTGTGTTTTATCGACTCCAAATTATTTGCAACTGTGAGAACTTTTTTTCGCGCAGTGCCATCACCTCTGATGATTTTGAAAGTCTTGAAATCTCGAGATTACAAGTATAAATTTCAGTGGATAGCGAAACTTTATTGTCTAGATGAAAAGGTAAAATAGAGCAAATTTGTCTTGTGGAACATATCAACGTCTGCTTTTAGACAATGAACTAAAGCTATGAGATGCCTCTCTGCATTGCATCAAAATCAATCGCAGAATCTACAAGTGTTATCGGTGAATGCTCATTAATGTTGGACAACCCATTGCGCATATCATTCATATAGAATACGAACTGTGTAGGCATTTGACTTAAGCTGAAGGCAGCAAGCATAGAGTCACCCATATTTACATACATATATGAAGTAGCAATATCGCACTGACCAAAAGAGTTGCAGAAATGCGCATCAAGTAGAGAAACATACCAGGTAGGATGGAACGGCATGCTTCGCGGACAAATCCTGCCGAAAAAAATAGGCCGAAATATTCGAAAGCTACAGAGTGCTATGCAGAAGTTGGAATCAAAACAGCCAAACAATTCAAACCGCATATATGACATTATTTTTGAGCTCATTTACCTGCTAAGGATATGACCCCACGTGAGTAAGGTGAATCCAAGCATATTGCTCAGCAGCGCTTACTTAGCCAGCCTAACTTCATCACCCTAGATATTTTTGCTAGTAAGGTGGAACATGCGCAATCTCGCGCGCGCCCATATATACAAACAAACATATATGTACATATGTATTACGCAGATCCATAGCGCACACGCACACAGACACATGCACGTGCAGACACACGAATGTTTATACCTACAAAGACGAGTGTAACGCCAACTTGTCTCTTATCTTCCTTGACCAAGTGAAGTTAGCCTGACTGTGCTTCCGTGGAAACTAGGAATTGTTAGTGGTTTCTGGATCAATATGAAGTCCTCCTTCGATTACAGTAGTAGTTGGGTGAACACAGGGATGTGGAGCGCTCCTAGGGAACTGGCTCCTTGAATTTTCAAACAAGGAAAGCGGAGAAGCAGCAAACATACGAACGGACCATCTTTCACCGAGATGTGACGCATAAAGTCTTCATTAGATGTTATCACATATCTTGGCCCAAAAATGGGCTAAAGAGAACTGCCCAAAAGAAACAATCTAGTTTGTGAAGAAAATTTCACTCTGAAACATTCCGATATTCGAAATAACTTACGTTGACGTATGGGCTGACCATTTGTCTGTGCCGACCGTCTCAAAAGAAGACAAATGGACACACAGACGAAGAATCAACTAAACCTTAAAAATTCATTTGAAATTTGCTTATTGAATAAAATCGATGTCACAAGTATGCATACTCAAGCCAGCTATTATGCCAAAAATGTTGATGTTTTCTAGTTAATCGTTAATAAAGTTTCAAAATCTACTCCAAAACGCTCACTATACACCATCTCTCTGCTCTTAGCAGTTATCTTCCAATGAACACTATGGCCGCAAAATGTATAGAATAATTATAGCGCCTTTGTACTCGTCCTGTTTTGCACTTGAAGTGAAAGGTATGAAAGTGGCTATGGCCTCAATTGAGGGCAATGATATTCTATATGCAAATAATATCTGCTCCACAAAGAAATATTACTTGTCTTAACGTGCCACTTAGTATGCAAATTTGCTTGCACTTCATATAAGAAGTAATCTACATGTAAGCAAATTTTGTGCTTGGCTATCATATGGATGCATTTTAATAAGAGTTTACCAGACTAGTCATAAATGCTGCACTGCTATCAATGGAAGTTATTGCATTGATATTTGATATTAGTAGTGCAAAATTTTTTCCGTAGCTACGAATTTTTTTCTTTCGTTAACATGCAATACGTTACCTTTTGTGAAAGATTTGACCTCTTGGTCATTTCAGTTAACTTAACGTTGGAATAAAAGCAAAATCCGGTCATCTCTCTTGTCCTTTTTTTTCAATCTTACCGCTTCGCTATTCTCTCTTCATTTCATCATTTTTGATATTTCCGTATTGTCGTGCAGTCATATATAATAAAGGATTATTATTTCAGAACAGACGGATAGTCAAAAGAATAGTTGCAAAGAAATTGCCTAAAGACTGATGGAGAAAAGCGATTAAACTCTTATCTTTTCATTTTCTGTTTACAAGTAATTGTGGCATCAAATCGCGCAATCTGGAGAACCGAAAGTCTCCTTGGTGTAGATGCAATTATCCATGGTTTTTTTATCCTTCGTGTTAGTGCTCTGGTGCTGTGCTGTAAGCATTCCATTCACAGTATACATGTGTTTCCTACATAGCACGGAAGCTTTTTTCTCAATTTATATGATGTTCTGAATCAGAAAGGAGAGGCTTGGGTCGAGGTTGACTTGCTGAATCAGTTGTTAAGAATTAAACTTAACAAAACGCGTCATGAAAGTTGCCGGAAATGAAATTTTGCCTGAGAAGGCCATTCGGTGAGCAAAAATATGCATTCCATTACAGGAACGCCTCAGCTGAATCCACTCAGCTTCTTCAAACCACTTGCGTTTCTTCTCCGATATGCTTTTCCGATATCTTTGTTTCTACATTATTTGCAAAAACCCATCAATGGTGGTCACAAAAGCATGCGATATGCAAATTTATGCAAATTTCCAGCAGTGTTGCGACATGTAATGAAACATCCGCCAGTCTTTGTCATTGCCTTCTTCGAGAGGGGTCGCAGCTGGTTGCATGACTCTGATGTTTCATGTAAGTCAGACATTTTTCTGACATCAACTGTTAATAAGCCTTAAAAGTTTTGTCACAGGATAGAGCAGCCATTTTCATATTTCGATGTTATCGGCAGGTCTGCATTAATATGAATATCTAGTGCACGTAAACGAAATCGCTTCTTGTAAATAGAGAAAGGTGGGAGGGTTTTCTGTTCTCGAGGTCATGGATGTTGTGGTATGATGTGATCCCACAGCTTTCTCTATGATGCGAGTGACCTAGCAGAATTCTCTAAATGAGATTCAAAAAGTTGAGATATTCGAACAGGCTTAATTTCCAATATCCCATCGCTGGAGGTAAGCATCTGATCAACAATGGTTACAAACTTCGAAATTGGATTTATTATACGAATTGAGTTCATTTCACTCGTGTAGTATTAGATAAACTTGTAACAACGAATTGATATTCTGCATATCTCAAACTGTGTTTGCAATTTTTGCCTTATATTTGTAGCACATTTGCAATGTTAGTGGATGATTCATATTTAGTTAACGTCTTTTTACAAGTGTTCATTTTCACCTGACAGGTTTAATTCTTTATCCGTTTGGTTTCATATTACTGTAGATATGGATCCATTCGGTCAACGTTATGTCTATCATTTAAGTAATGCTATTAAAGAAGAGTTGAGATTTGAAAATTTCAATGCGTTTAGCATTTTCCATTTGAAGGTCTTATTGAAATGATGCAACAAATGTGCTCACTAATAATCGCCCTTTTTTATTCCCCATAGAAAACGATTCGAATATATAACACTTTGCTTCCGATACTTCTTTTTTTTTCTGTCAACTTTGCCGTGAAAAGTATAATTGAAAGTAGATTTATGAAATTTCAGCAGTTGTGAAAGCATTCAAAATGATGAATATTTTCAGCTCAACCAAACCCGAACCCGCAAAGAGCGTTTATTACGGTTTATATTGCGGAAACGGCCATGCGTATCGTTACTGATCATTGAATCAGTACTGATGGTACTCCTAGGTATCGCTTGCTATTTCCTCTTCATGAAGGACCTCCGAATTTTGGTAATGTCAATCGGTATTTCATACATGAGATTCCACTTATTCATATAAGAACATCTAGAGTAATATATGTGGGAAATAGTGAATGCAACGTTTTCTTCGAATTATTCGGATTGCAGTGAAATTTTTGCAACATCCGGATGCCATTTTTGCATTCTTTCATCTAAGAATATTGCATTTGCAACTCCATTAATTGTTATTCTTTTTCATTGAGCAACACAATGTTTCATTAAATAATGATTTCGGCATAAGGTTTTGTGCGGCTATCGCAAATTCAAAATAAATTCTCTATTCACTATTTGTTCTACATATATCGTCTCCTCCTCGCAAGTTTCTTTTGCTCCACCCACCTCTCTACAGCTCCTTCTTCTGTCTGTCCAACCCTCTTCTGACTCCTTCCCCACCCTCCTTCCTATCACCCCACCACCCACTCTTCCTAGTTTTCAAATCAACAACGTATTTAAGCAGATGCATATCATACATCATAGGTACCACAAGAAGTAAATTTAAAAAACGGAAGAAAAGAAGTGTATGATTTCGGGCAATGCAGAAGCAATTATGAACTTCGAAAACAACTTTTAAGTGAGCAGTCACGCTCGCTAATATAACGTTAATTAATTTCTAACAACATTACAGCATTCTCAGTGGAAATTCATTTTTTTATCAATGAAGTCCAGGCAGAAAAAAATTGCTGATGAGATATTTGATCGCTAGATGCATATCCTCTTCTTCCGCTAAAATTTTATATAATAGCAAGTTAGAATTAAATTCCTTTATGGCTGTTGCAAAATTATTTACACCTCGGATTCAAATAAACCCATAATTCAAATCAATAAAATTGTTCGTATTCGTCCAAAAATCAATTCATATTCACCTTGAAATGGCCATGCAAGAGATAACCGGTGCCACTTCTATCCTTGTTATATTGGGTATCTTCCAAAATTACCCATTCTATTGTCTATATGCATCACTTCACGATAAGCGAACAACCGATCAAATGAGCTAATATTTGATGCATTAGAAGAAGATACCAGAAAAGGCACTGGTCACGAAGGAAGCATTCTTTTTAGTAGCCTTTTACCTTCGCTTTATTTGTAATAAAAGATGTACTGCTAGCAATCACATCAACATTAAACTTGTTGCAATAAACACTTCTCATCCTTTCATTTAACATCGACATGGGCATGATCCTATTTAATGATGCATCACCTCTGCTCTTGTACAAAGGTGCCATTTGATGACGTATATGTCATCTTTTTAGATATCTCCACCGTATTTAAAAAGAAGCTTCTAATCGGTTTTTGATTGCTATCGAGGAAAAATTTTTGTGAAAATGGGCAAAAATCCTTCGAGGAAATTTTTCTTCGCGCCTCTATTGAATGCTGAAAGATCGCTTATGTGGAATAATTTCATAGAATGAACACGAGAAAATCAAAAGGGAGAACAAGATGCTCGATGGATATAAGGCTTATAGGCCGTTCATGGGATGCGTTTATGAGGTCGATGGAGATGGACTCTATGACACGGTTTCTATTATCATTTATCACTTCTTTTGTAAGGTTGTGAAAGCGAGAAAGAGTGAAGATGCAGTGTTGCAGCGTTTAATTTAGTATGATAGCGCGTTGCCCATTATAAGCTCCAATGATCATCTCTAAAGAGGCACTTCATTTTTTCATCCGCGATATTATGAGTGCAACCATCTCGTCCACCACCACCTCCCCTCTTCTTACAGACTACACTGAAGGTGAAGAGTTATTCATGATGTTTACAGATCTTTTGAATGTTGATTTACATTTTACGATCTATTAGCAATGCCTCAAAGGATACAATTAAGAGAATAGGGATACTTACATAATACTATGGAAATTTCTTGATCTCATAGACTTGGATATCTATGCTCGAAGAATCAATACGTTTGCGCAACATAGGCAAAACTATTATGGGCACAACGGCCTTTATTTTCAATAACTTCAATCAAGTGACCTTTCTTGCCCGAACTATCCGAATATCACCCAATAGAATACTCCAACACTCGTGAAAACCACACAACTAGCTAGATTTCTCAATCAACCAAATGATATAGTACTAACTATTTACTCGTTTCCCATTTTTCGATATATCATCCACACAACCATACATTTCCGGATGTGGTGTCAATCGGCTCATGATAAAGAGCCAACTAATATTTTCATGACCGCTTGATTAAGGAGAGAAAACAGGTAATAATAATCTGCACTTTGAGAAGCAATCATATAGTAATATTTAACTGAGAAAAAATCTGCTCTTGCATTTGTACTTTATGCGAGAATATACTGCCTCATCATACAAATACCTCAGAGGAACTGTATTGATGACAATGACGAGCGTGCATTTATGAAGAAAGTATACAACGTGAAGAAAGGAAAAAATTGCATACGTCGTGTGGATTATGTAAGCGATCTATTTTCCACAATATTTTAATTGCTCATTTATGGATTATATGCTTTAAGTTAGCTGCATAACATATGGAGAATGTATTATTAATCGTTGCAATAATCAAACAACGATATGCTAGAACGAATATTTAATTGCGTTCATTTCTCTTATCGAAAATGAAAAACTCAACAAAATTCAATAATTCAAAAGAATATAACGTTAAAGAAAAATTCAGAACTTAAAAATTTTCACTAAACTTGAATTATTATGTGAGAAAATATATGCGTTTTTATTGATAACAGGTACAACAGTATATTTAAGATTGAAAGGGAAAATAATGCAAAGCAAATAAGTAGGTATAATGATCGATAGCGCTAACTATGACAGGAAACGATTTTCCCTCAAATGCAATCGGCAAACCCTTGGGCAAATACGATTGCGAAATCGTCCAAAATTCAGTATTTTAAATACAATTTGTTCGACAACTTTGAGCGGATAATTGGAATAGAATTCTCAGTGTAGTTTCCAATTTCAACTGGACAATGGCACTTAATATGATGACCTTTGCTGGTTAGATGAGTTACATGCGGGAATGAGTCCCAAGTGTGCAATTCTTAAATTAGGCCCTTTTAGCGACTTTTGCAAACAGTGGGAAAACTTTGGATAAAGCCCAGATAAGGCAAATCACAAACTGCATAGAGTGAGGATTAACGTGGATGGTTTGGTGCACGATGCAATTGAATTTACCTTCCTCAGGTGCTGGCCTAAACTATTTTATGTTAGTTCGTGGGCAGATATAAAAAAATGAGTTAAAGTGGCGATAAGAGAATATTTCTTCACAGAGGAATAAAGAAGACTGCAAGGTTAAAAGGAGGTTACAAGCGGATTCTGAAAGGAAATAACAGCATGATTTTCGTCTACCAAATTCTCATATGGGGGTGCATCTTTAATTTTCATATCACGTTGATTAAGCTTCACTCTGAAATAATATTCTGCAAAAAACGAAACATCTCTGAGAATAATTCATTCTTGCAGGTACCTTGTAATCTCAGACAAAGCAAAACATACAACTTCAACGTTAAACATCTAGAACAATTTCCGCAATGTGCTGGCATACGACGTGTGAATATTTCAACTGTGATTACGGCTCGCACTTATATATATGTGAGTTGTATCAGCATCTATGAAAATATTTTCTTAAAGAAAACTTTTTTTGATTCTGTTTTTACTAATCGGATCTTCAATTAATACCGAATTGCGAAAATAGTAGAGAGACAGAAGGTTGGAGAGAAAGTAGTCGCAAAAGATGAGAATCCTTTCAGGCTGAAATATTCACTAATGATGCTAGTAGTGCAATTTGTTGCGATAATGCGAAAGGAGGTGAAATTCCACTGAAATATTGCTGATTACTAGCGATTTGTCACTTCGATATACGTAGAATGACGTATTACCTCAAGACGATAATATTTCTGAAAGCCCGTCGAGGTATTTCAGGCACCATCGCTCGATATGAATAAATATCGCAACAGAATCCTTCGAGTAAAAGATTTCTATATAAGATGTCCAATCTGTATGCTCTACTCTCGATTTGAAGAGTAAGATCAAACTATTTTGCTCATTTTTTGAATTTAATCTAAATGAACAAAATAATTCTAAGTAAATGCCAGCTTATAAACTTTTCATTACGGTATTAAATCTGTGTAAAACACATTTAACCAATATATAGCATTAAAAGCACTGAAATCACCGCTGAGCTTTTTGGTTCGATTTTAAACGGCATATGCTCACTGCAAATCTACTTCTTCATGTGTCGAATCGTCTACTAGCACTTTCTTCCTATCCTCATTCCCATTCCAATCCCATTCCATCTTCATATCATGTGGTATACGATGTTTGACCATTTCTATAAGTTTGTTATAACCAATATTTCATTCCATGATCCCTTTTACCGAAATGAATACGAGCATTCAAAAAAAGCAACTTGCGAATACATGTACTGTTTTTGCAAAACCGATTATGACTTATGGATGTATCTTTGCATCTTAATAAATATGCAAAAATATTTTGGCGGTCTTTTTTTGCGTTGATTATTGACACCTATTTGTTGAATGTTGAAAATGTTGAACTGCGAATACGAATCATTCAATTCGATTCGTTGAAGCAATTTTGAATTACAGGAAAGGGAACGTCGAAATGAATAGAACGAGATGTGCACGTGATATCAAAACAATAATGGAAGGATGGCCCGAAATAGCGCGTTATTGTGACGAAGAACAAGTGCATGAAGTGCCACAATATTGTGGTCTCTACAAGAAGACAATCACGCATCTATTAGGACGATTCTGAATAGAGTTTGTTTTTTAATTAATGAATAAATTTCCTCATGTTGAATGCCTCTTTTGTTTGTTTCTAATGCTCATTTATAATTGCGTCAATCTATCATTTGTATCGATTTCTCAACATATTATAAATGCCATTTGCTTATGATGCATCGAAATAAACTGTTCGAATTTGTGATTGGGATCTGGCGATTACTGATGTCAACCACATAGTAGATATATGGCTTAAAGCCATAAATCCAAATTCAGCTACGCCTAAAGCAAGCACGCTCATTTTGTAACACTGAAAGCCAGCACAACTGTGCTCTGGACACCTTTCCACAAAGCATTTTCCTAACATGTACGTTCCGGTCAGAAAACGCTTCCTTACGGTTTGCCTCTAACAGATCCGCCGATGAATAGTGTTCTTTTCCATTTGCGCTACTATTTAAAAAAAAAAAATTACAAATGCAGCCCAAATCAGACGAAGAAAACTAAACGCAGTACAGCGATTGCTGATGAAAGACATGAAGTGGAACGATTGTTCAAGATGTTTTGTTGAATAGTCAAGTTTTATTCTCTGTAAAAAAAAATGTTTGGAAGATGCACCTAAAATTGAATGAAATTGAAGTAAAGACAAATTCAGTCTAATTCACAGCAGTTTTTAAACATCAATTACCGCATACTTCAAAATGTAAACAAAATAAAGAGGCATTACATTTATAAAACTCAAATAAAGCAATGAAAGATGAAAAAGTTGGCCCATTTTGGAAATACTTCGCATCAATAATCATAACATCACCTGCATTTATAAAATATGCAAAATAGTATCCTCAAAATTGTGCATCTGAAGGATAAGAGAGTGGTAAACAATGCATAAAACTTTTTACTCCCTCAGTGGAACATGTAACAAATCAAATCAGTACTTAAGCGATCAATGATCAGCACCGTATCGCGATTAGCGACCACAAATGATCTATCTACAGCACATGGGTATTCTTCATTATAATCAATATTCGTTACTGAGTGCAAGCACGCGATGTTATATGAAGCAATAAGCGAGAACATCTCCCCAATTTTAAGTAAACGGATACGCAAAATTTGACTATAAAAGAATATTGCGACAATAAGATCACATAAAGCAAACACGAATGCCTCATTCAAATATGTTTACAATAACAGAGTTCCTGATGAACCTGCATCGATAAAGATAAAACCGTTATTATTCCACGTTTTATCTCCCTCTCCAATGTGGGGGAAAATGCAAACATCTAAGCTTAAAGAAAAGGAAAGAAATAGGTAAGGAGGGACTGAGGTGTCCGCTTAATCCTGCTTCGATGTTGCGCATTCCATATTTCTTTTTTTCCATATTCCTTTTAAAATAAAAGGGACAAGACAACAGAGTTTTGTGCGTAATATTTGTACATGAAGCTCTGCTGCATATATGACACAAACATGTCCAGTAGGAAATAAAAGGCCGAAGAATTAGTACTGATGTTTCTATGCGACATATCTAAGCGCACCGTTGCGAGCTAACTCATCGGCCTTTTCATTGCCATAAATACCCGCATGACCTGCGACATGTTTGAATTGGACCTGAAATAAAACCAATTTATACGGTTAATAAAATACCATTCGTAAAGGTAGTACTGAAAAGCGCTTTGGCTTTAGCATTTTTGAGACATTCAACCCTAGGCCCACTTTACCTTTACACTCTCTCAAATTTATAGCACAATCCCAACTGCCCCTCACAAATTATAGTTCCAGGGTTTTAGTGCATCTTCGAGAAGAAAACTACAGGTTACTTCCTGCTCGGTTTTACAGATTCCTGCGCAGTGTAAATGACGTTATAATTTTACAGTTTTATTGTCCTCGATCAGACAACGGGAAAAAAGATCAAAAAGACAAACGACAGAAAACTACTGTGAGTCAGTGTGTTAGTGTTCGAGAAAACTGCTTTTATTTTATGCTCAGATCGATTAAAAAAAAAAACATAACTAATACACTCAGCTCTATAGAAAACTGAAATAAAATTATCAGTTGGTGGAGCAAATAAATATTTTTGTTCAGTGCTTCAAAGTAATTTTCAAGAATATTTTCCGACATAAAAGCATCCTCAACACATAGTTAATTGCTCTGAACAAACATATGATAGTCTTTGGAACTTGAACATACAGAAAAAGATGCTACTCTTTACATACAGAGTAGGCACAACGGTTCAGGCAAGACCACCAATACCAGTCCCCCTTTCCGATCCCACACAGCGAAGTTTCTACCATATTATACAAACCATCAATAGACCTCCGATGCGTAATGTTCAAGGTAACCGACCTTCACTTTGTCGAGCAGTTTGTCCAATTCGACTATAAGATCCTTATTCTTTACATCAGCACCATTCGCTGTCTTCCAGCCATTCTTCCTCCAAGTTTTGATCCAAGAATTCATTGACTTGATTAGTAGATTAGAATCGGTACAAATTATTAGACGCGAGAATTTCCTTTCACACGCCTGCAGTAGATATTGAATGAAGAAGTGGGTAGGAGGCAAGAGCACTGCAAAGAAGTTTCATGATCCCGTTCCTCACCCCTTGCTTTAGCTCTTTAACCGTACTTTTTGAGTATACGAGAAAATACTTCTTTGAATGCTTAGTTTCGCTCTTCTCACGACCAAACTGGCTTTATAGTATGTCCCATTAATAAAAACCTATAAAAGACTATAAGAAGCATGTAATCTTGTGCTAGCGTAGCTGTCTGTACATGTGACCATGGGGAGCTGTTCTATGAAACAAAAAAGAAACCCATGAATCACACCGTTTTGCTACGACGACGACAATTTGCCAGCATGCTAGTTAAATCACATAATTAAACATACGGTTCGAAGAGCAGTAATGACAGCTGACAACTCGGCACGGTTATTGGTTGCTGGTCCAGATATAAGTGGCTCAGAGACGTTATCGGGATGATCGTCGCCCCAAAAAACACCGACACCTGCTTTGGCACCATGATGACCATTCGATGAGCAAGCTCCATCAGTGAATACAACCGGTACACCCTCCGATTGCCACTTCGCTATGTCACTCCTGGAATTGATAGTGATAAAGCATTGCATTCTGCGAATATCCCAAATATTTCATTCAGTATTACGATCGATATTACTGTTATACAATATATTTGGTGAACAAGAGAAAGCATAGATATAAAAAAAGATAAGCGCCTTTCCAAGGAATGGCCAAAACCAAGAAAATCTAACAAAGATATGTGGTGATCCTTTTGTTTTTAAGTAAACTTTTTTTATGAGGCAATAGAAGGTCGTCGAATACAAGAGTGACCAACATCTGCTAATCTTACGAGAACAATCAATAAAGTGATGAAAGGAAGGAGGAGAGGTGAAAGGGAAAAAATTCTAGAAAGAATTGCTCCCGCCTCCTCTTTCAATTATGCAAATTACTTTCCATTACATTCGTGAATAATCTGCTAAGAAATCGGATACCCAGGAATTCTTCCGGGAAAGCAATCCTTTCCAATATGCATGCTAAACTTCAGCATGATCGATGAAGAATCAATTACCCAATTTGTTTCAAATCTTTTGTTGTCGAGCTTACTTCATTCGAATTTTTCTTCTTATGGATAAAGCCAGCTGCAGCCGTACTATTTGAGGCAACTGATCGAAAACCTTAAACAAATATAATAAAACGACTGAAGAGAACGTAAAAGGTAACAACGATGAGTGATGTGAACAAGCTTACATCTATAATGTTTCTAACGACATTAGCTGAGTATATAAATAAGGTGACCTTTCGAGGATGTGGGGGGATAGGAGGAGAGGATAGAGGATGGACTTTGAAAAGATTGCAGGTGGCAAATTGAACTTCCACTTTCTTCCAAGTCCCTTCTCTTCGTTTATACAGAATTTGTTGAAGGCAACATAATATTAGCTAAGAGCGCAAACAGTCTGGCTTGCGTAGGTACACTGTGGAGAGTAAGGTGGACATATTGATGCGTTGCAAAAAGGGATTCTCACAACGGTACAAAATAAGCGAATATAAACATCCCGAAGGCTTTACGAAGTAAAACTAAATATTTCCAGTTTTAAAGCAAAACAATTCGAAACAAATCAGTAGTCACTCAAGACTTTCCTGGAAATTCTATAATCTATCTAGCGATGGTAATAGTGCAACATCAGGAGATTGGTTCACAAAACGATGAGGGCTTCTAAGGGATCTGATATCACTATATAACTAATTCTACATGCATCTTTTGCAAAAAAACCTTTCACAAGTAGGTGACTGCAAGAGGAAATTGAACAATTGCAGAGGGCAAACATCACCTGAAAAAATGACTCAAAAAAGTGTTACCGCTTAATAAGCAAGTAGTAATTAAATTCATATAAAAAAGAACGAATATACTATTGTTGTTACTACTGCATACAATAAAATTACATACTTATTTTCCCACCATTCGCCGCTATAAAATCCAACGCTTCATGCTCGTTGAGAAACTTCTTATACCTGAAAATGATTTAAATGATAACTGAAAATATCATCGGAACTTTTTTCTTGAAATGGAAATTAGTGATTCGGTCTCGTATGGCATATTGTCAGAGTCAGGATTTAATCCTGACGATAGAAAGATCGGTTCAACATAGACCCGATGCCAGTGCCGGTCACCGTCGAAGTCGAGACCTGCTTCGACGCAAACCTCTCTTTTCATAGCTCACCTTAATTTACGAAAACAATGTTTACGACTCGTTTCCGAAAGTCCGATCTTTGCTTTCGAAGTTTGCTCTCAATATAGATCAAATAATTAAAACTTAAATAATTGAGTCACAACAAACCTCGCGCCAGCAAATCCTTTCACTTGTTTTTCACATTCTGCCCATGTACGGTAAACACCTGGTTTTGTGCCTCGAGCCACCGCATAATAGGCAATCTTCATCGTCCTCTCTTGAGTGCCTAAACACTAAAAAAATTTGTTACGGCAAACCTTGTATACGGCAACGCATCGAACGCTTAAAAACACTACTGTAGAAGAGGAATCTATGAGTTCTGTGGTTCTGAGCTAAATCCAGCCTCCGGTAGCGACCGTAAACGGTACCGAACCTAAGCCATGCCGATATACGGACGGACTGAACCGGATGCCAGGATGACCAAACAAGACCGACGCTGGGCAGCTCATAGGAATCGGTCGGTTTGGCCATTGTACTTTTCCAGCATCAGTCATATTTTGCTTTGGTCTAGTCCTGCATAGTTTCGCTACCATAATTTTGAAGTGTAACTACATCCGTTACCGCTTATTTAAATCGTCGGATAGAAAAACTCATGGTCGACCTATGCATACCTCTGAGGGAATATTACTTAATTGTTCTGAAAATGTCGTACGAAGAGGTAGCTCAACTTTCGATACGATGCCTTCACAATAAATAGGGCAGAATTTGTAGGGGTACCGAAAAATCAACGAGAAATTATTCCAGTTGCTAATGTGTTTTCGTTAAATCTGCTGGCAATTGTCGAACTCAGTACACCAATATATCACATGGCGGATCTACTATATACAAATCTAAGACAGGGGATATATATTGTCAATGAAGGATTTGCATTCGAGGCATTTATGTCATTTGGAAGTGCACAATTGCAACGTCCTTTATTCTCATTTGGGTGCACTATGTAAAATATTTTGAAACGATTTCATCGCAAATTTACAATTCCCCTTTGAATTGTAAACACTGAACAAAGTAATTTTTCTCTTTTTCTTAAAAAAAAACAAACTACTCCCTATCGCAGATGATTAGGTGATGATTTTTCCATACGCCATTTCTCCATACAGTGCCCAAGCATACGGGAATCAAATGCCCGCCCTAAACAAATATGAATCAAACACATCCAACAAGTAATGTTTAGCTTCCATTAGCGCCAATAACGTTAGACACGTTGCGTAGACAGAGAGAGGCAGGAAAGTTTTAAATATACTGCTAGCACTAGGTGCTATTTGGTTGCAATACTGAACTCATCGACCCCTGCGACGAATGTGAGTTACTGCAGATATAAGATTGTCGGTACGCTTGCAGAATTGCTGCGGAATCGTAAACTGTTGGTACTGAGGCATCACAGAATTAATTGGCATTGGGAGTGTGTACAGTCAGGGCGTTGTTTGAGGTTTGACTATTCCCATGAATGAGTAGCTCAACCATGATAGGCGGCCTCGTGGACTATCATCCATGGCAACTGAAACGGGCGGATGTAAAGGAAGAAACTGATGATCAAATCATGAACCATGACCAAGGACAGTGGCATGAAGGGTATGACTGGAGAGAAGCTGGGCACAGCAAGAAATTTTGCATGTTGGTATGACTTGGCATTCTATTGCTACTGATCGAAAAACACAATAAATGCATGTCATTACCAGAAGCTTGGGCATTTCCCTGACGCACTACTGCGTGTTCGGGAATGCCTCGGGCAAAGTGCAGACAAAACAGTAACACTGCGTACTCTTCTGCGGCTTTGAGCGCACCTCGGTTCGCTGTTCGCAGTGAATGTGTCCAGCTTCCCAGCAATTGCGCCATTACATTCAAGCGTAATAACTGGGTTAGGAGGGAGGGGGGGGAGCGGCAGGATGACAAAAGAAAAAAGAAACTTGACGCTGAAGTTCTTAAGAAAATCGCATTCAAAGATACTCGAAAAAGCGTTTGTTTCAAATCGACGTCATTCAAAATCGATACCGTATTCAGTTGCAACTTGCAAATTTTGTCGAATAAAGGCACAAACTCGTTCTACGAAGACGCTATACGACGCTTGATAGGTTTGCATCTTCCGGTACCAAATTGTTAACGAAATAAGGAAAAGATGGAAACTGGAATTGGTCATTTTTGAATGTCGAAGTTGGGAATAGGCTTGTATTATTTATTCACTGTTCGTTGATACCTACAATTTTTCAATTTTTAGCGTCACATATAGTTCAAATTAAATAATTCATCGTTGTAAAGTGTTAGGCGGCTATATGTCGGCTATATTGTTTCTCAACTGATACCCTTCCTACATAACATGTACAAGGTTGTTGTGAGTATGTTTAGCACCGTTGAATATATATTCGCCTCGATCCATTTTCCTTAATCGCCTTTACATCGCTCCCCGTTTACGAAAATATTAGTGCTCGAATTGGGTGCTATATATGAGTGGAAAGCTTCAGGTCGTTTATATGTCGGCAGCATTCATCATTTTTTCATCTCTTTTTTCTATTATTTGGGGAAGGGGAAAGTTATTTATCGATGAAGTTTAAAGTAACGACTCCCGGAAAATATGCTTGGAGAGTTTCACGACCGAATTACCAATAATAACGGGATTTTGTTTTTTCTAAATATACTGCAAATAGTGCGCATGAAAGAAATTGATAGGTAGTAGCATCTCTTTTCGCTTAGTATTTCTTGTTATTTGAAGTTTTTATTGCTAAGAATATTCATTCATAGAATCCCTCATGCTTGACGAAAAGATCGCTACCGGTGGAAGATCACAGTGCTATTTAATTTCACCATTTCATTTTGAACGAGATATTCAAAGATACAAATGAAGTATGATCAATCGTCGATTAATGATTGTTCTATAATTCACGAATCGTTTTGATTTTCTTTATTGTTTTTGAAATATAGGTATTTTGCTGCTTACGGAAATGAGCAATTTAACTGGTGCTGATGTAGCGCATCATTCGAATGCCGCCAATGATGGAACAACAAACGAGCAAGCTCGTAGCCCTGCTGAATTACGGGTAGGTGATGCTTTTTTGGGTATTTTATTAGATCAGTGAGTGTTATTTAATTTCACTAAATTTTTATTGTTTTATAGGTGACAATCTAGAAGACTTTTCAGATGTGTTATTATTATCAGATGCGAATTCGGTAGGACTATCTTATATTTCTTCTGGGCTAAAAATATTCGATATTTGGAAAATGTCAAACAGTTGAGATTACTGAATGCGCAAATTATTCGGTTATTTCTTCTATAATCAGATGCTGAAGATATGAATGGTCATAGAATTTGTTCCTTTGCATATGATCACAAAGTTAAGAAACTAGGCGAAAGAAACTATTTTGGTTTTTTCGTTTATGAAACTATTCTCATTTAACTTGTACTTTTGAAAATATATCTGAAAATACAACAATGCGAAGGTATTCAAAAAGTTAAAAGCTGTAGCGGTATGTGCATCATTATTCGATTGAATATAGCACTTGTTTTGATGAGAATCTACTTGCTGAAATATGATATCAATAAAGGCATCCAGCGAGTGTAAAACCCTTTCGAAAGGGGCCACAGTCCACAATCATCTCAGACCTCTTCATAAAATTGAAAATCTTGCGGTACCATGCTTCGTTAATTGTGCGCGTTGTGCAGAATTGGTTCAATATTGGGTAGGCATAATAACAAAAGGGGATCCACGGCTAATATGGGCTGCCATGTTGAAATAAGCTCATTGAAAGCTGCGAGATTTTCGGTGGTACCGGATCAAGAAGGGGAAATTAGCTTTACACGTTAATGTACGCTAATACATTCGGCAGCATGAAAAATATCTGCTGTCACAGTGCGGTTGCATAGTTATTTGCAGAAAGCAGAAAATCCACATCACGGAGCGGCAGCACAGCAAGGAGAAGGAAGTTCTCAAAAGTCGTCTGTAACTTCGCACGGTCAAGGTACCACAGCAGTCAACAATGTTCCGTCGTCGTCGGTGAGTGCCTCACATCATTGCTAATGTTATTCAGAATAGTTTCTATACGAGGAGCTCTTTGAACTGCTTCAGAGGCACGTATACACTGCGTGATGTTTATTTTTGGTTACCCTCTTAGTGGATGGAGTAGAACATAGCCGTAACATTGAAACTCTATGTTGTGTGTGGCTTGCAGGACATTGGTGTATGAAATATAAGTCAGATGAATTACAGGTTATTATTGCTGCTGGTTTTGTTGTATTAGTTTAACCATATTATATATGGTATAAAATAAATTTCAAACTTGTTCAACTACTTTTCTTACATCTTTCTGTAGATTGACCTATAAGCAGTGTTCTCGAATGGTGATATCCCGAGGATGGAAGTCAACGGTGGGTCTATCAATTTTGCGTGCAATGAAATAACGGACTACTGAAAACATCTATAGCGCTACGCATTGGGAAATGGAAATGCATGTTTTCAAGGATGTAGAAGTGATTGTGCTAGTCGATGAAGCTGCTAATGATATAAAGAGATTGTTGTTGGAGTGTTGTTGTGTTTGGTGTCACGTATAGTTTCTATTGATTTGTCTTGTTGATTTCAAGGTTTCGAAGTGGTCTGAATATTGTTTTGAAAGAGATGTTTTTTCAACGGCAATAACTACATCTAATAGGCTCAAAACTAGCTTGGCTCTAAAATACCAGTACCATAAACTGAAACACTGTTCATGCCTGAGGTAAATGCCAAAGTTTGAGATGAATGCGCAGTGATGTGAAGCGACGATTAAGATGATTCGTGTGTATCAATGAGTTTCTTTTTAAGGCACCAAACTATGAAGTGAAATTCACACTGATTGGTCATACAAAAGCGATATCATCGGTGAAGTTCAGTGCAGATGGAACACTGTTAGCGAGTGCGAGTGCCGATAAAACAATTAAAATATGGAATACAGATGATGGTAAAATTGAAAAGACAATTTCGGGACATAAACTCGGTATATCGGATATTTGCTGGTCATCTGATCATCGACTTATTACCTCATGCTCCGATGATAAAACCCTCAAAATATGGGATGTTACTAGTGTATGTTTTGCTTCTTTTTGTTTTATTCTTTCTTTTTTCTTTTTATATTTAGGCTTCTTAGTTTGAAAGGCATAAAGAGATGCTGGAGTTTAGGAAAGATGTGATTTGCTTATTTGCTCAACTGTTCATTCATTAAAATTTGCTTCAATTATTTTAAGCGTGTTTGTAAAAGTTGGTCGAATAGATCGTTTCTAATGAGTGAAGAGTACCCATCTTTGTTTCTTTGGCTGATATCTAGAATCATCGTTGCGGCATCAGAGTCATTGATTGCAACTCCAATGGAAAATCGTTTGTCATATCTATAATTGCAGAGTGCCATATTTTTTTAATATTTAATTTCAGAGTAAATGCTTGAAAACGTTAAAAGGGCATACCAACTATGTGTTCTGTTGTAATTTCAATCCTCAATCCTCGTTGGTCGTATCAGGCTCATTTGATGAGAGTGTACGTGTTTGGGACGTCAAATCGGGCGCATGTATCAAAACTTTGCCAGCTCATTCGGATCCTGTTTCGGCAGTCTCTTTCAACAGGTGCTTTTTATATCGTATTTCTCGCATATTTTATTACTGAACTTCGAGAGAGTGAATAAAGAACGATAATACTTCTATCTTTGTGTGTCTATCAAATGATAGCCAATCACGAAATTCATCAAACGAGGCTAATTTGTTCGTATTATGTAAAATGTTGATGATCTAAAGCTGCCTATTTTCAACGGTTTGCTGCAGGGATGGAACGTTGATTTGTTCGAGCAGTTATGATGGTCTTGTACGCATCTGGGATACTGCGAATGGACAATGTGTTAAGACTCTTGTTGGTTCGTTATTTTCTTCTTTTTTTCTAATTTTTTTTTATATCAACGAAAATTAATAGTAATTCTATTATTAAATGATGAATGAAATAAGATTTCATTTGTTTAGCTGATGTTTTATAGTTAAATAAACAGTAGAGGGGTGTGCCAACAATTGTCTGGCCTATAAAAGCTGGATTCTGTCGGTACAGGCACCGTTAAGGAAGTTCGGTTGATATTTTTAGGAATATGTATTTAAGCATTAGACACTCAATATAGTTTCATATGGGAGCCTTGAGTGAAGAGGATAGGGGTGCGATCTGAGGTTATCATGATGTTTGTTCGAGGCACACATGAGGAGAACGTTGGGTAGGCGAACTTTGCATCTAGGGGGTTAGTGAACCGAGATCTCCGAGTGGAATCTCACTCCAATTTTTTTGGTCATTGATATACTCGGAGATTTATCTCGTTCATATAGCAGTGACTGTTAGTATTAGAGCGCAGTATTGATTAAACAAAGAGTGTGATATTTAGCTATATGAGGTCGTACTTTTACAGATGACGATAATCCACCGGTGTCGTTCGTGAAGTTTTCACCGAATGGAAAATACATTCTCGCAGCGACACTCGATAGGTCAGTCTTTTTGGACTACAACTACGTTTTATCATCACTTTATCTAATCCTCAGACTTAACGCAAAGAAGTTGAAGGGCATTACATCATTGCTGATCTTATTTGCCGTCGATTAGTTTATTCATCCCGAAAGCAATGGGTGGACGCAGCTATTATTGTCACTATGATTACATTAATAAGAATATTCGATCACTCAATCAAATATCACAGGAGATCACCAACACAATATTGTCAATGTCTATGTCTACTGGTGTTTTATTGCAATTCGCTTCGGCCTTTCATGAGAATATGTTTGAATAAGCGAAAGATTCTTTCAAGTAAAAATATGTCTTTGTTTTTATTAGTGGTTTTTTTTAAATAAGGTTATTTGCAGCACTCTGAAATTATGGGATTTCAATAAGGGCAAATGTCTGAAAACATATACGGGGCACAAAAACGAGAAGTACTGTATCTTCGCAAATTTTTCAGTCACCGGAGGAAAGGTTAGTGTTTTTTTTTTATTCTTCTATTTCTTAAACATTTTGAATAGCTTAGTGGGAGGTTGCCTTGAGAGCCTGCAACATCACCCAAAAAGATGCTTGGAATTATAGTCATACTTGGGAAGTTTAGAGTAGTAGCACTCAAATTATTGAAGTTCATTGCAACGCAACCTTAGTTTAATATCCGTTTTACATTCTCTCTCAAAACTCAATTTTTATGTCCCCAATAAGAAATTTAACATTTTGCAAAATCTTTTTTAGATTTTCAAGGTTGGTACAAGTTTGGGTGTATTTAATCTAATAAGTTCATTTCATTTGGAAGTAATGGGAGTGGTCCCGTGGAGCTTTAGGGAAAGAAAACGATTTCTTCTTTTCAGTGGATCGTGAGTGGTTCAGAGGATAATCGAGTGTTCATTTGGAATCTGCAGACAAAGGAAGTGGTACAGACTTTGGAGGGACATACAGGTTACTTTTTTATGTATCTTTTCGTATCTGCGCATGGCACGTTTCGTTCGGTTATGCACAATAAAATCACGTAACTTTACTTGCATTTTCAAAATTTTTCTGCTTATTTTAATGGTTTTTAATGTGTCATTAAGGCCCAAAATATTCATATAAGGGAGTGCCGTTATTGATTTAGAAACTATTTAAAGTTCTTTATCGAATGATGTTTCATTTTGGCTTTATATTTGATTTAGACTGAGTGTTTTGCGGATGGTTCGATTATAGGTTAGATGGTAAACGGCTTAATAATAGGTTGTGAAAAGGGATTATTGCTTACTTAATGAGTTTTAATTTATTGAATTGATTTTCGTTTTGTGGATGAAAATTGAGATTGTTTTAGAATAGCGCAATGATATTTGCAGATGTCGTACTATGTACCGATTGTCATCCAACACAGAATATCATCGCCTCTGCAGCACTCGAAAATGATCGTACAATTCGACTGTGGAAATCTGATTTCTGAAATTGCTATACTCCGTTATGCACCTTACTTTAAAGCACAGGTTTTTTATGTATTTTAGACGTTGTAAGTGAATTTTTATTGTTATTTCGATGCTCTATTCCACTTTAATTAATCAGAATCGGAGAATTTAAAAGCTTGCTTCATATCGGTTAGATCGCTGATATTATCACTCAGAAATATGCGTAGGTATAAATAATAGTATTTCAATGTCTCATTTTTGAATTAGAAAAAATTCTTTTATGAAACGTTTTCACTTGTAAACAGATAATTCCTTTATTATTCACTTTGAGAGTTTGTGCGACGTTTAGTTGGTACTTTTAATTAAAAGTTGAGTAGAGCACAATATAGTTTCTTATGTGCGAATGAAGTTTTCAAAACCTTTTCACATTTGCACATGTTCTATTGAGAGTGATTGTTGTACTGTAGTCGTTGCGTCGTTTTCGTTGAATACCTTATGGAAGAGAGCACTCTAGAACGATGTGGTTAAAGATGAAAAAGGAAGGGAGGGGTTCCATGTTAAAAGAAAGGTTCTAAAAGACGATGATGCTTGTTAGATATGTTATGGATTTTTGAGCACTGAGTGGGATTTGTTTAAGTAGTGACTGTGGGCAATTTTATTGGCTGAGAGCCATTATTCGGCATTACATGATGATATAAGCCTCTTGTTGTGTCTTTATTATTTTTACATTCTTCGTTGATTCTTACTTTTTTATCATTGATATCTTTTTTATACTGCGCTTATGATTTGTGAATGTTTATGACTAGATGGGTGGTAGTATTTTCATAGATGAAAATGCCTTATAAAGTACAGTTAAAGATTGGTTTGCGCGCATAAAGGAAATGGAAGGAGGAAGGAAGCGAATGCGGAGAGAGGGAGGGGGTCGAATGGTTTCTGATTTCAAGCATCATCCTTAGTGAAAGCTTTGCAAAGAAATATTGTGTGTTCATATGTATGCCGAATTTAATCCAACAAGCTTATTCAAGTGGTGCATGATTTTTGAAAGTTTTCCTTGTGAAGACTTTCATGTGTCACTCAGTAAAGCTCTTTTAGCATTTCCGGTCATCCAACCTATAATGTTTTTTTTATTCCTTTTTTTTGAAGTTTTTCCCACAATAATTTATGATTTTCCACCCTTTGCGTCTCCTGCAGTTTCATAAACTTGCAACTATGAAAATTCTTTTGGGCAGATGGATATGCTCGCTTCACTTCTCTATCTATCGCTGTCTCTATGTGTTATGTGCATCAATATTGTAGCAATGTTGATTTATACTCACATATTCCCTTCAGTTGAAAGGAAAGATTGTGATGGCATCTTTGAGGCAAATCGTTTCTTGAGGTATTTGTACCGCAATTGCCGCAATGCTGTTATCGATAGTCATTGTTATTTTTTATTCATTCATTCATTTTCAATTCGACACTCGTTTATTTATAGGTCGTTAAGCGCACTTTTCATATGTTTATTAAGAGGGAGAAAATATTTGTCTTCGATCTATCGGTATGTGGATCGATTTTTTTGTATTGATCTCTTTTGTATTCGTTTCATTATGAGAGATTTATGGATGCTTAACTCGTTGAAATTACTTGCTCGTTATCGATACTAATTAAAGTGGTACTAACTAAAAGAAAAGAACTTTGCAATCGTTGAGAAGTAGTTACGGTCTTTGTTAGTTAATCATTCTTGTAAATTTCAGTACATATCGATCGGGAGCAATTTTTTGTCAAAAATGGTCAACTGATTTCTTTATGGATGGAATGGAATGGAGGGGGATTAGTTGGCATGATTGCCGCGGACGCTACTCAGCAAAGATAAAACATCGCAACCCTGATTCCCTTAAGACAATGCACACAAGTTGAGTTGCCGTCAAGCGAAGTTCGGGCATTTCCTCGTTGTGTGCTTGGAACTAGTGCTTAAGGCTTTCAGAGTTTATTGGGCGACCTTCAAGTTTTGGGGAAGGAAATCTGATGGTTTCGTTGACTCATCGTCGCAATTATTGATTTGTCACTGTTTTATGCGATTGATGAATAAAAGTGCTTTTTCGGTATAAATGAGTCGCAGATAGCAGCATCACAACGTTATTTCTTCTGATGCATTATTAAAGACCACCGAATTTCTAAAAGAAAAGAGTAGCTGATACGTTTGAGTTATAATGCTTTTGCGCTGAAATTTTCATAGATGAAGCCGTCACGCGAGGCAACTTTGAGTTTTTGGTGACGACTTTTCATTCACCGTGGTTGGTGCCACGTCTGATTCCCCAACTAGGGTGTGGATGGATGTCAGCCGACAAAACTGCATCATCTCCCCATGTGGTATATTTCTGCCCTAGCCAACATACAAATGAGCACAGACACACATACACACAAACAAATTGTGTGATTCATTGCTTATTTGAAAAAGTCGATGAAATAAAACAAGAAACGATAAAACCTCTGCGAAACTCGATCCAAATTTACCTTCATACTCCTGATCCTTACTGTTCTGTCCCCTTTTATTTTATATTCAATGTATTGGTCTTCATCTGGCACACTGAAAAAAATCAAACAGCCATAATATATGTGGTTTAAAAGCAATCCGCTTGCGATATACTTCATATACGATAGATATATAAACTTATACTACTTGAAATAAAAGCAATGAAATACACAAGATCATGCAATAATAATAACGTCACCAACATAGCCGATTCAATAACAATTCATAGAGTCCATTCTATATATTCAGTGCTTTTGAGGAGTGAATGCAAAGCAGAGTCATAGTGGACGATTACAAATGAATAGAAGACGATGTGCAGCGAACAATAGACAATTGGCTATTACATACCCAATAATGACCATCTGGAGTGCAAGTAACATAGAAGAGGAGTAATGATGCATTGAAGTGATAATTTGTTCTAAGTAGCTTTCTATATAATGAAGGGGATAGTATGATCGCCATTTAATCATCACTAAAATTGGTTTCCCTAATGAACATGGACGAAGAAATCACTAAAACTTCAAGTATCACCTCAATAGATAACAATGTAAGATTCATATATATCCTAAATGATTGCTGTAACGGGCCATCCTGCAGCGATGTTCTACAAATCGTTGTGAAAGATAATGGCCGTCGAAATGCGAAAAACAGACGAAGGGAGAGGAATATATTTTGAGAAATATAGCCGATATTATATGAGAGAATGAATCGTCAATGTTGAAACCACGATGAATGCTATTTATTTGCATTAAGCGTCAAGATGAAATATTTCTATAAAAAATGCGATGAAATCGTTTCGAAATATTTCATATAATGCAGGAAATTTCCACAAATCTAACGCTTATTTTTTATTTGAAAAATCACTGCAAAATTATTTATCAATAATAAAAAAAAATGCAAAGATGACCACTATCCTCATTTTCAGTAACTAAACTCATCATGGCGAAGCATTAACCTTTCCCCTCCTCGTGTCCTCCTTCCTCCCTCCATCTTGCCTTCTCCTCTCGTTCCAGCACTCCAGTCGATAGATTTAAGAATAGTGAAAACATTACATCTTTACATAATGGGATATTAACCGCGCAATAAATCCAAGAACATAGATAAGCTATCATTGCTTTGATCGCATACAATATCTTTTGAGCCAAATAAAACAATTCAAACCATCAGATTGTCTTAAACATAGAAAGATCCAAAAAAAACATCAATACGCAATACTGGCAACGACTAGGTAGCCATATCTGTTTTTACTATCCCAGATTTTTTCGGATTTTTTTTCTTTTTTGATTTATTAGAGCATTAACGGTGATACTTCAGCATTAGGCACGAAAACATACAAAATACCCACCATATGCTATCAATCAGTGACTTCAAACGCTCGTAATTTGCGATAATCATGCTTTAACCGAGCTGTCCTTTTTTCTGAGAAAATATTCGGCGCCAGATGAGGATGGTATCTAGTACAACTTCCTGCCACGTCAAAGCGTATTTCTTACCTTCTAATAGCAGCAAAAAGATGAATTTAAACAAGACATTTTACAAAGACGACAAATTGGACCGTTGAAACAGATTTGCCGAAACCATCTAAGTACCAAAGAAAATTCAATAATGAATATTCCCATTTTTATCGAGTCGAAAGTCGAGTGTGCGAGCTCAACCATCAGAAATGAGATAATTAGAAATGATTAAGCAAATCGCATGCATCAAATAAATATTAGTGGCGAGTCAATAATACCCAATCGTTTATATTACCACCTCTTCGGTTTTCCATTCAACTTTTTACCATTCACTTTAAATATTAAATGTCCCATTTCGAAAACTAATTATAAACTCAACTTTTACAGTTATAAAATATTTTAAAATAAACATGAAACAAAATGAAAAATGAAAATACCGGTAAAGAAAATTTCTCAGACAGTAGTTAACAATGAATTATATTGGCAGCTCAACTAGCATAATTGCCCGTCGAGACAAAAATAATAATAATAATAATAAAGAATAGAAATTAATCGAATAAAAAAACGAGAAGTAATCAAGAAGAGTCGATTAGACGACAACTCATTAAAATAAGATAAAAAAGCTCCTTTTAGCGATCATTCAGCGACATCCGTCCGTCAGCGTCATACTCAAATATATTTCCTTATAATTGAACATCTCATAGCAATTATACGTCTAAGAGAGAATAAAGATTGGCGATGCACTCAAAATTCGAACGTTTCGTTCGGAATATTTTGGTTACCTATATCAAATCAGTTATCAGCTTACCATTCTAATCACATAGAAATAGTCAAATTCTATTGGCACTGCAATCATCGGCAGCTGTCGCGAAAAAAAAAACGAGATGAAGCATTGAAACTCATAGCTTGAGCGCGAAAACAATTAAACAGGATCATAAGAATAGAGAATGGATGAGCAGATGTAAAATTTTCACTGATCATACCGTAACGCTCTACATGCGCAAAAGGTCAAAGGTCATCGACAGACAATTTCTTTTCATTCATTATCGCTTTAAAAAATTCATATAAATGTGCACAGATGCATCTACCTGGCTTGTGGAAGCAAAAATTCAAAACCATCAACTAATAAAATATTTACAAAAAACCGCAAGATGAAAAAGCATCTGCTCGTCTGAAGAAAAAAAGAAGCGCTTATAAAACAATCATTGATCGGGATACCATTTGCATTGAAGGTAAGAGGTGGGCACAAAGCCCTCCCTTCCCGATGAAATGTGCCTTACGCGGGTCCACCCATCGCCCTCGTCCTTCTCGATCAGCACCATTTCATCTCCTTCATTCATTGCCATTGTGCCTTCGCTGCCACCCTCGAATGGGTACAACGCCGTACATGTACCCAAAGCTGGCATATCGCATTCCTCATACACTTCATTTTTCTCGACCACTGGCGCCGCTGCAATATCTCTCTTTATACATGACAGCTTTAAATCTTGCATAAAAACATGGGGGATGGAACTGCGTAAGGGGTTTTTGACTCGACGCCGTCTTCGACAACGTTTTCCATATGCAACAATAACGGTCTTTTGGTGACCACCATAGTAAGACTTTAGGAATGAGTGCAGGTCAGTAAAATAGTACTAAAATATATGGAATTTTCAAGGTTTAACAATGTGCTCAAAAACGGCACAGTGAGAAACTTTACGACAACTTTGAAAGGGAAAAAGGTGAACAAAGACTTGCACAACACAATCACCATTCCCCACCCTCTTTCTATCCCCTCCTCATCACTTTTTTCTCACAATCTGTTCAAGCCACCTCATTATCGTACAACTTTCGTTTACGCACTACGACGTAGAAGAGTGAATACCGTTTCACTGCTATAGTATTTGGGATTTAGTGGCAACCGCAATCTAAGAAAGGTATGCAGAAGATAAATTTACAGCTCCAAATAACAACAACAACAACAACTTTTATAACACCTGAAAACAACCAACACCCATCCCAAGACCAATCCTTTAAAATTTCCTAACATCCCTAAGGATTTCTACAAAATTCCAACGAAGGTCGACAACAGAACATCAGAAGAAACCTTTAGTGTTACGAGCGGGCGACTTCTGATGTGTAGACAGAGCTGATGAGCCTTCAGAAGAGAGCGACTCTTCAGAATATGAAGCACGATGATTTGGCGCAGCCGATGCAGGAGTATCGCATTGACGAGGTGAAGCTTGTGAGGGTGTACTTACTCCTGATTGCGATGGTGGAGGTGGGCGTGCCGGTGGCTCTGATCTGAATATGAAACATTTATTCCACACTCTATCCGCAATTATTTATTTCAACTTAGCGCATTATCTACTTGCACAATATAAAAAGAACATTTCATTTAAATAGTTTTTCCTTACTTTATATATTTTCAGCATCATCAAATTTGTCACCATACTCATCCTATCTCTTATTTTATATCACCGTTTCAAAGAAAGTTAGACTTGCGCTAAAGAGGAACTCTATACCAATCATAATATTCTGTTAATAATGCGTTGAACATTCTACAGCGTTTCTGCAACTGATAAAAAAAGTGTGTTCACGATCGAGTTAACCCCGAAAAAGCTTATGAACCTTTTTGACACTGTCCATGAACCATTCATATAAATAAATGGCAAAAGATATCTCATAAAATGCTTTCTATGCTTTCCATTTTATCGCCAGTCTTGAATGCGGTGTTTTTTCCTTACATTGGCACCTTATTGAAGGCAAAATTCATCCCTCATTAAAATTCAATCGGGATGAACGCCCTTCCAAGCAACTTTTAGAATATAAAAACAACAAGGAATGCAACTTACCCAACATTAATTGGAACATTAAGTTCTGCTTGTGCTTCGACGAGCAACGCCTAAAATTTAAAAAACAAACAAATCATCAACTGCAAAAAACATGCGAGAAATATATTTGCATCATACGAAACAAGTTTGCATCATACAAAACATTGCAGAAACAATGTCGTATCGCTGTGAAAGTGATGAATACTGTGCGTTTCAATAAGACTACCCATCAAATAATATCGACGAAGAATCTGTGAAACAAACCCAGCATAAAGCTGGTGTCACATTGCAACAAGGAATTTCCTCACAATAGTACTTCAAACGTACATAAATATTTCCGCTTATCGATTATCAAAGAGATTTAATCCATCAATTCATAGAGTGTCAACTGAGAAACGGGAATTTTGCACGAGAATAAAAAGACTTGCACTAATAAAAAAATTAAAAGCAATCGATGTGTTCACGTTCAACTCAATGATCGAATTACCTTATATTTAGAAAGTTGTTGATTGAGTGTTTCGATCTTCTTCTTATAAATCGCCAGCTCTGAATCAACGTCACTTGCGTTGCCCAGCTTGGGGTTGTCCCTTCAAATTCATCAATCATCAGTAAACCCCCATTGAGTTAGTCCCTTTGCTCATCTCCGTTAAATACTTCTGTATTCATTAGAACTAAAGGTCTTGCTCTGCCGCTTCATTTCAGGCACATTCACAAGCGCATTACATAAAAACAACTCACGATCACAGCTTAAATCATCCGTCCTCCGTTAGCTGTTAAAGCAAATCATCAAAAAAAACTAAGAACTCTCACCATTCACCTTCTTCCGAAACGGTGAACTCCCTTTCGGTCGAAAGCAGTGCGACTACAACCTTCATTCATCTGAAGTTCTGGATTAACTCAACTACTCAGATCATCACGTAGAAAAGATCAAAATCGGTGATTTCGACACACACTACATCTATATCTCTCCCTCTTTGTCACATTCAATTTGCTGATTATTTCCAGCCTTTTTTTGTTTCGAATTGATTGAAGCAAACTGCCCTTGACTACCTAAAGGCGAAATTCAATGAAAGAGAGATCGAATCTCAAGCAGAACACTTTTAAGAGGCTTATAATTAATAACAACAAAATATTTTAAGCGCTCCCATATAATATGGGATCAGCCTCTCCCAACAAAACATTTCGACTTATGTATCTCCATATTAGCATGGTTCCGTCCTTGATGCGCCTAAATATGACATATGTAAACATGACCCAGCATCCGTTTGGGTCAAATGCGTTCACGTTCCACTGCGATCGCACGAACCCGGACGACCCTCGCCACCCAGTGTTTATTCAAGCTGCGACCTAGCAGTTAACTTTTTTTCAAAGTCGAGTTGAGCCGCGATCATACCTTACCCATTATCACTCGTCATTCGCTATAGCCTCTTTCAGAACAACACGAACAGCTTCAATATGCAAAATGTTCATCCATTTAAAGCTATTTTGTAGATTCAAAGAAGAGTACAAGTTCATGTTCAAATATGCTGCATACGCGTTCAATAATCTCAAGGGTAAAGAAGTAGCATAAGTTTTGTAATATCAGACGAGAAGATAACAAATTCCGAAAGATAAAGATCGAGAAATGCAATTACCGCATCATACCCATTTTCAACATTGATTACTGCCATCCATCTTAGTCGCATTTTATCAAATCCCTTCTCCTTTAATGTCGAAAAATAAGGATAACTCCTTATTAAAATGAATGATTATAAATACACATTAAAGTTGCACACTAAACTAGAGTTCCTCAAGATGGGCATAAGAAATACATTCGTTGTATGGAAGAAGTATACTGAAACAACAAAAATAAAGCGACTTACTTATAAACGTTGTAGAGTTTCGATGCGCCATCGCGGCTTTGTTCGTTCTTTGCAATCTCTTTTTCAATTAGCTCAATTTCATGTTGCAATCGGCGACACCTTTGTTGAGGTGGATATGAACGAAAATCAGTACCATCCTGCAAATAAGTTCAATACAAAGGCAATCTAGCTGAAACAAAACACAAGAAATACCAGTGGCAATGAACATCACAGACCTCAAACACAAACATCTTCGCCAACTGTCCACTCCATCTACTTATTACCTTTCAAAATTCTCATATTTCATCAAAACACATGCAATGCTTTTTAAGTTCTCTAACGAAATAACTCCTCATAGTTAATGCTCAACGGTTCTCTCTCAAACCGCTATAATAAGGATCAATATACCCATTTCAATCGTTGACTATGATAACAAGTCTATTCGAATTCTCCTAAATAAATACGCATTCAGTCGTAAAAAGAAATTTCCCATCCCAGCTTCTACACTATTTTCAAGCGATATAGATTTTACTATCGAAAATTAACTTCCATAAGAATGTAACAGAATCAGTCCCCTCTAACATTTTTACATTAGAAGATGCATATATATATATATATATATATATATATATATATATATATATATATATATATATATATATATATATATAAAATTAATTAAAATTAAAATGAAGAAGTAAGCATAAGAATTAGAAAAACAATAACCTTTCGTTGATGAGAGCTACCCTTGAACAATCCCATACTCGGTTTCCGATTGACACGAACGGTTGTTCCGTTCTTAGTGGTTCTTTTGATGGTATCACTACTACTCGCCCCATCTGCAGTCACAATAGCTGAGGGCGGCCCTAGATCTTCGAATGGGTATGGCTGTGGGTGAGCATAGCCTGATCTGCAAGACATTTGCAAAGTTAATAATCAGCATTTTGCTTCATACGAATATCTGGCGTATTTACGCCTCATTTTTTGACTTATCTTTCTAACAACAATAAATATAAATGTCTAGGAAACCATATTCAACAACACCTTCCCACGACGAAAAATCTCTTTAAAATCCTTCACTAATTGCCTCTTGATACCAGAAATTGTATACCGAGATGATTAAGACAATGCTTTGCGTAAATGCCATACATGGGTCAACTTAAGCATTCTTCTTGAGTCACAACTGATGAGGAGCCTACTATCGAAAAAATGATTTAAACAATAACCCTCACTTTTGGGTAACTCATTTGAACTGCAGTAACAACTACATTAAGTTATCCACCAGTAATTGCGGTTAGATTTAGCCGTTGCCAAATTTAAGAAAGATAACAAACGAAGGCATCAACAATCGTTGAAGACGCACCTAAACTGCTCGACAACAGTGGTCGAATCAGAAGACGGCGAAATGAGGCGTGCAGCGTTACTCATATCCTCATAGCAACGTTGCATTATTGACATCACCTTTGTTTCCGCTTCGATACTTTGCAGCATTATAGCACGTGTTTCACTTATCCTTTCCTCATCCATTGCACGCAATTTCTGAATTTTCAAAGAAAAATGATTTAAAAGTGCCTGGCAAGGGAATGATTTTTAGCCGAGGAAGTAACATCAGTAACAGAACGTATGAAAAGAAGAAAAGGACGAAAGGGTGGAAAAGGATGATGACATAATTCGATAAAAACATAAGTCTTTCACATTTGATGCATAAGCGAATAGGTTTTAGCTTACCTCCCTTATTCATGCACTTTTTTCATCACTAGATTTGGGACAATGAGTGATAACGCTATATAATGAGATTATACGGGGGAGGGGGGGGGGAACATGTCTCCTTAACTGCCTTTATCGATAACCAATACAGAATTGACCGCATCTCCCCCTACCAAAAGTCAGACTAGCAGATCGACTGCTTTTTCCTGCACAGCCAAGTGCATATTTTTTGCATCCAGCAGGATTGCAAAACACTTTCAAATAGCTGCTTGCAGACTTTTGCTTTTGATCTCAAATCATAATGCCTACATAAAGCACTGTGTTAAGCGTTAGAACGATGTAGGGGTTGAGCAACAGGGGGAGACGGGGGGAAGGACCAATTACCCCGGGAAAATAACAAAGGAAGAAGAATGACTTAAATGGGAGTTAAATCGTCTCTCTCTGTATGAACGAATAAAGGGAGTGAAGGGAACAAGGGAGGGAAGAGGGGATGGAAGAAAGGAAGGCGAGGAGATAGATAGGGCAACAAAGGGTTTTTAGTATTCCAATTCATAAAATAGCGCTTACAAAAAGATTTAATAAACGGTCCCTCTGAAGGGATTTATTCGATAAAACAAAAATCAAAAACACTAATGAATACCTCGAGTATCTGTGGCAATAATTGGTTATAGTGTTGATGTTGTTGTTGATTGGCAGCTTGCAATGCATGTGCATAGTTCTGTTTCGCATCTTCACACACCTGTGTCCTCTGAAGGGCGTTGTTTTTCGCCTTTTCTAAATCTGCTCGTGATAGATCCATATTCTTCTCTGCTTTGTCATACTTCAGATGTGCCGTCTCTGCATCTTTGAACGCTTTCCTGCAAGTTCCTTTCTTTCTACAGCTGCCATTTACCTTTCATTGCAAAACGCTTTCGTTTCCTTCTACCATCGAACTGAGGATTATACATTAATATCAACCTATGATATATTTAGAGGAAACAATATGAATGAATGCTGAAATATTGTCAGTGTCTACAGACGTATCCGAATCTGCCAAATTTCTATCTATGACTTTTACCGATTTGAAATGTGTATTAAGCCGCAACCCTTTTATTAGATAAATAATGAATCGTTCACCTATCCGACCTTCTTTGTACCGTTCCAAAAGTAGAAAATCACAAGTCTGTACTAAAATAAAAATAATTTTTGAGAGGAATGAGTGATTTTTAAGCATTAACACCCCGATTATCTTCATACTTTCATAAATAATTTAATGTGCCAACTAGTATGCGAACAGAATTCCCCCTCCCTTCTCCGTAACCATCGTCTTCCTACTCCATATAAATTCTTCAAAAACTAATCCATCGATCCTGAATAAATAAAACTTACACATAGCTCTTCTGATATTTAATCATATTATCGACTGCTGAATTCAAAGAACCCTGCACGGTATGCAACTCGTTTAGCTGATTCTTGCGGATGGCACGCAATGCCGCACATTTGCTCATCACTGCAGGATAGATATCCCTGCGAAGACCCTCAGCAACTACCTAAAATATCATTTTCAATATCACACACGCCTGATATAATCTACATGAACCAAAAGCATTAACCCTTCTCTCACAGTTTTCCCAATTAAGTGGGAAGACATAAACTCTTCCCTTAATTAATTTCAGATATAAGCTTTATTCTCATCACAACGAATTCCCTATCGTTCGTTCTTATTTCTTCATATCCCCAAGCAACAGTAAACATTTGCGAGTCGACATAACCGTAGATATTAAGCATGGTACTAATAACAGCAGCAAACTATGAATATATTATTTCGCACATCGTTAAACTAGTAGCCTTACGTTAAACTTTATCGATGTCTAATTGTATTTGAAAAATTCGTGAGATTTAATTACGCTATGTGACAGCACTGTTTTCACATCTCATTACGCTATATGCTCCACGATCCACCTCTCACAAAGCGGAAGTATGTCCACATGAATGACTTTTAAAGGATAAACTTATAACAATCATCTATCTATCAAACTGGTCCCCTACTCAAGATTTTATATAATCCTTTCAGGAAGGAATTTTCAAGACGTGAGTGCTTCTACACATTTTCTTGAAAGGGATCAGCGGATCATGAAGCACTGCTCCTCCACGCCCTTGATACAAATGTTTCTACAAGCTTCAATGAAGGACGAAAAGAAAACCTCATGTTGTCCAGCGAGGCTCTCCAGCTCCCTTAGGATTGTATAGAACGAGCTCACGTAGGTGAAGGACTTCGCCATATCATCCTCTTCCTTCTTCTTGCTTAGATTTCTCTTTGCCAATGCTCTGCAATAACTGCCTCAATTTAATAATGCCATTTGAATATCAGGGACAGTCGAAAACCTTATGTCCCCATGGAACCATGTAATAAAAACAATAAAATAAGCCAAGCCACCTTGTACGTTCCTTGGAAACAAACGGATAAAACATTATATAGAAGGTTGGGAAATATGAGTTTTACATACATAACCGTAAAATTGCCATCCGCGATATATTCGGATGAATTTCCTTGACTGGAACCTCTGTAAATTTGCTTACGAAATAGGTCAAAGTGAACGCACGGTACATAAATAACGATATGGTTCAGGTTCAGGATACTCTCCTTCTCAAGACCTCTCGAACAAACGTTCAGGACATCTTCACGACCCATCGTTCAAAACACCATCTTCTGCTTCCCTCCTCCTTCTTAGAATTGTTGGTGCGCTTTGTTTAAATAATGCAAATCATCCTGTTTAAAAACCAATTTTTTGAACTCCAATTTAGCAAAAAATATATTTTCTGAACATAAAATTTTATGGCGTTCAGCTTTCGATCCTATGTCATTCTGTTTCGGTCAATTTTCATGCGTTTTGACAATTTTGCAAAGATTATTTCGATGTATACACGTGTCTATCAGTCCAATCCGAAAGCATCACAACAACAGTCGGGAGACTTAATAGCTAAAGTGTACTCTTGTATCACCTTACATGCTGATTCATCATTTTCGATGAGAATTATGCAGACCTAAAATTTGTATGTATTCTGCACCGGTAGAAACGTGAAAAGCTTGTTAGATCAAATTAGAGTTCCGATCAAGTAAATTACGAAAATATTATCCCAAACATTTTTTACTGATTGGAAGAATAGAAAAGTGGATGGGCAAATGAGTGGAAAACAAAAGTGCACAATACGGCGATTCCCCTCGAAAGCTCCTTCATCTGTTTCTTTTAGTGCTGATATTTATCTCTTTATTGCACTCATTTTCATGCCTACTTGTTGAGAATTTCGAAAAAAAAAAATTGAACTCTCATATTAACCGCTGTGAATAGGAATATCATCACTAACATATTTATGAACTATTTCTATAACGAAAGCACTAAGGCAAATCATTAAATGATGCTTGCTGATCTCATTCCCGTCTTTATTTTCGCCAAAAAGGCTTTCTGAAATCATAAAAAGAAATATAAAGAAATTATTTAACGATGCGTTAAAATATGAAAGCTTATTTATAATATTGCACAGATGAAAAAAAAAAAAAATTCAGCTGCCTCTGTCATTGTGCGCCGATGTGCTGATCTCTGTGCAATGTGATTTTGTGACGTATATAAATTCACTCTTCGGTGACAATGTAGAATCAACAAGCACGTGTAAATAAAACACTTTAGGTATAAAATGTTCCATCTACTTGCTGCTTTTAAGCTGTACGAGTGCGTTTCAAAGCTTTATGCGCTTTGTATTATCAAAGAAGTGTACATAAACGATGAATGCGCAAAACTCATACGCATATTTACACAAATGGGATTATATGGCAGTACATCCAGATTAGAGCACTAACACTCCTCTAGCGAACTCTATTCCATTCTCTATCAGTAGTGTAGTAATATTCGTCTAATTTGCTCTACTCTAATCATTTTCTACTTTATAACACCATTACATTGTGCAATATTCTAAAACTGTTGTAACGCAAACGATTTAACGAGATGCAGTAGAGAAATTTGATCGACTCTATGAAACTTAAAAAATGCACTACAATATTTACCTTAATTTAGCGGCGTATTCGTCTTCGATCACGGCACGCTCTTTAAGAAATGCGCCGAACCTCTCTAGGTGTTCGATTCCTTTCTGTGTATGTAAACCAACCCCATCAATCTGATCCTGAAATCGATCTCAATTCATCATCTGTAATAAACACACCTCAACAACATTTACCACCTATACTATTTATCCCACCATCGCTGCATCTATAGGATAACATAAATAAATCCCAACACCTACCATCACAATCGATCTTGCAGTTTTCTTCTCGTTCAAGGTACTATCAACCAATTTGCAGCGATAAATCAAAGGCATGAAGAAAATTTAGAAAACTCGTAAATGTAATCGCAAAATTTACAATCTACGATTGTTGCAAAATTTATTCAGATCGAGAAGGCACGCAACGGTTCCATTATTCGAGTGTGAAATATGCAAGTCAAAGCAAAATAAAATCGCCCATTCGTCATCATAGGTGTAACGCAACAGATCACATAAAGAGAATGCCTTCCAGAAGAAAAATTTCATCCCAATGGAAAAAAGAAAAAAATATATTTCAACGATCCATCGTAAAGAATTTTGAAAATTAATAGAATCTCCGTCAGCGATCATAACGTTAGTGCTGCCCACTCGTTTTCCCTCGAATATGATAAACCTCACCGGAACACCTTCGATGACATCCTGCAGGCGAACCTCCGAAAACATCCTCCCTCAAGCCATCAGCAAGACTTCACCCCTCATGTCTGTGGCAATATTCCCAGCAAATCTTCCACAACCCTTCCCCTCACGTCTCCAGCACCGAATGCGATTACAGAAAGAAACTTCAAACAATAGTTGAAGAAATGTAACGTTCGATGCAAAATGATAAATCATTAAAGCGGATACTGTTAGCTAAATGAGACAGTGATGCACCACAACACAACCAATTAGTGTTCATAAAGAATTTCTATACAAAAAAAAATATATATCCAACAATTAGAAATTTGAAAATTATACGAAAATTTTTAATTTAAGATTCGAGAATCCGAAAATTTATTCCATTTCATTGGGCAAGAGACGGAAATTTTCTTCTAAAAACTTCTTTAGTGACGATCTCTTCGCAGAAATTGACAAACGATCATCCACGAAGCTCATGAAATGAGACGACAAGATGACAAACACCCGAGGCGTTCGCAACAGTCATAAGAAATGGCATGCTTACGGCTACTCTATATTATATACGCAACAAATCTCTGCATAAAAAAAGCCTATTACTACCGTTAAAGATACAACGGATAAATCATTTCACAAGATAGTGAGTGTCCAAAAAAAAATAAACCCCACCTATCTCTTTTTGCCTTTCCCTCCCTCCTCTCCATTACAATACTAATAAAATCCCCCCCTCCTACAATAGATTAAGAGACCTTTATTGCCTCCGCTTCACTGAGGTACTAATAAAATTTCCCTAGATTAGATTAAGGCCCAGTTACGAGTTTTTGTTTAAAAATATAATGACGAAAACAATCAGCACAAAGAGAATGGGCAATTTACATCGAAGCAAGTGTAGGGCACATTAGAGCTGTTGCCTATAAAGGACGCTTGCAGTGCGGCAGATCCTGACTCAATACTCGATAACGCTTTGCTGTGGAGTCGAATAACCTGCTCAAACATTCTAAACGACTCCGCAATCGATAAATCCAGAATGCTAATGGAGACGGCAGGCTTTATTCAGCGAGATTAGAATCTCCAATAACTCCAATTCCACTGCAAGCACAATTCGCTGAAGTAGATAGAACCTCCAAATGCAGAACTGAAAAACTCGAGCTCCACTACAACAGCGAACTTTTAGTTAGCTGTGTTTGAATAAGAATTTATCGTTGCAGAATAAACAAAGCAGAACATCGAGAATCATCGAGAATCAAGGCGAAAGGCTGCGCTATACAAAACTCTGGTCTCGAACTACCAGAAACTCAGGCTTAGAATGAGCACTTAACTGTGTACGACAAGCAGCATAGAAGATCGTCACAGCATCCGACTGAAAGTAGTGACAGCAGAAGAATCAGCAATATTATGCAGAGGAGGATGACATGGTCCACGATAATCTACCGAAAACAAGAAACGGTGGTAGAATTCTCGCGAAAAGCAGCAGTCTTCTAATAGACGAGAAAGCCGCTTTTCGGCACTGATGAACCACCAGCTGGCTGCAAATAGCAACGAAGTCAAAAAATAGTGACAGCCGCCGAGTGAATCGAGCCCTCTCTGTACGATGCACCCTCAGCAAGAGGCAAATGAGCACAGCGCTGCGTCGACTTACTGGAAATGCACCAAGCACATAACGCTACATTCCAGCTCTACGGTGTGCAATTCTTTGCACAATGGAGCATTCACTCGCCACACCGAGCACTCCCGATAATGCACCGCATCCTAGACATGACATTCAGCCAGTCAGCAATCTACATCTCCAGTTTTAGTTAGCGGCTTAAACCCCTCAAAGTTTTCATTTTCAAGTTGCTTTAATCTTACTTTAACTTTCGAACTGCGGAATATTTTCAAATTCACAGTTACCAAAGTTGCTTGGAAAAAGGTTTTTTTTAGATGGGACAGAATGGAATTAAATAATTTAATGGAATGGAATCCCACTTAGAATGGATAATTTTGCTTATAAAAGCTGCATAACTGTTAAATCTTTTTAATTGCGATCAAATGAAGTAAAATTAGAGAATTTTTTACACCAAAGAATAAAAAGTGACGAAAACAAATTAATGCCTATCCATTTATGAAATCGACTGATATAACAAAAAGAAGCCAAAATTGGCAATTTCCAAAACGCCAAACGCAATACTTGCACATACTATCAATTTTCAAATGTAATCAGCAAATGGCTTAAAATTGTAATTCCATAACATCCCATTTACAGACCCCAAATTGTACTACTGTGAAATATTGTTTAAGGGAACAAAATCTATAGCTCTACTAATTTATCGTTCGAGAAACTAAGAGCTACTGTGAACGTGTTGTGTACCTCTCCTATTCTCTTTTTAGATCATTCTTCCGCAATATGCAAATAAATATTTCATCATATATTTCCAGACGACTGCACTTAAGTGGTTATTGAGGTGTAGAATAATAGAATATTGTTGAATGGTGTTAATGAAAGTTCAATATTGCATTGTAAACTATATGCAAATTTCACATTCTTAAACAACGGCATATCTGCACTAAGAAGTGACAAGCAAAATTCTAGAGGCACAACAAAATGAAACTCACTGAAGATGCACGACGATTTCTCTACGAACAAAAAAGCGTAGCAAACAATAAGATCATTCCAAATAAGGAAGAATAGTTGAACAAGTGCAATCGAAAAGTCCCTATTAGCTTGCGGATCGGCGTGCACAATAAACGCAAACACGCTATAGCAACTACTCTATCACCGATAGTTTACCTGGTGACTAATACCGAAATGGATTTAAGGAGGGATATTTTTGGTTATTACTGCAAACTTGCACTTGAAGAAATTCATTATAGAACTATCAGTATGCCCATTTATATACTCCAACCCCTCGATAGAAACGTTGATTGAGAATCGACTTTCGTTATAGAAAACAATTTTTTTTTTCAATAGTTTCCGGCACTTGTAAGTGTAAAACGTGAACGACAATTGTTAATTAATGTGAGTTGTTCAACTGTTTAACTTAGACACAATCACCACAAAATCCTTGCAGAAAAAAAAAAGAGAGAGATGAAAAAAACAACTCGAGAGAAGAAAGAAAAAAAAACCTTTGAAGAGATTAGAAGTTTTAACTTACCCAAAGATCGGACCAATTCGTCGTTGCGGAAACGCTCATCGTCGATTCGCACAGCCCTTTCGCCCATCAAATGTGTCAAAACCTTGAAAATCACATCTCTACATTATTCAATTCAATTCGAAATATAAAAACGTCACAATGATATGACGTCATAATAGCAACAAGAAATGTCACCAAAACAATACAACCATCATTGAACCTACTAGTAATTGACTGTAAATATAATAGCATCCAAGAAAATCATTACATAACTTGGAAGAAAAACGAGAACTTATGCAATGAAATGCTTATAAAGTTCAGCTCCTCTTCCCAAGCAAATAAAGCAAATAAAACCTATGTCATTATAGCTGACATGATAACTTCTGAATTTCGACCAATTAAGCGAAGTACATATACGTTTATGCATACATGTGTATAGTGTACATGTATACTATACATATATACGCAGAAATTGGCGCATATGTCCATGTATGCATATATATCTCAATGATCAAATTGCTAATAATCCATTCCCTTACAAATTGCAAAGATTTTTGACAAAGTGGATTATGAATGAGATGGGAAAAAAATTGGGAAAATGACCGACCTATGCTATAGATTAGAGTTATCCAAGTCCCCGTCATCTGTAATTATGCAAAAAAAAAGTAATTTTTTTGCTTTTATTAGCATATAAGATAGGCTCTCGTCTATTACTCTAAACAACAAAGAGCCCAAGCTAAGTTTATTCCCAATGGCGATCCAAGATCGGATTTAACTGCGACGGAAGAATGGTGAGCTCAGTTTGATGGATAATCTCAACGAATGAATTTGTTTCCTTTAATCACATCTTGTCCACTATCTTTTAAAAACATCTCAGTATTATTTACTACAGAATTACAATAAAACAACTAGATGACTAAATTTCGAGGATCCCAAAACGTGTTATATGCAAATGAGATACCAATTCAGGAGTAATAATGGCCTATAAGGAAAGATGTATACGAGCATTTTATGACATATAACGTTAGTATTTATATCGATGAAGATGTGCCTACTCCTCTTGCCCCCCTCCCCTCCTCACCCCAATCCAACATTTATATCGATTCTATTAAGCAATATTTTGGTGAAACAATTTGCAATCGCTGTTAAATCAGTAAGATTGCTTCTCATTGAAAAAAATCGTTGAGGAAGCAAATCAATAAACCATGGAAATCAAAAAAAAATTAAATTCAATGAAAGGTTTTTTTTGCACTAACCATCTTCGCGAACCCATTCAGCCGCGTAACCATAAAAAATCAATAATCCCTTTAGGTTTTATTATTGAATAGAATTCAAATAAAGTGATTATTGATTTTTTTTAAATGTTTATTTGTTTGAATGGATCTATTTAATAATAAACCTTAATAATAAACAAATTTTCGTTTCCGCGATAATGGCCTGAATATATGTGAATCATTTGTTAGAGAACGGTGGAATGACACAGCACATTGAGAGGTGAGAAGCGATCGTGCGTATCGGGATCGAAGAAACACATAAAAGAGGGATTTAGGTGGTACATTCCCTCTTCGTGCCAGCTCCCCGCCAGCGTCAAATTTAAATTGCGTTATGAGTGCAAAAAAATGAAAAAAACTTCCCCGAATTAGTACAAACTCCTCAGAAATTGGGCAGTTTAACAGGGATTCGAGGGTAATATTCCAAAAACATCCTGAAACTAGACGATTGGCTGATGGATTCCACTGAAATCTTTAAGTAAATTCGATTCTACAAATTGACTAAGATTTGCGCTCATTGGTTGGCCAACGGATAGACAGATAAAAAGCACACGCAACCACATTTACGATCACTCTATAATGAACAATGCATTCATTTCATTAGCAGTCTTTCTTCTCTTAACTTCTGGCGAAAGTGACCGTAGCGTTGTTGGACATTTGCGCCTTATCACAAAACTTTAGAAAAAATGATTTACTTTCACATATATGCAAAATTATTTTTGACGTTTATGTTGCTAAAAACTTCGCGAAAAACGCCACTTTAAATATACTCTGGAACTTACACGTAAGAATTTTTAATGCAGGTTATATGATCTTTACATCCGACATTTTAATTTTTTTTTTTTTTTTCAAATAAGCCAATAAAAATATTCGAAATTAATCGAATCTAAATGACTTTAATAATTTCCATTCAAATACTACTATATTATTATTATTATTATTATTATTATTATTATTATTATTATTATTATTATTATTATTATTATTATTATTATTATTGATTATTATTGATTATTATTATTATTATTATTATTATTATTATTATTATTATTATTATTATTGATTATTATTATTATTATTATTATTATTATTATTATTATTATTATTATTATTATTATTATTATTATTATTATTATTATTATTATTATTATTATTATTATTATTATTATTATTGATTATTATTATTATTATTATTATTATTATTGATTATTATTATTGCATAAAATTATAATAAAGAGAAAATTCATCGTCATCCATCAATAAACCTTAAATTTGATTATGCAAATAAATTACACCGCAAACAATCTCATCACCTAATTCCATTTGAAAACGATTCAAATGATTGAGTATCGAAGAGATTATCGTATGTAAAAGGTCGTTGTAGAATACAAATTTAAAATTAATGAAATCGAACAACTCTCGACAACACAACCTTCATTTATTACTCACTCACACCTACAAACTTTATTTAATAAATTATATATATATATATATATATATATATATATATATATATATATATATATTCAATAAAACCACAAATCGACCGAATTGGAAGAGAAAATTTTGCTCAGTTTGAGTTGTCCTATTGCACTGGAGACGAAATGGAAATGTAGGTAATCATCGAGGCTGGTTCTTTCTCCTTTTCTTCTGAAGGGAGAGAGGAATAACAATGTGGTACTTTAGAGATTTTCAATATTCGGCAAATAGAGATTGAGATATTGATAATCAAGGATAAAAATTATTAAAAAATTTTATATAAAAATATTTCCTAAAAAAATACTACTTTTCACTTAAATAACATTCTGATTTCATAGGTTTATTACTTAATTCAAACCAAAAGATAGATAATTAAAAGTTACCTATTTAAAGGCTTTCCTACTTCTTAAAGAACGTCAGCCATCTTAGAACAAAAAAAATATTCAACGTTATATAATGTACGGGAAAAAAATATGTTAAAAATTATATTATCACATTCGATATTGATAATTGATAATATTAGTAACAAAATGATAACTCAGCAATCATTATGCAATAAATTCCCTTCGAATATGGAGAAAAAAAAACAATTCTGCAAAAAAAAAAAAAAAATTAAAAATTATAAACAATTAAGCACAAATATTGCATAATGAATCATACTACAATATCGTTTGTTTATCTTTGGTATTATACCGATTTGTTTAAATGTTTACTCAAAAAGAAAAAAAACTGGAAGACCTAAAATTACCTCACAACTTGAAAAATATTCCATTTTTATTGTGAGTCATACTATGACGATTGACGTTATTACCAATAAGACGATACTTATAAAACAGCATTCACTAAGAAGAGAAAAATTGCTCTCAGATTTTAGCAGAACGATGCAGCACGACGCCACATCAATCATTTGTGTGTTCGCATAAACCTCGTTGCATCAATAAATCTCTACAACGACGATTTCCGTCCGGGAAAACTTAGATTCGCTGCAAAATGCCAAACGAGTTGCTTCTGGGATAAACTCGTCCCCTTGTCATGACCTGAATGCTGGTGGTGGGGGGAGAGGGGGAAGAGGGGAGGGGACCATCGGACTATTAGCGCATTGAAACTTGGATCGCGGATAAAACCCGATCCAAGTTTAACTCATCTTCATGGAGTCCTGGCTTGGTTAAATTCTTTCTCGACTGCAACCAGTCCCCAAGCTTAATACGGATCTAATGAATTTTTTGCCGAGGCAAAGTTCCAAACTTTTTTGTCCACATAATTCAAGTAAAGTAAAGATGTGCTTTATTTGAACAACAAACGAGAAACGTTGTCAAAAATGTTGGTACGATATGCGCTTTTATTATTCATCCGCCTGATTTAATAATTTCATAAATTATCAAAAAATAATAAAATAAGCGAAATTATGATTCGAACACTCAAATAAATGTTCTTAAAAGATGTTTCTGTTGGTTCGATCGATAAAAAGTGCATGCAAATCTTTTTCCACTTTTAAATGTCAATATCACTTTTTACAGTTGAGCGATCAATGTGCACTATTGCTGAGATTTTATGACGCACAACTATAGAAGACATTACACCCAACAAATTTCACAAATTTAGCTTCCGTGGCTTCCTTGTCGAAATTATCCAAAAGATAGATTGAAACTACCCAAAAGATAGGTTTAAACTACCCAAAAGATAGGTTGAAATTACCCAAAAGATAAGTTGAAACTACCCAAAAGATAGGTTTAAACTACCCGAAAGATAGGTTGAAATTGCCCAAAAGATAGGTTGAAAGCATTGGGCGAACAAGCTGAAACTACCGGAAAGAGAAACTGAAAGAAGTGGGCGGATAGAGTGACGCACACGTGTGAATATGCATAGATTCGATTTTGCTAATAATAAATATCCAAAAGTGCTAATTTATGAAAACACATGGCAATCACAAAATAAAGGATTAAGATTTATGACCGTAAAGCCATTAAAAAATTTACAAAGCCATTCGTTTACCCGACGAGGGACGGGACAATTTAAGGAAATTTTACGATAGACTTGCCCTCAATACCTAACTGCTTCCTAATACTCCCATTCTCCTCTTCACTTTCCAGAAAACCCTCTTTACATCATAAAATATCTTGCCTTTTATTGCAATCATTTTTTTCTTCTCCATTTCAACGTTGTCTGTCAAGACTCTTAGATGAACAGATCAGTTCTTCACTATCAAATCTCTCTCGACACTCGTTTCTATCAAGCGAAGAACGTCCCTCAATGAAAATATTCCCTCTAGCACATACCTCTTTGCAAGCATAAATACACTCTTATTAACGTTGAAAATTTGTGATGAAAACATATTTTTAGCATATTTGCATTATCAGCACATTTTTTAAACTGAATAAAACTCATTGGTTTCATATTTTTTCTATAGTATCGCGTGCGTAACGTAGTGAAATATTTCAATGAAGCAAAACGATTCTCAATGTTGCATTGACGAGAAGTATAGATCTCATTGGTGCCGTTTAGCTGACTCATACATTCATTTCAACATCAAAGCATGATGCACATTCCCATTCATCGACTCATATCTTCATTTAGAAGACTTTAAACAACGTTTAGTCATATCTATACTAGAATATTAATAGCCGGAAATTGATCCATTGCAATGAATATCATTTATTTCTCAATAATATTTCAATTTTTCTTCATCGATGAAAAAATATTTCAGTGAAAAATTAGCAAAGATATTTTTTTTCCAAAACGATAAAATCGATTATAAAAAGTGAGAAAAATACTTCCTTTTTAGGATTTCAGTATATTTCGCAACTTTATTCAATGACTACACCAAAATATAAGAAATTTCAGCATTAAAGGACAATAAATTTACTTCTATTAGAAATACTAATCCTATGCAATTTATGCATTGATTGAAAATGTAGGAATAGTAAACGACTCATTTCAATATGTAATTATAACAGCACAAAAATATAGTATGTCATTGCAGGCAGCAAAGAGGCATTTCATATGATTTTTTTATTATTAGTAACCAGTAGCATAGTACTATCCTTTAGCAGCAACTGTCAACAGATTATCCTAGCCCTCAGTATATAAGCCTGAATTAATCCACATTGGCCTGGATCGTTGGCTTTTCAACGACACATTTATCCTTTCGTTTAAGAAGTTTTGCAGCGATGCCTGCATGAAATCCCTCCCTCCCTTCCTCTCATTTCAAGCTTTCTTCCCTCTCCCTTTCTCCCTCACCGTTCTGAGAGGATAGGAATATATGAAGATATTGATAGCAAAAAATATACCAACTACATTCCAGTACAATCCGGCCTGGAGAGTCAACGATCAACAATGAACACATCTCTTCGCATATGTAATTACTTCATCATTAATGCATATATTTTCTGCTCTCTCCCATATCAACATCGATGTTCTAGTCCTTTCCCATATTACATTCACAAAATAGATCAAAATATTAAAAGATGATTCAAAGGTAATAATAAAAGACGCAGTACTTTATCAATAAACAATTAACCGTTAGCTATTCGCGATTTGCATTTACTTCATTTCTTTAGACTGAAGTATATTCTATTTTGCATATAAGTTGATTCGGAAATAAAAACAGTGATACCACGAAAGAAGCAATAATTACATCTATGAGCTTCTCGATGAAAGCTTAATTAATGAAACACACAGATAATCAAAAATTAAAAAAAAAATCATTTGCAACACTGCAGTGAAATTTTGCAAATCACCCTGACTTCGAACGAGCATAGTGGACGAAGTGATATGGAAAGTGATGAGGGTGGAAGGGGGGAAGGGGGGTGATTGAGATGGGAAGAAAGGAAGAAAAATCACCTCGCACTCGCTGCCCGAGGACCCTTGTTTATAAGAAATATGAAAACATATCCGTTTATATCAAGGCTACTCTATTAATAGTAATGAAGTTATTAATGAGTATATAAGTAAATAAATAAAATACTATAAAGTTCATAATTATATGTCACATACTAGCCAGAATAAGGTTGTCTCTAGTGTTGTTCATAACAATAAGGAAAGAGCAAGCACTAATGGCTATGACAATTGCTGAAAGCCATTTCCGCATCACCATATGTCCTATATCCACACATAATGCTACCAACAAATAGCATCAAAGTAAACATAATCCATTATTTGCGATAGATTCTTATAAAGTGGAACGTTGTATTAGTAAATAATTACAACCGATCGGAAACAGTAAACAACTGACTAAATGATCCCCTAAAATATGCAAATTTGTTTATTGGTTCAATAATGAAATCAGCGATCAATGCATAAACTCGTATGAATTCGACTGATAAGGCAAAGTGAGAAGAAGCGATCACCTGAATATTACCAAAATTAAAAATGAAGTAAATGGATCGAATTATGCACTCATAAAAAACTTATAATTTAGGTTTCGGTCAAAATTGATCTAACAGAGAATGTCTCCGACAGGTGCAAAGTTATGGCTGGAAAAGTATTAACTGGCATGTAATAGCCAAATAAATGTTGGCTCTTATATCATAGAAGCATATAAAATATAAGATAAAAGACTATTTTCAATGCACATTTTAGGAAAGCACATGGGGAAGATTTTAGGCACAATATATGCTTTTAAAATTCTGTCTATTACGCCAACACTAGCAAAAAATTGCTAATAAATAATAAAGTATCTACTTATATTTCAACCGATTTGATCGCTCGAGAAAATTTCTACAAAAGAATTCTTTTTCGATCCGATCGGTTGTAAAATACAACTTCGCCGATTATAAAATATGTGAATATTTAAATATTTAATGAGGACGTTTGAAGCTGATGTATCAATTTGCATATTAGCATAAATATTGTCCCATAATATAAAGTATGTCCAAAAAAATTTCATAAATTCAACTTTAATAGCTTTTAAGTTGAATTTAAATAAAATTAAATATTTTAATGCATTTATCAATAACGTTATTTCTTTCGAATAAACTTTCAAAAGATAAATTGAAGTGGGAAGATTTTATGATAGAAATGACGAGAAAGAAGCGGAGATGGATATGATTTTAATGTGACAAATCTTGATGAATCAGATAACGAAAGGATGGACAAGATGACGCACTCTCCCTCTCCTCTCAATGACCACACAACGCGAAATGAAATAACGCCGATTGGATTCGACATTGAATCTTCCCATTTTCGGCAAGCAAACAGCCCATATGTCATCGTCTGCTATCGGATTAGGCATTTTATTACGCTTTCTGCAGCAAGAATATCTATCTAACAAAGTTTACTAACTCAAATACATATTCAGCTAACAGAACAATTTGGGGAACGAGAATCAGGTAGGCGAGAGAGTGGGCAAGCTTAAATAATAGCATAGAAATTTTCAATAAGGCGCAAGGAATATGATGGGCACTGCAGAGTGAAATGAGGGGAATGGGAAGAAGCTCAAAAATGCGATTTACATCGAAATCGGCAAGTAAGTATCACGCCAGCCTACACCTTCTTCCCTCGCCTTCATCCCCTCACATTCACTAATTTCACTGTTTTTCACTGTTTCATTTCACTAAAAATGCACGAAAACACTTTACCAAAGAGCGACGCCTAACACAATGCGACGTGATCGAACGTTCATTTCTGACATTGGAAAACGTCCTCCCATATTTCACTCTGAATCACTGCGGAGAACCACACGTATCGCACGTAGCAATCAATTTTTGCGATTGTATTAACCACCTTGTTGAACACAACGACAACTCATCATCATAACACGAATTGAAGGCAACAATTAGACGAATATACTTCATTTTTGAATGGAAATTTCATTATAATCACAAAGAAACAAATAGATCTATATGCTTTTCCAATTAGCAATTTTTTTCTTTATCTTCAAATAAAAATCTTTCTCAACAAACGTATAGTTTTATTTTTTTAAACATGGTACTAGTCGATTTAGATAAACTCATAAAAACTCAACTTTAAATATAGTCAATGTTACATGCTTGCAGGGCGAATCATAAATGGCAAATTGCATAAATACTGTGCATATATATATATATATATATATATATATATATATATATATATATATATATATATATATATATATATATATATATATATATATATATATATATATATATATATATATATATATATATATATATATGATTTTATGTCGTTCTGGACTACAAATAGAAATTAACAGACATAGGGACGCACACAAGCGTAATAAAATTCAATAGTTGAGTGATCTCGAAAAGACGCCTTAGAAAAGGAATGAGCCTGCAGTGGTTAAATGGGACCAATCACAACTTTAATATTCAAATTCGGGTAATACTTACCCGATAAGATCGGCAATAATAACGATTAATGGGGAAATGATGTGAATTGTTCGATTCAAAATTCTAAAACAATGTGTGACTACGATGAGTGAGTTAACGTTCACTGCCTGAATGAGTATGCTTGTTAGAATCGATGTGCTACAGTGACTCAATTATGAATTTACAGTATGAAGTGTGAATAACAGTATAAAGTAAGAATATACAGTATGAAGTGGGGGCTGGAATATGGTATATATGCATTAAGGCTGTATCAGAAGGAATCAGGACTCTAGGATTTGGAATAAAGAAAGGATTTTGATGCGCTTATAGAGACGCAATTGTGGATTTCGATTTAAGCGACACTTCAACATCGCGAAAACATTTTTTCTTGTGGGGAAATTTGCACTTTAACGCCAAAATCTGATAGGAATTAGCCGATCGTTTTTCACGCTTCTTTTGATTCCATACAAATACACAAGGGAATTGATCAATGAGGGAAAGTGCAATGCGAAATTCCTATTAAAACATAATTATGCATCATGAAATTGCATTCTATATATGCTTGATGAAAAGCATTTCATTAATTTTTCCTCTTATTTCGTTCATTAAAAATATTGGTCTAAACCAATATTTTGCCAAGATCCTTCTTCCTTTACCAACCGCCCTTTCCCGCCCCCCCCCATGGAATTGAACTGGTTAGTTAAATAATAGTTGTTTGAGGAAATAATTACATTTGCAATGCAACTGCAAAACGTCACACATCTGCAATGCAGTTGTAATGTCAATAATTGAATAATTCGAAAAAAATGTCGTGTAAGAAATGAGCATCAGTAAAGCAGCTGGAATGTGAATGCAAAAGGGATGAAATGTAGCGTTGCAGAGTCATCTCATTGCATTGATGTCAATATGCACTATTCCACCACCCATCTGCCTCTAGCAGTTGTCCTATAATGCGTAAAAATTGATGCATATAAAGCTATGAATAAGAGAAATGAGAACAAAGAAAAACCTCTTTATGCGATAATAGGCTGCCAACACTAACAAATTTGTAAGCATTCGTCGACTGACTGCACAACACTCACTATAATCGACCGATCACTTCCGGCTGTCACAGGTATAAATTGGAAGATAGCTGTCGAGAATATTGTGATGATTTAAAACGTTATACTTTGAGAATAAACACAACTCGAGAATATTTAGAAAAACATAACAATAAATGGATATTTGTTCATCTAATAAGGAATAAAATATGATATAATATAATGAAGTAAAATACCTCAACGGTCAATAAACAATAAAGATTCGTATGAATTCGAAATATATAAATAATTCATTTATGCTTGCAACTTATCTCATTTTTGATCTAGTCTTGTATTAAGAATCAAACCGATCGCAGATATTGCTTATAACTTTTTTTGCAGTTTGAAGGGAATACTTGAATAAGCATGATCTCATGAGTTCACGAGCCGACTTCCTTAAAACAAGAATGCAATAACTATGTAAACACTATATTACTATTCCTGGGTTTATCAGAATTTCGATAAATTGAACCGACTTCCCTTAAATATTAGGTGTATTTATGATGCATTCATGCAGGAAAGAGACCACCAATTCTCTGACTCCATCCACAGGAAAATCACTTCCTTATTTGAATGATAAAAGAATGATGAAGTTTGACTGTGAAGGAAACCTGGCTTCGAGATTCGATGAGACTCATCTCAAGCTATATTAATGTGATGTATATGAGAAGAGAGGAAAGAACGTTGATCGTAATGCACTTCAACTTCAACACAACTCAACAGCTGACCGCATATGAACGGCATCGAGAACGTTTCCCATCGTGACTTAGAGGCACATTTCAACAACACTTAAAGCTCACACCAATCACTCTTCATTACCGTCTCGCATATATATATATATATATATATATATATATATATATATATATATATATATATATATATATATATATATATATATATATATATATATATATATATATCATTTGTGAGTAGTATTTACTACAAACAATAAATAGACTATTCGTTGCAACTACTGCACGTTAAACTTTAAAAAAAAAACGTTGCCAAAAGAAGTAAATTTTTTTAAATTTTCGCGACGCAAATGACGGCATACTTCGTTATCTGGCTGCTTGGCTATTGCTCTCTAATGGTCGAATATTGCAAAACAGCCGGATATTCCCAATTCTTTGAACTTCAGCAAGAGAATACGAACTGTTTGAGTTCGAGTAACACTGTAAGAAGAGCTTTTCGAATGAAGTATCGAGTGTGTAATTGTGACTGAGTTCCACGAATGCAATCGTGGGCGACTAGTGCTGCCCAATTGTCTGACCCCAGTCAAGTATGAAGGAAACGTTACAAAGGTCACACTTTACAGAAAAAAAATCTACATAACCAAATGAAGTGCCAAAATGTGTGAAATATTTAAAGGTCCCATAATTGTTGGCCAACAAAGACCTATGGACAAAGAATCGAGGTCAGCCAAATGATGGCAATATATATTTCAAATATGGGACTCATTTTTGTTCGGTTGATAGATTTGGCTATTTGACAGCATCGAGAGCAAATAATGAGTATATGAACAATTTTTGAATATTTTATGGAAGATAATTTCTATATTGTTACGACTTGTGAAAAAAAAAATTTCTATAGGCCGACTTTCACTAACTTCACAAATATGAGCATTCTTGAATGAAACAATATTTTTTCTTACTACATTCTAAGAGCTTTTCTTTGTTTTCTCATTTTTTTCCGGTTTTTATTCACTAAATACTTAGTCTAGCACGAAAATAATTAAATTCGTTTATTTAAAATTAAATTTCAGAACGTTTTATTGAAGACTTTTTAGAACGATAGTTCGATTTACACCTTTGAAGGTATAATATGAAGGTACAAGGTCATCAAACTGAATTTACGTTATTTAAGCCGCAATCAAAATAGATGAGAATATTTCGAACTTATCAATAATCAATAAATATATATACATACAAAGATAGTGTTATAGGAGAGTGGAAATCGAACAAGTGAATGCAAAGAAAGCGTAGTGGGTAGCAGCAATGAGAGCCTAGTGTGGAGGGCGCTCAAGAAAAAAGAGTGCAGCGAATCGATCGACGAGACGAGGGCAATGCCGCCCCACTCGAACATTTGCTCTGTGTGGTTGGTGTGTGTGTATGTGTGCAACCCTTGGTACTGATACCACAAGCGATCTATGAATCAGCGAACAATAGTCACATATATAGGTAGAGAGGTATCCATGAACCAACATCACAGACAGGTAACCACATCACTAACATTTCCAGCACTATAAAGACAACTTGCTGGCAACACATATAGACAAACACCATGTTGATACGTTTATGACTGTCAGTGCCATGTGTGGGACGTGAGTGTCTTAGAAATTCGAGCTAATTGTCCACTCTATTGCTATAGGTTTCCCGAGAGATGAAATATATGGCTAAGAAATTCGTTTCTTCACTTTATTATTTATATACATAAATATAAGTTTATTTATGTAAAAATGATGATGTTGTGATATTATATATTAATTAGAGCAACCTAATCAACAATACCTCTAACAACAATAAAGGTAACCTAATTTATAAATCCCGGAATGTATTTAAATCATTGCTAAATAATAGAAGATTGCTTGAAAACGCGAAATACCAAAAATTGATTTATGATGTAATTTACAAAAAGACAAATTATTAAGCGATAAAAAAAGAAATTATTTATAAAGAATAATAAGTACCGTCTCGATGGAAGTGAAGAAAATCGCACCGGAAGTAGGCGTAATCCTATGGAAGTATCTACAAGGAAACACGTGACTATAGAAGCACAGGGACACAGATATTCTCTGTTCTCAAAATGTTTGTTCGTTGTCTAGAAAGTTGCTGGCAATAAAGGAATCATTGACAAAAATTTTATAGTTTTCATTGGTGTTGTCAAATAACCGTGAAAGGCTTAATTGCTTTGTTAACACGTCTATCGATTAGCATATTTCATTTTGTTTCAATTTATTCTCCAAAAAATATGCAATTTTACGAATGAACGAGTTAATTCTATATGATATTACTTTTTCTTTTGCGCTCTATCTTAAAGATTTCTTCCAGAGTTTTACTATCTTCTATCTTTTTCTTCTAAAATATTTCTGCTACATTTACTTTTTTTAAAATACAAATCTAAAAGATTTTTACTAACAAATCGATAGTATCATTGATGAGAATCGAATGTTCAATATTGGTTTTTTAGTTGATTAATAGGAATAAATAGAAGAAATTCTCAGAAAAATACATCGCAATTTGTTTCTTTGACTATTTATTGATATATCTTGATGCAAATTTTCAAGAATCACTAAATAATGTTAAAAATTGGCAAAATTTAAAAAAAAGCGCATCATTCAAATTCATATAGTTGTGTTTCTTTTGAGAAATATTTATTCATTGAAAAAGAAATCAACAAAAAATCCGTTAAAATTGGGGAAAAATTTAGTTAAAATTGATAAAGAGTTCGTTAAAAACGTCGAAATAAAACGAAAAGAAAGACGATAGAGTGAAAAACGTTTCTAGACTCGTATTACGTAGCCGCTATATATTAACAACAGCAACCGTCAACGCGCGTAACGTTTTGACAAATGCATTGAACAAATGACCACCTTTCAAAATGTCATCAAAATACAAAAGAATATTCTACGCGTGAAATCCGACACAACCGAAAAATAATAACATTAGCTTATTTCCGGTTTTTAACAAATTTTCTGATATGTTGAAACTTAAATTAACGGTAACATAAATCAAAAAATTAATGTACTATATGGCAAAGGAAAAAAATATTCGGCGGTCATCGAAGGCAAATGAAAATTCACTGCATTATTTCCGGTAATCATATATTAGATTAGAGCGATGATCAGACGAACAATAAAGGTGGTTGGCAAAAATTTACGACAACATTGGCATAATTTGTTTTTAAATTATAAAGTTCGGGCATTAACACCTGGACAATATACTGAGATTCACATAAAATATGAAACATTTATTGTCCACTAACATCCGATCCTCTCTACCTTTCCCTCCCTCTCTCGTTTCCCCCATTCCTCTCCCTCCCACCGCCATCCAGGTTCACCTGAAACTATCTATAATACTTTCCATTACACTTTTCATTTGATGTCTAACATACGCCGAGTAACGTCTGTATCGAGTCTATGTGAGCAAGATTGATGATCGGTATGTCGGTAGAATTTTCATGAAAAAACGAACAACTTGAAATATGGTTATAGGTGGAAACCGTGTGGCTACATATTAGCTAGCGTATCATTGCTATAAACAGTTTATAAACCTCATATTCAATGATTGAGTTAATTCAATAATATAATTTCATTATATTATATAATTTCATAATATATCAAATTCATAAAAAAAATATAGATCGACATTAAATAAGAAAGAGAGTTTGAAAGAAGTGAAGCAATCGCAATTTGAAAATAAATGAAGAAATGAGTAATATAACGCAAACTCTTCATAGTTCGATGAATTTTCAGTTGTGTTTACAATTCGACGACTCACTTTCTAACAAATACCATTCGTTTTGATTACGTGCACTTTTCAGAGAAGAGAAAGTAGGGAAAAAAATAGGGAATTTGTAATACATTTTATTGCACAAATATTTGAACAATCTTGAGTTTTTTTTTCAACTTATCCTTTAGCGTTTATTTTTCAGCACTTATTTTAGCTGCTATTTATTATTTTGCTCGAATATTATAAGTAATAATATTATATTGTTCGATTTATATCGTATAACAATAGTTAGGCTTATTATTGTCAAAGGGTTTTTTTTTGGATGGATTTAATTTTAATTGACAGCTGATTTAGTTGAAAATGCCGACAGTAAAAATATTCGTTTGGCAATTATTGTTGGAGCTTTATAGATAAAGTATGAATTTTTGAATCGTTCCATATTTGGGTTGCGTGGAAGTTCGCAAGTCCATACAATACTGCCGAGGATACCCGACGCTTCGGGCACTTCAAACGATCGGAGTGAGGTCGTCTAGGGCAGACTTGCTGTTTAAAGCCGCGAGAATGTCTTACTCTTTGACGATTCCGAGAATGATTCATCATTTGCATCTTCTAGCCAGACATCGCCATCTCCCCCCTCCCCTCCCCCACCCAAAAAAGGTCCAGCACTACCATTTGTACCCATAAGCAGATAATAATATTCACAACTCTTTGGTTACATGAAATGTCGTAGTTATGCAAATCATTTCAGAATTGAACAGTATTATTGTAAAACATATAGATTTTATGGTACCATTGAATGTACACTTACGATAAAGTTTGCAGATGGCAGCATTAGACAGCATTAAACTATAGTGACAAATATAGACGAACATTTGTAATTCACATTTCCCATCTGACATTTCTTTGAATAACAATATCATCAATCCGAATATGAACTCATACTTAAAATCTCATTTCAAGAGGTTAGCCTCAATCAGATTTATGCAGCGAATTGACTTCAAACCACCACAAATATTGGCACGATATGTGCTTTATTAGCAACCCAACAACTTATTACAATAATCTTCAATCAACAAAATAATGACACCAAATATTCGTTTTCCTTTTGGCTAAGATCAGATTAGCCATTGAACAAAATTTGATTTTATATATTCTACAGAAGTAATCTAAATTCGATGAAGTGATTAACTGAAGTGAATCTAGTCAGGTGCACATCACATGCATTAGAATCCATAATCATAGATTAGGTAACCTAGAAGATTGAACTAGAGGATGCATAGGTAGACGTATACGTAATTATGCATATACCTGTGCACAGAGTTGATGTATAATAAGGCGATTTTATGCAAATTTTTGAAATCCACCCAATTTTGAGCAGCCTGATCCATGAATTCACTCTTAATTCAACATTGGTAACAATTTCTACAACTTTCCTTGCTATTAGTTACATTCTCTCTATAATGGAACATTTTTGGCTTTAATTCTGATTTACACTATTTGAATATTTTAGCATAGCCATACGGTAATTTATTAAGACCATGCAGCACTTGTCAGAGTCATATAGTACTTTATTAAGCATACTGTCGAGGTGATGCAGTGCTTTATCGATGTTATACAGTATTCTAATAAAGCCATAGGACGCCTTGTCAAAGTTTTACAGCACAAATACAGTCAAGAGTATTTAGTATTTTGCTTCGGTTATACATTGTTTTATCAACGTCAAAGATTACATTTTAAGGTGATAGTGTTATTTGTTAAAGCCACAGGTCATATTAGTTTGTCAAAACTATACAGTCTCCTATGCCAATGTTCAATATCGATGCATCACAAATGAAAGATAATTAGCTGAAAACTTATTTAACATCACTAATAATCATTTCAATCTTGAGTACAATATTAAGTTTTTATGCTGTACAAATATTATTTTGTGCTTTTCAACATATTTTTAGATGTTGAATTAATGGGCTTTTATTTAAATGTATACGATACAGCGCTTCATTCATCAACGATAGGTTAATGGACTATTGAATAGCCTCAAAAGTAAGCATTGTTTTAACGATATAAATACATTAAAACCGGCATTGATCACTTCAAATCCAAATGCCAATTCATTGCAAACTTTGTTGAGTGCATTAAAAAAACTATTGCGACAATAAGATTTCACTGGAAAAATTTTAGGGAAAAAACAACAAATAAAAAGTTCTCATCTTATCAGCCAAATCCCATAATTTATCAACAAAGAATCGAATATTTACAATGATGCTTTATAGTTGAAAAATTACACGACTACAAATTTATAAATCCAAAAAAAAGATTAAATTATTTATGATCTAACAGATGTGAAATGCATATGAATGTTTAGTGGCATTTAATTTCTATAAATTTTTACTAATATGATGGAACAAAATGAAGAATACTCTAGGAGATGATCCTGTGATGTACGCCCAACAAATCTCGCCAATCTCACTTTAGTTGTTTTAAAGTGCTTTCACGCATTCACATTCACATTAACAGCATTGCAGAAACGAATGCTGCAAGTATATATTTGCAGAAATAGGTAAGATAAGATTTGAATATCTCTTTTCGCCTGAGTACCGAGGTTGAAGGGGTTTTAAAATTTGCATTGTGCATGTTCCGCAAGGACAATGCCTTTGTTTTGAAGTGGAGAAAAGAAATCTGTAACTTTATCGAGATCTCCTCCGGCGTATGCTATATATTTGGGAAAGGGGGGAGCAAATGCTAACGAATTCTTATTCGTTCAAAGAAAACTTTCACAATAGGGTGTCCATCGACCTAGCCGGAAATTTCATTTCGGAATGTCTAGTCAGCAATTAGTATTTTGAGTCACCAATTTGACAGCTTAAATGCACTAACGTAAAATGACCGCAATATCAAATTAAATTATTTCGCAGCATCGATACCGAATATAGCATTGCAGCTCGAATTGTTGCTTGTGAGTTTACATTTTGTTGTATTTAATAAAAAACGGATATTTTTTAATTCGTCGACCACTCACTGGAGAGGGGGGGGGGGAGGAACAGAGAGACGGGGAGAGGGTTTCATGAAGTTCCCTTGCTTAGGTGATGGGGAGAATTTTTTCAAGACGATAAATTCCTCAATGCAGTTTGAAGCACTTCTTGCTAGTTTAAAGAAAAAAGTTTGTGCAAAAAAATAGTGTAGTATAGCGCAAAATAACTAAATAATCTCTAAAGTAAACTATAATATAGTTCGGAAAATTAGTGAAGATAATAAAGTGCAAATATAAGTATAGTTAACCCAAATTTTGTAGTTTGTAGTTTAATGAAGTAGTGTACAATTTTGAAAACTCGAATAACGAGCACCACTGATTGTCGCAATGAGCTTTGCAAATATTTGCTAAGAGTGTTTAAGAGTGAAATTTGATAATGTTAGAAAAAAGAATGTGCAAAATTTATTTGATTGCACACAATACACATAAATCTCTCACTTACATATTTCCTTAATGCAGTGCTCTATTTTGACAATATTTTCCAATGTAATAGTTCATTTGTGTTTAATTCAAGTCAATAAATGGCAAACCCGGTGGATATATATAAAATTTTTAAATATTTAAATGTTTAAAATCAACTATTTAAAAAAAAATATTTAAAAAAGTTCCTCGCAATGAACTCATTTCCCTAACCCTTTCTTTGCACAAAGTTTTCATCCTCTTTTTCCCAAGATGGTATAAAAAAATGAATATATCATTCGGCAAATGTCTTGTGTATATGTGATTTATTTGAATTCAGTACTATTTAAATGCTTATATCAATTTTGCACTGCTTCTGACATCGATGTAAATAGCGTTCGTTTACAGCTGTCAAATACACATTCCGTTACTTAATCATACTTCATAAATGGTTGATAGAAAAATATTGTCGAATTAAATATTACGGTGCTTGTGGGAACGTTCGCCGCATTTCCTCTTATCCTTAATCATCGAAAAATGTTTTCCTAGCCGTTTGGCGATTCGTTGAAGCATTTCATCATTATATAGGCACCAACATTAGTCTCATATCAAAGACATCAATTTCTTTTATAAGCTTGCAGACAAAAAATTCATGGTTGATTTCTAGGTTTTTACATATAATGGATACAAATGATAAGTTTTAGAAAGGAATATAAGGACCTTCCATAATACTATGAAAGGCTTCGGGTAACCTTATACTCGACCTTTTGATGGTGAAAAACAATCATTAGCAGTGTCTTTAGAATGCATATGAAGGCTTTTGATTAGAAACATGAGGATCGTTGGATATCGTGATGAATGGTATAGATAGGAACATAAAGATGTTTGGGCGGGCAACATAAATATCGTTGTTTAGGAACATAATGATCTTTAGATAGGAACACAGCAACCTTTAGGTAGCACATGAAGATCTTTGGCTGGGAACTTGAAGAGCTTTATATAATAGAATGAGAACCCTTTAATAAGGAGATGAAAGGACAGTTGTTTCATGATTTCGATTGTATGAATAGTGATGAAACGGAAGCAAGTGAACTGAATGGGTGACCATTGGCTAAGGATGTTTCAGAAGATCAAAATCCAATTTAAAGGCTATGTTAAAAAAGACAAGTTTAAAAGCTATATTAAAAGAGCCAGGCTTAAAAGACGTGTTAAAGTAGCCTGGTTTTAAAGCCAAGAAGATATCGAGCCGCATAAATAGGAAAAATATTGCAATACCTTATGTTTCATTACATCCCGTTCTTTTACATAGATTTAGATGAGCTTAATACGAATCTTCCGAAGTGCTCATTAGTGACTCTTCTACTAATCGCTGTAGATCAAGGTGCTTAAATTTTAAGTTAATATATTTGCAATAAATATTCAAATTCTGGAATATTATAGAAGAAACATTTAAATATAAAGTGATCTCAAAAATTTCTCTCAGCCGTTTACTTGTTGCAACCGTTTGGACGAATTATTTTGCGAACTAATGTAATAGAAAATGTGATTTCACAGAAATTCATCGATGTGCTCGTCATTCATATTATTCGTTCTCCATACTATTTCTAGTAGCGTTCTTTTTGGCTATTTGTTTGTTATCAATCATTTTCATCAACTATAAATAAATAAGTAACAACATGAAAAAATTTATGGGCAAACAACGGAAGTAGGTGTTTATATTGTAAAGGTATTTTGGTTATATTATGCTAGTGAATTTTGCTAACATATTCGATGAACATTCAGCTAGCAGTTAGGGAGACCAATCGGAAAGGAGAATGGCCACTTAGTTATTCGTACGGAAAATTGCTTATCGCTTGCAGAAATGTTTAGCTGCTTGGAGGTGATCCCAGTATGCCCGGTTGCAGTCGATTGCCACACGCCTTCACCATCTAGTAGGTCGTTCTTGTTGAGAGGCCTCATTGCACACAAATAATGCGCGCAAGCTGATATATTGATGAATAAATCATCGCCAAGCATCGCACCATAATTGCATGTAAGCACATTGCTGATTACGGTAGCTATCCCACCGCTCTCTCTTATAAAAGGTGCCGTGAGGGGCACTCGAGTAGTCAGATAGCTGTCAACAGCAGAGTCGAGCACTCCTCTCAAGAGCTAAACACTTTGGTGGATCGTCCGTCGAGTCTAGTCGCATTCACATGAGCGGTATGTTATGAACTTCTTTCGCGATATCCCCCTCAGCAACTCGCTGATTTGCAACTTAAATCCTGGTTCGTATGTTAATTCATTCTCCACTTGATTTTTGTCTAAAATTTCAACAAAACTTTTAAGGTACTCACGAAAACGAAATTATAAACCCTCTTAAGTGGAGGTTTTGTCCTCTGCAATCACTTAGAAAGGTACAGCTGAACCTCTGAGGTACCGCTCCAAATAACAGCGGCATTGCTGGAGTATGTTGTGCTCCTTCACGTTACTTATAACTCATCTTCTAAGTGCCACTTATATATTTTTACTTTCAACGCCGTTTAAATAAATTGTCTCCAAATATGGCAAATACGTATTTATGAAGTCGATTCTTGCCTAACTGTTAATGTTATGCGCTCATTAGACCTGTTGCATTATATATCCCGTAAATTGATGGGATACAAGCATAAAATAATAGAGTCCATAGTGCGGTCTTTCGCGATAGCTCATTCGGTAGAGCATCTGTCCGGAAAGTAGAAAGTCGCAAGTTCGAATTACCTAGAATTTGTCATCAAACATTATGCCGGGTAGGTTGTTTTTCATACTATGACCAAAAACTGTAGTGACCCTTGCCTTATTGGCACACACTATTCGTTTGCCCTCAGAAGTACTGTTTCTGCTTCAGCACTATTCCAAGAGATCAAAGGCCGTCAGGCTGAGTTCATTAAAGCTTTCAACTCTGGTAATGTGAGCGCTGCTGCAAGTACCTACGATGTGGACGCCTATTTTATGCCAAATGGAAGAGACCCTGTGAAGGGTCGTGCCGGTAGGTGATCACTCTATTTTGATCCTCCAAACCTTATAATCGTCAGCTTATCATATATTCGCCATGGCTTATTAACAAATCAGTCATCAACTGCAATATAATACAATGTTATATGCATTTTAATACGTGAATATGATTGTTTTTAAAGTATATAATCACGGTTTGAGAAAAGTAGGAAAGCACGCCAAAAGAATTAGTTGTTTGACAGTGCGCTTTTTGATTTCCACTCATCCACGGAGGTATCTTCTTAATTTACTAGAAATTATTAAAATATGCACAATAACATATGAAAAAAAAATGGAAAATGAAAAAGATTGATGAAAAATATCGCATTAGGGGTTGTAGCGTAACTTCTTCAAAAATTAGTAGATCAGTTTGATCAACAATAGCTATTGATCACCTTATGGCGCAAATTGTACAAGTCAAATTTAATGCTTATGGCTTCAGCAAATCCACAAATCCTGAATTGGAACCACCGAGCAGACAAACGTATTAAAAAAATTGCATGAAAAACAAAAGAATGTACCAAAAATAGCAGCACATACGATTACAGTGATTTTTGTTCAATATATTGCTTCGTTTACATTGTGATATTATGAACAGTATTTGTGCAACTATTTCACCTCTAATGATGATTCGAGAGGATCCTATGAATTTAAGTTTAAATTTTTCAACTTAATCAAGAATTTCAAGTACAATCAAGAAGGCGATCTTGGATCTTATAGTTTATACGTGTGAAATATGTGATGTCGCCATCATAATCTCGAAACTATACATGAAATCTCTTCAACATTGACGGTTTAATGCGTTCGTTTCAAAAAAAAAAAAAATGCATAAATAGCTCTATAGAGAATTTCCATTCAACTAATCGCTATCGCAAAATAGAATTCTTAGCTGAATGATGATCTATTTTTATTTATTTAATTTTATTATTATTTAGAACATGTAAACTAAGACGGAAATGATCGAACATGTGTGTGTGTGTGTGTTTAGCACATTCGACTTCCAACTCAGAAAATACGACTACCATAATATTTAGTAAATGTCAGCATTGACTAAGGCGAATTCCGGCATCAAATTTTGCGATGAATCCCCATTCATATAGCGCATCTAACAGAGATGTTTTATTGCTTAGATGTTTTAATACTTTCAATAGACGTTTGGAAAATTTCAACAATAATTCCGTGAGGGTGTATTTGAGATTATTTATTTATGTATGCATGTGTTTATATTTGATTGTCTGCTATTTCGATACCGTCATCCTTCGAATCAAACCACTTATCACAATAAAACTTAGCGGTATATGGTCACAATAATGCAACTACTTATGGCCGTTCGGACTTAACTGCATTCCATTTGGTCAATTTCATTTATTTTCCTAAAATCTGCAAATTCAATTCTACGACTACCAGATGTGATTCAAGTAGGAATTTTTTTATTCAGAAGTACGAATATTATCGATAGCATAGGCAAAAAAAACTTGAGCTGCAATCGTCCCGTCTAATAGGTGGAATTGCAAAAAAACACATATTATGCTAGATTCCTAATGCATTTTCCCACTAATTTAGAAAATTTATGGACTTTTGTTATCCATTTGCTAACAACTTTTTTTTTGCCTACGATTCGAAACTGATCGCATATTGATCTCAAATAAAATAGATCAGGAAATCGTAATGCAAGGACCTATTTCATAATCGCAGTTGTTATAAAATAAATCCCTGTAAATTTAATTTATCAATCATTACTGCTGAGAGTTTATTGCTTTCATATTCTTGACGCAGTCATCAAAATCTTTTAGGTATCGACACAATGATGAAAAAGTTTCGAGTAGACATTACAAAAAGCGTGTGTCTCTCCCTCCCCTTCCCCCCTCCCTGACTATATCAATTTCAAAATTGTAGCCGCCCAGAATTTAGATCGAAGTTGATATGTGAAAAGTGAGATGAGATACCAACCATAAATCATAGGTTATTGAAATCCATTATACTATTATAATTCTTTGAAGCGCTAATTAAAGCTATCGACTCTAACACACATTTACACACAAATATTTTTTTGGGGAATAAAGAAACCAATAAGCTCACATACACATATATAAATATAAAGTTAGAAGGGTCACTATGACAAAGCATTTTTCAACCGCTGAAATAGCTTGAAAATGAAATATTCTTTGTGATAGTCATTGCCTTGGTCAAAAACGACTAAGGTTGAGAAGATTATCTACAACCAGGCATACGGTAGTTTCAAAAAGAAATCGCTCTTTCGCTTATTTATCGATATTCGAATGCCTCTCTTTGATCCATCGAATGAAATCAAAATCTACGAAATAGTTGATCTTCTTGCAACGATGACTTATTGAAATTAACAAACTGCAAATAATGATTGCTGTTTTTTTGCAATGGACGCAACTGTTTGTTTGTTTTTTTTTTTGTTCCACTAATGCAATTATATTGAAATATTGTTTTAAACTATTTCCTATATGAATTATTAAAATTCAGATAAATTTTTTGAGAAATTACAATTTTTTGGATGCTTTCTGAATTTTCATTGGCTCTGTGTAAAGTTTTCTAAATGATAATTTACAGGAATCGAAGCTTATTTCAAGCAAGATATGGCCGAAGGTGTGAAGAGTGTGCAGGTCATGTGATCTCTAATCTTTTCTTTATTTATTCCTCCATTTTATTGAAATATAAAAATTCTGTAATAACTCAAAAAAAAAGTTTAGTTTGAATCATTCTCTCAAATTAACTCAATTCAACCGAATTCCGCACGTATCATCCTACCTGCGGAATTAGGATTGAATTTGTCAACGAAACGACATTACGATATCATTCGTTTACCATATTCCATTTGTTAAATACAATTCACATAGATTACAACTAATAAGCATTATTCGAGTGGGAAATATAACGACGTTTCTTATAGGTGGGAAAAACGATAAACATATGTGAAGGTAACTTCATCAAGGAAATAAAAGTATTAAATAAGTCTTGTGAAGGTTGTTAAATCATTCAAGCGAAAATATTCTAAAAGAGATTTTGCAGCGATAAAGTTATAACCTCTTCTGCTTTTTCCCTTCTCATTCCTTCTTCCCATAAAAAGGTTTTCGCTGGCTTAGTAATTAATCTATTACCACAAATATGATGAGAATTCGAAGTTAACATGTTTCCCTATCAAGACATATTGATTCGTCAATTTCACATGCTCTTACAATTTTGGCAGACGGTTGTCACAAACAACCGTTAATGACAGATGGGAAATTATAAAACTGACACCGATAAGAAAATGATTTCGCACGTATATTACACGTTATGCTTTATAAACCATCAACAGCTCTCATCGAACATATTGCGCACTTTCCACAATCCTCTTAACTATGAAATGCTGATAATTGAGCACAGAAATAGGCGAAATGCACAATTTATTTGTCCTCCGAACTTGAATTGAAGTTTGGCATCTGCTCAATCGATGTTGAAATCTCATTTAAGGCTGAGCATTCTATCCACTGGTCTTTGAACTTGAGTTGAAACACGACATCCAATTTTTAACCTCTGATCCGCGTTGTGTCATTCAGCCTAAAACCACTCATTTCTTCCATTGTGAATAAAAATGTTATGAATAATCCTGTTAGGCTGGTCAAAAACATCAATATTGTTTTAAAGATATCTTTAAATAAGTGCACTGATTTTATCAAAGATTGAATTATAAAAATTTCAACGGTCATATTCTTCAGTGTTTTCTTTCTATTAGCAGATTCGGTTCTGAAAATGTTTAGAGAAAAAAAGTTTTGAACTCGAGATTCGTTTTGATTATAGATCATCAATGCAACTAAAATTTTAATTATCTACGCTTTCGGAATATGTAGTTTTTTGTTTAGGTAATAACGGAAGAAGTAAACGGTAGTGGCGATTGGGCATTCGAACGTGGCAGCTATCATTTAGATGGTACCCGTGGCACTGAATCGGGAGCCTATTTGCTCGTATGGAAGAAAATCGGTGGACAATGGCTTATCCACAATGACTGCTTTAACGTCATTAAACCTGCACCACATTAACGCATCACTAAAATATTTCCTCATCAATTCCCTTCCTTCTCCACTTCCCCCTAATCAATTAATACAACTATTATTTATCCACAAAACGCACAGTTTTTATATCTGAAAGAAGTGATTATGTTAAAGTTGAATTTTATATTCATTCTTTAATGCAAAAAGATGCATATCAAAATAGATTATTAAATGGTAATATCAATCAAATTTAAGGTCGAATTTTTAATGTTTACGCTTACTTAAGACTTCTTTGGATATTCACCGCTCTCAAAAACGCTCTCGGACCTTCTCTTGACACAAATTCTACTTTACTAACTAAAGACCTCAATAATATTATTCCTCGACCAGTGAATAATTCCATTATTCGACGTTTCCACTAAGAATAAATGCAATTAGATCATTAAAAAGAAATAATGTAGGCTGGTTCTCACCAATGTTGTATGGTTGGTGATCGTATTTCAATAAACGTTGCATGTGATGCTTTCGTTCTTCTTATTGTGGGAATTAATCACTTTTTCAAATATTTGTGCTTTATATTTTATATATTTAAGCAAATATTTCTTAAATAAGATAACACCGATATAGGTGATACGTTTATTGATATTGATAAGCGCAATATGTTAAAATGCTCTTGCAACAGCACTTTTAAAAAAAGGAGGGTCACATGTTCATGCACGATGGGGCTCCGGCTCACTAAGCAAAGTTTCTTTGATGAAGATGCTCCTCAATTCTGGATTGGAAGGAGAGGGATCATCGAATGACCATCGAATATTCATGGCTCACTAGCAAAGCATTCATGCCGCATTTCTCTGCACAAAAATTATTGGATTTTCACGTTATCACAAGTAAAACATTCAACGCATATCTATCTGCCCACGCGAAAACTTATCGAATTTTAACTCAATCAGAGACAAAATTCAAATGTTTTCTTTATCATGAGCAGAATATTCGTCCACATAAGAAAAGTTTTCACCTGGACAGAGCTGAAACAAAGAAATAAAAGTGCGAAATAAACGCTCAGAGAGGATCATGGAAACAGAGTTAGTGACCTGTCCTATTAGGTGACACAGTCCTGAATCCCCTCATTCTAATGGCCAAAGAGCTATGGATTCCACCAGCCTGGCCGAGGCCGAGTAGCCGGGTCATATGGCTGGGCCCTACCTCCTCTTTATTGGGATCGAGACGGTCCACGTTCTGACCTCAAATAACGACAAAGTGCGAGCTAAAGCATCCTCAACATAGATCCTCCAAAGGCCTACCCGCCTATCATAGGGTGAAATGTCCACATACAATCGATACTTGAGCAGCCGACTTTCTTCTATTGAACGAAACGATGCAATACGAGTATAACTGATGAAACATAATATCTTTGATAGTACTGATGGATAGCCATTATTATTAGTTATGAAGGACACTACTTAAACTGTTAAAAAATTATGAAGATAAAAAATAGGGAGGTGCACTTATGGAAACACCGGATGCCAAGTTATTGCTCGTTTCAGCGGTAATAAAACCAATAATAGCAGAGAGAAAAGATCGGTAAACAGCAAGCCACCAACTCTTTCAATTAGAGATCCACAAGTAGCGAGGTAACGTGATGCACACCTAACAGAAATGATGGTTAATAACAAGTAACCATGAAAAATGTCACTAGTAACTTAATACTGAAAATGTGGTAAACGTTCGAGATCCATTCATATTTACAAAAATGTATCAATTCTCAATGAAATTTGTACCCAGAAAATTATAGTAAAGATGTTTTTTGGCAGTTCAATTTATTAGCTGAACCTTCATCAATTGATGAAAACTCGAGATTAGCTGTCGATTGACTTAGAAAACCTCAGTATTCTCATCGGTTTTCAATTCATCCCATAATCATTTGAATGCCCCATTCTCAACGATGAAAATTATTGCTTCTATTTGAGTATGGATTGAGTATGGATTATCACACTGGCAGTAAAGTTCTAATGTAATATATGAATACTGATATGGATCCAATCTATGCGGATCAAAGTGTCTATAAGAGAGTTGATGCTGCCGCGTAGAGTAACAGACACTAGAATGTTTGATTGCGAAATCATAGTCTTCGCTAGGATTAATTACTTCATTTTGATCGCAAGCAATTTCCAGTATGAACGGTGAAATCAGTTCGATACGAAATTTGCATTTCGACCTACATCGTTTGTGCGATGCTTCGATTCCCGCATACTTGCAGTATCACATCACGGGCGGTTTTGTGCGGCGTGTTCGAGGTATTATCTTTTCGAATTTCGTAGTTCGTTGTTGTGAGCGATTGTGAAGGATGGGGGGAGGGTGCCAGTGGGAAGGATAGGGAATAGGTTCAGAAGGCTTCGACATCTTCAGTCATTAACTAATGAAAGTTTAGAATTTTTTTCAGCACTTTTTCAATCAGTTAGATGCAAGAGATGTAACACTCGATTTCATTATTAAGACATTTTATGAAGTTCATTCTGCTCTAAACTTCTGAATTTTCCCGATATCCTTTTTGCATCAATAGGTGCTGTACTTTCGCGTTCGGAATTAATCAATGCGCTGCCAGTTGCAGAATTCGCTTGATGGGAATGGAAGTCTAGGAGAGGGGGATAGATTATTGCAGCGAGCGTTATTTGTAAGTACCCGCAGCGTGTCGCGTTGTGTTGCTGCTACTATCAAGCTTAAGAAGTGTTCGAATAGAGTGAAATATATCTGCAGATATGTTTGTGGATGGGAATATTGCAACTTTCTATGGCTTCCTGATTCTTCCTCACCCACGTCGTTGGTATCCGAGATCAATTGTCCATACCAGTCCAGGAAATTTAAGAAATTGCTTGCAACAGCAGTATTTATCAGACCTCTACCCTTCAAAGTTAATTTTACGAGCAAATCGGTCGTCTTTGCATTCCCTCTAAAATTCACTGTTATTTTCTTGAGTCTATGATTCATCTTATAAAGTAGATGGCTGCTTGAGGAAGAAGTTGACCGATGGTCGAGATGGTGTCGAAGAATACTGCGAAGAAGCTGAATGGAGAATCTGGAAAGATTATGAAACCTCGCATTGTCGAGGAGAACAACAACGTTTTGAATCGTCGTTCTGAAGATGAGGTGATCCTCAGCAACCCGATGTTGAAAATTGAGGTGGTATTCGCCAAAAGGATCAGAAACCTTGAAAAACGCAAAGTGAGTCACCGAACTTCTCTGTTAGATGCGGTGTTAATAGCAGCTGGATCAAATCCAGTTTTATTTCTAGTCGCAGTCGACATTGAATATATACCATGTCTGTGCTTTCTTTGCCTGTCTGAGAGTCGAAAAGTTTTTACTATTATGGTGATTTATGAAAAGAATAGATGAGTATGTGATGGTGTAGTCATCTCAAGCCCATATACCCTATTCGGTCACATCATGTTCTCCAAATTCCATCATTTATGATGGTGGCCATATTTACATATGTCGATAACTGATCGTTTTGAGTGTGCAATTATATTTTGAGTGTTATTTTAAATTTCCAAAGAAATATCTGTAATTCTAAAATTTAGGACAATGAAAACATAATTTTCAAATATAAAAGGATCATATGGATTAATTCTCTACTTTATGGCATTGTTTATTCTCTTACAGCACAAATTATTACAATATGGTGAGCAACAAAAAAATGGAAAATCGCTCGGACGTGATCAGGTATATGTTTTCTTCATTAAGATTTTCTGCTCCGATTCCAACTTATTATAGGACTCTTTATTTTAGTGATATGTGATTATCGTTTTTCTCCCCTTTCATCTTGGCGATTCACTTATCTTTTTATGGGGTAACGCCATTGATGAATTAGTGGGCTAGTTGTAGATTTAAATGCATCCTAATGAACCAGAAAGCAATCGCAATACATTCCGTTGATAACTACAAAATAAGTGGCATTTTCCTTTATTTCACCATCTTCATTGCTTTAATCATTAAGCTGGTGTTGTTATAGTGTAGTGGTAATTGTAAGCAATGTCATGATCGCATAATAATTCGACGAAGTAACTGAGATAAAATGCGTGGAATTCAGAGAGTAGACGGGATATTTAAAGAGTGGGATCTATATTTCACCCCGCTAAAACGCTCGATTTTATAAATGTTTTCAAGGTTAAAGGTTTTACTTCCACGGCATTTATCTTTCTAAAGTCTGTGTCATCGGTCGGTCTAAGAGAAAAATGCATTTTTGAGCATCTTATTTTCCAGTGTTCTTTATCGGTTATGCTAAATGAAACTTGATCATGTTAATTGATCGATCGATTGATTTTTTGTTGGAAGATTGATCGTTTGAGGAATTGATTGATTGATTCAGATGGAAGCCTATTCGAGGTTGGATGAGGTGTTAAAGCAACTTGAATTCTTATACGAAATGCGAACCGTTGTTGAGGAGAATGCTAAATGCTATCAAAAAGCACTCGAAAAGATGCACCAGAATGACATCAAGGAGGTCAGTTTTTATTATCGTAATGCTGCTTATCTTTAAAGTGATGTTTGTTGTGGATTGCTCGGTAAAACAGAATCTCAACCATCAATCATTGAAGTTTCATGTTTTCTACTTCTCCAACTTGTGTTGGTGAAACGGGATAGCATGACTTCACTGATATCTTATGCATGCAAATTTGTATTTCTGAACGTTAAACAAGGGTGGTGATATGCCAATGGGAATAAATTATTGTGATGCAGTGATCTGTGGCTGAAACGATATGATACGTTAACTGGTGATAAGGCCTCAGTGATAACGATTAGTTGTTAGCGTTTATTCATTGAAGAAGAGCCATAGCTATCCCTCATTCTGTGGCATACTGCTAATTTATAGACGTGGTGATCATCGGCTATTAAAGGTATAAGTAATTTTGTATGTTATTCATATTTATTTCCGCTAATTGATTTCATCGAAGGCTTTGTGGATTTTGATTGCAGATTGTTTCATTGATCTCTTCTTTACTTTCGCTAATTGCCTAAATTTCTTCGATTTTTCTCACTATTCCCTTCCACTCTCTCAATCTTTCAAAATCGAAGAAATGATCATCAATAATATTTGATTTCATAGCGAGCAGAAGCGGAGCGGAAGAAGTTGTTGACGCTAATACGCTATCAAGAGTTATCGAACGTTCTGGGCAATTCGTTGGTCCGAAAGGCATTCTCGGATGAATCAGCCGGTACCGCTGTATGTATTATTTTTTTATGAATGCGTTTTGTTGAGTGTGCTATGCGCTGTTTGTTTGATTTATGCTTTCATGTTCTGTAAAATTGAATATGGGAGAGGCAGGAGAGGGGATACCGGTTGGGATAGTCCTGTGTGGTACAATTCATCAAGATTTGCAGCCTATGACTTTATGAATGCATTTATCGTATAAACGCAGAAAGCGTCGATTCGCGTTATTCGAGTGCGTTTCTGGCTGGACAGGGCTACAAATAAGTACATAAGACGCAACCTCCTTGTTGAGAACACTCGTTTTCAACATGAATGAGCTTACTGATGGGAAAGTGTTTAAATTCATTCATACGGTTAAAACACTTAGCTGTCGAAATGTTCGGCTGGTGCTAACTAAGCTTACATGAAATGATAAGCGATCGTTCACGGTTCATTGATAAAGTTGATCAGCTGTCACATAGGCTCGTTCTTTTTCGGTAGTGTAAATTACTGAGAAGTTGATATATCAGTGTGATTGTTTTTTGATATTTTCAACTCACAGAAATTGAAATCTGAATAAGTATTTGTGCTTTTTGAGTAACTGTAATCGATATTTATCAGAAAAGTTGGCATACTCTGGCAAAACATAACTATTCTACTTCAGCAGCTAAGTGAGCAAGAGCTGAACTTAGTGGATACACTCTACGCTGTGCTTAATCCGTCATTGGAATCAGTGCGCGATGTTGGAGAATGGATGAAAAGGAGTGATGGATGTGCTCATATAGTGGCCAAGATTCTGAATGCTAGCGAAGAAGTTGTCATCATGCAGCACTCGGGTATATCTTGGGATATAAATTATTATCGTTGCTGTTTTGTCCCCTTATGCTGACTTTGAACTTGATTGATGAATTTAGCACCTAGATGTTTGTGTAAAAAATTGAATTTCTTTAGTTATAATTGGATTGCATTTTTATAGATAGTCGGGTCGCAAAAAAATCTCAGAACAAAATTAATCTTTTATAGAGTATTTGTAGAAGCAGCCGTTCGGTTGACACAAAATATGAACTCGTTATTGCGCCCTTGATTTTTTTTTTTTTCATTAGTAGTTTACAAGTTTGGTTGACGTTACTTATTGATGAGCAGAATTGTAAAGCGCATATCGTGCTAGCTCCGCAAGCATGCTTCTCTGCTTATATTTATTTAGAAGTATACAAATATTTGTTTTATAGAAGACCTATAGTCCTATCTTCCGCTAGCAGCTTCTTGAATATTGCATTCGGAATGTATGTGTTTTTATTCGAGTACAATTAAGTGATATTGATTCTAATTGCAGGCAATGATCTCAAGAATCTTCTCGAGAAGGTCTCAAAATTCGATCTCGCAAATATTTTGAAATTGCTTGAGGAGAGTAAACAGAAGGTGCTTTTCGGTTTACTTATATGTTTTTTATTTCTTATGATGCACTGTACTTTTTAAGAAAGTATCTGTTTTGAGTGCTTCGATAGTAAAGGACCTTAGTCATAAGTCAGTAGAAGGTGCTAGGATGTGCTTAACCCGAATGCAGTGGAGTGCAACCGCATTTTATAATGCATGTAACAACCAACGTTCCGTTCATTTTTGCTGGTCATGAAAGATGGTGACGTCATTAACCTCTTCTTACTGAGCAATATAGGTATATTCTTGGTATATTCTTGAAGTACCTTGAAAACTCCATTGATGTCGCTCTAATGACCTGTTCAATATAACGTCTCAGGCGATGCGAAAATATTTCGTGTATAGCAAGAAGAAAAATTGCATCGATCCACAAATCCGTCGATGACAATAAAGTAACTAATATGCAAATATTTCATGGAAAAGTTGAGGAAGTTTGTATATGATATGGATAAAAGTTTCAATTAAGGTATTTTTATTTGTGAAAAAGAATACCTGAGATGGTAAAACGATGTGGGCATAGTGTTGTTGATTTGTTTTCGTCTAGGAATTAGTACGAGACAAGCGCAATGTAATAGATGCAATGAATCAGACGGAAGCAAACAAGACAGTAGCAATAACGGTGGGGAATGATGTTGACGAGTGTGATGTTATGCTCACTTCATCAGTCAGCGGATCCAATTGCTCGCAAATGCGCAACGATCCCGTTATAGTGGAACATTATCGTAAGTTGCTCAATTCGAAGGTTGAGCCTATCGCTTCCATCTCATTGCCTATAGGAAGGGAATGTGGAGGTCATTTTTTTTTTTGGATAGCTGAAGGAATTTGGGGGTGATTTTTAGATAACTGAGGGAATTTGATAACTATTTTTTAATTGGCTATATACGAATATTTCCTTGATAACAAATGAAACTGAATGGTCAGAGAGTGGAAATTGTCTTTGATATGTTGTACGAGGCGTAGAAGTACGCAAGCTGTGAAGGGGCATTAGCATATCCTAAGTGATTATTACATTTGTTATCACTTTTGAAATCTTTAAAAATTTTCATGCTGAAGAGAATCTCAGAAAAGTGTCAGAAAGTCATTCATTGATCGTTTATGGATTTCTCGGATGAAGGCGATATATCTCTTTAAATTTTCCGATCGCTGTGCGTGATTATATTGCAGTATCCTTTGGGAACATGTCCAGTATATTTATAAATGCAGTCTCAGAGTTTGCTTTATTATTTTTTTTTTTAATCGTTTATTTGCCTACAGTGATATTCGATTAAATAATTCTGTTTTAATTACTTTTATTGCAGCTGATAAGAAAGTATCAGCTATAGAGAAGGAAGCCATCGTCGTCGCCAACGTGAGCATTACTTCACGTTTCATGTTGTATTGTTTAAATATAAACTCTGATATATATTCAATCACAATTCATGCATATATTATACAGAAATATAGTGGGCGGTGCATTTTTGGCATTGGTTGAGTTGTTAAATTGATGGATATTTGCGCAAATGATTGCGAAGTGCTCGTGAATTTTTTTGAGGGGGGGGAAGGGGGAGGGGGAAGGATGAGAGTCGTTATTTTTTTGTTGTATTAGAATTGTTACTTATTCTAAAGGTGTTGATTCGAAGTTTTTGCCTTCTGCCCTTAATTTGTTACTGAAGGATTCGCAAATTTCTTCTCTTTCGAGACTCCACCAAACTCTGTGTAACCTGGGAAAAAATATTAAGGTTTTTATTAAGCAGTTTAAAAAGGTCAACAACAGTAAGGCTGAGGGAATAACATGACGGCAGGGTAACGATGCTCTGACATAGCCTTGGCACAAATATTGCCACCTCCGAGCCAACGAGCACCGGGCACTCCCCATGCCCGAGTTACTTCGCACAGCTACGGTCCGAATCGACCTTCGCGGGGGCATAACCGCAAGTGAAAGCTAGAACACGCTGGTCCCTGTAAGGAAATGTGCTTTCCTTTTATACGCGCCGACCCTTGCCTCAAGGCATTTATAGAGAGTTTGCCTGTGCTGCAATCATCGTTCCTCTGCTCTGCTTAGAAGCAGTTAATCTACGATTTCTTCATCATCCCTTACATTATTTCAATAACCGACGATACGTGGTGAAAAGATATTGATTAGGGAAAATAGTGAAAGAATTAGTAATGCGCTCAGTCAGAAAAAAAAAACCTAAGCATGAGGGAATCGCACAATTATTTTCCTATATCAAACATCGATTGAGTGATTTTATCAGGAAGGGAACAGAGGGAATAATTGCTATCAGGATATTGAGCAAATGTGGCGGCATCGAACCTTTCCGCTTATTTTGGTGGAACGCTATAAGTCGATTTCACATTGGTCCTAAGTAGTCTAATGATAGAGTTATTCACGCAGTTCATTCGAATTTATTTTAGCAGTCAACAGATCCGGAAAGAATGCAAGAGAAGTCGAAGAGTGCATCTGGTATATGGTTTGATTGTGTTGTTATAGTTATGCTTCACTGCTATTATTAGTGATTTGCTTCACCATTTGTTTTTGTTCATTTATTCCTTTATTCCTTGGGCTACTATTTATTTTTAATTTTCCATCAATTATTTCGCAGTTTCCTTTAAACATAATTATGCACTCACTTCATGAACGAAGAACCCCTGGGGCTATATGAACTCCCCCTTAACGTTGTGTTAGGAAATCTTCTTTTGCCTATAAGAATTTGTGGCATTACAGCAACGCCAATCGAGCACGAGCACAAGCGAGAGCTCGATGGTGCACGTTCATTGCCGCATCTAGAGCATGGCGCACACAAACGGTACGGCCGTCGCCACACATGTTAGTCGATTGTCGATTACAACTGCTGTACACTCTATTTCAACAGTGTCTGAATTGCATAACATTAGTGGCTGTCAGCTATATGAGGTGGTGTACACATTGTTGAAATTTAAGGTGGAGAGATTGCACATCATCACTGTTTCCTATCGGTTATTAAAATAAGTCATGTTTTTGAAGCTTCTTAATGAAATATTTCATTGTTTCGTGAAACAAGTTTTGCTAATGTTGTTTCATCAAAACTGCTTTATTGGCAAATAGATCAAGAACCTGTGCAGAATTATTGACTGACATATGCTCATATATACACTTTTATCTGCCTCTCTGCTGCTTTTGATTCAACCATCGAAGAACTGTTTGATTATCTAACCAACCGGTTGAAGTACAAAGAAAAAATTCATTTCTCTAGTCTTTCATAATGGAATATTTTCGTTCACCTTCTAGCACACAAAACAAGTAGTCTCCTTTGAACCAAAAACTTTGATAATTTATAACTTCATATCTTAGCAATCTACCTAGCACGGTGTCCTTTTTTCAGAAGTGAATTGGCTTGTTGTGAGGAGATGCTAGCTGAAAGGTTGGATGATGTTTAGTGCCTTAAAAACGTTTCAGAATTTGATTACAGGGAATGAAGGGCATTCTAGAGGGCTTCATGGGCATCGTATCATTCATCATCCCACCCACGAGGTTGGTCGTCATGACGGCTGTAATATTTGCAACGTCGATGGGAGTGCTCAGGGTAACGTTTTTGATACCAATGTTCATAACGGATATTACACGACAGTGTCACCTTATTCATTTACAGGTATGACTGCGTTTCTTGAATGTGCAGTGTAGAGATTTGGAGACGTTGAGTTTTGCTTTGGTCTCATGCCATCCAAGCATGAGACATCATTGATTATCTAGCATTGCTTTTTTCGATAACCTTGATGTTGGAAAAAGTGCTGAGTAGAATTCGGGAATTTAGATAAGCGGACTGGGGGTCTTTTACTCGTTCTGTCGTGGTTGTTGCTTCTTATACTGAATCGTGGTCTTTTCTAGAAAGGAGGGGAAGGAATATTATTGTTTATTGTGCACTACTGCATTGATCAGAACATAGTTTGTTCGTTGTATTCATTCATTTGGTTGATCATGCTGTATCACAGAGACAACTTTTCGAATGTGCAGACTGGGACAATTTTCGGTTTGTTCCTAAAACCCTCATGCTGTTTTCAAAATGAGATCTGCAAGTATTTTTGTATTTACAGGTCCGATGATCACTGAGCCATATTATTGTATGGCTTATTCGAATCATTACTTTAATACACAACAACTGCGATGTTGTTGTGCTGGAAACTCGATAGTGAATGAAAAGAGTGAAATTCTCACTGAACGTGGTGACTGCACGCCCTCTGGGTACGTTTCCAGCGATTTGCAGCCTCCCACTCGAGAGATGAACAGAATCGAAACGATAAATGCACATTTTTCTCATCCGTAACACGAATTGCTTATTAGGCAGTCGCATGAATTGGTTTCTACATCCTTTATCTTCGTTTCAGACGATCTTTTGTTTTTGCTTTATTCGACTTTATTTTTAAGTGTGTTCTTTTGGATAACAGAGTGGTTTTTATTTGTTGCGAGGGAATAGCGGAGATGAACTACGGGGGCAGATGTTGTGTACAATCTTTTAAGGAAGTAAAAAAGTGGAGAACTCTCAATAACGCGTCAAAGAGCTCTTTGAACGTCTCTTTGGTCGACCAGGTCGTCCTTTTTTGATTCGACTCATCCATCAAAATAAACGTTGTCGTTCTTCTGATAATACACTTTTGAATCATTTCTTTTTATCGAAATACCACTAAAGTTGATAAACTGTTGGTATAAAGCTTTTATTTGGAAGGTAGGGACTTGTAAGCATTTTGCAGCGTTAGAGTTCTGTCCATGTAGAGATTTAGCATAACAAACTCAAGTTTAGTGAAACAGAGTGAATTTTGAGGGTTAAGAAACAGGTGCGATTTGCAGCGAAAAGTCTTCACTATATCATATTGAGGGACTGTTTCCTTGCATTATTCATATTGATTGCAGTGTTGTTGCACAAGCGTTTTCTTGGATGATGAGGCATTGACTCCTAATCGGATCCACAAGTGCACCGGAAATTAAATGATTTTCGTTTATTTATACGATTTTGTGGCTTATTAGGCCTTCATCAACCATCTAAGATCATCATTTTAGACCTAATTAGGCACTATTTCGATCTAGATTTAATACCACACTGTCGATGGTTTTCAATTATTTCCATTTTGTATTTTAATCGTTTCAGCGATCAATGCTTTCTTTTGCAATGCGTTTTGTTTTTCGAAAGCAATTTGAATTCGCAGTTTTAATGATATTTCGATGTGTGTTGTAGCAAATCTTTGTTCTTCGTTTCTGCGGCTTATTTAATAAGTTTAAGGTGGAGACAACGGTTTTCTTTGGTGCGTTGAAAGTGTTCTTGAAAATGGTGACCTCAGGTTCGGTCTTTCCCTGAAGAGAAGGAATACCTTGGTGGATGGTATTGAAGTCTTTGAAGAATTTTCACATTGCTTGGCCGCAGAGAATATACCTCGTATTTTGGTGCCTTTATATGCCCAATATTGCTAATATTTTGTTGTTGCTACTCAGTGTTGCAAATAAACTTTTATGCTTCAATATCGCTATATATGTGAATGATCTCATCTTTCAGCGAACGTCTTTTGTTGTTGTCAGCATAGGTTTCGTCCTTGATCTCTACCAGCAGTTCGGAACTCATCGCCATCACCTTCCCCCGCGGAGGGCCTTTTACTTAAATGAGTCATGGATTCTGGACCGGAGGCCCCTGCGATGTGGGGGATTTCTTGTAACCATTCCCCTGCCCGCGGGTGTCCCGGCGGTTTTCGTCACCTATGTGAGGGATGTTAATAGCGCAAATCCTACGGTCGCAAGCTGGAAAAAAAATTGTGGATGGAATTCAAATGGCCTATCATCCCATGCGTCGATGATGGGTGAAAGCTAGCATTCGTCCACACGTACTGCGCCATACCCTCTTTTTGCTTTTGTAGCGTTTTACCACGAAAAACTTTGATACCGCGCTACTCCAACTTTTCTCCTTCCTTACCAATCCTGATTCCTCCGAACCACCGACCACTGATGTCGGCTTCAACGGTATTAAGGGCGTCAGGGAGGAACGGGCGATGGGATCAGCAGTAGTGACTGCTCACCTCGGTTACTTGGACAATCCTTCTCTCTCTAACATTGCCCACTTAAACAGCAAATCCGCATTCAGCTGAACTGAAAGGCATAGTCGAACATAGAGGGTAAAATTCACTACGATTAGGAAACTCATGCACTACAAAAGGCAGAGGTAGCACAGCGAATCATGATGCAATATGTCCAGCTGCCTACTTCAAGAGTTCGGTTCTCAGTCCGCGTATCTGACTTATAAAAATTCCCAACATTTCACAGCAGAGTTAAACAAGCTCATTTGCATATAATGACGTCATGGTTATGGGTATCTGCTCATACCATCATCACCATCATTCGTGCATCAAAATTCCCAAATCGAGCTTGCAGTCATTAAAAAAGAATACTAAAATAAGAACGAACGATCTGCAGAAAACTAAAGCACGCTAATCTTAACAATTTCACTACATTGCACACTGTGTCAAACAGCACACTGCTCCTCATTGCATTTCTCATCGCTTTTGCGACGGAAAATGGTCCTCATCACACTACCTTATTACAATACAACATAACATTATCACAATCGCCTCTCATTAGCCACGAAACGAATATCCATTCTTTGTAAGCAATTTCAAAGATTTGGCTAACACCTATATTTAGCAAAGCGTGCAAAAAAATGCCTCCTGAGCCGTTTCTATATCAAACGAGTTGATAACAATACGCCAAGAGTGCAATCGTTCAGAAATTATTCACACTGCAGTTTCCCATGAAAACGATACAGCTAAATTGCATGAACGATGTGAAAAGTATCGTAACAGAATCAAGAGTTTTCTAACATTCCACCCCCACGGTGGTCTCCGATCTCTGCTGCTCGCTTGTCCCTCGCGAGGAATTCTGAGAACTCAATCCCCCACGAGGTTTTCATATGATGGGGATTCTCGTCCCTCGAGACCTCCTCCCAAACACTGTCGAACACGTCAATGGACGCTCCGACGCAAAATGCTGATATTTCGCTGCTAAGATTCGCATCAGTCTTACAACGAAAAATTGCAATCAGTTGTATTTCGAAAACTTTTTTCGGTGAGGGTAACATTAGCCACAAGCGCAGGCGCAAGAGAGAGACGGAGAGAGACCGCGCGCGTCTTCAGCGAGCGACGCGGCACTGGTCACTCTGAAATAAATCGTCGCAATAAATGTGAAAATATACAGTAAGGAAATGAGATTCGAACAACGGATTTCGACACATTCGAAAGAGCATTAAAGGCTCTATCAGAATCAAAAATAATCTCGGACAAAAACAAGAACTTTTCTATTAGATCGATCATTTATATGACGTGCAATTGAGAAAAATTGCATGGTCATCGATAAATGAGGGCCTATAACTGTATAAAGGAACAAGATTTGGGAAGAGTGACTAGGTACATTCGAAAGAGCATTAAAAGCTCTATCAGAATCAAAAATAATCTCGGACAAAAACAAGAACTTTTCTATTAGATCGATCATTTATATGACGTGCAATTGAGAAAAATTGCATGGTCATCGATAAATGAGGGCCTATAACTGTATAAAGGAACAAGATTTGGGAAGAGTGACTAGGTACATTCGAAAGAGCATTAAAAGCTCTATCAGAATCAAAAATAATCTCGGACAAAAACAAGAACTTTTCTATTAGATCGATCATTTATATGACGTGCAATTGAGAAAAATTGCATAGTCATCGATAAATGAGGGCCTATAACTGTATAAAGGAACAAGATTTGGGAAGAGTGACTAGGTACATTCGAAAGAGCATTAAAAGCTCTATCAGAATCAAAAATAATCTCGGACAAAAACAAGAACTTTTCTATTAGATCGAATTTTTATATGACGTGCAATTGAGAAAAAATAGACGTGCTGACATGTAGAGGCGATGGAAGAAAGAAATCGCTCGTTGAACTATGGAAATCCTATTACTGGTTCGAAGTGGCAGCCGCTGTCGTTTCTTGGCAGAATCGTCGGTCTCTGTCGTTGAGGCGAAGGCAACATCTGGAATGTTAAATATAATGATGATCACGACGAAAGCATACTACATAAGTAATGGAAGTTTTGTATAGCTTGAATTAATAACATTAAAGATATAGGTGAGTTTGGTGCTATTTCAACTGATAGCTTATCGTGGAAAAAATCAGAGATGTGCAGTCTATGTTTGACGATAATGTAGGAAATATAGCCTGCCGAGCCGGATGTAGCTATTTCTTCGAAGTATCCTTGCCAGATTCCATTCATCCCAGTGTACACGTAGATGTTCAAGTCGAAGCGAAGCAATGTATATATATATATATATATATATATATATATATATATATATATATATATATATATATATATATATATATATATATATATATATATATATATATATATATTGACATAACGCGAATCAAATTTTATTTCCCTCACCCCAGCCTGTTATGCGCAAGAAAAACAGTTAGACTACGAACTGCTGAGTGCACGCGTCCACAACTAATATATAAATAAATAAATAAATGAATAAATAAATAAATAAATAAATAAGTAAATAAATAAATATATATATATATATATGTATTTATTTATTTATTTATATATTAGTTGTGGACGCGTGCACTCAGCAGTTCGTAGTCTAACTGTTTTTCTTGCGCATAACAGGCTGGGGTGAGAAATAAAATTTGATTCGCGTTATGTCAATTATATATATATATATATATATATATATATTTATATATATATATATATATATATATATATATATATATATATATACATTGCTTCGCTTCGACTTGAACATCTACGTGTACACTGGGATGAATGGAATCTGGCAAGGATACTTCGAAGAAATAGCTACATCCGGCTCGGCAGGCTATATTTCCTACATTATCGTCAAACATAGACTGCACATCTCTGATTTTTTCCACGATAAGCTATCAGTTGAAATAGCACCAAACTCACCGAAATTTAAGAAAGAGAAAAATTATATCTTTAATGTTATTAATTCAAGCTATACAAAACTTCCATTACTTATGTAGTATGCTTTCGTCGTGATCATCATTATATTTAACATTCCAGATGTTGCCTTCGCCTCAACGACAGAGACCGACGATTCTGCCAAGAAACGACAGCGGCTGCCACTTCGAACCAGTAATAGGATTTCCATAGTTCAACGAGCGATTTCTTTCTTCCATCGCCTCTACATGTCAGCACGTCTATTTTTCTCAATTGCACGTCATATAAAAATTCGATCTAATAGAAAAGTTCTTGTTTTTGTCCGAGATTATTTTTGATTCTGATAGAGCTTTTAATGCTCTTTCGAATGTACGTAGTCACTCTTCCCAAATCTTGTTCCTTTATACAGTTATAGGCCCTCATTTATCGATGACTATGCAATTTTTCTCAATTGCACGTCATATAAATGATCGATCTATTAGAAAAGTTCTTGTTTTTGTCCGAGATTATTTTTGATTCTGATAGAGCTTTTAATGCTCTTTCGAATGTACCTAGTCACTCTTCCCAAATCTTGTTCCTTTATACAGTTATAGGCCCTCATTTATCGATGACTATGCAATTTTTCTCAATTGCACGTCATATAAATGATCGATCTATTAGAAAAGTTCTTGTTTTTGTCCGAGATTATTTTTGATTCTGATAGAGCTTTTAATGCTCTTTCGAATGTACCTAGTCACTCTTCCCAAATCTTGTTCCTTTATACAGTTATAGGCCCTCATTTATCGATGACTATGCAATTTTTCTCAATTGCACGTCATATAAATGATCGATCTATTAGAAAAGTTCTTGTTTTTGTCCGAGATTATTTTTGATTCTGATAGAGCTTTTAATGCTCTTTCGAATGTACCTAGTCACTCTTCCCAAATCTTGTTCCTTTATACAGTTATAGGCCCTCATTTATCGATGACTATGCAATTTTTCTCAATTGCACGTCATATAAATGATCGATCTATTAGAAAAGTTCTTGTTTTTGTCCGAGATTATTTTTGATTCTGATAGAGCTTTTAATGCTCTTTCGAATGTACCTAGTCACTCTTCCCAAATCTTGTTCCTTTATACAGTTATAGGCCCTCATTTATCGATGACTATGCAATTTTTCTCAATTGCACGTCATATAAATGATCGATCTAATAGAAAAGTTCTTGTTTTTGTCCGAGATTATTTTTGATTCTGATAGAGCTTTTAATGCTCTTTCGAATGTACCTAGTCACTCTTCCCAAATCTTGTTCCTTTATACAGTTATAGGCCCTCATTTATCGATGACTATGCAATTTTTCTCAATTGCACGTCATATAAATGATCGATCTAATAGAAAAGTTCTTGTTTTTGTCCGAGATTATTTTTGATTCTGATAGAGCTTTTAATGCTCTTTCGAATGTACCTAGTCACTCTTCCCAAATCTTGTTCCTTTATACAGTTATAGGCCCTCATTTATCGATGACTATGCAATTTTTCTCAATTGCACGTCATATAAATGATCGATCTAATAGAAAAGTTCTTGTTTTTGTCCGAGATTATTTTTGATTCTGATAGAGCTTTTAATGCTCTTTCGAATGTACCTAGTCACTCTTCCCAAATCTTGTTCCTTTATACAGTTATAGGCCCTCATTTATCGATGACTATGCAATTTTTCTCAATTGCACGTCATATAAATGATCGATCTAATAGAAAAGTTCTTGTTTTTGTCCGAGATTATTTTTGATTCTGATAGAGCTTTTAATGCTCTTTCGAATGTACCTAGTCACTCTTCCCAAATCTTGTTCCTTTATACAGTTATAGGCCCTCATTTATCGATGACTATGCAATTTTTCTCAATTGCACGTCATATAAATGATCGATCTAATAGAAAAGTTCTTGTTTTTGTCCGAGATTATTTTTGATTCTGATAGAGCTTTTAATGCTCTTTCGAATGTACCTAGTCACTCTTCCCAAATCTTGTTCCTTTATACAGTTATAGGCCCTCATTTATCGATGACTATGCAATTTTTCTCAATTGCACGTCATATAAATGATCGATCTAATAGAAAAGTTCTTGTTTTTGTCCGAGATTATTTTTGATTCTGATAGAGCTTTTAATGCTCTTTCGAATGTACCTAGTCACTCTTCCCAAATCTTGTTCCTTTATACAGTTATAGGCCCTCATTTATCGATGACTATGCAATTTTTCTCAATTGCACGTCATATAAATGATCGATCTAATAGAAAAGTTCTTGTTTTTGTCCGAGATTATTTTTGATTCTGATAGAGCCTTTAATGCTCTTTCGAATGTGTCGAAATCCGTTGTTCGAATCTCATTTCCTTACTGTATATTTTCACATTTATTGCGACGATTTATTTCAGAGTGACCAGTGCCGCGTCGCTCGCTGAAGACGCGCGCGGTCTCTCTCCGTCTCGCTGAGGACGCGCGCGGTCTCTCTCCGTCTCTTTTTGGCTAAGTGCGCCGACCCCCTTTTTTCCCTCATGGCTTGAACTTGCATTTGTTCAATTTCCGCCGGTTTGTTGTGTTGCATTGTAGAATGCAGTGTATCGTTTCTTGTGCCGCAGTCCAAATTCGGGAATTATTACAGTTACGGTTATTGTTCAAGAGTTCTGCGGGTGCAATATAAACCATGACTCTCTTGTATTGTATTTTCCATTGATCCATCAACTTATAAAGGAAATATTGTAGGCGTTTAAAAATTCGAAGGAAATTGTTTTGCTTCACTCAGGTTTTTATTTCACACCGGTCGGATCATCAAAAAACAGATCTTTTATTAAGCAACGTTTTTTCCCATTTTTTTCTTTAATTGATACCTTTTGTCTGGTCACTTGAATGAACTGATAAAGCGCATAACGTGTTAGCTTTGCTGGTGCGTTTCTTCACCTATTTGTTCATTTGTTGGTTTTACTGGCTTGTCTTTGTTTCGAATATTTGAACTTTTATGATACTGTTAAGTTCGGTCGGTTGAGTGTTATTCGTTTTTGTTAAACCGGCACTTCTGCTGAGAGGAGGCAGAAAAGGGAGGTGGTCATGGTGTAGCAAAACACGAGACGTTGAACCCTTTGCACGACAGTAGATGCTAGATTCAGCTAGCCTATCCATATCCATATTTTATCGTTACTAAGTTAGTTGCATATAAACGTTGTCTGCAATACCTCTCTCCCCTTCTCTTTACTGCGTCTGGTGCTGGAAATAAGTTTATGTTGTATGTAGTAAGCCCTTCAATGACAATATTACCCATTCTCAGAAAGTTTCGGTTAGTGGAGGAGATATGCATAGAAGCTTTTGTTGAAATTTATGTTACAGGTTTCGAGTTTCTTAAATAATGTTCATAAAGGTTGAGGTTTTATTCGGTCAGTTTAACGATGCTACGGTACGTGAAAATAAATGAATATGATTTGTCTTGGTTGCTTTCTGAAGTCGCTGATCATAACGGGGCTTACTGTTTTTATACATGTGCGAGTGAGGGGGGCGGGGGGAGGGGTAGGAAGGAGTACGATCGGTGAGGCATTATCTTATGATCCTTCATAGATTATTGTGCTCATAAAAAATAAAGAATAAAAATCTCATAAATATAAACTGTTGCTTCGACTCATTGAAATACGGACGAGGAGAGGAAAGAAAATTCCAGAAATTCCTCTGCGTCCTAACACGCATTGTGTGACAGCCATTTCACAATCAATGAATTTGTTTGATCTGCGAAGGTAGATAGAAAATTATTGATGAATAATATTACCCATTGCACAATTTGCAGCATTTTTTAATTGAGTTTGCATGAAGTCGATTTGTTTATCTAAGAACAACGTTTCATAATAGATAACACTATACTTTATCAGTGGATGATCATACATTTGGATGACTATCAATGTAGCGTATTGACGATTGCAGATCAATCGCAATATTCGTTACCACTTTTGCAGTACTCTAATTTATACTGCACTTGAACTTCAACTCTCATATTGATTGCTCATTTCTGTCGTGCAATGCTAGTTTTCCCCATTTTTACGTTTAGAGGACATTGTGGCCACAGCAATAACTCAAGTAATGTGATGCATTGTTGTGTAGTAGCTAGTCATTTGATGGGATAGAATTACTGAATAAAATGTAAAGTTCGTTCGAGAACGATTTGAGATGAAGGGGGCGGGATATGTTCAGTGAACTAGGTTGCTATCAGCTAGGTTACTCAACTTCCATTTACACCAGATTTTATTCACATCTGCTTGAGCGAATATGCAATATACTTCTTGAACATTTTGACAATCTTAGTAACAAATAACAGTCACGGAAGAGCTTGATAAATTAAGAGGCTCAGGTCATTTGCCTTCGAAATGAAATGTGATGGATTAAGATCACCACTGCAGACGATATCTTCACTTGTCATAAAACAGTCTCATAACTATGTATGATAGAATAGCTAACATTGCGTTGTAGTGGTGGACTCTCTATGTAAATTTTAATTGAACTTGTAACTGACGTTTTAATTTCTTGTTGTCACGATGGACGTTCTAACGTTGCCCCGAAGTTTTTCCACAAAAATCTTTATAAACAGTGAAAAAAACTCGTTGAATATTCTTGCCGCCATCGTCTAGCTGTGTTAAAATCGGCACGAATTAGTGCAATTTCTTTAGGCAAATCCTCGATTTTACTGTGCAAATTTTGTTCGAGGAGAGAGAGGTGGGAAGCTCGAGCAGGATTTCTTAGGTAAGTGATCGACATACGCTGGTGGGCTCAATCTGTGATCCTTACAAAGTTAATTGTAGCGATTTCAACGTTATTTTAGAAAGATTTAGCTGTTAGTTTATCAGTATTATTTTAGGCATTAAAGTCGGTCGTGGCTCTCAATGTGCACAGTATGTCTTCATCTGAAGAGTATTCTGCACAACTGAGGAAGGTGAGTTCCTTCATATTATACTCTTCTATTGCAGTAAGACTCGATTTAGAAACAAGCAAGTTTCTGTGATTGTAGTATATAAAGCCACAAATTTGGTAATATTCGTTTTATTCATTGGCAAGGAGGGATTTTTTGATTTGACGATTAGCTGATCAGTATGCTTCCGGTTGAACAACACTCTTCTCCAGTGGATGGCTGATGAGTGGAAGGACCGCAACATCGTCGACCGCAATGTTTTAGCGTTTTATAGTTTATAGAGTGTAACAGAATGATTGCAGTTTACTTCATATCTTTGCTTTTATACATGCTTCAGGTTATCTTTCCGGGACTTAGTCTGGTTCAGCACGTTTTTATTGATAAGGTTCTCGTGGTTAGCCTGCTAAGTGGCACTTCCTATTTGATGCTTTTATTGGTGACTATAAACGCACACTTCCATTGTTAAACGAATTCCAAAAAAGTAATTGTTCTATGACTTTCTTCCTTCTTGTGCATCATTTAGTGATGTTGCTAGAGGAGGTGATGAGGAGGAGAAGGGGATACAGCAGTCTCCTTGAGTTGATTATATTTAAGATTTGATACGTGATGAGTACGCCATTTGTGTGGTCGGGTTATGGTTGATATTGATAAATCGTTCTAAGCGTACCTCCATCATTTAATGCATGTTTAGGCATTTCAAGAGCTACAGATGAAGATGGTCGAAACGAAGCAGCGTATCGATCATGGTGAAGTCATCAAAAAGATACAGAAACAGGTGAACATTTCATCTCTCGGCGTTCATATTCTGGATGGGGCTTGAAGTTATGTCTGTTGCCGATCGTGCAAAGACAACGCATGCTTTTTGGTGGGGTATTGCGAGGTTTTTTTGGCCGACAAAAGGGGCCACAGTTCATTTCATTGATTTGCAGTGAGCACGTCAATCCAATGCATATTCTTCAATAGAGATTTATCTACAATTTTCAAACTTTATTTTTCAGAGAGAAAAGGTCGCTACACTAACAAAGGAGCAACTAGAAAAGCTGGAAGCAGATCGCCCCGTATATCGGAGTTTGGGTCGCATGTTTTTGAAGTCGACTGTAGAATCGGAAATTGAACGGCATTCAGATGAGGTATTGTGATAGCAGTATGGAAAGTGCTTTCACAGTTGAACTCCGGATTGCTGCTTACTCTTAGCCGATCCAACATTTTGTTATGATTGATTGAGACAAGGCATGAGCAGATAGGGTGGATTGCGATGAGCTGTGAGTCACTTCTGCGGCGTTTCATCTCTTCTCTCTTATTTTTTCTTGTTCGTCGCGACGGGCTGCCTAATATTACCATAGTGCAACGATTTATTACTCAGAGAATTAGTTTTTGATGTGCCGTGAATTTTTGGTCTGTAATTTATGAGTGTGTGGTGATTGTGGAAGTTGATCACATTGCTCTTAGCGTGCTCTTAATTTTGGATATTGTGTTGGCATTCATTCCCACTGTAGTAGTCGATTACTGCTGATCGTTTTTTTTTTTCTACGATAGTAGAGTGACGTGACGTCTTTCTCATTTTCCATAAAGGACACTATCAAACTTCTTAATATTAAACGATTCAGCGTAATTGCATAAGTTTTATTAGTTAATAAATAGTTGCATTAGAGACTTTCTATTGCGAGGTTCTTAGTGTGCGCTTTTTTTCTTTTATCGCATCAATACTTTATCAGAGTTTAGTTTTGGTGTTAATGGATTAAATTTTCAGATTCGAAAAGCGAAAGAAAAGATCGCAGCAATCGATAGGCAAAAGGAATATTTGGAGAAGAGTCTAGGAGAATCGGAGAAAAATCTCAGGGAAATGATTCAATCAAGACCATAATTGATTATTTTAATACATGGTTATTTGGCGTGGGTTTTTCTATACTACTGAAAAGATTCCTCCAACAATTCGATTTCCCATTTCGAGAATTTTTATGCGAAACTTTTCGACTGATTCGTTCAGATTGGAGCATAAAGATGAAAATGCAAATTTTTTGATGTTTGATCTTGATGTTCAAGTTGAGTCGACCACTCTGTTCGACACTTATCTCCGCCATAATAAGATGCGTTTATTGTTTGATATGCTGTAAATTATGGTGTTCAAGCGAGTAAATATTTGCTTACTCATTGCTTTGTCTCCATTTGGGCTAATGAAAATCTGTTCTTGCACAGTCGAAATATATTTGCTCTCTTGCTTTCTGCTGCTGCGATCTTTATTATCAGAAAGAGATCTTGATATGCGGGAGCGGTCAAATACATCAACGCCATTAAACGAGCCGTCTGTGGTTTCGGTTTTGTAGTGAAGTGTCTAAACCATCATTAAATTTGGTTAAGTGTCTAAACCATCATTAAATTTGGTTAATGCTTACGAATTTCTTGTTTTATTTATCGTTTTGGGGATGGTGGATGTTTTGAAGCATTGAAAGAAACTCGCGAGGATTAGCTTTCTTATCCAAATTTCCTGGCGGTATCCGCGTAATATTCCAGATACGGATTTATGATTTGTTCATGGGGGAGGTAGCTGTTTTCAATGTTATTTGCTTAGTTATATGTCTGTTGATGATGCTTATCGTGCTTTCAACGTATTGGTCGATATTTCCAAACATCAATTTTTCTTTCTGTTGTTATGGGAAATCACTTTTGTGGAATTTTTTTGGCGTTTCATTTATATATTTTTAGTGGTTGGAACAAAGTGTAATGGTTTTTCTTCAGTAGGAAAGGGCAGAATCTATGAAAGGAGAATCCCGAGTCACCGGGTGTCGTTACATGAATTCGGAGGCTTTCAAGTCTCTCTAAGCAGAGTTACCTTCTGAACTCTGGGCATTTAGGACTCGTCAGTAAGGTCATTCGATTGAGCATTAGTCTGTCATAGCTGCTTGGATCTATTATGGATTAGATTTGTTTCATTCGGTATTCGCGGGTGTCGCATATCTCCTCACGTATGAAGGAGGTTGCTTCTTTAGGAAACATTTCCAGGTGGATCTTCGTGTGCAACTCTCAGCATGATTATTCCCATCCGATGTTTTACATGCGGTAAAGTGATTGGAAATAAGTGGGATGCCTATTTGGGTCTTCTGCAATCCGAGTATACTGAAGGTAATTCGCATTTCTATAATATTGCTTCTTGATTGGAGAATAATATCTCAGTATTGTTCGATTTCAATCTGTGCATCGAGGAAAGCGAAATGTAGCTAATATCCGTATCGTTTTGTTGTTATATGATTAAGCATTTGTTTGGAGTTGAGTTTATCGAGCTGACGAAAATGTTTTAGTGAATTTCAGTGAGCATCGCTCATCGCTGATTTTCACTCTGTTTTATAATATAATTTTTGTGATGAATTTATACGTGGGAAGTGTGGATGAATTGATTCAGTCGTTTGAGGATGCAAGTGACAAATATGAGAGTTCGTTCCGATTTGGAGCACATGTGTTGTTTTTAATCATTCGCTGAATACTCTATCGATCATGGTGAACATCATTCGTCAATTTTTGTGCAATAACTCGTTCAATGTGCGATCCTCTTTCATGAGACGAATGGCACACGCAAAATAAAGGAAGACATATATATTTAGAAGGTTTAACTATGTAAATCCGTCTTATATTACACCAATGACGAGGAGTGATGAGGATGAGTCCAGGCATGACAAGTAGCATTGTGGAGATGGGAAGAAGGCAGAGGAAGTGTTTCCTAAACAAGGATGGCAGGTGATTGTTGCAGGTGATGCACTAGACGCTCTTAATCTACGTCGTTATTGCTGCCGCAGAATGCTTCTGTCGCATGTCGACTTAATCGAAAAGCTTCTCAACTACCATCCACTTGAAAAGTGATCTGGTTTTATTCTTGTGAGCACGTTAAATATTCTTTACGGGGCCAGTGGTACGATAAAAATTCTGCTGTTTTGAGATGACTTACTTTCGAGTTAACAGTGCTGCATTCTATTAGCATTTTGAATGAACATGTTTACAGTGGTTTATTGTTTACACGTTGAGGGATGATTTCTTTTATTATTTTAATTGTTTGAAGGTTGTTAGCATCAACTTTACTGAATGAGTAAGCAATAGGTGTATTCAACTGGTACAATAGTAATCACATGTTTAGTTTGATTGTGCGAAATGAACTGAGAATTGAGATTAAACAACCATTCTTTAAAAATAATTTCCCTATTGCTAATATAGCGACTTCCTTACTGAATAGTAGTTTTCAGTTGGCGGTGAACTACGAAGGTGATGTTTAGGCATTTTTCACGTTTCATTTCTATATAACTAAATAAATAAGGTGCTCATTTTATTATGACGTTCATATGTTTGTTTGATGGAGATTTCGATCCGATCGCAGAATGTAAACATAATTTAAGGTTGAAGTGCCGATTTTTCATTGCAGCACACATTAGTAAAGTCGTTCATCTATTAGATTCGTTGGAATTATCTCATTCTCTTGGATTTTTCCTGTTTTTGAAATATTTTCACAAGAAAACCTTATTTTTGTATGCAATTTTTTATGCAAAATGAGCGCTACATTAACTGCAAGATAACCATCACACCACAGCAAGTATATTCAACATGAACCATATGAGTATATAGATGAAGAATAAGGAATACGCATACGACTACTGGGTGAAAACATCATAGAAATGATTATAGTTGTTAACGCCAGCCGATCTGGCGCAATTTTCATACAACGATAGAAATAAGTTGAAATGTTCCATTATTATGCGCTTTTGCAACTTTCCGGATGGTCGCGTCCGTACGTTACCTGATCGATGCATATGTATGTGCATACTGTGTCTGCTAGGCTCCTCTCCGGAGTCACTGAAAACAAGATCAAAAAATTAAACAAACATAACGTGCATCAGAGAGCAATCCCTCAGATCACATTTCACGTTGATACGTCAACGTTGAAAGAAGTTGTAGATATTTAACAGTGAAGGAAATTAGATGGGGCGGCTATTTTGAGTTATACAGATCAGATTGAATCACAAAGAAACGAACCACTTGTAGAAGATTTGAAAGAGTGGCAGGGTTAGGTAAAATAAACAGGCATTGTTTTGCATATTTATTATTTTTTTCATGCTTTATGGAAGCGGTCGGTCATGTAAAAAGTTCGTGAAAATATATATCTTGTTAACCACTACGATAACATTTTGAGAAGGATTGAGCTAACTGGCTTTGACCTACGCCACTTTCTGATAATGGAAAAAAATCCCGCAAAATCCATCAAACAAATTTGCAGTTATTGCAGCAAGTTTCTACCGAGGATAAAATTGTCGTGCTCAACGAAACATCTCTGGAATGGCGTTTTTTGGCGAAATTACCTCGACATTTTCTCACTTCTCATTAGTTTATCTTTGACGCCATCAAACGACCTCTTTTCTTTCCCATTTTTTTTTTTTTTTTGATATAAGATGAATGTTTTTTCCTACAATCTCGAAGAGATTTTATCGCTATGAGCTATAAAAGTTGAGATCATTTCAGAAAAGATAGCAATGAGTGAGGTGATTTCTCACTTTCTCTTCGACCAAATAGTGGTCCTTATGAAATATTTTTATTCCTCTCAAAATATTATTCATCCACTCATTTTCGAGTTTTTATTCCGTGAAGTCTGTAGATAGGTATTTGTAGTCGGGGCTCTTAGCCAAAGATTACGCCAAATAATATTTCTTTACTAGTTCAGCATTCCGTATTAATCTAAATGTTTGAGAACCGCTGACATTTTCTGAACTATAGACAAGTCTTAAAAATTAAGTCTAAAATATTCAAAATGGTTTGGGAAGCATGCTGGTATCATGGAGTGTGGGCCATGCCGCAACTTGATGTCCGTAATGGTCAATGACCTACCGCTGTAATGAACTGTTCATTTCAGTTCGGTTCTGCTGCACTAGGTTTGTAGGCAATAAAAATAGCTGACAATATCCATTGATATTTTTCGAAATATAGGAGGCCATATTTTATTTAGAATAAAGTTTTATAGACTAAAGGCTTTATAGACTAAAGTTTTCTTCCATTCATGTAAGTTGAAGAAAACTTTAGTTATGCTAGTTGGACGAGATTATGGAAAGTGGAAGTGAGGGAAAGCAGGGAAAAGAAGGCGAAAAACGATGGATGGGTTATGAAAAAAATAAAGGTAATATATGAATTAATTCAAGGAACCTAAATGTTTCTATTAATTCGGCTGTTTTAATAATGAGAAGTGATAGTGTTTCATCGTTAGATTACTTCTAATATATACGTTTCTCCTACTGCGCAGTTGAGATTCATGGGGGTTTTCATCTCCACGACAAATGTTATATAAGCCATCTACGATGGGTGAGTTACTCTGCTATGACATGCAATTTTAATACTCACTTGGGATATCAACTCGGTTTTATTAGAAGCTTGGAGATTTTCTTACCCGCAAGCATTCCTTCACATTTGGATATGATGGATATCAACTCGGTTTTATTAGAAGCTTGGAGATTTTCTTACCCGCAAGCATTCCTTCACATTTGGATATGATGGATATCAACTCGGTTTTATTAGAAGCTTGGAGATTTTCTTACCCGCAAGCATTCCTTCACATTTGGATATGATGGATATCAACTCGGTTTTATTAGAAGCTTGGAGATTTTCTTACCCGCAAGCATTCCTTCACATTTGGATATGATGGATATCAACTCGGTTTTATTAGAAGCTTGGAGATTTTCTTACCCGCAAGCATTCCTTCACATTTGGATATGATGGATATCAACTCGGTTTTATTAGAAGCTTGGAGATTTTCTTACCCGCAAGCATTCCTTCACATTTGGATATGATGGATATCAACTCGGTTTTATTAGAAGCTTGGAGATTTTCTTACCCGCAAGCATTCCTTCACATTTGGATATGATGGATATCAACTCGGTTTTATTAGAAGCTTGGAGATTTTCTTACCCGCAAGCATTCCTTCACATTTGGATATGATGGATATCAACTCGGTTTTATTAGAAGCTTGGAGATTTTCTTACCCGCAAGCATTCCTTCACATTTGGATATGATGGATATCAACTCGGTTTTATTAGAAGCTTGGAGATTTTCTTACCCGCAAGCATTCCTTCACATTTGGATATGATGGATATCAACTCGGTTTTATTAGAAGCTTGGAGATTTTCTTACCCGCAAGCATTCCTTCACATTTGGATATGATGGATATCAACTCGGTTTTATTAGAAGCTTGGAGATTTTCTTACCCGCAAGCATTCCTTCACATTTGGATATGATGGATATCAACTCGGTTTTATTAGAAGCTTGGAGATTTTCTTATCTGCAAGCATTCCTTCACATTTGGATATGATGGATATCAACTCGGTTTTATTAGAAGCTTGGAGATTTTCTTACCCGCAAGCATTCCTTCACATTTGGATATGATGGATATCAACTCGGTTTTATTAGAAGCTTGGAGATTTTCTTACCCGCAAGCATTCCTTCACATTTGGATATGATGGATATCAACTCGGTTTTATTAGAAGCTTGGAGATTTTCTTATCTGCAAGCATTCCTTCACATTTGGATATGATGGATATCAACTCGGTTTTATTAGAAGCTTGGAGATTTTCTTACCCGCAAGCATTCCTTCACATTTGGATATGATGGGTATCAACTCGGTTTTATTAGAAGCTTGGAGATTTTCTTACCCGCAAGCATTCCTTCACATTTGGATATGATGGATATCAACTCGGTTTTATTAGAAGCTTGGAGATTTTCTTACCCGCAAGCATTCCTTCACATTTGGATATGATGGATATCAACTCGGTTTTATTAGAAGCTTGGAGATTTTCTTATCTGCAAGCATTCCTTCACATTTGGATATGATGGATATCAACTCGGTTTTATTAGAAGCTTGGAGATTTTCTTACCCGCAAGCATTCCTTCACATTTGGATATGATGGATATCAACTCGGTTTTATTAGAAGCTTGGAGATTTTCTTATCTGCAAGCATTCCTTCACATTTGGATATGATGGATATCAACTCGGTTTTATTAGAAGCTTGGAGATTTTCTTACCCGCAAGCATTCCTTCACATTTGGATATGATGGATATCAACTCGGTTTTATTAGAAGCTTGGAGATTTTCTTACCCGCAAGCATTCCTTCACATTTGGATATGATGGATATCAACTCGGTTTTATTAGAAGCTTGGAGATTTTCTTACCCGCAAGCATTCCTTCACATTTGGATATGATGGATATCAACTCGGTTTTATTAGAAGCTTGGAGATTTTCTTACCCGCAAGCATTCCTTCACATTTGGATATGATGGATATCAACTCGGTTTTATTAGAAGCTTGGAGATTTTCTTACCCGCAAGCATTCCTTCACATTTGGATATGATGGATATCAACTCGGTTTTATTAGAAGCTTGGAGATTTTCTTATCTGCAAGCATTCCTTCACATTTGGATATGATGGATATCAACTCGGTTTTATTAGAAGCTTGGAGATTTTCTTACCCGCAAGCATTCCTTCACATTTGGATATGATGGATATCAACTCGGTTTTATTAGAAGCTTGGAGATTTTCTTACCCGCAAGCATTCCTTCACATTTGGATATGATGGATATCAACTCGGTTTTATTAGAAGCTTGGAGATTTTCTTATCTGCAAGCATTCCTTCACATTTGGATATGATGGATATCAACTCGGTTTTATTAGAAGCTTGGAGATTTTCTTACCCGCAAGCATTCCTTCACATTTGGATATGATGGATATCAACTCGGTTTTATTAGAAGCTTGGAGATTTTCTTACCCGCAAGCATTCCTTCACATTTGGATATGATGGATATCAACTCGGTTTTATTAGAAGCTTGGAGATTTTCTTATCTGCAAGCATTCCTTCACATTTGGATATGATGGATATCAACTCGGTTTTATTAGAAGCTTGGAGATTTTCTTATCTGCAAGCATTCCTTCACATTTGGATATGATGGATATCAACTCGGTTTTATTAGAAGCTTGGAGATTTTCTTACCCGCAAGCATTCCTTCACATTTGGATATGATGGATATCAACTCGGTTTTATTAGAAGCTTGGAGATTTTCTTACCCGCAAGCATTCCTTCACATTTGGATATGATGGATATCAACTCGGTTTTATTAGAAGCTTGGAGATTTTCTTATCTGCAAGCATTCCTTCACATTTGGATATGATGGATATCAACTCGGTTTTATTAGAAGCTTGGAGATTTTCTTATCTGCAAGCATTCCTTCACATTTGGATATGATGGATATCAACTCGGTTTTATTAGAAGCTTGGAGATTTTCTTACCTGCAAGCATTCCTTCACATTTGGATATGATGGATATCAACTCGGTTTTATTAGAAGCTTGGAGATTTTCTTACCCGCAAGCATTCCTTCACATTTGGATATGATGGATATCAACTCGGTTTTATTAGAAGCTTGGAGATTTTCTTATCTGCAAGCATTCCTTCACATTTGGATATGATGGATATCAACTCGGTTTTATTAGAAGCTTGGAGATTTTCTTATCTGCAAGCATTCCTTCACATTTGGATATGATGGATATCAACTCGGTTTTATTAGAAGCTTGGAGATTTTCTTATCTGCAAGCATTCCTTCACATTTGGATATGATGGATATCAACTCGGTTTTATTAGAAGCTTGGAGATTTTCTTATCTGCAAGCATTCCTTCACATTTGGATATGATGGATATCAACTCGGTTTTATTAGAAGCTTGGAGATTTTCTTATCTGCAAGCATTCCTTCACATTTGGATATGATGGATATCAACTCGGTTTTATTAGAAGCTTGGAGATTTTCTTATCTGCAAGCATTCCTTCACATTTGGATATGATTCAAACGGTTATGACGCAGTGTATGCCTATAGCAAAAGACGTTTGGGGAGCGGGGGGGCGGGGGGGGGAAGGAGTGTCGAGAAGAAGCTGATGCTAAACACACCGAGGATGCCGTTGTCGGCTAACAGTTCGCACAGCAATCGCTGATAAGATCCAAAAATTCCCTTTCTCAAATTGCTTTGACTTAGAATTATTTATTTCTCAGATTTATGAATTCTTCAAAACAAAAATGTAAATTATCTATCAAAGAATTTGCCTAAATAAATTGTATATAAGGACCACTCTATGTCAATAAATTCATTCGTTCGTTCATCCGTCCAACAGCGTGTCTTTAGCCAAGGGGTGAGTTATGCAAATGCGAGAAGAAAAATATACAATCCAAAATGTGAATTCATATATGAAGTCTTATTTGATTCGTTGCGGCTCGATGTCTCGTCTTGGCTAATGTTATTCGTCGTCATCCTGCCCGTAGGGAGGTAAGAGAATATCATAGTAATCAGATTGTCGCGTCGGGACCGCCGTTACAAGGAGTTGACTTCGTGAGTAACATGCCCAAGTTCGAAATTCGATCCGAGTTCCCTGATTTCGGTTGGTAGTGTTGATCGCAGCTGGAGGGGGTAACCTCTCGCCGCACTTCTCGTGCACAGCGAATGGAAAGCCATTCAACTCGAAACTCTATTGGCTCATGCTGATAGCCTATTATCGCAATGAAAAACATGGTGTGCATATATGAATATCAATAGTGTATAAAGGAAACACGAGCTAAAACCAACTTTTCTCATATATTAGAATTAATCTTTTTTTATTTTGCACAATTACTTTTTTAATTTCCATAAACTTTCATCTCCTTCATATAACTGTTATCGCATGATATGTCATCATCTGTATAAGCAGACAGCATAAATGTATCGATGCGTTTCTCTAGAATTTCAGGAAAAAAATTTAAAGAAATGCATTGTACGATATGCTTCATAATCACGCAGTATATACAATGCAGTATAATAATTTAGTAAGCGTAAAAGTTAGTGTGTGAATTTTCAGAAGAGCTGCTTTAAGGCTATTAAAGGACTATGAGAGTGCAATTGCTTCCGAAGGGATATTGGACATTGACACGTATCGTAAGTATAATTTCTCAGCGTTTCTTGCCTGAAATATGAGTATTTCAGACATTCATAAATACAACGCTCCATAGTACTCAAATAATATTGTTATATGATTGCTTAACAGCAAATCTTAATAGTAAGTCGATTAAATGAATTCGAATTAACTCATCAAATAAATCTATAAATGATTTAAGGCTCGCAAATTTATTATGCTGTAAACATATTTTAAGCACTCGATTAATCATTGCAAGCTGTGATGCCAAATGGAGGGTGGGATATCAGCAGTTAGAAGGTGGAAGACGTGAAAGGAAACAATCTACACTCGTTGTTATAGAAGGTTGTGTTTCTTCTTCAGATAGCACCAAAACAAAACATCTGAATGAAATTTTTCAAATTTCGACCACAGTTCGAAAATTTTCAACTAAAAATCAGAGGAATAACGTTGCAGATGGCTTCAAGGCTGCGTACGATTCTCGTTATATGTGTGTCATTGATCGCTGTGCTTTATCTATTCAACTTTACTTTTCTTTATCGCTCAAAAGGTAATATTTCATCGAGAGATTATGCATTGCTTTTGCATAGCACAGTGTTACATCATTCAATATAAAAACTTCATCTACTCCCCGTACAATAGTTGTGGAACTTTGCACAAGCCCTTTACCAAATTCTACTCATGTGCCATTTTGGGGGCACCTTCTCATAACAATCCACCTTTAGTTATTCCCTCTTCCTTCACGAGAGTTAAATCTATTCTTTTGACTTAACGGTTGGCGACATTTTTATTGCCTTCGCACAGCAGAAATTTCAGGATTACAACTGACGGATTCGCAAATAAATCCCACCAAGGAAACACGATTTCTCCTCAAGCCCCGATTCAATGGTAACGAATTCTGTCCAGAAACAAAGGTGATCTATATTATTCGATCGCATCCAGATGAACACAATGACAGAGAACGAATACGAACGAGTTGGGGGAATGCGATGAAAAATTTACTGGTAAATGATGCTTTGTTTAATGCAGGTGGTAACTAAATTTTAGGAACTGATTACAAGGAAGGGGATTCGCTCGAAGTATGAGAGAGGACCGTTGTAGTGAGTGTAGTGTAGTGAAGGCCACTTTCCCGTTGATGAGGAGCAATGCAGTGAAGTTGCCAGGACTAGCATGATTTCATTTAGGGTAGTGTTCCACTGCTGCCGTACAGAGCGATATCGGAAATCTGTTCTGTATTGAGCCATTCTCAACTGATGCCAAAAACTCTCAAACTAATTACAATGCACGCCATGTCAAACGGGTTAGAAGACACGCAGCCATACAAGCAGAGGAAGGTGCGCAACAAGATAGGGTGCACAGAAGAAAACATTATTGAGCTCGATGCGTGCAAGAAGAGTCGCTGCGTGGTCTTTCGCACAGAATCGCGCGAGAAAGGAGTCGCAGCGTGGTCTGCATATTCGATCTAGGGAATTTAGCGCACGAATGATGGTGATGATGGTATGGGCAGGTGCCCATAACCATGACGTCATTATATGCAAATGAGCTTGTTTAACTCTGCTGTGAAATGTTGAGAATATTTATGAAGTCAGGTGCGCGGACTGAGAACCGAACTCTTGAAGTAGGCAGCTGAACATATTGCATCATGATTCGCTGTGCTACCTCTGCCTTTTGTAGTGCATGAGTTTCCTAATCGTAGTGAATTTTACCCTCTATGTTCGACTATGCCTTTCAGTTCAGCTGAATGCGGATTTGCTGTTTAAGTGGGCAATGTTAGAGAGAGAAGGATTGTCCAAGTAACCGAGGTGAGCAGTCACTACTGCTGATCCCATCGCCCGTTCCTCCCTGACGCCCTTAATATCCTTGAAGCCGACACCAGTGGTCGGTGGTTCGGAGGAATCAGGATTGGTAAGGAGGGAGAAAAGTGGGAGCAGCGCGGTGTCAAAATTCTTCGTGGTAGAATGCAGCAAAAGCAAAAAAAGGGTACGGTGCAGAATCCGCGGACGAATGCTAATTTTCAACTTGTCATCGATGCGTGTCATGATAGACAATTTGAAAACCGTCCCCGTTGGCCGCACGGAATTTCGACGGATCATGTGCTCTGTGACTTAGTGGGAAATGTTTTTCTAGCCTGTGATCGCTAACGAATGCGGGAAGATATCACTGCTGCTGCATACAGCAGAGATCAAAAATCAACAAAAGGATAGAACTGCGATAATCCCCCAAAATTATTTCGAATTATTCGCGAAAAATTTGCATACTGTGGAGGTTATTAGACAACAATGCCTTTCAGTTGTTCGTTAAGAGCATTGAACATGAGGGCCTTTGCGTTGCTTACACAAGAAGGCATTAAATGTGTCGTGAAACTTTCTTGCTTTAATTGATTTGGCAACCAAAGAAATGCTGCCACCTGCACTGTCACCAACTGCACTATATGATTACCATACTGAAGGTATTTGTGTTGGGAAACAAATATAGTGGACAAGTGCGTGATGATATTCGTAATGAATGGGAAAGAAATGGCGATTTACTTGTATTGGATATGGTCGATTCATACCGCAATCTCACTCTCAAATCGATTGCAATATTGCATTGGATTGGAATCTTTTGCTCTTCATCTGATTTCTATTTCCAGGTTATTTCTTTGTGTATTTCACTTTGTATTCTACACAAAGCTTCTTGAATAGTGTTCCCAAAGTCTGATTTTATGTTTTTTTTGCAAATTTATTCAAATATTGCAAAGAGTAGGAGGATTGCAAGAACGAACCAGTTTGCTCTGTGATCACTGCGAATGAAAAAACACTAAAAGCAAACGATTTCAAGATATAACCTAATATTAGTATAATTGACTCCTATACTGTCCAATATGTTGGATTGAGGATGCATTATTTTCTACCCAACACTCATAAAGAGTATACAGCTTAAAGAACTTGATATTTAGCAACAACATTTGCATTGTTTGTTCCCATTACCATCAATAAACAATCGTTTTCTAAAATCAGTGTTTATAATTTGAAAAATTTGCGTCTTGCGGAAATTTGTGAATCCAAATTGTCTCCACTTCCTGTATCTCGTGCCCATCGCCTATTGCTATCAGCAGCAAACTATGTGCTGATATAAAATAAAACAATATACCCCAATTCCATTTGGTATTTTGGCACAAGCTCGTCACTTACTGTTGTGGATTTCAACGATTTCAGCCGAAAATTTCGAAATTTTGAACTGTTTTGTTCAGCCCTATATTTTCAAATGTGGAGCTTAAGCATAAGCAACCGGTTCGTTTCGATACTCTAATTAAAGCTTTTTGAAGTGTGCACTTAAAGGCTAATCAAAGAGAAGCTTGCATTTCAGGGTGATATCGATTCGGTAATTTTTCACAATCATACGATCGACTTTCTGCAAAAACAAGATGCGAGAAAAGCACAAATCTTCGGAAAATGTGTTAGTGGTATGAAGGTTGCCAGAAAGGATAGCAACAAGTGGTTCGTAGCACTATATAAGATAAATAGCATTGAGCATCTTATTACTTCTCTATCTTTTATGTGTACATTCTTATATTTTTTGTGCAGAAGTATATTAGATTATGTAGATCTGTCCAACTGTACCACTATGCATGGATTTTCAAGGAAGAAAGATCGTTTTCCAATATCTCTGACCTCCACTTCTCTTCCCCCTCCCCTCGAAAAAATTTTACTTATAAAGAGTGTAGTTCTTCAGCATCAAATGATAGAAAGCACCATATTTAAAAACACAAAAAAGATCCAAATGGATACGTGGTTTTCTTGTAGGTTTTTACGATTGCAAGTGTTCCATTTGAAATAAAACAGTAAATTGAAATATTATTCTGTTGTAAAGTGAGACAAAAAAATTCCCTTGAGAAGAAAATTGGCATCTGCATATATTGTGTTTTGACGAACGCTTTAAAAACTGAAACTTTTCACATAATGAAATTGCTTTTGCATCTTTGAACGCATCTTGTCATTTCATTATTTTCTAATACAAAGGAAAATTTGCGAGAAAACTTATTAAAAAAAATGCAATTATTGTGCAAAAAGAAGTGCTTCAATAATCATATGCAGCTATCAAATCAATGAACACCAAACGTTGAAAAATACTGAATATTATCAAGAAGTGACTTCTTCTTCATTTTCAGGGCAGTTAATAAGGATGTTTATAGTCCGTCGATATATCCCAAATATGTAGCCGGTGGAGCATCGATTATTTCATCGGCGGCACATCAACGATTGATGTTCTGGTTGAAGCAATGGCCAACATACGTACCTGTTGAAGACGCTTTCATAAGTGGGATCATAGCACAGAAGGCAAAAGTGGCAAGAATATGCTTACGAACAATTGAATTTCTTAGTGCTTTTCGTGTACTCAAACAATGCTCCGAAGAACCATTTCTTGCATTCCTTCATAACGAACTCTCAGATTCAGCATATGCAGCTAAAAAGTTTATTAGTTACTTATTACCTTGCGATGTGTTCCAATAGCTAGCTCGCAGGAAGATTTCTGTGAGCAAGCCATACAAAACAATTGAATCGGATTTATGTAGATATTTTAAAAATTCTATGGAAAGTTTAGTGGATTTCCCATTGACTTATTACTTGTAAATATGGGTTGTTAATGTGAATATATCAATTTCGGTGCAATATTTTTTATATTGTTTACTCTTGTTTTATCGTAAATGAATGAGGTAAGAAAAATTATTACTGTGGTAGTTGCCGTCCGATGTGTGTGCTATATATTAGGATGAGGGAAGGAAAGGATGGAAACGAGGAGGAGTGAGACAATGGGTTGAATGCAGCTACAAATGGCAGGCATTATTGCCTTCCTGCATACGTGCCTTAGTGCAAGTGAACGAAGATTTGAACACCTCGTTTTATTGAAGGCGAATATTAAAATCTCTCTGCCACTATCAGATCGATTTCTGAAACAATTTGTTTTCTGCTATGTTGCATCTCGCTTATGCAACCATCTGGCTTCATGAAAATATTTATTTAATTTCATAAGCGAGATGTCTATACTCAGCGCAATTTTTGGCATCAGATCAGAGAACAAAACCATGATCTATCTCATAGCCCCTTTCTGGTTATATAAAACCTAACGTGATGGCGAGGATGGCGAGGGGGGGGGGGGAAGGGAGAGAATTAATGACCCCATTTCTGACCATATCAACTCGAATAATTCCTTTGTCATCACTGAGAGGGAGAGAGGAAGAAGCCATTGTCATTGCTGTCATGCAACAAAGTTTGAATTTATGTTTTTGACGTTATTAAATCCCTATATGAAGCATTTGAAGGTTCCATAACATGTGTACATATTCGAATCGACAGTGAACGTACTCCAGCCAATTCTGATGTTACAGGAACGGCGACGTGATCTATGAAATGGGAATGTCCAATTGGTGCTTTTCAATTTAATGCTGCTTTGTATCTGTCGGAAACTTGACCCTGAAGCGATTGTGTGAAATGTATATACGGTATCTGGCAAGCTTCCAAATTCACGTTGTTGAAGGAAATTTTTTCGCACTAAATTTCATCTCTGTTTTTATTTTGGAAGGCGTTGAGGTGAAGGATGTAGAAACTTACCTTTCCGTAGTAGGATCAATAGGTTATTCATGAGGTTGCATCATGAGGCAACGTCTTGCTCTTCCTTTTCAACCAATGCATCCTCTCGCCGTCCCACCTTTCTATCTCTCTACTCTTCTTTCTATGTTAGATGCAAATTTACATATTGGAATCTTCACTATTTCTGCAGGATTAGATTTTTTTGGTGATCGTTGGCGTGTTCAACTTGTGAAAAATAGCAGAATCACCAAACATAATTTGAAAATTCCAAAATATAAACGAATTGAATAATTCTTTTTCGTCGTATAAACGTTATAAAAATGAAACATATGGTTGAGAGGATATTGTGAGGTGTTGTTCGTGAATAAATGTTAGCATCAACATATGTTCCGAGGAGGCGTTCAACGTAAGAAGATGTTTCATCCGTTGCAGCGATATTATCGATGATCCGTATTTTTTGTGAATCTTGATTGAATGGCACGCCAAATGTGCAATTGTTTCTTTTTTATTCTTTATTTCAATGCTTCGTCGATATGCAATCGTTTTTTTTATTTTTTTATTGTACGTTTATTTACAGCTGGAAAGAATCGCATTCTATTTTATTATTGCGCTTTGCAATCACTAATAACAATATTTATCTCTCAAAATTCAACCTTAGCTTATCTTAAGTTATCAGTCAAGTGATATGCTAGCTTATCTTAAGTTATCAGTCAAGTGATATGCTAGCTTATCTTAAGTTATCAGTCAAGTGATATGCTAGCTTATCTTAAGTTATCAGTCAAGTGATATGCTAGCTTATCTTAAGTTATCAGTCAAGTGATATGCTAGCTTATCTTAAGTTATCAGTCAAGTGATATGCTAGCTTATCTTAAGTTATCAGTCAAGTGATATGCTAGCTTATCTTAAGTTATCAGTCAAGTGATATGCTAGCTTATCTTAAGTTATCAGTCAAGTGATATGCTAGCTTATCTTAAGTTATCAGTCAAGTGATATGCTAGCTTATCTTAAGTTATCAGTCAAGTGATATGCTAGCTTATCTTAAGTTATCAGTCAAGTGATATGCTAGCTTATCTTAAGTTATCAGTCAAGTGATATGCTAGCTTATCTTAAGTTATCAGTCAAGTGATATGCTAGCTTATCTTAAGTTATCAGTCAGGTGATATGCTAGCTTATCTTAAGTTATCAGTCAAGTGATATGCCTTATCCGAATATGCGTATTTGCATTTTCTCGTTTATTGAGGAAGAATTTCGCATTTATTATTTTTATTTCTCATTTTCGCATATTATTCATCTTTCTTTTCTATCGCAATATTATGCGCTTTGATAGCTTTATTTGAGTCGACATTAATGTCGCTTCGAATATTGAGTTGTTAATTTTATTTGATTTTAATTTATTCTTAATTGCTTTTATTGCTTATTGAGATGACTCATAAATTATGCAATTTGCCAAGATAGCCACCTCTATCGTCGCTTCCTACATCATAGACAAAGAATGTTCTCTTTAAACTGTCGAATGAGAAGGATTTTAGCCAAAAAAAATTAAATTTTTCAAGCCTAATAAACGACTTGAAGGTTTTTTCTAATTTTTATTTATTTTTTATCATAGATATTACTAACTTAGAGACAATGCTGAGAGACATTTAAGGAAAGCATATTATGAGCTGAATCGGTAAAAGATTATGTAAAGAATGATGGCGGACGATGCTTCACAACTGCATTCTTCGTCTCGATGAAATAAAATCACAATTTCTATAAAACAACTGTGTATGAGTTGTCCCACTCCTTGTTTTGGTAATAAATGAGAGCGTACGACATAATTGCCTTGAAGGCTTCGAAAGCCGTCGAAATTATTGAAATAATCTTATTTCATAGTCTCGTGGAGCGTTGAATCACTATGAGCAACTTGATAGTAGTGTTACTTTATGCCATTTAATTTGATATATACTAAAATTTAAGTATATTTCATCGTCTATTCGAAGATTATCCAGAAACTTTAATTACTCCCACATTTCTATGAAGAAATAACTCTTCATTAATATTTCTCATTTCCGATTTACTCTATGAAAGTGAAAAGTAAATTATTGTATTTGCTGATTGTAGAAGAAAAAATTAAGTCTATTTTAACTTCTTATATTTATTGAGGTAATCCATTTTGGAATACCAACAAAGAATTTCGGCGCACAAAATTGGAACGTTTCCAAACTTTTCTGATGTTTATAACTTTTATTAAAAATTTTAATTGTAAAGCTTTATAATAGAATATAAGTTAGAAAGGAATTCGATTGTCTTATTCAGATAATATCTCGCTTTTTGGAATTTTGCCAAAAATTTATTGTTAGATAGTAACGAATATTGGCCTGAGGTCCAGTTACATCTTTATTTTTTCGAACGCTTTCAAAAAACTTCGCTCATAAATGTCGATCAAAAGGTTGTGATCATAAAATTTGCAGTTTTAAGGTTGTTGAGAAAGGGCGTTCGGTGGGGTCAAGCAGTACGGTCATTTTTGGAATACTCTTTCAGTGCCTGATTTTAAACCCCCGACCAGAACACCATATAGAGAACATATTCTTAAAACACCGCAATTTTATACATATTGAACTACTTTGCAAAAGACCATTTGCTGCTTCACTGATAGGAAATATATTGCAGCGCTTAGCTGGCAATTTCGAGTGTTATCGAAAGCTGATAGGTCCACTTGGCCGTTACCTCGCAGTAAGGAGGCTCATCTGAGTCTAAATTAAACGGCGGCGAAATAGTATTACAGAACCGAATGGTTGGGTGGGGGGGGGGGGGGGGAGAGGGTTAATGTCTTTCAGCAGTTTGTGTTGTGCCTTTGAAAGTTGATTCCTCGAACGAAAATCCTTCATCTGAAAATGCTTGAGAAGATGCGTTTTTATTTTGAGGAATATTAAGGCTAATGTTGAGAATTCATGAACTTCCTCGTTGCGCATATTTGTAAAATTATTCTGTTGATTTTTATTATTTTTGTCACTTTAATCACTCTTTTCAGAGAATACTCGAATGATTCGTAAAAAAAGATTTTAAAATGCGATTAATTCTCTCTATTTCTTTTAGTAATTTTTTCCCGTCAGTCAACTGAGTCGTATATAAAACTGGGAAATTGCATATGCTTGCTGGTGCACATCAATATTTTATTGTGTTTACGTGCATAACGACATGTTTTGAGGGAACATTTCGATGTGTGTCGAACGTGATGATTAGCACCTCATGACCATATATTGGCATCGATTTTTGCCTTCTTCTATTTATTACTGAAATGAACTCAATGAGAGATTCGTCTTTCAAAGGAAAGCAAAAGGAAACCACATATTGAAAAATCTTTATCTTTTAAAACAAAGAAAATTCCGTTTCCATTTTACATTTGTAGTTCTTGATCTTATTTGTGATCGTTGTTTACTTCCTTCTTTTTCCTCCTATTCGAACGTTTCAAAAGAATTTATTGCACCGAATTTTCAGCATTAATGCAAATTAGCGCCTCTGTGTCTCAATTGTCTGCACTCTGTCTACTTAGAAAAAGGCAAAGAACGTCGTGCCAAACTTCATTTATTAGTGACACCTATGAATGTGATGGTCTTCCTCATGAGACAGTACGGTCATTTCGGCACTTCATTATCAAGCACTGCGATCCCTTCAGCTTCATCCTTGAGCAGAATGACCGTTGTTGCAAAGCTTTTTTCTGCGGCACAATTTAGCGTGGGCGATTCAAAAAATTTTATTGCTCACTCATAGTTTATGAGGCTCAATTTTCTGGTGCGTTCTCTTTTAAGAGCTCCTCATCGTGAAATTAGCATCTTCTCCTTCATTGATTTCTATCACTTTTTTTAATCACTCATATATGTCGACGTTCTTTCGTTACCTCTTTCGATTTGTTCATTTATTTATTCACTTATAACTTTGCGCTATGCAACATATCAAACACTCTCTCGTTTTTTAGCTTGCACTAATAAAAATCCATAATTAAACAAATATATTTTTGTGCTCTTATAAGCTTTTGATCGTTGCTTTCAAATGATAATTTTTCGACGTAAACAGATGGAGAGGTGCGAAAAAGATTTTGATACGATATGTGCTTTGCGTTCCGCCCATCTGACCAACCGGTTTCATAAATTACTAAAAAATAATAATTATGCGAAATGTTGTTTTCATTAATTAATCGAGCGCCAGTAAATATCTTCCACACAAGATGAGTTTTTTTATAGCTCAGTCGGTGTGAAACACATGAGGATCATCAATGTCGATTTTCGTACATTAGGCTAAGCTATAGTGTACATTGAATCTATAAAATCCCTCAACTTTTACTTGAGTGTCTCTCGATTTCAAATTATCAAACAGACAGACAGACAGGCGCAGACATACATTTCTAAAGATATGACGTCATGCAGGTTTGCTAACTTACATAAAATTAGATGAAGCGTTGAGAAAGGAATGAATAAAATATGTAGTTTTATGTAATGCATTCGATACATAAATACGTTAGGAACAGCTGCTCTGTTTTTAGCCGCACAAGTAGAGGCCATCATGTGCATTCCAATAGGCTTTGAGAACGTTTGTTAATTGCTTATCACAGTCAGCTGTTCGTTCGATGTGCTCCTTTGGCTATTCTTTCTCTTTCATATACTTCAAACAATACAATTTTTAAGTATTATTTTTGTAATTGCATATATGAATGTGTGTTTGGTGGATTTTTTTTTTTGTTTTTAGAAACTTCCAGGTATGTTTGAAAACATTTTATTTTTCAACCTTTTTTATTCCTTTTTTTTAAATTTATAAGATGCATATTTGGCGATGAAATTTCCAAAAATTTGAGCTATAACGTTGGAAATAGTTGAGTGGAATTTTTTTGTATATAAATCGTGTTGGATATCAAATTTCTTTTTTGGTTCCTCGTCAGAATTTATGAAAAATGCGAATTATCATATTTCGGACATTTTGATTGTAAAACTCGCAAAGAATTTATAATCAACTTTATGATCGCTTAATTTTACGGATCTTATAATGTCTCATTAATTTGCTCTTTTTTTTTTCGTAAACGATCCTGACTTTTTTCTTAAATTGTGAGAGGAATTCGTTTCATCGATGCAAAACTTTGAATTTTTTTTCATTGAAAATATTTTTTTCTTAAACGAAACTGTTCAAAATCCTATAACTATTTTATTGGAAAAAGTTTTTACTAACATCATCGGTGTATGAAATGTTGATATAGTATTACTGCTAAACTCTATTGATCTATGGGTACTTTCATTGAATAAGTTTATATCAATGGTGATTGTCGCGAATCGATTGTGCATTAAATTCACGAAGTGTTTGCAGATTTCATTTTGATATAGGCGTACAATGAATGAACCTCTAATGGGAGTGAAATGGTTGCGTTAATTGAGACTGCCAGGAAGGATCCCATTTAGGCGATTTGGCTGCTCATCCCGGAAGCGTTTTCACATTCTTTCATCTAACAGTATTGATTACTAGAAAAAAAGCACATTTTTTTTAGTTTGCAAACAAATTTATCGTGCATTCTCAAGCAATTTATGCATGGCTCAGTTAATTAAAACTTCTTTTAAATTTCAATTTATATTTGCTTAATTTTTACTCACTGTTTTATTGAAACTGCTACATTATCTGTTGATATTTTTTATACTTGCAGTATTTCTTATATAACGAACTTATTGCTTTGAAATAAACAGATGAATTCTATCGTAGACTCTCTCGAAGGTCTATGATAGAATATAGACAATTCTATCGTAGACTCTCGAGCTCTTATCCAGTGGCTATAGCATTCCACCGTTTCAGGGAAAAGAAGACTTTCGAAGAGTAGAGGAGACGGATATTTATGCGGATTGGCTTAATTGAGGGGTGGACTGGATTCAGAGGTTAAAGACAGTACATGGAGAAAATTCTGTGTATGTCTGTGGCATTTATGTAAAGTTCTTATTAGAGTTACAAGTAGCCATTTACTAGTATATGTGACGAAGTTGTACAACCGTTTATTGATTTACTTTTATTACTGTTTTCTTTTTTTTCTTTTTGCATACAATTGATTGTTATACTTGATTTTGTTTTCGTTTATTCTTTATTGTTTTATATTTTATCTTCGTTGAAAATAGAGACTTTCATTCATGAAGTAATTAATTAATTAACTCATAAATTAATTCATTCGCAGTGCATTAAAGGGAGCAATCGGTTCTATTGAGCAATGAAACGGAAGAGAATTGCTTGTGCACACATTTGCTTTTTTTTTCTTCGGCGCATTTTGCAAATTTTTTCACGCACAATTCACGCTTATTTGAAGTGGATGAGTCGTCGATTTCTATAGCGCATTTGCTTTGTTTAATTTTAATTTTTCTTTATCCCCTCAGAATATGCTAATTTCTTATTTCGGATTTCATCGTTTTGCAGTTTTATAATTTGGGATTTTGATCGAACTTTAAATGCTGATCAAATATTAAAGTTGAATATTTAAGTCTTTGATTGATGCTAATCTACTCAACTTCCCCTTCGTTCTGTTTCACTGAAAACTGTCACATTCAGATTGTTTACCTTCGTTATAGCAGCGAGGCGTTTACCTCTAAACTTTACGTGTACGAATGTAAACAAATGACTCAATTTTATTGTCTCTCTTGCGCAATGATTTCTATTTGTTTTAATTAATTTGGACATTCGTTGAGTTGAAATGCTACAGTATGAATTCTTTGTTAAAAATGGGAATTTATAGTGGAATTGTTGAATTGTTAAATGTTGTTTGTAAATACTGAAAAAATTTGGAAAACTGCCGAGTTTTATAAATTTCAATCATTGTATATGGTGTCAAAAATTTTGAAGACCCTTTAAGGGAGAATTATTTGAAAACATAAGATTTCCATCGTTTTTTTTTTATTATTATTGGAAGGTATCCTGGCAACGGATCGCCAAATTTTAATTTTTACTTTATCAAAATGCCTTAATAATTCTCGTATTTTGAATTTTTGATATTTTTGTGGCAACAAATTGGCAAATATAAACAAATGACTCATCAAATTTCGTTGCCGAAGATAGTGAATGATGCAAAATTTTCCAGAAATTAGCGGCATTATGGAGGTATTCAGTGTTTAATATAGGTGAATGTTGTAACCGTCTGCCTCTTTGCAGCCGTCTGTCTCTATTTTCTATAAAATGAAGTTGCAATCAAGAAAACGATTTAGTGAGGGCATATGTCTGTGCGATGCCTTATGTGATTAACGGAAAAAGGATGTGCTAGTTGTGCAATCGGTTCGATTTTGTTATGCCATCGTCGTTTGCTTTCCCATCCTCTCTTCATACTACTTTCGCTTTTTCCGCTTGCTTTCTAATATCCTTGCTTGTCTATTTTTGTCAATATTTCTAATTTCTTCAAATAGTGATGCACTTGCTTGTCTGTCTATTTTTTTTGTTTGTATTCGATGATGTGCCACAAATTTCATTTTAATTTATTATGTATATCACCGTGTCGTTGATGTCTACCAATTTATTCAAAAGGATCTCGGCCAGGATTATTAAGTGCTAAAGCAGCTTTTTAGTTAAATCCAGTTTCTTTGTTGTAGATATGTGGGGAGGATAAGGAAACTGTTCGATTGCACTTCACTTTGCAACAACAACTTATAAAGGATTGCTATTGTTTGCCTTTTTTTTTCTTATTTTTATAAGCATTCAGAAATTCCAAGCTTTCTACACAATAAGTGACATAAAGTTGCAGGTGAATTATACCATAAGATGACAAAGATGTGATATGTTCGTTTATACTGTAATTCATATGTTTGTTTAAAGGAGAGGAGGGGAGAAGAGATGTGAGGAAGGGGAGGGGGAGTTGGCTAGGCGATTGATCACTAAATGTATGACATTGCTTAAATTGGAATAGTCATTGACATAAAATGTCTCTCTAACACCAACAAATAGCAGTTTTTTATTCAATATTTCGATAAGTTGACATTTGACAATGCAAACGAAATGAGGTAATTACATTGAGAATGATTAGTTTGATGCGTCGATTGCATTCGTTTCCTCCATATTAACTCATAAATGAAATTTTTGAATCTGAACTCTAAAGGGATGCTTGATTTCCCATTTTTATGATTCCATGATTTAATAAACCGTAATTAAACCTCGTTAGTTCTTTTTTTGGGGAGGGTGGTGGGAAGGAAGAGAAAGAGAAATAGTTCGTAAATTTCGTCTGTCGGCTGCAAATATCTCAGAACGATGGCCTTTTCATGCATATTATTTGATACATTCGATGGCTTTATTGTAATGAAGGGGATAATTGGAGCTTCGATGCAACTTGAATTTGATTAATAAGCGCTTAAATCTTTTTATATCATTATTATTGTGGTATCATATTTGTGCGTGAACTGCCTCACTAATTCATCGATTATGTCAGATTTAGGAATTATATCATTTTTTTGTATTTATGTATATAGTAAATACTGTTATATTTTAGTTTCAGAAGGATCTCTTCGTCCATTAGAAAGCGTTTTCAAATTTATAATGCAAAGTTGGAGTACAATTTTCATTTAAAAAATTAGAATAGGCTAGATGCATATGCTTATTTGATTTGAATTATACATAGAGGCTTTTCATTTGAATTTTTTATTGAGAAATATTTTAGCCATTAGTGAACGATCGACAAACCTGACAAAAAGATAAAGCGGAAGTTAATCTTTTCGACGGATACTTCCATCACTTCTGCTCTATTGAAAACGGCGAAATCCATTGTCGTGAGGCTTTTGGATATCGCAATAAGCAAATTCACTCGGTCTTCTCCCTCTCCTTCCCCCACTTCAGTTTTCCTCATCGTTATATATATATATATATATATATATATATATATATATATATATATATATATATATATATATATATATATATATGTACATATATATATATATAATATATATATATATATATATATATATATATATATATATGATTGCGCTTTATATTTTTCCGCCTTTCTAATATATTTGTTCATGAAGAATTGACCCCGAAATGGCGTTGTTGTGTGTAACATTGCATATAATGAATCCATTAATATTAAACGTCAGTGATATTTTTTGCTTTGCCATTCAAGCGTAAAGTTTATACATTTGAAATTCAATAAGTTATAATTTCGTTATGAATCAATTTTCACCGCATCAAATATTCTCATATTTTTATGTTTATATTCAGAAATTTTCACACTTATTTCACGATTCCTTTATATTGGTCTTTTCCGATTTGCATATATCTATAAAATTGTTCCTTTTTTAACGCTAATATTACTGGTGTTAATCTTTTTTATAGATGTACTCTAACATTCAAATGCATATTTAGATAATTTGGGAATTATTTCCTTTTTCATCCACCTATTAATATGGTAGTATGGGTTCTACTTCATCGTTTATTTAATGCCCCATATAATATTTGACTAGAAATGACGGACCTTTCAATTCCTATAAGATCAATTATTCTGATTTAATTATTTAATAGATTTAACAATAATAATTCCTCGTAAAATTCATAGTTCATTTATTTTTATGTCCTATTTATTTGTTTATTTGTTTATTTTAATATTTTTGCATCATTTTATTTTTCGCTGATATATTTTAATAACCCAATGAAATATCCTTGAAAAATAGCATTTGAATGCGATTGAAATAGATCAAAAACGAAAAATTGAGTTGTTTGAATGACGAATGCAATAGGCGCTTTTAATTGAAACACACTGTGACCATTATGATCTATATTTTGCGCACAACAGTGCAGAGGGATGATGATATTTTTGAATATTTCTTCTATCGTTAATAAAGTTTTATCATTTCTGATATGTTTTATTATCGATAACTTTACCACTTATTTGCAGACAATATTATTTTATGGCTCACTCCTCTGCCCTTCAAATGGGGCAATTTTTCATGCACTCATTGTTCTCTTATTACCTTATTAACCTTCATTAAAATTATATAATATCGTATTGCGATACAAGTTTTACTTGTTAGTATGCTCGGTGTTTCATTTATACTATCAATCCAAATGGGTCAGAAAATTTTTTTTTTCGAAAAAAACTCGGAAATTCGATGAAAATAGAGCGATTTTGAGATATTTCCCATTTTTTTAAAATTTTACAACATGTGAGTTGCATAAAATTGACTTTTTTATAGAGAATTTATGCGAATGGTTAGATTAATTTAAATATGAAGATAATATTTCACGTGTTTACTATTTGTTAAAAAAAGTTATAGAAGTTGTTGATGAGAGAAATGTAAATGAATATAGCATATCGTGATCGCTGCTTTGAGATGCTCGCCAACTTTGCTTATTTTCCTTATCGTGCACCGAATCGTGATCACTCGCAGTGCAAGAATTGAATTAATTTTTATAACAAGCGGATGTGAAATCTTCGTTGAGAGATGATTTTTGCTTAGCATCAGCTCATCCTCACCTTCCAACCACTATTCCCCCTTCTTCCATCTTCACTGAAATCTTTTCTCCTTCTTTCCCTTTCTCATTTATTTTTTACGCAGTCTAATTCGAGTAAGGAATTTTATGACGTGAATTTGAATGGATAGCTTTCTTTGTGATTGTGTGAATGTTTAGTTTTTATTACTTAAATAATACTTTGTAAATGATCACCAACGTTCTTTTCGATCGCAATGTGGCTACTACTCACTGTTGTGCGATAAATACCGTTGGCTGTATCCGTAGAATGCACACGTCTAAATTATGTTTCATGCATTCAGCCTGTTCGTAATTTAATTTCCTTCTTTTAATTTAATAATTCCATTTCCGCATTGTGACTATAATCCTTTAATTTAATAATTCCATTTCCGCATTGTGACTATAATCCTTTAATTTAATAATTCCATTTCCGTGTTGTGACGATAATCTCTTTTAGGGGATAAAAATAGATAAATGACAACACAAGAAAAAGGATATGTGAATGTTTGCTATAGCAGCGATCTTTTGTGTTCTTTATTTATAATGATTTAGATTTGCACAATTTTTTGTAATAGTTAAGCGTCATATTTATTCTATAATCTATAAAAACTTGCGTCTAATTTGATAACGAATGAGCAAATTGAGCGGTTTATTGAGCAGTTCTATATTTAGAGCTATGGAGTCATTTATTCATCGATATATGAATAATTTCTAAGTTTGTAATTGATGAGATTTAAGATTAAAGTGGCATTTTTGAGTTGTAAATGAAGGTTTTCATTTAGAGGTGTGAATATTGCTGAAGTGATTTGCACATCTGCGATTTCTTGTAAGATAGTAATTGTTGCTAAGAAACACTTGATTATATCGATGTTTTGATGTTTTCATTGTGAATCGATTTCGTTAATTTATTTGAAGAATGAAGTTTATTTGATTGGTATTATTCGCGTTTTATGCATTCGATTTGCCTTTATTAAGATTCATGCATTGTGATGAGTTAATCCATCACCCAAATGTTTCTTCAAATAATTGTTATCACATATTATTACAATTTATTGCAAAAGTAAAGCCGTTAAATTAGAACATTCCCATTTCTTTGTAAAATGTAAATTGTTTGGTGAAATGATAATAAATTGAGCTATCATTATTCGCTTTTATTTTGTTCCTTTTGAGATCAGTTTCAATTTTTCTTTTATTTACTAATATAAAAATTATGGTCTATTTACGCCATCTGTAAATTGTATACCTCAGAAGCTGTTCTTTTTTTTTTTCATTTCCGAAGCATGAAACGTTTGGTTCTTTCAGTAGCAATGTCTTATCTCTATGTTTTTATATAATCTATAGGCAATGCCTATTTGATATCGGAAATCAATTGCTTGAAACGTTTTCAATATGAACATATTTTCTTTTCATTTCTTTATGACTATGTTTGATGCATCGTTGAATTATGCTTGAATTCTTAAGAAATGAAGCAGAATGCTTTTTTGCCAATTTCCTTTAAAATATTATGGCGTCTTAAAAAATTACATTCTCTAGGTTGGAGAACAGTTAAGCGATGAGTGTGTTATTTCCAAATTGATGCGTTTTTTGTTATTTTATCGATGAAATTGGAAAGGAATAAATAGAAAAATGAAATATTGAATCGAGAAAAAAATTGAGGAGAATTTAAATTGTCGTCGATAAGCGAAGAATTTTTATAGTCAATTTTGGCAGCGCAAATGATTTTTTCTGATCGAATAATGGCGTCTATCTCGAAATATTCGTCTTCAATTTCCAAGATTACGTCATATAGTCAATAGAAAAATTTCTAGATTTATTTCATTAAATCATTGCTGTAGATTTAGTTTCTTAAGAGACGATTCATGAAGTTCTCGATGAAATTTGATAAACTTTTTTTTATAATTTCAATTCGCATTTAAAAATATTTTTTTTGTAAAATAGCAATATTTCTTTGAAATATTGGTGACAAGAACTTTAGCTTCATTTATCGGCAGATTACGATTCACTTCCTGGAAATCTCCGGATTTGCAGCTACTCTTTTTTTTTTTTGCTTAACTGTGGAGGGGATTCTTCATATACACTACGGTTAATAAACTTTTTAGTTCTTTCCTATTCGTGATTACTGCCGCCTGCTTTTTGAAAATTTCGAAAATTTGTCGCTAAAATTTCTAGTTTTGAATTGAGACGAACGATGAACGGATGAGGTGATTTTTATTCGATATTAGCACTTTTTAGGCCCAACTAGCTTTCAGCACTTTCTAATCGGTCTATACTCAATGAACACATGTTTGCGTTTCCATTGTCCGCATAGTTTTCTGTGTTCTTTCGAAGAGATGGCAAAGAGGCGATGTTTGGTGATGGTAACCGATCAAAATTTTTTTTGATCATTAACCAACCGAAGCTTTCAAGAAATACGTGATTTTTGACTATATTATGGAGGTTTTGTTGGCAAACAGCGTTGCTAAGCAATTTGTTATTGAGGTGATTAAGATAAAAGAGCTGCATTGTTGGAATGTGATTATATCCGGGCAATGTTCAGATGTCAGCTGATCGGCGATTGGCTTGTTGTATACATTAAAAGATAAGCGCTTATGTGAAGTCATATTGAGCCATTGGGTTTGTATTGTTGAGTGGCGCGCATTGACTCATTTGAAGGCTGATTTTAATAAATCAGATCTTTCAGTCTTCCTTCAATAATTCAACATTTTGTATCAGAATGGAATTCTAGTCAATAACAAATTACGCTGGAACAAATGTTAAAAATACGCATGCCAAGGTTCGGAGAAATTTGATAGCGCACTCAGAGGGGTGGTGGAAACAGTGGGGAAGAGGGGGGAGGGGGAAGGGAAGCGATAGGAGGGACACACTCCTCTTCCTCGTCTTACTGCTTTTTAGAGATCAGATATTAGACACTTATATCATCATCAAATAACACTTAAATTTCTGTCTTTTTAGTGCTTTTTCTCTAATAAATCTAAGCTGTTTTCTGTATAGAAGTGAATACTTGTATAAAGAAGAACAAAGTCTATGTACCCCATTAGAGAAGCGGCACCCTTTCCTCATAAAAACCGACTCATCCCATGTCCTTCTTTTAACAAATTATACTCGCTCATTTTAGCAGTAGTGTACTCCCCAACAAGATGCTGCATACACCGTTGTATGAGAAGGTAATCGTGCTTAGTGAAACATAAAACGAATAGCAAAGAAATGATGTTTGCTTACAGTTATAAGATTGACTTGGGCGATGCTGTTTTATTTTAAGATCCTCTTCTGATTGGACATTCATTGATTATGAGTTATATCTAACTATAAAAGAGTACTGAATTTTGGATTGTTTTATCAAAGATTACTGACAATTTAAGTAATTCAAAAAATACGATCGCCTATTTTGCATCGAATTTCGCTTTGTTTTTTTGTTTACCAACTAAATATACAATATTAATAAATAATTTTTATTCAACATTCAATAAATTATCTCTTATTTGTTGCTTTTGAATTGTCATTCAGTAAATTCAAAAAAAGGAAATGCAATTATATATCATTACCCTTCCCGAAAATTCAATCTAAATATCCGCATCAAATGAACGATCGTTATTTAAATGACTCATTTTGCTTTCGATTGGTAGATATTTCTTTTCACAAATAATTTTATTTTAAATTTATTTGCTAACTCAATTCTATTTTATTTATTTGCTTATGCATCAAGTCCTGTTTTTCTTTTCGAAAAAAAATTTTCCAGTAGAAATGTGGAAAACGTTTGTTTTATTGAGGATTCGAACTCGAATTATTGATTTTTCTTCTTATTGAGTTGTTATGTTGTTGCAGAATTTAAGTTTTTTTTTTTTTTTGAGACAGAGAGGAAATGAAACGTTTCATTGAATTCACCATTATTCATTTACGAGTTTTTTTAATCCTTTTTTTTTCATATGCTGCAGACTTATTTGATTTTTTAGTAAATCAAAATGAGCTATGCAATCTGAGTGGTTTGGAAGAGAGTGACTAATAATGATGCTGTTGATAGAGAATGGCAAGCGATATTACATCAACGAGTGATTTTTATAAATGTGAATAATAAATAAATTGCTTAACGAGAACATAAGATGGCAACGCGACTTTAGTGTAACGAATTTTTAACGACGATGGAAATTTTTAGATTGCTGGAGTGAGGGAATAATCATGTTTGTCAATATCATTTTTCTTTTCTGCTTGGAAATTTCCACTTTTTTTTGCTTAATTTTTTTCTTATTTTTAAATATATTTTATATCCTAATACACTCTTAAATTGTACTGACTAATTTTTTCACCCACAGCAATTTTAGCTTTTAGTGAATTTCGTTTACGCAATTATTTTCCTTCTTTTACAACTTAAATTCAAAGAACTTTGGGTGCAAATAATAGAAATGAAGATGAAAATTGTGCTATTTTTTTTTTGCCTTTTAGCCTCTCTTATTTGAAATGTTATTTATAATTTAATTTTATTGCTTTTTTTATGGATTGTTCAGGTGGAAAAGGAAGCAAGTCTTGTAGCATTTTTATGATACCATTTGAAAGATTTTTGGTTTGTTTTGTTGGAAATCGTGTATCTTTGCCTTGTTATCATTGATTCTTTTATAAATTCTCTTTCGATGAATTTTTTTACTTTTCAGAAGTGTTCAATTCCCATTGCGGCTATTCTTTTCATATCTTTTAATTAAAATAAAATATGCTGCATTATCGCATATAAAATCTCCGAAGTTATCATGAATTTTCTGTCATCCTTTGAAAGCGGATTGTTTATGTTCACGTTAGTTTTTCTTCTAAAGTTTTTGTGGATTAAGCCCTAACTATATATATATATATATATATATATATATATATATATATATATATATATATATATATATATATATATATATATATATATATATGGAGTGGTAGTGGATTGCATTTGCATATTACCGTCACGAACATTCCCATATCCGTGACTCGTTGGTATCAGCATTGATTCATTTGACTTCACAATGAATCCTGCTTGTAATAGGAACCTTATTGAGCACATCTTTTTTTATCTGGGTTGATGAATAATTAAGCAGCAAACGACATCGCTGTGTTTTTTTTTTTCTGTGTGAACAAGTGACCTGTCAGCGATGTGCTTATTGCATATATTACTCTCTCTCTCTCTTTTACGAAGCTTTTGTTATTGATGACGTCACTAGTCGTTAGAACCATTTAGTTAAATGCATTTAAATTACAAATATTCACTTGAAATAGGAAGATGGGAAGGGTTCGAGTATTCTAATAGGAAAGTTTTCTAAACTTTTAAGTCTTATTTCGATTATCGTTAAGAATTTTATCAGTGGGGATCAGTTGTAACATCTATACGAATAGCATTTTTTAGACGCCTTTTTTGAAATTTTCCCTTCCATTGATATTCATTCCATGCGTCTTCTTCTCCGATCTTCCCATCTTTCTTCCCCATCCATTTCCCCCACTACCCTCCTTACCTTCTCCCCATTTTATGGCCAGGAACATGCTCACAGTTCTCTTATGTCATTATTATCTCATTGGTTTACGTTCTTGGTACTCAGTCAAATTTCTTAAATAATTCAATTTCAGTTTTTTTCCGCACTCAGATATCTTCACACATAAATTCATTGTACTTGATGGTTTACTGCGGATGGGCGTTAGAGGGAGCAAATGCAGAATCGTTTTTTGGTATTTCAAAGATAATTGTAACCGTTATTAAAAGTATAATCGCAAGAATATCTACTCGAATGAATCGCTACACAATAAGCAACACCCTTTAATGCTGTCATTTAGAGTCTCACTTTAATATTTTGCATTCAAAAAGTGACATTTTTATGGACATTACTACATTTTTCAGTGCTTATTTATCTTTTATTATAGCTCTATAGTGCTTTTATTATGAGTTTTAGAGGTAATAGTTTGTAGTAAATCTAGTATCGAGTTTTATTAGATGAAATTTTATTTTTTTCAGTTTGAATATCACGAAAGTAATATATTTCATTCACAATTTTATGTTTTTATTGAAAGAAATCAATCCTTTTTTTAAAAAAAATTAATACGTTCTGACTTATTGTTTTTGAAAAATGCGAAAAAACATTTTTTCTTTTGATATTGCGAGATTGGTGAATTTCAAGAGAAGTTTTTATCAAAGCTGAAATTCTTTTTGTAAAAATAAAAATATTACGGCGTGAAATGTGAAAATAGATTGGAGAGTGGTTAGAGAATCGAAGATAAGAGAGTGAAGTGAATGTAAATGAAGGATGGTGCTGAATGAAAGAGCAGATAAGTGCTGAGGTAAGTGTTGTTGTTGATTTGAAGATTCAATCGTTCAGTTGCTCCTCATAGATTTCGTGCTTATAGATTTCGCAGATTTCTTACTTCCATGCTTCAGATGTTGATCTTTATGTTTTTTGTGATATCTTTTTTCTTTTTTTTTTATTTTTTTCTCAATTTTTATATCATTGCTGTTATTGTTATTATTTTATTATTAATGATATTGTTTTGTCATTATTAGATTTATTATTGCTGTTGTTTTTATTTTTTATTTTTTATTTATTTAATCGTTTTTATAATTATAAATCATAAGTAGAGTTGTTGTGATTTGTTGTTGTTATCGCTGCTCATAATACGCTTACTTAATACAGAGATTATAGAAATAACTGTAATTTATTTGCGGGATTTTTCCATTTTTATGAACAATATTAATATTGATTAGTTCTTGTGCGATCGACGTGAAGAAATTCGAAGAGAACCCGTTGAGAAATTTATATATTGGGTAAGTTTCCCTTTGAAATTTTGGAAAGTAAATGTGCGAAGATTGGATTCAATTTTAGATTATGAAACACTCTAGGGATATCCAGCAATATTTCAAAAATTTGGAATCAGAAATAATGTAGAAGGTGATCGTTCAAATTAAATTTAGTTTATAGTTTTCTTATAATCTCGCTAAATATTCGTAGACACGGCCATTTTAATTCGTAGGGATAGCGTTACTTCACAGACAAACAGACAGACAGATAGGTAGGCAGACATGTACCTGCCCAACAACTAATCTGATAGAATGTGATCTTAATTTATGAAAGTAGCACAAATCGTTTGCAGAACTTGTGCATCGCATTTTTTGCGTGATATTATGTACTTTAGTTGATCGATTTCTTCCCCTTTTTTTCTTTTTTCCACATATGTGCACCATATGTGCTGATTACATCTCGGTTAGCTGTATAATACACATTGCATTTGATAGATAATAAGAGATAATTTTTACTATTTTGTTTTTAAAGTACCTTCCCCTTCCTCCTTTCCCCTCCCCCCGCTCTTCCCTTCCCACCCTTTCCTGCCTTCCTCCCCACTCCCTTGCTTCTCCTATCTTTCCTTCCTTTTCTCTTCTCTTCCTCTTCCTCTCGTATCTTTTTAATCCTCACTGTGCACTCGTTTTTATGATGGCCGCAACTGTGGGAACATATAGGAATAGAAATGTACATGTGTAAAAGCTGATTGCTTTTTGAAGAAATATTTGAGTTCTATATAAGAGCGCATTTGGGATGATTGGAAATATATGCGTGAAAATATGCAAATTTTTCTTTGCTTAATGGAGTTGTTGGTCAGTTATTGTTTCATCTTTAAAAAGTATCGCTTATTAACGAACAAATTTCAACATTATGAATTGAATTCACTTAGGTTCTTTTGATTTTTGTTATTACCACTTAGGTTTGTTGATAACGAAAGGTAAGAAAGTTTTTTGGAACAATTATTTTGGATGCATTCATTATCTCTGCTCAAATTGTTGTTCAAAATATTTTCAATAAATTAGCTGATTTCTTTACGCTTTCATTCTTGCATTATGCATTTTCCTCTTTTCAGTATGTTTTCTATAAGTTTTCATGCAAATTTATAAATTTTTGCAAATTTTTATAAATATTTTTATGTTGAAAACATAAAAATCTGATTTGTTTTTTATTTTCCGTTTTCGTTCATTGAATAGAGAAAATGATTATTTTTATTATAATGAAATATTATATAAATTAGCAATAGCAAACCAAGGAAGGGCGGGGCGCTATTCTCTGCACTATCAAAGAAAAATGCATCCAATTGTGTGATGTATACATTAGAAATGTGTTGGAATAGAGATTTTATTTATTCAAAGGATTGCAGTGTGGGAAAGTGCTGAAGAGGCATTAGATTACTTTGCCCTTTCACACGAGGTTTCTGCTCTCATTTAAGGTCCTTATATTTCTGTGGGGGTGGAAAGATAGAAGGAGGAAGGAGGGAGCTTCTGACTACTCATATATGAAGGAAGAGCGCTAAATCCTCATATGAAGAAAGGGAAACCAATCTTCAAATTGAGGAGAAAGGGAGATTGATTGCACGAGAGGTATGGGAATAAATTTGGAAACTCGTTGAAAATAGGTTCATTTCTAGGTCAGCCCCAATATATAGTGGCTGATTAGCTATTCTACTTTTTGACTGCTCCTGCTGCTATTTTGGTTTCTCCAGTATTTCTGCTTAATCATTTATAATGGTCGTTTCATGGGTTTTTTTTTTGGTTTTTTAAGGAGGCATTTTACTCAATTTGGTACTCAGCACCAAGTTTCATATTAGAATTTTGAGTGCAGTTGAACAGTAAAGTTTATAAAAAGCTGCCGGTTGAACAGGATTGAATCTACACCTCACTGTCTACCGAGACGGTGGGGTGTAGATCAAACTTACATTGGTAACACCAACGTGAGCACAATCCCACATAGCTCTCTAATCGAGTGGTGTGAATAGGTTTCACTCATTCACAGCTCATTAACTTGCTATCCACAAATGAAGGTGCTAAATTATAGGCTAACGGAGTGGTCACTCAATTAATATTTATTCTCATTGAAATAAACTATTCTTTAACGAGGAAACAGATCAACTCATATTCACTGAGGTAAGAATATGATACATAAACAATGTTTATGTAAATTAAGATTATAAAATATAACAGCATATTAAAGATATTTCATCATTTCATAGCGATAGTGTTGAGTCCTTCACTACTGATTCATTTGAAATTTTGGGTTGCATGCTTAATTAAGAGCAATATCTATGCAATATAAGATCAATGAAATGTGCATAGCTTACCCGCTAAGTGCATTGCTCTATATTTCTATATTAATGCATTCAATGTTGCATATTTGAAGTTTTTACACTTTTTTGAAATTATACCACTTTTTAAAATTAACTGATATGGTTGGAGAAGGCAATAGCTATTATTCTTTTATTTCTTTCTTTCTTTTTTTTGAGTCAGTTTGATCACTCATTGCCGACAATCCTTCCGCTCACCGCTAATATTTCTTCTAGACCAATTGTGTATTTGTTATTGCAGTTTGGGTGGAAACGACCGAATCGGAGAAATGTTAGCAATGAGGCATTATCGGCACCAACTATTGAACCCATTCCGAAAAAAAAGAATAGAACGGATGATGAGTGATACTTAGCGACAGCTGCGATAGACGTCTGTCACTTACATCACTTTTAGGAAAAGCTTATTTTGGCTATGCATGAAAATATTCGATAAATTTATATCTTTTCTATTTTACATTTCACAGAAGTTTTATGCTAGTAGAGTTGTTTTGCCTTGATGGGAAAGTTTATTCCCAAATTGTATTATTGTTTATAACAAGGCGTTCATTTGATTTGCATTAAATTTTGAAGTATTTTCAAAATGGATGTAGGCCATCTGTAAAAAAAATATAGATTTCGTTTAAAGTATAGTTATATTCTAAAATGTTGATTAATAATTTTGAAGATTAATATAAAATGCAGATTATATGAGTAAAGAACTATAGGTATAGAGTCTTTTAGTTAAACGCAAACAAATAATAAAACTAAATCCAACATTAATTGTAATAAAGCATAAAGCGATGCATCGAATAGATTGTTGCATTTTGCATGAAAAAATTAATATAATTTGCATTATTTGCAATGTAGAAGCATCAAGTATTACTTCATTATTTCAATGTATTTTCTTTCTCGGATATGAAATATGTATAAATTACAATTCTTCCGCTTTATCGAGTACTCCATCTTTCTTTTTCTTTGGAGTCGCAGAAGAGTTCTCTATTATTTCGATTTTCGGAGTCGAAAAAAGAGCTTTCTACTACTGTGTTTGTTCCTTGTTGTTGTTTTTTATTTTTTTTTAGATAGAATTGTGCACACTATCTAAAACGTTTCATGTTTGATTGGCAATCATTAACAAATCATTTAAAAAACCACCAAACTAGTTTCTGATAAATTGAGTTTTTCTAAGGGAGGAAAGATGCTATGAAATGCTACGTAATCAGCGTTGCTATTCTTTTTATTTGTTTTTTCGTTTACTCACATCGTAACGGATGTGAGAAACTGGTAATTTTCGATATACTATTTTCTACAATGAAAATCTAACATCAATAAAACGAGCGTAATTTTAGTTTTTATTGTTTATAAAAATTTTTAATTTGCAACAAAATTCTACCAAATCTTAGGCAATTTTACATCTAAACTAAGGTAAGTTTTTATACACTTTTCATCCTTTGCAAATTTGCATTTGCATCTGTAAAGCGCTTAATTACGATGTCGTGAATGTACTTATTTATGTGCGTACATTTTCGTATGTTTGTGCTCTAAATTTATGCATATATATCCGTCCATATGCTCAATAATTCCAACTCGGGAATTATTGAAGTTAGAATTACGAAACTTAATGGATATTTACCCATGATGGGTATCTCTACCACCATTCAGATTTACCCAGTAACTTTTGGATGAATATTAAATAATTAAGGATTTACAAAACTTTATTCAAATTTTTTACCGATTGATTCTTTATTTAGAACTGTTCGCATCAGTAAAAGCCATTTTTTAAGACAGTTCACGCATGCGTTTGGGTCAATTAAATTACGCATGCTTAATTACTCGCACTTTATCATTAGTTGATAATTTATGAGACCGGTTGATGAGGTGAGTGGGATGTAAATGCAAATTGTGCCAGCTATTCCAGTGCTCTTCTTCACTTTTTTGATTATAGGGACGAAAGATTTGGACTTATGTGGATGTGTAATTGAGGATTATCTATCGTTATCAGGTTTTAAACTCATTTTTATACACTTCTGGAGTTCAGTAATTTCAACGTTAAACATCTATCGCCAATGCCGATAATGCTTACAAATAGCGATTTAAAGTGACGAAGGGAGGAGCTGAGTGACGAAAGAATCGCGTCCCGAGCGGAAATTGTAGCATTTTGCAGAATGACGCCTTCGAATTGTATAACTCGGTTCGCCTAACCCACCTTATCCGGATTTTTTTCCTTTTTCCGTGATGAATAGAATGTGAAGAGGAAGAGCGATGGGTTAATTCGATGAAAAAACTTGCCCACATTTCCTTGTGCACTTTTGCGATAGCATATTCATATGTAGATAAATGGAGAATTACATAAAAATTTAAATATTTTATAAAAGTATTCGTAGGAGTTAATAATTGTTGATGATTGATGGAAATATATTACGAATAGTGGCGTGATTATTGCCGTTGAGAGCGATAAAAAAAATAGCGATAGCGACTTGTGTGTGCCATTCATATTGCGTTTGCTTTTAGGAACTATTCGATTTTGAGTATTTCCTTAATAAAAATAAAGCTTTTAGAGGATTAACCATCGATTTCATATATCCGGGAATCGATAAGCGTTATTTGAATCCTCTCTAATAGCAAAAATTGTGCTCATAAGAATTGTTTCACATGATTTCCAGTTTTTTTTTCTAATATCGGTGAAACGGAAGTGCGCTCTACTTTCATTTGATTTAAAAAACACATCGGGTTGCCATATATTTGTTTGGAAGTTGCAGAAATCTTGTTCTCTTCGTTTTCTTCTCGAAAACCATCTATATAACTCTGAGGGTACTGTTTGTGCATTCCATAATATTTCATCTTACTTCAACGACGGTTATCCATAGAATGAGGGACAACTAATTCTTTGGGTTACATATATATATATATATATATATATATATATATATATATATATATATATATATATATATATATATATATATATATGATGTTGTCTCAGTAAGAGAACATGAGCTGTCGATATGTTGCATGTGAACAACGTTTCACATGAAAACGATTTGCCAAAATTCATATGAGTTATGTGTTTCACTCGTCTATGTTAATATCGCTTGCTCGAAAAAAGAAAAAAAAAACAATCCCATTCGTTTATGCGTTTAGAAATGTTCTGCTTGGCATGTTTTTGAGTTGGCCCAGCTAATAGTGTTGCCACATTCGATCAATGACCACATCAACCATCCATATTGCGCTCATTCTTGTCACATCTTCCAAAATTGCTCTGTAAATGTTCTATTGCAGTTTTCGCTTGCATTGTCTCCTCGTATTCGGCGTAAATTATTTCCTTTCTATATCCCTCATAGAATGAAATAGAAAATGTTTGAAAGAGGAATAAGAATATTAGTTTTACCCTTTAGTCGTATGACGTTTGCATAAAGTATTGCAGGAAGCACTACCATATATTGATTACGAAAATTCCATTCTTAAAAATTAGATGAATAAGAAAAGTTTTTATTCTATTTATCTTTTTGCGATTAGCAAAGTCGCCATTATGGTGACGATATTTCACACGGATTTAATCCGGCCGTTGATTGCAATATCCAACTGGATCTGAACTTCATTCTTCAAACATAACACACAACAGCTGCTCGTTATTTATGACTCAAACATTCCTCCATTGCGCTATTGAGTCTTCATCGTTTCCTAACTACAAGAAAATTCTCTCTACGATAATACTTTTTGATAGAGTTATATGCTTTGAAGTATAGTATTTCCTGTTTTATAGTATTTTAATATTTAATATAACGGAATATTTAGTCGTTTCCTAAGTATTTTATAGTATTTAATAAATTTAGTAATTGAATAATATTTAATTTTTAATACTTCTTCAAGGGGTAATGAAAACGTTTTGTCCTTGAGGGAGCGTTACATATTTAGATAGTAATATCTGATGCTCGAATTGGCATATAAGGAGGGAACACTATGAAGAAATGATGAGGGTTAGCAATGCAGAACAGCAACAACGATTGTTTTCACACTTTTTCCCTCATATAAGAGATGAGCTGAAGGTGAATGAAATTGAATAAAATTTTTTATGTCTAATAAAAATGGGAAATTAGAAATAGTGAAATTATCAACTGTTGAAACTTCATATTCGATTTCAGATCAAATTTAGGTGATTAGAGATTTTCTGCCGAATAATATAAATCAGAGAATTTCGCATATAAACAACCAGGAAGAATCAGCGCTATATATAGAAATTGCTCAACTCTTTATCCCATATTGTGTTAGAATTAAATCCTTATGGCTTGCGATAGAAGCGAGAGAAGCATTTTGATGAAGTTAATACGAGTGATCTACTAGAATGAAAAAGAAGAGATAAAAATTTTTGCAGTATTAGAACATAGTGGAATATTTAAACGTCAATGTAGCGGTATATTTATTTCATCAGAGAGCAAATTAATATTGTATTTAATTTATGAGACGTTCATTTTTGAGTCATTAATTGAAATATTTCAATTTCGATCCTTTTTTGGGAAATATTTTTTTGTTGAATCGTCGTCTTTGCAATTTTTGCAATTGGTAATCGCTAATCGCAGAGATTCATCTTTTTCAATGACGATATTATCGTAATCCGTTTATATTTTGTATTGTTTTAGACGTTGTTATTACAATAATAGAATTTTATTCCTTTTATGTTTTTCATTTTTTCTATATGATCGCATATAAAATCTTGTTGGTGTTATTGATTAATGGCGAAGAGATAAGCAGAGAAATATCAACATTAAAGTAGAGCCATCTGATGAAAGCATCATTCCCCAGCAAGATTTCGTCTATATTTGCAGCTAAAATTGGCACCTTCTGTCGAATCTAACAAAACGATAGAGTTATGCATGCTTCTCAAAGAGTTTTCATCCCATTTTGTGTATGTAAATCTATTCAATAACGAAAAGGAGTGGGGAAAGGTGAGCAGTTGAGTGTAGTCTAACTTTGGCTCAATGGACGTCTGAAAGGAAAGAGGGAGGCGAAGGAGATGAAACAACTGGATAGAGTTCATCGTTCAGCCCTGAGGGGACAAGTCGATGTGTTCCCATTTTTGATTTTATCTTCAACTATCAATTCGGGGCAATAAAATATTTACACAAATTCCACAAAAATCATTCGAAGCTCAGCGAATTGTATGAATCTCGAATTCTTTTAGATTTATCGATTCGTCGTCATAAAATTTCTAAACGTCACTTTGTCTGCTTTTTTTCCCGCATTGGAAATTTTTTATCGGCCGTCTGCAATGTTGTGCACTTAAAAATAGTGAACACTATTTCGACAGCATCCATCTTCGATATTCCCCGAGTGACATTCTTGAGGGATCCCTCTTGAAGCGATTGAATTTTTAAAAATATCGAATTGAGACGTGTAGAAGATGTTCATTCCCACAAGCATCATATGTTGAAATTGCTGTAAGGTAGCTTCTTTTACATGAGAGGGTGAGAGAGAGGAGAGATAGAGTGGTGGTGGGGGGGGGGGTTGAAGTGGAGGAAGTTAGCGAGCAAAGAGTAGCGAGATGCTTGTAAAGTGAACTTTTCTAAAGCTTTTTTCCTCCCTGCATTTTTGTACAAGAAAATGCTAGGTGTTTTGTTTGAAGTGGGTAAAAGGAATGACAAACATAATGGATGAATTTTTTTAAACAATGCAGCGATATATTGACCAATTTGTATGATGTTTGAGCGAGTTTTTGTGTTGCTGTGCCGGTCGGATGACGTCATCACGTTCAGAGTATGTTGTCATATATCTTTGCTGTCCTTTCTAAGCACGTTGTCCTTCTTTAGACTTATTCTTTTTGTCCCCTCCTACATATCGTTTTGTGTGGCCTTCTGTCTCTTATTAAATTTAACACCTTACAGAGTTACTGAATAGTATACAGCTCCATATTTGTAAAATGTATTGCACTTCACTTCTACAGATTGCACAATTACTCATTCTTTACTTATACAAATCATTTTTGTTGAGTTGATTTTGATTTTGGAGAGCGGAAAAGGAGAGTGCAATTTTATTATTGATAATGATTGTATCGCAATCGTTATCAAAGATCAATCGACATATGAAAGATAAACATATGAGGAATTAAATTTTTAAACGTATTTCTTTATTATTTTACATAAATTTAACTTTATTATTTACACAAACTTCATTATAAAATTCCACTTCTTAAAAATTTTCAATCAAAAAAAAAAACCATCGAATATGAGTGCTGTACAAACTGATACCAGTGCTACACAATAGATAGAAATAAATGCATATATGATTGTCAAGTAAGATCAATTGCCTTTTTCAGATGCTTTTGCTGCGATTTAATGATTGCTACTACAAATTAATGATATGGTTGTTGTTTTGTTTTTGTTTTTTTTTAAATAAAAAAGCCGGTTTTTATTACTGTTTTGCATGGTTCAGGATGGTTTATTTCAAACCTTGTGATAACGGATATCAAATGTGGTAGATATTTCACTGTCTTGTGGTTCTATTTCTTTTTGCTTGAGAGAGTATTTTCTAAAATATTTTTGAACTTTTTATCTTATTACTTCTTATTCTTTTTATATACTTTCCTAGTTTACTTTCAACCGCAATCGAAAAGTTTTCGAATGCAATTTGTGATTCCATTTGTGAGCCCATAGGAATGTCGCATAATGTGCGCACACGAACTGACGGGACCTTCACAACACCGAATTGAAGAATAGTGAGGACATCCGCGGTAGCTCAGAGGTAGAGATGTCGACCGGCAAGCAAGAGGTCGCAGGTTTGTCGAAGTCTGCGGCCAAATCTTCATTGGTCATCAAAAACACTCAATTAAATAAACATTTGTAAACAGGTAAAAGGAAATTTACCGTTATAAGTAAGGAAACAAATAAATTTGTAAATGCAATTAAGCAATTTGAAATTCTTTTGAAGCAAACTTCACATTACTCTATTGCATTCGAATAAGTGATTAAATTGTGGTGGGTTGATTGAAACGTGCGCTCTTTTTTTTTTTTGTTCGTTTTTATTGCCTATTGATGAGTGACTAATTTGAGTACGTTGGTGATGTTGAAAATAATGTGATAATTCCATATTTAGCTTTCACTTGTACATTAGCTTGAGCTCGATCTGCTGCTACATTTTAGATCACGAACTTCTTAATGGTTTATTTCAATGTTGTAAGCGTTAGTTTGAAATTGTCGCATTACATCGTTTAGGGCGAATGGCTATATTTTTTTATTTATCGATCCAGAATTTGAAGTCACTCTCCGATACGGATTGATGGATTGGCAGCTTGTTACATAGGTCGATCTTTATTTATTGAGTAAAGAAAACTGTTGGAATAATAATAATCATGCAGAATATTTCTATAGGTAGTCAAAATCCATAGAACTTAACATATTCTTGTAGAGAAAAGGAAGAAAAAAATAATTGGGAAGAAGGGAAAGAGAGGAAAATAATAAATATTAAAGCGAAGAGCAGCATCTAAGACGAAGTGAATCAATATAATAGCACGAGTAGATCGCTTGATGCGCATCCATTTTTAATACGCAAATTGAGGTTTATTTTTATACCTTTGAAATATGTTTTAAGAATCACAGTTATAAGAACGGATACAATTTTTGCCTCTTTTACGGTATTTCTTACACCTATATTTATTTATTTTCTGATGTTTTTTACATATTGAAGCACTCATTTTTCGTTGAATTCCTTTTTTTGCGTTTGTGTGGTGTGAATATATGTATGCATTTGCATCATTTATCGCTATGCAAACCAGTTTTCTAAATTTTCTATTTAAACTTCTCGTAGATGTAGATTGCTTTGTTTTTTTTGGGGGGAAGGAGTGGGAGGGGGATTCTTAACCGACATGTTTAATAAAAATTTTTTCTTGGGGGGGGGTTGCATTTTCTAAATCATCCTTTTTTTTTTTAATAAAAAGGATTGATTAATATGGATATTTATAAAAAGCGGTCATATTTGCTAAGCGTCGAATACTTTGCTTGAATTTATGTATGAAAAATTTCAATGTTAATTTCATAAATGAACTCATTCTAAGATGGAAATATTTTCCATCTACAAGAGTATGATGGAAGCAAACATGACTCAACCATATGTGATGACTCATTCGTCACACATTACTCATGATGGAGATTATAGCTTCGCCGATCGGTGGAATTTATTCATTCACCGATCAAGCAGTATCGCATACAAAATTTATTCACTCGATATGTTGGCAATCACTGCTAGATGATATTATTCTCTTGGGAAATCATTCAAAAATGAGATCCTGTCGATGCTTTCCTTCTCTTTTGCTTTTCTTTCTCTTCCTCCCTCTTTATCTCTTTCCCTTTCTCTCCCTCTCTCTCTCCCTCTTTGCATCGTTATCGTCTCATATATTGCTGCTTTGATTTACATTTAGAAGCATTACATATTTCACACCTATCGCCTAATCTCTAATATGGGCAATGTTTTTAAAATTTTACGAATGGAAAAAAAAATGAAGTCACGAATGCGCTTCGAAATTGTGCTCACGTTGTATATTTAAAATATTTTTTTTACTCTCCGGTTTGAAAAATTTTATAAGTTTGTGTTTATAATCGCCCAATTCTGTTTGGAATTGAAACGCTATAGCCCCAGGATTTCTATTTATAGTTGAGCAGTAGCTTGTTTTTCATTATTTTCTTTATTTTTATGCGCAATTTGCCCGTTCGCTTTTTTTTTCTTTAGAAAAGTTGAAATGCGAAGCACTATAATTTGTTTACAGGTATTATTTAAAGATAGAACGAAGGTCAAGTGAGCTGAACGAAATTACCGCAAGATTGATATAGCTCAAAGCAATTCCTCGAGGGCTGTCTACCTTTTATTCTTGCTCACTTCAACGGGTCTGCATACTTCGCTGCAGTTGTTCTGCTATTTGACGGGTAATTCGGCATTGTCATGTTACTGTATGACGCCGATGAAGCGGGCACGGCTAGTGAACCAGACGATGGTCTACCTGCCGAAACTCGATCAGCACCTGGTGATTTGGCGAAACCATCAGCCTCTCACAGTTCACACCTTTCACCACTTGGTACGTTTCATTGATGATGATTCGTTTTGTTTGAATGTCTAACTTCGCACTTAGAGAGGAGGAAGGAAGGGAGAAGAATCTGACTAGCGGTAAGCTCACCTTTCAAAATTTTTTTTTTGGGGGGGGGGGATGCCTCAAGGATGGGGAATTTATTTGTTTCTATTGATATATAAGAAATATACTCATAACATCGGATCATTCACTAAAAAATTCTGCATTGATATTTTAATTTCAAATCATTGTTTGAGTGCAAGTGATAGTTAAATATTGATGTAGTTTAATTATTCTCAAACTGCATTTTTGCATTTAGTTAGTTCTTAAACTGCATTTTTCCGTTCAATTAATTCACAAACTGCATTTTTGCATTTAATTGGTTCTCAAATTGCATTTTTGTATTCAATTAATTCTCAAACTGCATTTTTACATTATGTCTTGCTGAACGAAACGGAAATTGATGATTAAGTTGCGCAAGGATTGTTGCGTTGTGAATTTTGCAGCGACATCATTGTCAATGCACTCAAGGCATCTCTGTCTTTCTTTCTCTCTGCTACATATTGGAATATGCTTATCTTTGAATTTTTAGATTTATATACTTCATTTGAGATATATGAACTCTGTAACGAGTTTCGTAGATTGGATATACTCCATCCCAAATCCGACCAGTAAAGATCGGGCGGTGAAGGGGTAGGGAAGGTCATCGAATAGTGAAATCTCTCTTTTTTTTGCTGATTTCTTTGGCATCTCTTTTCATATTACCTTTATATCCGATTGATTTCTTCAGTTTGGGCTGTGAACGGATTTGCTGCTATATCCATCCCCCTCTGCTCGCAATAGCGGAGAGATGCTAGAAGAAAATGAGCTTATTCATGATTACTTTATTTCGTTCGTTTATATTATCTCTCTCTCTGTGATGAGAACACTTAGTTCGCAATGCTTTTCAATCAAATAAATTATTTCATTTCAATTGTTATTGTGTACATTTATGTATTTGCATATTAATCTCTATTATATCTATACGGAGTTTGCATTGCAGAAGGGAAGGAACGTAATGGTGATGATGGGAATATATCGATATTGGTTACAATTCCCGGTGAATCTTCCACCTCAACTCGAGGTGCGCCTTCACGACCTGTTGGTCATTACAGGTTTGGACTTTATTTTCATATTTTAAGTGTCTCTTTATTTAGGTGCACACTTATTTTTTTATTTAAAGTAGCGATTATTCTCATAGATCATTGAGCTGCAATATTTGTTGGTACGTGGGAGGGTTGTTCATTTTGTATTGTTCTGACTGATTCGAGCAGATACTTCACTTCGATTTGATCTTGATGGATTTGTTCTTTAATGAAGTGGCATTTGTGGATGAGTTTATAATATGGAATAGGTATCGATAATATCTTTTGCTTTGATCGTCGTGATATTCAGTTTTTTCTTGCTGTAATTTTTTAGCGAATGACTCTGCCAGCGTAATAATAATAAGAGTTTTATTGCATCAAAATTTATGGTTTTTGAAACGAATATGAGATCAACTCTTTTAAAAATGTTGAAGTGTGATTAAAGTATGCATCGTTTGCGAATGTCATTATTAGCAAATTCGTTCCTCCCAACCCGTTCCGCTCGTTAACTTCTCTATTCCTCACCCCTATCCCTCCTTTTCCCAATCAAGTTAGCTTGTCATTGCTGAGGTGTTCGTTTATGTAATCCAGTTTGTTTGGTTTTAGAAACACGTATTGTGGTAATTGGTTTCGATGATTCGTGGAAACACTTACTTGTGTATAGCATAGTCGTTTTTCGTTTGCTTTTATAGGAGTTTAGTATTTATATTTAAGGAACATAAATAACGGGTTCGCGTCTGGTCCTCCATGGCCAACTCCAAAACGCGAAAAGCCATGGGCGACCACCTGTGGATGGCAGAAAAAGCAACAAATGCAGGCGATCGAAAACGAAATCAATGTGATGGCCAATGAAACTCTTGTGGGAGTGAGAAAATGGAGGTGAACCAGTCTCTTTCTTATAATTAAAAAATTAATTAGTGTGGCTAAGATTTCATCATCTCCTCAATATTCTAGAAGTTGTATGAACATATTTATTCAACGTAAGCAATCACTTTTTAAACGGAAGTAATGAATTTATTTAATTGCTGTAGATTTATTTTAATTAAGCTCAAAAATCCTATCATAAAAGGTTTTTGGATGCATGTGAAAGGCTGAAATAGATTCATGTGGAAAAATGTATATGATTTGTTTGCATTAGCCATTGAGTAGTGATCTTTGAGCTAGTTGTTTTGCAAGAATCTATCTTCGTGATTCGTATCAATTCATTAGACTTTGGTTACCGTCTTCCGGATGTGAGGATTGGAATCGCTATGAGGTAGAGAGGGGATAAGAAGCTTCTATAAGAACATTAACAAATTGAACTTTTATTGGTCATTGTGATAGGAAGAGCTATTCGGAAATCAAAGGGATTTATTTGAAACTATCGGGATAAGTTGCTCGAAATTAGGAACAGGCAGTAGGTACTGAAGAATGGAGACGATTCTAAGCGATAGATGCCAACGAAGTAGTAAGGCACTGATGGTGAAAGATGATAAGGTAGATTGGGAATTGTGTTCACGCGATTGCTTTCTTTTGCAATGAAGGGATGTGGAAACTTCATGAGACTAGTCTCATATGCGAGGCTATTTCTCTGAAAGATGGAGGAGGAAGGAGAAGGTGGGTGATATTGTTCGGAAATAATCCGAAATTACGAAGCTTAGTGTCATGCTTAGTGAAGAAAATAATGAGTGGTTCAGTTGTATGTGGAAACGCTTTCCATCTTATTCAACGAGAAGCAAACTGGATCGTTGAATTATATCATTTCTTAAACATTGGGAATTGTTTGAGTAAAATGATTGCTTATGGTACGGGAAATGTGATGTATTGGATTGCAGACCGAAGTGGATGCAGCGTTTCGGATCACGTAATTGGATGCTATTGTGGATGTGTTGGTTTTGCACGGTGCAAGGATTACTCATCAACGGTTTAGTTCCATCTGCAATCACATCCATTGAGCGTCGCTTTCAATTCTCATCGTCGACTATCGGCCGCATTATGCAGGTAGTCTTCATGATTTCTTTAAACTGCCTATTTCTGCATTAAAATATGCTTAGATAAATCCATCTCTAAGTCATTTACTCTATTCCCACCTTGAATTTTCATGTACTGTAATATCTTCATGTGATACAATAAATCTTATAATCGTTGATCGGTGAATGAAAGTATTTCAGTTTTACGATTTTGGCTATGTGCTTTTATGTATACCGGTGTCTTATTTCGGTGGACGTCACTCGAAACCAATGGTGCTCGCAATGGGTCTTCTTCTAATGGCATTTGGAAGTTTTATTTTCACAATGCCGCATAATTTGTCCGATTCATATACGTCCACATATAATGCCGAGGAATCAAGCTTTGGTAAATGTGGAGAACCTGGCACACGTGAGCATGCTTTGAATGCGCTATTAAATGATTAAGAGCTTGGAAATATTCGATAGAAGTTAATCGGAACTACTGCTCTTAAGGAGAATGTTTGATTTCTTTGGGAGGAAAATTTATTTATTTTATTTAATTTATTTTTTTTTTAATTCGTGGTTAATGCTTAAATTGTTGCATTATTTTTGAATTTTTTATTCGCGTTGTTTGCCAATTTTTCACAAAGATCTATAAATATTCATATCATATCGGATATACTTCTGCCTTTCACTGAGCTATGCACGAAAAGATTTCTTTGCGAAGTGGGGGGTATTATATATTTTCTGTCTGCCTTAGCTTTAAAATGATTTTCCATGCGATTAACCTTTATTCCATTATTTACGCTTCAAATTTGAGTCCATCTTTATCGGCTCAAATGATATTTCGATGTTCGATTTCTCGTTTTAATTATTCCAACTACCAGTGCGAAATGTTTTTTGTTTATTTAAAATAAAACAAAATAATGTTTCTCTTTATTTGTTACTAATAGAAATGGCACTAGATATTTGTGAATTCTACTATCCTAATTCCGCGTAATGATTTATTTTATAAAATGTGTTTTCCTAATATTTATCATACTTCTTTGCTTTAGAGAGTTCTACAATTTTTCTAACAATTTTCAACGATACATTACATGGACCTTTATCGGGTGCAAGTGCCGAAGCATTGAAAAGTTGTCCATCGCCTGAAAATCAGGTTCGATATTTATTTTTCAGATGATAGGACAGATGATTGCGGTTGATTATAGTGGGGGGGGGGGGGGGGGAGGAAGGGAGGTAGATTTCATATACTGTTACTACGATATGCTGGTGGATTTCTCATTATGCCTTTTTTGATCAGATTTGTGAGTTAATAAGTTTAGTATATATGAAAGTTGTATTGCAAGGCGGAGGAGTTAATCGAAGACAGAAAGGGAGGAAAACGAAATGTGGCTTATTGGCATTTTCATACGGAGAACTGAATAGATTTGTAATATGTTGTGAATCCTTTTTGTAAAATACTGTGAATTCTTTATGAAAGAATTTTGTTGTTTTGATGTGATTTTAATGTTGTTAGAGTTTATTTGGAGTGTTTTCCCTTTTTCTTTTCATAGAAATTGAGATAAGTAGTACCTGAAAGGTTGACTAATTCAGTAAGTAGAGGATTTGAAAGAGGTTTCTCTTTTTGCCTCTTACATATAGGCAAATATGGCATCACTATTAAATGTGCTTGAATATGGCTGATTCCTCATAGACTTAGAGTTGCCTGATTTTTCGCACGTCGGAGTACTTCTTGCTGCAACTAGTTTAACTAAGACTCATTACCATATTGCTTCAAAATCAGCCTCAGGGGGTTATAAATTTATCAAGAGTGTGAGGAGTTCACTGGAGTTAAGAGAGTGCATTGCTAAGTGTAATGAAAGGGAATCTTTTGGTTATCAAGACTGTTATTTACTGCTTGAAAGGGTGTAACATCTCATACCCTATGGTAACTCAAATCGCTGCTAGTCTGCTTATAGCATGATGGATTTTTTGCATTCATCGAGTGGTCGTCTTGACCGTTGACCTTCATGCTTTATTGCATATATTTATAGGCAGGAACATTTCGTTATGTGTTTATGTTTTGTTTGGCACATTTTTTGCACGGTATTGGTGCGACGCCGCTATTCACACTTGGAGTGAGCTATATTGATGAAAATGTTGGACCAGCACTTTCTTCACTCTATCTTGGTTAGTGAAGCTTTTATTGGATTCCCGATTTTTGAGTTATTTGCGGTATGTGTTTTTTGCTATTATTTTGTCTTCCGTTTTGGGAATTTGAGTGCTCAGTTTAATATGAAGTAGAGACTACATCTATATCTGCATTCTAAAGTACGACCCTCAGTTAATTTGTGATATACATCTTGCGACTATAGGTTTGTTGTGTGGTGAGGAGAGTAGGAAATTAGGGATCTTTGAAGCATTTCCATTTCCTTCTGAAATTTTTCTTGTTGTTAGATTCACTTAAAAGATAAACAGCCGTCAAACGTATAGTGTTGCAGCCACGATGTATTATCGGAAGAGGAGCACTTTTGTATTATGAGGACTAATCTATTTTTCTATTTATTACATGGGCCTCTGTCAAACAATGCAGAGATAAATGGAGGTAGTGTGATCACATGAGTTATCTGCTGTAATTGATAGCCTGATCGAGAGCTCTTTCACAGCCATAAAACAGGTGAAATTCGTTAGGTTCATTATGCTTGCAAGTATATCGGTGTCTAACGTATCAACGATATAATTTTAAAATAGAAAAGGGATTTTTATAATGAAATGGTTCTCATCGTTTCTAGTGACAAAGCATATTTACGGTATTTTCCGTTTCGATGATGTATTATTAATTACAGGTGTGTTTTATGCATTCGCAATATTTGGTCCAGCATTTGGTTTTCTTATGTCAAGCTCTTTTCTTCGATATCACACCGATTTCTTGCAACCGGAATATCAATTCGCGTTAGTCTTATTTTACCCTCGTCCAACATAGCTGTAAAGCAATTTTCGGGCTTTCAGGTGGAATATGGCTGAGATTGGGGAGGATGCAGGAGAGGGATTACTTGCCCTTCAGTAGAGGGCGCTCGGATTAATAACTTCCACGGGTGATTTATATGGATATAGATCGTTGTTTATGGAAGTTAAAATGAGTTGCGAAATAATGGCAGATGCTGGTATGATATGCTAAGGCCATGTTTTTTGATAACTTTTGTAGGGGGACATATTTATTATAGAGACCATTTTCTGTGACGAACTCTGGTTATCAAACATCGATTGGGAATGATTCTTCAAATTTTCCTTCCTGACTTTCTCATCGGGACCCTCTTGGCCAAATCATCACCCCAGTGATATCGCTTCCCAGGTCGTTTTTTGTTCTCCATGGGGGATATTTTTGTCAGAAAATTCCCTCATCACTTCCAAAGAACTTTTTTTCTTCTAGCAAGTGGACCTTTCTCATCGATTTTTCTGATCTTCGCACACTGTCGATAAGTTGCTCCCCGATCGTTCCACTTTCCCGTCGAGTTGACCCTTCGCCAAACTGTTCTCCGATAGTTCTTTTGCCTCCAGCGACTACTCGAAAAAAGAGAAGGGGAGGGGAAAGGGTCGAAACGATTCCCATATTCCACAATTTATCGAGGAAGGAAAAAGAGCTAAGAAGGAAAATTGAAGTGCATTTTACTCGCGTTCGAACAGCGGTAAGTGGAGTGGAAAAATTTATTCCAAAAATTTCCTAAAATTTCTATTGGATGATGAATACATGAAAAAATTTTGAAAAAAATCTTTGAAAATTAAAAAAAAGTAAATCTTTGAACGAAAATTTTCAAATTTTCGGCGTTGATTTAATTGGAAATATCACTGCTATATCAGCATTGGCATCTTTAATTCTAAAAGGTTTTTTATTGTTGTGATAAGGATTCATCCTTGAGAGATTTCAATACTCAAAGGATAAAAAATAGTTTGTAAAGATGCGATGCAATTGAAATTCCATAACGGATTGTTAATTTTAAGTTTTGAAACTTAAAACTTCTGAAATCTCAATGCAATTACTATCTCGGTGCCATCAATTTTAGATGAATGGCATGAGATCGTAGAGTGAAGTTTGTGGATTGTGATTCGATCAGCGAAACCGCTAAAGGTGACCGTCCTCAAATGGTAAAGATGTTCGGGCGACAACGGGAGGGGAGAAAAGGGCAGTGGAAGTGGCAGGGGTTCATATTGTAGCATTACGAGATGCTCCTTTAAAATTACAGTTGGGACTCGAATCGTTTCGAAACTCTGTCATTAACCTAGACTAGCATCAAAGTGATTCAATTTCAGGATCGTGAATATCGACGAATCGGATCCGAAGTGGGTGGGTGCTTGGTGGATTGGCTTCCAGATTGCCTGTATGCTGGCTTTGATTGCCGTCTTTCCTATACTCAGCTTGCCAAAAGTATTACCCGAATCACTAAAATGGCACCGGTTAGTTGCCATTCAGTACTCCATTTTATACACTTTTGTATTGTTAGCTACTTCTGGTAGTGTTCTTTTTGTGAAATAACCGCTCTGTTGATTGTTTTATTAAATCTGAAATGGAGCACATCGTTTATAAATGTGTGATTGCAGTACTCGACTGCACGAAGAGACTATGCAGGGTGTGAAGAAACGTACACCGGAATGCTGTGGTATTCCCTCGGGCGGTAAAAATTATGCAGCTTGTGGACCGTTATTACCCGCCGATGGAGTCGGTAGGGGGTTTCTTTTGTTTTTATGCACACGTGAAGATTGTAACTGTGTTAATAAATCCCATAAGGATCAGTGGGAAGTTTGTTCGATATCGCAGCACATTTCATGGAATCGAATTTCCTATGAGATAAAATCTGTACAAATTTTGAGCCGATAGTGTCGTGTGTCTTATAAGAAAGAACGTATTTTCTATTATTTCGTTTTGGAGGTGTATTATTCATGCTTCAATGATAGCAGTTAGAACCCTTAAAGGATTTTTTAAATTTAGAAACTCATAATTAAAGATTAAATAGTGTTTACTTATCAGTTACTAAGTTACTTTACTTATTCAATTATAAATGTAACAAAAATAGCAACGCAACAAAAGAATATAAGCAGAGAACAAATATGTTGAAAGATAAGAAACTACTGTGGATTTAGTGGTGTATAATATTGTTATCTCGAAATGCTGAACATCGACATTCGGTATTCGCATGAAGGCCTCCAATCGATTTTTAGTCTTTCGTGATGGAGGCTTATATTTGCTATTTCTTATTCATCCACTCATTTTGGCACATCTGAGATCACTTTCAGTCGAAAGTCTCATTGATGAATAAACTAAATTACAGAGAAAACCACCGCACCAACAATAACGATAGGCGACTCGATGCCAGCATTACAGAATAATCGTGGTCCAATTTGGTATCATATTTGGCTTGATGTTCGGCACATACCGATCGCCATTTATCGTATTCTTTCGAACGGTAGCTATATGCTGATCACACTCGCGATGGCTGTCGACGGTGAGCCTTCGTTTGATGCATAGTTTATGGTGTGATTTGGGGCTAGAGGATCAGATGAAGGATCGAGTAGAGTGAGCGAGGAATAGGGCAGGTATCCTTGCTTCCGATCCCTTCTCCTTTCCTTACCTCATCTCCTTGCTTGAAAAAAGCCGCAAGCATCATATCGATCGCTGTTTACCTGCATTAAAAGAGTGCCTATCCCCATAGTAGAACCACCCGCCCTTAGTGCGTTTCTCATGGGGGTTTTCCACTCGTGAATAATCCTTGTAGTTGTCGTAAGTACTGTGTCGAGGAGAACCACTGTGGTGTCGGTTTCGGTGACCACTGTTTGCTGTAACTATCTATGTTATCACAATGCGGGCAATCTCGAGTATGCCGCCAATTAGGCATTTCTTTAATGATTTAGAGATCTATTTTCCTTTTTTCTCAGTCGTTCAATTTTTGAGAATTTCAAGTGCTAAAATTATGGAAGTAATACTGATGTTTAAAAAAATCTGCATATTTTACGTTGTTTATGAAATGCGTTGAAATTAAAGGCATCAATATTAAAATTTCTTTTGATTTTAGGTTTAATAATAACGGGCGCATCGACGTTCATGTCGAAATATCTGGAACGGCAATTCAGTGTCGCACCAAGTAAGGCGAATATGCTTATTGGTAAGTTTGCTTATCAATAAATGTTTACTCTTTGATAAAGGCATCTTATGGGTTTTATTTTTGGGATTTGGTCGTTTTATCTATTAAATGAACTAGATCGATATACTGATACGATTCAGGTACATTTTAGGTCGTTCATTTATCCTTATTTTATGAGCGGGTCGATAACGAATATAACACATTTGCTTTAAATTTGTTTATTTTTATCATTTCTGAAAATCTTCATGATCGCTATCGGTGTGATACTGTGTAATTCTATTCAGATGCCATATATGTACAATGGCACGAAAGAATGGGATAGAGAAATAGGGAAGGGGAATAGCATGAGTGATAAAAAATGTGATCAACTCAGCTCACGGCCTCGATATAGATCGGTCGAATATTTGAATGCAGATTGTTTTTACCTCCTTATCGGTCTTTTCTTCATCGGTGCATGTTTAAAAAACTTAGAATTTGACATAAAAGTAAATGTTTAGCTAAAATTGAGAAATATTCCCTAAACAAAAACAGAAAGTGACATTTCTCGAAAAATTCCACTGAAAATTGAAAAGTTCTCTGACTGGACGAATTATAACTTCTAATTTCAGGTTGCATAATGGTACCAATGGCGGGAGTGGGCACAATGTTTAGTGGTTTCGTTGTGCAAAGGTTCCGATTGAGTTGTGTGAAAACGCTCAAATTCTGCATAGCGTTGTTGATGTGTTCACTTCTTCTATCACCGATGTATTTAATCTACTGTGATCACGATCAGTTGGCTGGCATTGAAACGCATTACGAAGTCGATAAGTATGTTTATGAAGTTGCATTGTTACTTTACGTATTTACGTTTATCTTACGGATGCAAAATTGAGCGAACTTTGAAGAAACATTCAAATCCCTAAATAATATTGTAGATAGATAATGCTCTATTGCTGCAGGCGAATAGAGAGATGCAATTAGGTTGGAAGAATATAGAGTGGGAGATGGGGTGGTAGACATAGTGAGAGATGAGGTAAGCTTTCAGTTAATTCGAGACGAGGGGAGGATGGAGGGAAGGGATTGTAACTTGGTCTTTGTATGGTTTTGTTGAAGGTTATTCCTAGAAGGATATATGAATGAGACCGATGTGTTACCATCGTTGCGATCGAAATGCAATGAGCACTGTGATTGTGTTGGAAGCGAGTACCATCCGATGTGTGCTGAACTCGATAACGGCCAACAGATATCATTTTATTCGCCGTGCTTCGCTGGATGTCAGCAAAAATATGAACCACTCAGAAAGGTACATCTTTCTTCACTTTCGTAAGCGTACTGCAGATCGGGTCGATTCGAGGAGACTAGAGGAAGGGGCTTGATACCCATCTTTTTTCGATTACAGTTGATTGGAATGCCTGTTAGAGTAAAGAGTTCTTTGTTGAAATATAATCTGTTGTGCAAATGATTCGGTTTATTTTCGTGCACAGATACCTGAAATTCGTTAACGCATATAGCAGGCTCTTACCTCATGGAAAAAAAGCTAATTTTATATTCGTTCGATTGGGGGGGGGGGAGGAGGGGTGGAGGGACAAAGCATTCCTTCTTCCTATCCTATCGATGTTGAATTACTGCGTCAAGAGGCTCATAGGAAAAGTGAGTAACAGTTTATATGCATTATCCGGAAGCCTACATGTGCATTATATACATTATCATTGATCGCAGTTAGCATGAGTCGCCTACCGCTTTGACTCATAGGCGTTATCCAAATATGCAGGCCAACAATCACCGTGCCAAATTACGAATTTTACTTAGATGAAAATAAATCGTGTTTATCACTAATCATCGATATAGTCAATGGCTTCGATTCATTTGTTTCTATGCAATGTGTATGTCTGATTATGCTTCTTGCTAATATGGAGTTTCTGATTGAAATTTGCATAATTTTGCGGTATTGTGGCAAGCATTTAATGACATCAATTAAAATTTTGTATAATTCATTTACTTATTTGAGTTTTTCGAGAGAGAAGGAGAATTGTTTTGATATCTTCATATACTCATAGATGGATTTTCACAGAGATGGAGTTGCCAAAAAATATTTGATTATTTGACATGTTAGTCTAGATTTGAAATAAATAGATCACTAAATAATTCTACAAGATTAGCAAAGAAATAAAGATCAATTGCAAGCATATAACGTTATGTATGATTAAAGATTATGAAGGATGCGTGATAACTGATTTATTTAGATGTACCATAATTGCTCGTGCGTACCCGCTGCGACGAAATTTGGTTATAAAACATTGAAGCGAGGATACTGCGAGTCGAAATGTACGGGTCTCTTCGGTTTCCTTATTATGTTCGCTCCGTTCTGCTTTTTCGCATTTGCTGTCGGCGTACCGCTTATCTCCGTTGTGTTAAGGCAAGTATTCAAAGATGTTTCCTTCTAATAGTTTATTTAATCTAATAGCTGTACAAATTATTTTATTCTTTACCTGACATTTCTCCCTCATTTCTTTCCTCTCCTCTATGACATTTCTGCTCATTGTCCTGAGGTTTCAACTCTTTAAGCGGCATTTCCTCAACACACTAGTTAAAAAACATCTTCACAATCGAAAATTGCATTTAATTTTCTAGGTGATTGCTTAACGTTAGTCTTGCCTTGATACGGGTATTTGTTTAGCAAATATAAACAGCAGAACATTTAGCAGAAATTTGTAGTGTTTTACTGACTCGGATTGCTGTGCTCTCATTGATCTTCCTTAATCCGCCAATAATAAAAATCCACTCAGCAAACGATACATTTGAATTTGTGTAGAGGTGTGCTTGAATTGTGATATCATACAGGTTCAGACGAATGATTCACTTGCGAATAGAATCACATTTTGCAGTCACTTTTGATGAACATTTAAAGAGATATGAATAGATTAGCTGATTATATCTTTGGATATATTCCGTTAGTGGCATTTCAGTACAAAATAGTCGTCTGATTTGTTTTTAATTTAATGTTGAATAAAGTGTTTGTGCTCAATTTCGATGCATTCAAGGACCGTCGATTATGCTGAGCGTTCGTTTGCGTTGGGTATTCAGTGGATTCTTGTGCGTGTGATAGGTACAATACCAGCACCGGTCTTATTCGGTTGGATGTTCGACGTGTCGTGTATTCGTCCACATCTTGATCCATGCTCTGGCGAGGTTTGAAAATTTGCTTATTCGGAGGATGAGTGTTTTCGTTGTGATGGTTGCTTCGAGGAGAGAATCTATGGCATTTCAGAGTGTTTTTGTATTCTTAGGAAAGTTGGGACAAATGGAGGTGATATATATCTGCAAAAGTGGTATTTTTCTTGTTGCCATTGCATGAGGGATAAGCCGATTTGTAAAAGCATATAGATGGATAAATGGGTTGCAGTTCGTGCGATAAAGTGCTGATGTGAATTATTAAAATAATTGCCGGTGTTTGGAAGCATTTAAAAATGTTTTCATCTATCTGTTATAGCTTATATAGCTTATTTAGCAATATGCCCGATAAATATAAATTCCTTTATAAATTTCTGGATTATATAAATAGAAGCTTAAAAGGAAGGGTTAGGTCAACTGAGAAAAAGGCAATTAACTTTAAAATTCCATTTAAGTATAAAGAAGGGTTATGTTTTCAGCAAGGAAGCTGCATGCTCTATCAGAACAAATTACTCGCTGATCTTTTCTTGGCATTCAGTGTTGTCGGACAGGTAAATTCTATTTTTATATCATTTATTTATTTATTTGTTCATTTATTTATTTCAATAAATAGAGCATTCATTACGAATACATGTCTCTTCATATCGCTTCCACCTGCTCTGACCGAATGCCTCTCTGCTCCACTTGGATTCTGCGGTCTATAGGTCGGCCTCTACTTCTTGCAGGTCGGCCATTTGAAAGTTAGGGCTTAGGCTCGTCTCCTGACCGTCGGTTGCCGACGTGCCGATTCACCGTCGTTCCTCCTATGACTGTCACGACTTGTTCCGCCGCCCTTGTCCCGATGAGGGTGTTGGGCGGGGTGGCTCGGTTGAGCGGAGCCAACAGTTCTGGTGAGACCTTCACACCGACCGCGCAGTAGACAAGGCAAAACGATGAAATTTGGTGATGGGAAAATGAGTACAAGTTGTCCGTTATTTCTTTCGAGTGATACGGTGTATGTAAGAAAAAGTAAGGCCATAGTCCATAATGAGAGAACGAGGGATATCTCATCTCCGCTTCCCCGTTGATCTCATACTTGAGATCATCAAGAATGACAGTGCAAAAATTACAGAGACAAAGGGAGAGAATTTTATTCATATTCAGAGGCAACGAAAGTAGATTTGAGTTCTTTTTTCAATTTTTCTATTTCTATTAAGAATTTCTTTATTGATTTTCTGCTTTCTAGTAGGGTGGACATCGTTATAAAAAATGAATTTTATATTTAAACATCCAAAGGGAGGAGATAGCTTGGAAATATGCAAATGCTGGAGAGAGATTTTTTAGACAATTGCGATGTTGCTCCTGATCTGTACATTGATATTCTTTTCAACACAAATGAGGGACGATCCTTTGCCGACGGCGGCCGTTATAGCGGTACGTGATAGCGAGGATGCGGATGTGAATATGGAAAGTGTTGATGCGGTGCCAAACGTGCAAGAGGCACAGCCTCTTCGAATACCAGACTGAATGTGATGGTCTTCTGCAAAAAGAGTGCATCACTGCCCTACTCTCTTATTTTGTCGATTCATTATTTTTTTTTCTTTAATTTGATGGAAAATCGATATCATGCTCACGGATCCTATTTATTACTTTTAAATTTAACATATGCAAATCAGATAAAAGGTACTATCTGTGTTCTTAATTGTATTTAGTTGTAAGGGATTTTAACAAAACGTTGCATATTCGATTAGAACACTACAAATTTTAGTTAAGCTGAAGGTTATCGTTCACCTCTCATCGCCTTGCATAAAGAAGCCCGCCCTTCATATTGCTAAAGTAGAAATTAGATTGTGTGATGCATTCGTCGATGATCTATTGCTGTTTTTATTGATAACCGTCATAGTGAATCTTATATGGGTGCTATTTTACGGTTCTTCCTTGTGCTTAATTTTTTTTTTTTTTTTGTTTTTTTTATTCATTGTTTGGCCCATTCGTTTTGTACGTTAACAATGATCGATTTAATGGTCTTGAAACGAAAATAATATTACGGTATTTGAAAGCGGACTTCGTAAATGTGTTATATTAACATTCTAAATGTTGTAATTTTGAATCTATATGTTGTATTTTGACAATGTTTTTATAAACATTTGTAATTTATTAGAGAGAGGCAGAGAGTGGGGAGATGTCGGGTTCAATCTTTTCTCTGTTGGAAATTGTAGTTTGTAAAGTGAAGATCTGTGTCTGAAGAGGGGTCGGGTTAACTAAAGGGAAGCAAATGCTAACCGATATAAACACCTGAGGCAAAAACTATAGGAAGAGAACAGCTGATATTATTACTGAAGTATTTTTTTCGATCCTTAATTTTAATAGGCTTGATAATGAAGTTTAATTTCAAGTTGATAGTTTTTGAAAGCGTTTTTTATTTTGCTAAGTTGGCCATCATAAAGTTGGTCAAGTTGGTTGTGATAAAGAAATCTTAGTGAATAAAACCTTCGCTGTGATAAATCATTTGATTAGAGAATTGAACAATTCCGATAGAATTATATGAATGAAATTTTTGAAACGTTTGATTTATTGAATTTCTCGATTTTATTGAGATAATTTATACATCAAAAGAGTTGTTTTTGTTTTTGTTTTTTCTCATTTTATGTGAGTGAATTTTCAACGATTATTTTAATCTCTTTTAAGTTTGTTATCGACTGCCGTATCATTTTTTATCATCTTCCATTTATTTTAGATATTTAATTTATCAGTGGGAAAGTCTCCACTGATATAATATGAGATTATCATTAATTTTTAAATTTTAACTTTTTTTTTTTAAATTTAAAGATCGATATCTCATTGAATATGTAAATTTTTTAATGGCTTTTTATTTATTTCATTAGATGGGTTGTCTATTTGAAATTTGAATGCTAATTGACGTTAACATAATTTGTTTTAAATTGCCATTGTGCATTGCCTAAATTATGCGTTGTATTTTCGTATATATGCCCGGTGTTGCCTACTTGCTTATATTCCTCTTTTTTTCCTCTCTCTCTTTATCTCTCTCTCCCTCTCTCTTCTCTGTCGGTTATCGCTTGTCTTCTCACCGATTCTCAATTTTTGTAAGTCCAAAGATTGCTTTTATTATTATTATTTTTTTTCGATGACTTTATTAGTTTTATTTCTAAAACAAGAAAGTTGGGATGATTAAGTAAAAGAAAAATGCTTAAAATGAGCTGTCATCCATAGGGCAGTTTCCATGGAATCATCCAAAGATATTCTTATTTCCTCAGTGGGGTGAATTTACTTTTCGGGTTTTTTTCGAAGGTTTTTCCGGGTCCCACCTGACTTTTCAGATTCCTCCATTCTTATTGGTGATATTTGCCTCATGAGCTCATCGTCGATGAATTATATATTGCAGCCGATCTACTTAGTTTTTTGCTTGCAGTTTTGTCCCATAGATAAGGTTTTTCGGTGCCTTTTTATAAGGTAGAGAAGGATGACAACCAGTTAGCGATCCGTTGTGATAACTGCAGGGTACTGCTTATAGACTCGTTTGTTCTTGCCCGGTGGTATGCAACATCATTCAGACGTTTATACTTGAGAATATTTCTTATGAGAGTGCTCTATATTATAAAGCATTTTTCAACGGTATTTCTCATTCAGACACATTTTCATCTTTTAGGTGGGAAGATGTTTCACTTGTGCATCGATAGATCGCTTGTTCGATGAATAACTCATAACTCTGTGCAAGATCATAGATCAGGTGTTGTTGATATCGAAGAGGCTGTCTTAAAAGCCTTCAGGTGGATGCAGAGATGTCAATTTTTGTGCGTTTTCTCAAATAATCTCGAAAAAAGAGCATTATGTGATGGTCATGGCTGCAGGTGTGCCTCTACCTGCCAACCTGTTCCTCCAATATTTGCAGCTTTTGAATTGTCGAATTTAGAGTGATAAAGGTGAATATCATAGGATCAGTCCCCTACTAGTGCTTATCGGTCGACTTCAAAACGAGTTCTCTACACCTAAAACTGCCAAAAAACGTGCCTAGGTTTTACGTCGTACGGACCGTGAAACATGCTTCTTTTTTTTTGTAAATGAATCGTATGAGCGGTTGAGTGGGCAAAAAATATCAACACTATATTCCACGTATTGTTGGTAGCTTGTGAGATTAGTTGTTCCAATGAGTTGTTCCAATGCGTTTATTTTATCAGTCAAGCTGGCACGCTATGTTGCGTTACAAAAGGAAGTGATGTCGGTGCACACTGCGTGTGTATATGTGTATATGTACTTCTATGCGGTATTGTGGTAATTTCAAGTGAATAACCACTGAAAGCGGAGTTTCCAAATTTTACTGGTGGACATTAAACTGTAAGATGGGTCCCGATACCATGTTTCGCGCTGATCCATCAAGCTCGAAGGATGCTATGGAAATTTCGGAATGGGAAAAATTGCGTCGTATATTTCGCATTGATTGGCTTTTCATTTTGCACTGAATGAGTCGCAGCGTAATGAATGCTTCAGAGATTCGTGCAGTCGAGTTAATTTTAAAAATGAAGGCATTATTTACCGTATTCATAATTTATAAGCACTTTAGGAAATCGTCGACTAAGAGGGATGAAGCATAAGTGCATACGGATTGAAGATAAAAGATTTAAAAAAGCGGTTTTCTGAATTCACCGAATTTAAATTCTGATCGATCCTACATAAAGGGTGATTCGACTGACTATTGGATGCGTGGGAATTCTTTGGTAAACTTAAGCATATAATTCCTCAACTAATGAGTCATCCTGGAAGTCGGTCCGAACTGAAACTACTGAACAGCAGACAAGTGGACCCAAATTGAAGCTATAGGAGACGGCAATTCCAATCGTTCGAAGTGATGCTACTAGACAGTAGATGGGCATAAGTAAGTGATAGAAAAAAAAACTTTTAATTGATATTGATAAGTACATAATCGAGTACAACTATGATAATAAAATACTGCTGTGGGAATTGCCTCAATTAGTTTTCACTTTCTGTTATTCTGCAAATTTATAAAACCGTTGATTGGCATTCACATTGCCTCGTTAATTACCGATCACATCAAGATTTGTTATGAGTGTTTCTTTTCGAAATCAATCGATGGAAGTCAATAGGTGATATTATAGTGATAGAAATAGTGTTGATGCAATCCATATACACGCATATTACATAAAGGTATGTCTTTGCAACTGCAAACGTATTGCAACAGGGAAACTATTGCAGTAGGTGAGAAATATTTGATATAACGCAACAATGCGCGGGACAGCTAGAGAACATTTCGATGAACCCGCTCGTCATCGCATGCAAATCATGTGGTGCTGTAGTGAAGGAGCGACATCCTCGATGTGTCGTAGGTTCATGAGGCTGAGCATGTGGGTATTGTTGGTGGAATGCGGGGTGGTTTGGCAAGCAGTGGTTGTGGTGTGCTTGAGTCTCGGGTGGGGGACTACGAGAAGCACGTAAGCGGGTGCTAAGTTGGATATCGAACTTCTCGAAACGCACTGTAGATTCTTTTATCGGCGTGGATAATGGCATTATGCTCTTTTTTACTTAAGACAGTCTTGTAACATTCCGTTGCAAAACACCTCAATGGACAAAGGAAATCTTTGCTTGTAACTATTTGATGGATTCGAAATCACGGAAAACTGTAATAGAAGGACAAAATCAATTATAATTATGCAACTCTTTAGTGTTGTTTATCATAGAATAGGGTGGTTATCACTGAAATAACACGATTATAGACATTTAAAGATATGCAACGAAAATTTTTTTAGTTATTTTGCAATCGGTCGATTTGCATTATACATAGATGGGTTCATAAAAAGAGGCAATTCTTTTTATTGAAGCATTTATGGATTTGTATGAATAGTTAATTACTTCAAATATAAACTATTTTCTTTGATTGTTTTAATATAAGAATAAATATTTAGAAAAATAAAGTGAATGAGTGTATTTTTATGTGTAAAATTGCCAACAGTGATGCTAAATGCTTGCCTAAAGTCCCCCATTAAACATCTGTGAAGTGCATCATCTCAACAACGCGGATACGATGGATCTAGAACGCGTTGCGGTCGAATAAGCGATGAGGGCATTAGCGGGTGCGGCGGCATGGGGACGCGCACTACACATGCACCCAACAACCGCATCGATAGCACGCACGCATCAGCACATACCATCTGATTGTGCAATGGGGGATTATTCACCTATGCTTGATATATCAACCGAATATAAGCATTACAACAATTCTTTTTTTACTTCCCCTTATTCATTTACCTTTATTAGATAGAATCCTCCAACCTTTATTTTAATTTATTCTTATTCAATAAGATTTAATTATAATTGAAATAAACGCCGCACGCGTCACTATTTTCTCGGCTGAGTAGCAATAACGTTTGTATTGAGTGCCTAAGCAACGAATAGATGCGTAGCGCGATGCGATGCGACGAGTGCAACAAAAAGCGATGTTGAGGGTAACGCGTCAACAATCGAACGCGTCAGCCGTATGTATGTTCACCGTTGCTGTCGATATCGCTTACGAGATAGTTTCGATCTATGGCTTTTTTTTTATTCGACCAATTTAGCTTTACAGTAGTCGGTTATCTGCTTGGACGGATTACAGGTTTTTCATTCGTTGAAGAAGAGTCAGTAGTTCCACCAACCAACCGGCTGTCACACCACTCACATTTCTCTTCAAATAAAATGAAATTTTTTCTTCCTAAATTTCATAAAATCATCTACAGTGAACCACATTCATTTCGACAATCTTTACATATTTTACTTGAAACGAAAAAAATCGTCATGGAAATTGGCAAGTTTCCAAAAATGATTTATCGATTTCTAGATTTGCGAAATGTGAAGCATTCAGCACAGCTAATAGTTTCATTCGAATATGAAGTTGCTACAAACTACCGTACGAATTTTCTTGTTCGCATAGACAAAGCTTCGAGAGACGATTGTTCTTTGGCGCTAATAGTAGACGGGATGGATTGTGTACTTGCTAGATTTCCCTTTCCTCTTCCCCCTCCCTCTCTTTCTTAATCGTTATGGCTATACCCTCTCTTCTCTTGTCACAGTTGCGGTCTTCTTTCAGAGTAGTGTAACGGGTTTCAACTACGCTATACGAGTCGCTTTGTATTTTATATTCTAAATAGCCAAACCTTTAGGCCAACATTAGCGTATAATTATTTCGCAAAGAGGTGGAAACCTTGCTTCGTACCGATTTAATGTTGGGGACACGCTTCAGTTCTATATATGAAAAAGTGAATCCGCTGATCGTATTCATGTCAATAGCCTTGCAAATTGCTTTGAAGTGGACAGGCTAATAAGGAAAATACCACCTGCGGTTGTCATTTAACTCATAAATCTTAAAAGCTCTTCTCGTAACTGCCCTACTCGATTCCTAAAATAAAAAGAAGTTTGTAGGTTTCGATACCGAAGCAATATATCTCCTTCTCCAGTAACCTTTATTTACATTAAATTTAACTCTAATAGACTACAACCGCTCCATTCATACACAATCAATGGTGCATTGAGGTATTTTTAGTATACTTCATTTGCATTATTAGAAGATTGTTGATACATTCTAATATTCCCTTAGACTCCTTTATCAATCAGCTGAATCATTATTGTGATTCATCAGATTCCTTTTATTGCTGTTATGTAAGCATTCAGAAGGGGGGGGGGGGAATGAAGGAGTTAGCAAGAGTCATTGGACTTATTTGTCTTATTGGGACATGTTCTTCTGCATACAAAGCAGTATAAATAATTTAGTTGGACATGGGTCATCGTTGCTTCCTCCATAGTCGAATCCATACTCCTTTCCCCTTCCCCTTCACTCCTTCAACCAGTCTCTTGTTAGATCATTAAAGAGTCGTTATAAAATTGAGTGAATTAAGTGAGGGGAGTTTTTTTTTTATTTGAAAGCAAATAGCAACAAAATACGAATGATTTGCTTCTTAACATCACTATTAAAAGGTTTTATTACTTTTTAAGTACCTCATCCAAAAATTAAAAATTTCCTCCAATTTATTAGCGCAAAGGAAATCTCGAAAGCAAAACGCGTCAATCGAGTTGTGCAATCAATAGGCGTATCGATTTGCTGCGAGAATGCACTTTGCAGCTTTAACTTTTTTTTTTTAAATCCTTTTCTTTTTAATATTTGATGAATGAAATGGCATTCTTAGCAAATGCAAGCAAATTTTCCCTCATCAACTGCAACATTATTCCACAAGCAATACTCTAGGAACTTCAATTTACTTTATAATATATTACTTTTACAATGTTCCATGTTGAAAACTTAATTAACAGTATATGAAAGGTAATGAGTGCTTCACGTTCGCTAATTATACTCTTCATCCTCGGCACTGTTCCAATAATGAACGTCGAATCGCATTTCAACTTTTTGTTGCATTCAACCTCACTCAATATTGTGACCGAGACATGGTTTAATCTATGTGTACGCCGATATTGATTGAAGTCTATTCTGACCATGGCCATGGACCTGGATGAATGAAAGTTGGCGATTCCACTAGGACCACATCTTTGTAAGACCGGACGCTGATTGCGGTCGCTTCTGTACGCGGATTTCATACCGAATTAGTTCAGGGTTTCGTTTCGGGTTTAGCTGACATTTTGAGTGTTTATTGTTACGATTCTTTCGTCAGTGTAAAATGTTACGTGGCACTTATTCCGATTGCATTTATTATTTTGCATCAATCACAATTCACTTCAACATATTTCTGGAGCGGTTGTTTCATTTCGCGTGATTATTTGCCACTATATTGTTGATGAACATTTTAGTGGAGTTGCCGGTTAAGATGGGCGCCATTTTGCATAATTCCTTAGTGGGAAATCAAGGAAGATTAGAGCAAATCATTGGTTGGAGAAATGATTGAGGCGAGAGGGGAAGTGGGGGAGGAAAGGTAACGAAGAGGTTTTTTAGAAGCATCAATTTTTCGGCTTGTGGGAACTTTGCTTCATTCTTCACCACGGTCCCATAAGTGCTGGTGTTTCGGCCTTCTCGGTATTTTTAGGGAACAAAGTGAATCGTACTCTTCTCCACTGGCTCTAGTCGCGTCGTAACTTAAAGTTTTTTTTTTAACTTTTTTATCGTTATTGTTTTATTTTGTGCTTTTCCATATTTTTCTTTGTATTTCATTCATTTCTTTGTTTATTTTTAATAGAATTTCTTTCCAAATTTCCACTTTTTTCTCATAATAGGATATAGATATTGTTGTCAAGGATGAACACATCAGCGTTCAAGTGATTCTTTATCGAATATTTTCGCATATCGATATCATCAGCATTAATCGAGTTTTAGCTTTTTGTTGATGGTGTTATTGTGTAAAAACGTTCGATTATTGTGTTGAAGTATTTCTTATTCATTATGTTTTTCGTTGAATAATTTATTTTATCGTTTTCTCATTCCTTTTGCTTAATTTTTCTTTATTTTATTCAATTATTGTTCGGCATTACAGTTTGCATTAACATACCTTTCTTATTCGTTCATCGCTTAACTGCTCATATAATCATCGTACTATATCGTAGATGTTATCCTGTTGGTGTAATCGTCGTTGTTATTGGTGCAATGGTTTTTTTTAAATTTTCTAATTATATGCTTTAGAGTTGATGTTTATCATTGACTGTTTATTTTTTATTTCTTTAAATATTATTCAAATTTCATTGATTACAGGGGACAGCGGCTAGTATACGAGTATAATATTCTATTGTGTGGATTGTGATCGCCTATTGATTTCACTGGGGCATATAAGCGCATTTTCATCGAATTTCCCACAACTGTTTTTATCTTCACACAGTTATTCTTCTACAAGTTTCTTGACGTAAGTTTATTTTTTATTTCTAATTAAGAGTTTCGTCATTTTAAATGAAGTTTAGGATGATTTTTGCAGTGTGAAATAATTGTGATTGAATAATTGTTAATTAGGCCGCTGAGATCAGACTAAACCATTTAGTTTGCATCTTAGAAGAATATGGCGTATTCCGCCGTGGGTATTGCCAAAGTTATATCATCATTGAATATGGTAACAAATGATGTGAGCCTGTAGCTATACGAGTAGTTCATGCTACAAACCCGAACTCATTCTCTTGTGGAAGGAGCTCGATTTCTGTGAAGCTTCAAAGATTTGCCTAACCCGAACTCATCTTTAGCGATTGTTGTTTCAGAAAGTAGACGTTAGAAAGATAGGAACGTTGGAGTGCTCAGCGGAAATCGAGCTGAAGCGTTTCTACAAGGATCAAGAGGGAGTGTTCGTCTAGGTATTGGACCGCAACTACTCCATTACGTACCTCGTGTACGACAACCTTTTTGTGCTGTAAGCTAATTCTGCTTTTGAACTACATTATTTTCTTGCATCGACGCCCCACTTCATCTAGATTTAAAAAATGCTTGAATCTTTTCAGTCCGAGTTATTTTGGAAGCTAGAAGAAGTAGAGATGCCAAATCGTTTGCCCAAGGAAATGCAGTTATTTCTTTCATTCCACTCACTCGTTATTATTCGGATGCGAACTGATACTAGTACGATTTTAGTGCTTAAATAATTTAATTTGAAAATACGCGCACCTTAACTTTAGCTGCATTAAAATGAATGAAGATAAACTATTCGTGAAGTAGCAGAATATCACAGAAGTGAGAACTGCCTTTTTTGGGATATCGCTATGCGGCTTAAATAATTCCTTCCCGTCGTTTTTGTTTTGAAGATGCAGTCTCCCTGAAGGCGTCTATGCCCTTGAAGGTGTTATAGTGATAGTTCTATCTCTGCTTACCCCTTCCTTCACGCTCCATCGAAACGGTCGAGGACTCAGTGATATTAAGCAACCGAATATAGGGCTAGAAAGTGAATCCTTCATCGAGTGTATTCCGAACAGAAATTGAGATATGCGGAGGCGACCGTTTCACCCTTCTCGCCAACGCAGATCGTTTTGTGTCGGTCTTCTCGGTGTTTTCAAGAGCGTTTCAAAGCGATTGTGACTTCGGCAGCTAACTTCTTTAAAAAAGTAGGAATCCAAGCATCTGAGGCATAGTGTTCAAAGGGAAATATTACGGAGTTACTTTGCATTCAGTTCTCCTCCCTCCCCTTCCCTTTCACTTGCAGGCCTGCCCATTTTTGAGATTGGTGTTAGGTTGGCAGGATAGTGGAGTGTAATATCGATTGCAGACATGCTTCCGAGTCGAGGCGCGTAGTGCTGTCTATTGCAGTTGTAATGCAGCGCAGTCCATTGCGTAATTGTGTGCGACACATGCGAACATAACAGCACTAATCCCTTATAGAATCACCTCTGAAAACATTCACTTTATGACTCAATTCGGTATATTCTCGGAGATTAATTCAATATCGATTGATTTTTTTTTGATACCTCGAAAGAACGGGCTCTAAAATCTTTTTTATTTACATCCTTTTGTCACAAAAAAATTCTTTTGATAGAATGGTGAAGTTTAGAGGATCTTCCTGCTCACTGAGGAAGGTGAAACTTTAGGAGTAATAATATTTTCCCTCCTTTCCGCTGCGATACGCTGGTGGAGTCAGTCGGAGCTCGTATTACGCTAATGTTATCTCAGAGATATTTGCTTTAGATACTTCATCTTTTCCCAGTCACGATTCTTCCCTTCCGGTACACCGCTTTCGTGTTTGTTGTTTGCTTGCCAACACATCAATCTGCATGTCTTCCGCACGAGGCGCTGCGGGCGCCGTTAAGCCTAAACTACACAACGTAAACAGCATCTACGCAGGCAAGAACCAGAACGCCGTCAAGGCGCCCGGTATGCTTTTCTTTACATTTACACTCCGTATTTTTAATTGATTACGAATGGATTGTCCAATTTCCAGAAAGCAAGAGTACCCCTCTTTTTAGGGTTGTCTTGTATTACTTTTTGAGCAGAGGTTTGTATTGCCAGAAGATTGTCAAGAATCTTGAGTGCTGATATACTTGTGAAAGCATTTTGATTATTATACCCTCAGTTCTACATTCTCGGGTTTGGAGAATTGGAGAAGACATGAGAGAGTTTATGTAATAAACAACCTGCAGGAATGGGGAGAACGGGTGTAATGTATCGGTTTATGCATACTACAGGTTTCAGAGTAGCACCATTAGAATTAAGCATAAAAGTATTGTCACATTCATTTTTATGTTTGTTTTGTCACATTCATTTTTATGTTTGTTTTGTCTGGAATGAATGGAGGCAGTGAATTTAGGTTCGGGTAAACATGGTGGACTGCAAAGTTTGGGGAAAACAGCTGCGGTGGTGCGTCGAATGCCACCACCAGCTACTTTACCGTCTTTGAGAGCAGAGAGTCAGGGACAAGACCCCAATGTCGCTTTGGTGCCACAAGGTTTGCTTCATCTTGCTTTTTTCTTGAAATGGTCATTACTTTATATTAAAAGTTGACATTATTTGCTTACAATAATTGTTTACAGAAACGACAACAAAGCACTTTGCTTGCTGATATATTACACAACTTCGAATAAAACATCGGGGTTGTAAGTCTTACAAGTTCTTAATGTAGTATAGCTTGTAATAATGAAGTGGCGACTTGCTCGAAGTTGTGTAGCGGCTTTTGAATGTGATATGGAAGTTCCATTGCTTAGAAGCTGTTTATTTATTTATTGCTTTGCTCGTGGGGGGTGCGGAACATTGGAAAAGGGGGAATGTTAATGGCTTAAAGTTATCCTCTTTGTTGCCTGTTAACTTCCATGTTCTTCGAGTGGAGTCTTCGTGCACAATTCGCCCACCGACATCACTTGAAAGAATGGAATATATGTGTTTTATATTCGGAAATATTAGTGAGATGATTGTTTGATTCAGGAGGGACTGGTTGGCATAAAGATAATGCAACAGCAAACGCGCAGTCATCGGACCCATCGGCAAGTTTTTTGCATTTTCCTCGTCTTTATTTACTGCATCTTTCACCCACATTTTACCATCATCTTGTTATACTTTCCTTCAATACATTGTAATGAGCACTCACCTGTGGTAATTCAAAGCGCAATAGAGGATATTTGCATTATGTGAAGCAGCTACGAACGATGTGTCATGCAACTGAAAGAAACTGCGATAAATTGATACATGCTAGTATAGTGCCTGACAAAAGTGCTGTTTTTTCAAAAATTTTGAAAGCGCTTTCAGACTTTCTCATACTTCAATTTTTCAAAAAGCCTTTATTTTGTCAAAAAGTTCGAAAAAATTGCTTTTTGCAGCGCACTGAATTATATTCGGCGTGTAGGAGGATAAGGGTCGCATCGCCAATCCCATCAAATTGGCTTAAAATTGAACTTGGAGAATGGGAGATCATTCTTTTCTATGCTTATCCCAGAAGTTTGAGAAAAATACGAAGTTTAGTAGGTGCGGAAATAGAAGTAGACTGATGCTAAGGGAAGTATTTTTCCTCCTCAGTGATTTCCTTTCTTGAAATATCGAGTTAGAGGATGTCAATTCCACATAATGAGGTATATCGGTGCTGTGGAATGGAGGAAAAGGGGAGTGTGGAACAGACAGTTTGCTTGGCGTAAGAAGTCTACGTATGGAAGGGTTGATTGCTGCGATAGCTGCTATTAAGCCTAGTATTTTAAGCGCCAAACGATAATATTGTTCGTTGTATATTGCTTCATATTCCAGGGTAAATCAGGCGTTGGTCAAGTGGGATCTGCGTTGAGTGGTAGTGTTGGATGTACTGGACAGAGTGGTGTTGGACCGCACGGTACGGATTTGCGTCCGACATGGGCCAAGCAACCGTCTGCGGCCGATCTGACCGCACAATCGCAGCTCAACGCCAGTGCAGTTGCAGCGTCGGCGCGCGACTTTCCTTCACTGGCGGCGGCCACTGCAACTTCTGCAAAACAACCGGCACAGACGCTCACCGACAGTCTCAAGCCACAGAGTAAACCTTTAGAACAATTCGTGCCATCTGAAAGAAAAAAGCCAATGAAGTAAATTAGAGGTTTATTTTTTGGCATTCAACACTTTTCACTAACGCTGAGTATTCTGTGATGTAAACTCAGTGAGCAGTCGTTACTTTGTCCTCGTTGTTTCAGGTGGAATTGTATCGAGCGTTATCTGTATTTCTGGACCAAAAATGGTCATATGCGTTGACTTGGAACGAAAATAGGCCTCGTTGCTATAACACTTTTATATATTCTTGGAAATTCATAAGAAGGATGGTGATTGAGTGATACTTAGCGGCGGTGGATTATCTTTAGAGCTCTATCAAACTACTATGTTGAGATCCTCAAAGAATGGGATCTCTGACTTCTAAACTGAGACGGTGGCACCCTACCATTTGGACCATAGGTATTGACTCTCAATTTCACTCCGTACAATATGTAGTTTGTGACTGTTTTTGTTAAAGAACAATAATAATAATGGGGTTGCAGAATCGGGGAGCTGGCGTGCTGGAGGCAGCTCAGCAGTGTCGAAAAACGACAGCGACGAGCGGGCATCTCCTCCGCAAATTCATTCCACTGGAGGCTATCCCGCAGTTACCGCTCCGGTTCGCAACGTAGAACGACAAGTGCGTTCATGTATATCATAATGTGTAATCTTTGTAGATCGCCGAGTCTGCTTCCGCGAGTTCCTTTTTTCTGCACTTTCTTCGAATTATAAGTTCATCGTGAGCTCCACTCGATATTTTGCTTCTCGTATATCGCTATCATCCATGATTGCTCTAAAAAATCTATGGTTCTTTGTCGCTGAAATCTTTTCACTCCGAACTTTTTTAGGAATATGAAATCGCAGTGCCAAGGCCACATGTGCTTCTCAACTTTATTACCAGATTTAGCACTTTTAGGCAACTATCCATTCTGGCTCAAAATGGGTCCATAACATTCCAACTCCGGCCTCCCAGCCTATAGGTATGTCACCCTTTTCGATCGATGTTCTTTCTTAAAACGAAAAGAAGATATGCATTTAATCGATTGCAAATTCCCTGAATTTTCAAGAGTGTCTAAAAAGTGGTAGTTTGTTCAGTTACCGTCTCGATACTACGATGCAAGTGCTGCACCGCCACCACCTCCGACCGGATCGTTCCAGATTCCGAAGCAGCAATCGAGCACTGCGCACATGAATCCACCGCAGAGCACTGTGGCTGCCAAAGAGGAGAGTCGGCCTCAGACGCAAGGTATCACTATTGCTTTTCAGAAGGATCATATTGTTGAAGTTCACTTGTTGATAATCGCTCGATGATGGGTTTATATGTGGGAATGTTGGTAGTTTGCTAGAATCAGATCACGAAATGTGAACAGTATTGCACTATAACTGGGTTTTTGTTATTGATGCTACAATGAAGGTTTTGTTAGTATTAGGGGATAGACAACGAAGGTCTTAATAGTATTGATAAGGGGATAGAAGATTGGAAGGTGCAGGATGGAAAGAACGCGAATCCAGATGGCTTGCTTGTTCGATGAGGAACTGACCATTTTTAGAAGTGCTTAGTTGATGATAACCAATAAATGTTGAACATCACTTTCTGATTGTTAAGGTTGCATGTATATGTTCTTTCAAGATAAGTTGATTTCAGATGGGGGATTACCTCAGAGCAGCCCAACACCAGCATCAGGAACTCTCGAAACGAGTTCGACCACGTTTCCGAGCAGTGTGGCTCTGCCTCCACCCAATTATTCGCAGCCTCCTCCAAATTTCCCACCCGTTCAGGTAAAGACTTTCCGTTTTTTTTGCAGGCGTTTGCTCTTTTAATAAGAAAAAGTTTTTTGTTGATTTTAAATTTTCCTGAGCTGTCCCTAAACGTTTCTCATATCTAAAGCATTTCATTCTCGTGTTAAAACTAATTAAGTTATGTTATCTCCTATGCTTCGTCTTTATTTAGCAAGTGGAGATACAGATGCCGATGAGAGCTGTCGAGTCCCCTCTTTTGCAACTGCAATGTCATGTGGAATTCATACCTCTGAAATTTTTCTTCTCCAATTCTTCCACTTCCACAGACCTGAACTCCGTTGTCTGCAACAATTGATACGAGTCTTTGAAATTTCACTAATGGACACGCCGAAATCTTTGAAAAAAACAGCTCAAGAGGCAAAACTTTTTTCTCACTGTGTTGTTAGATGTGGTAATGTAATCTTATAAAGCAATCTGCAAAATACATTGTGCTGGATTCAAGCCGCTATGCTGCCGTTTAAGATCAGCTTATATTCAAGTGCAGAAATGCTTTCCATTCGAAGAAGAGACCTCGGGGTGTGCGCAACATTCCCTTAATAGGCAGTAAAGGAGAGTGGAGGTTGTCTATCATTGATAGAACGCGTATGGTGAGACAGGGCGTTTCATAGTACCGGCAAAACACCCTAATTCAAGGATATTCAAGAAACAATCATGGAAACCAGCAGTAATGTTGGAGAATAATAGCTTTTGTGGATATTTCTAGCGTCAATGAATATGATGCATTTGTGAATGCCTTTTTTAATTATCATCATGCAGTTCATCTTTGCCAATGATTCATTAATGCATTTGCATTGATTCATGAAATTCTTTTATAAAAATGTCATTATAGTTTGTAAACACTTTCATAATCATCATCAAAACAATCGTTTTGAATATTGACTGTCCCTTCGCAGCCAATCGCTCGAAAAAGTTATTGTCATTTAAACTCCATTCTTGAATGAAACTGTGTTTGAGAACGAATCGTTTCTTCGAGATTATGCAATGGATATCAATGAGTGCTGATGTTATGATTATATTTAGCAGCAGACGGCTCAAATGAGAAGCTCGACATCAGCGCAAAGCATGCCAAACGATGTATCTCGTCGTTGCGAGCAAGAAGGAGGAGCGGCGCCACAGAAAGATGGGCTTGGAGACGGAGGTTATACGCAGAGGGCACAAGCCACCATGTTCGATGATACGCGTGGTATGTTCATGCTATAGCTATATTCATTTCTTATGCGCTATAAAGTTCACATCACATCTGCTTTTCTAGTGTCAAATTTCGGGTGTGATCTTAGATGGGGAAGGGGAGGAGATGTGGAAAGGTGAGAAAACATTTGTCGATGCGTTTTGAAGATCTTACAGCTTTTTCAAATATTTTAAATGTATCCATTTTAATAATTCAGGGATGATTTGATCTTATCGTTATAGCACCGGCTTTACTCAACTCTGTGTGACGTTTGAACTGATTCAAATTCCTGTTCGTTAATATCCAAGTTACTTGCCCTCCATTTCGCATCCGATTGCAGTCCTTTCGTTTGAGGTGCGATCTCATATTCTGTAGTTCCTGCTTATAGTTTTGTGGGATTTTACCTGCTTATTTGTTAAGTGATGCTTGAAGTATGAGCTCATCTGTCACTTTATAGGTGGCACAGTTGGAGGACATTCAACTAATAACGCTGTGCAGCAAATGAGTCAGATGGGTCGGAGCAATGACGTTCGCAATACGCCTTATGGACGAAGAGAATCGTTCGATAGTCGGTAAATGAATTCACGTTAATACTAGTGCAGAATATCGTGGACGGGGTTCCCGTATGTTCATCACTTTCTAAACACCGTTGCGGATTGTTAGACAGTGACGTCCGGGAAATTGTTGTTAGCTGTAATAGTGTAAGCGAGAGTTGATCAAGCATATAGAAGGGATTACTATCTAATATTCCCTTGTTGCACTTAAGTTGGTGACTGAGAATGGGGAGGCGAGTGGGTGGTCGAGCAAAATTTCTTTTTTATTGTTCTTTATTTTTATTTTTTCGATGAAGAGGGAGAATTGTGGGAACAGTCACGTTGGAACAATATTGAAAAAATGCTTGCTATTTCTTTTGCCATTCTTTAATTAAACAATTTAAAAAAAAAACACTTCAGTTTGTAATTGCCACCCTCTAACTAACAACTACTGGGAGGTTAATCTATCACCTAATGGGAAACAGCAAATTTTGCAGTGATTGGCGTGACGCCGATAGAAACCATACGATGGGAGGAACGTATCGCTTCCGGTGCGTTCGTGAATAATGCGTGTTGTGTTGTGTTGGTTGTGTTGTCTGTCAGTCTGAAAGCATTAATCAACTTATAAATATTCGTTTCATGAGGAGGGTTTATAGATCGGTATCCGTGGTTTTCTTCTTTTTTTTTCCCTGAAAGATTTAGGTGTAAAAGACACTTTGCAAGATACGGCGTGATTCAATTTATTCTGTAAAGGCAGTTCACCTTAAACTTCATTCACATAATAATGTGATGGAATTTATCCGTATTGCAATAACCTGGAGAATTCATTTCGTGAACGATATCGGTTGTTCGCTGTTGAGAATTTCTCTGAGCGATAGAGGATTAAGAGCATACTCATTCGTTATGTTGTATGGATTTTCAACTCTTTTTAATTTATGCCTTTTAAGTTTATTTCACGCATTGTTTGCCTAATAATTCAACGCCTCTTGAATCAGGTCTTAAATAGGGCTAGCAAAAGTTGGGGGAGAGGGCAGGCGATGTAAGGAGAGCACGAGAATATAGAAAGGCAGGAATAATGAAGAATCCTTGTGATAGTAAGATGATTAACAATGCTGCTATCGTTAACCAATTTTCTTTGGCTGAAAATATTTTAAAGCTGACTTATGCTATACTCCGAGCAAAGATGTGTTGCTGCAATCTATTACGCAGTTATTTTCGCATGTCGCCGACTTATGCACTGATGCATGAAACTGCAGTGAAATACTAGTTGCTGTGGCTGTTTTGTAGTTTGACTTGAGGTATCTATCCAGAACATTTAAAATTACAGTAACTTTTTGGATTAGAGGAAGGGATGGAAGGGCTTGGTGGTTTGGTCATAGTTCAGGTTTACCCGAACTTCCTCAGCTTTCAGAGCATTGCAATGTCACGTTAATATGTAGCATGTTGATATATTGTTAAGAATGTGGGTGTTGAATGTTGCTTATTGAAGCAAATGCGTATGCTTACTTGTCAAGCAACTAGAGAGCTATTCATGTTTTTGCAGCGATATGGGCTTTGAAGAGACGTCAATGCGTGGTGCCGAATGTGATTGGCATAGTGTACAGTATCGAACTACGGACCGTGATTCGGGTCGCAATTGGACAGGCGTTGGTTCTAGCCCTCAGGATGGACGACACATTCTCGACGGCGTGTCACAGGTGCAACATCGTTCCCACATTGTTGAAGTTGGTTTTAAGGATCTAATAGGCAGTGAGAATTGATGACATCCTCAAAAAACAGGCTTCTTTAATATCTTTCTATTTAAAATGTAGAACTTATAAAATCTCTAGAAGACCTAAGCGCTGTAGGAAGCAAAAAATGTTGTATTGTGCATTTTATTGAAAAGGCCAAATTTTTGAATTGCGGATTTCTTTGTGATGTCGTTGAATCATCGTTCGGAAGAAGCTTTATTATGAAGTTTTCTGTGCATCGATTTATTTAACGTAGAACTAAGCTAAGTGCTATTCACTGAAGAATTCGCTGTAGGGTTACAGATGTTTTAGCGACGTATTGGCTTAAACAAAAAGTTGCAGAATATGTACGGCCGAGAACGTGATGATGACCGACAGGATGTGGAAAGAGAGGCTGCGATAGAGCGGTCGCGACAGAAGAGACATGCAATGGGCCAACAGATGCCGCAGCCCGATGGGGAGGGGCGTCGATCGACGTACGGATCGATGCGCATGATGGGCGCTTATGAAACTGAACCGACAAATGATTGGGATCGAACCTCTGTGCATGAATCGTTCAACCACCAGCGTGTATGTTTGATTTTGACGCATCTCATAAGGGAGATAGGTGTACAAACTACATAATAGAAAGGGGGCGCTGCTGATGAGAAGATATTTGCAATACAGTTATATTGCGTTGCGCATTAAACGATTTAATTCCCTTCCCTCTCGATTAGACGTGTCTGCTCACCTAAAAACTTGAAGCTATCACTTTCAGTTGAATTTTTTACATCGACGTTTATTCGATATGCAGTAAAATGAACCGCAGTCAAAATAAAGATGAATTCAGTTAGTTACTTGTTAAAACCGTTGATATATCGGTGATATATCGTAGCTTGGAATCCTCCTTCCTTTTCCCAATTTATGGAATGGTTTTTCATATTTTTGCTTGCGAAAGCTAATTTAGCAGAAAAGTGCTTCATTTTATTTTTAATAATAAGTGTCCTTTTACAGATAGAATTCCTTAAATCTTAATAACTCCTTTAGCTATTACTCGAGACAGAGTAGTTTTTAATTTACAACAACACAGATTAGATATCCGATGTATACCATAGTTGAGGTTTATTTTGGACAGTTGCAGATGATGGATGATGGCGCTATGTATCGTCAAGAAAAAATGCTGCCTCAGCAGCGCTGGGGAGGACGCCGGGAGGATTACGGTGAAGGTAGTCGTGGTGGAACACGACGTGAGGATGCAGATCAGGCACCTAAACCTGAATACCGTATGCTGCGACGACCTGAGAGCAAGGAATCGGTCGAACTTCCGCAACAACTTTCCCAAATGATCATCGGTGATGAAATTCAGGATGAAGAAGAAGATGGTATGTTTGCAGTCTTTACTCCGATTGTTGTCGTGATAAAGGAATGTGGGCGTTCTAAAGTTAATGTTTTTTATGGAAAGGTCATGTAAGGCTTGATGTTGGTTCATTTTCATCGCTCAGCCGACGAAAATTTTTTTTTTGGAGAAAAATTAGGGAGCTGTGGAAGAATTGAACTTGTGCAATGTCTTACAGCTGATAAGTTCAGTAAACTTCTCCGCCTGTCCAGCTTAGCCGACGTTCTTGAAATATAGGTTTTTGGCTTCTGTTCATTTTTTGGGATCACGTCACCTTTACAGATTCTTTTCACCGCCAGGTATTTCCATCACTGGCCCTCTCCTTCCTTTCATGTTTTGTTCTCCGCACTCCCAGCCATTATCAAAAAATTTCTCTCAGTAGTCAATGTGCTTAATTGGCAGCTGAGTATTGCAGAGTTACAACTAACGAAATTGTCTCGGCCGGCCGCTAAGGTGATTAAAAGAGTTGCACCTGGTAGTGCTGCAACGCAACAATCACAGGTTGAGGGTGCGGGTGGAATGCAGTCAATGCCAACGCCACAAGGCAGCCAACCACCGTCGAGGTCAAGTCCTTCGTTGCATCCTCAGCGTGCATCGGCTCAAAATGGGCCCTCTGAAAAGCGGATGCCTGAACACCGCAATCAGGTGACTTTTGCACCTTTATTCTTGCTTTTGCTAATTAAAGGTATGGGTAAAGCTGAGACCCACCAAATCGAGGGATGGTTTTGCAGTGTCTTTTAATTAGATCGGTGGTGGAAGCATGTGGTGGTTACCTCCGCTATTAATAGTGGTGAAAATCTTTTATACATTCTGCATTATTCCACTTCAAAGGAAGGAAATGAGAAATATATGAATAGAGTAAACGTTGTTTGAAATAAAGGGGATTTAGATGAGAGGGCAGTTGTTGTATGGTTTATTTTATATTGCTTGAAGTTATTATATACGAACAGCAATATTGTTGAGCTGGTAGGCAAGTGGGAAATGCGCAGTGATATATTCTCGGTTTGTTCAGTGGTGTAGTTAAACTGATAGGCGTGAAGGGGTTAGTTTTGCAAAGTTTTGAGTACGCAGCGACGCGACTTAGCGCTTGGCCTGCTCACTCTAAAATCTTTCTCACTCCAATTCGTGAAAAGCGGCGTTTTATTTTGAAGTTGAAAATTACCAAGTGACTTTCTACCATATTACGGGACAAGGTCGAATAGCTCCGATGAGGGAGGGGTAGGAAAGGGGATAGGTGGATTTCGTCATAACAGGTGAGGGAGAGACAGTTTTCTTACAATATTTCACAAATATCACTTATCGATGTCACAGTTGTTGCGATCATTCGTAGTGCTTGTTCAGATAATAACGTCATTTTGCCTGCAAATCGTTTCATGAGATTTTATTTCAGGGTCATAATCAACGGGCAAAGCGTTACGACAATGTTCCGGGTGAAGCGTCGAAACAGAATTCAAATAATCAGTAAGTTTATAATGGTTCTATTTCCTCCATATTTTAATTTACGATCCGTTACGAAAACTTTAATGCTTACATTAACTTTGTTGTTTCTATGTTCCTCAACGGGGTGTATCTATTGCAGCTGTATTATAAGGAGCTGCAAAATGGGCTATCTAAGTATGATGTTAGTTTTACATGTGATTTGTTTTAAACGGTGATTTTCGGCTTACCTGTGCCCTTTAAAACGTTTCTTCATATCCCTTAACTTTATAACCTACACTCCCCTTCACCGCTATGTTTAGTTCGACATAGCTGTGAGCATCTTTTCGGGCCGTTGGGTAGGTCAAGGGCTTAATTGAGTAGGATGCTAGAGAAGATTCGGGTAAACAGACTACAGAGATGGGGAACATAGAGTACATTTTACACAAGCCACAGCAGGTGGCAGAATGACACCATGAGAGAGTGGACTTTGAAGCGTTGCTGAACGCTACGCAACACATCTATAGGCAGACATATTGCTTTTACCAGCTGATTTCACTGCTAAATTTGACCATAAGGCTATCTTCTCAGAGGAAAGAGAAATCGAAAGTACGGAGCAATCATTTAAGTTGAACATATCTTTTTCAGAGCACGAAATATGCAAACAGCGGGTCGTGTAGCAAGACTCCAGGATGAGGGTACCGTTCCAGTCAGAGAGACCTCTCAGGCAACGGCTCCAGCTGTTACGGTTGCACCACCTCCCACGGACAATATTTGGGAGAAAAGAGCTGAAGAGCGCGAAAGCGCTGAAAGAGAACGAACAGCCGCACAGAGAGACGCAATGTATCAGATGCGACTTCAGCAGCAGTTCCCTGCTGTTGGTGAGCAAGCAGGAGGTATGTTTGACACTTAGTTGTCTGATTTAAAGAGTGATGAAATTGTTGCTTGAGCTAGAGATGGCAGTACCGCTAACTCGTGGATAGTGAGAGCAAAGCCAAATGGGTTTATTTTATCGGAATGGATTGGATAGAGCAGCAGTGCACTGAATCGGCTTCAATAAGGATGGGAAAGTCAACATGTGACGTTCTTGGTCACTGTTTTTGGTTATTATTTGATCGATTTGAAGAGAGCAGATAGAGCCGTTTTGGAGGAGATGTAGGCTTCCCTTCGTTTGCTGCAATGTAACAGAATCAACAATTATAGCATCTTTATTCACTTTTATGTTTCCGGGTGTATAGTGTATATCCCGTGCAATGCAAACATTTCCGTTTATGTCATTACCTCTCGAATGGATTTTTGTTTATGTAGAAGAGGAAAAAGACATCGGAACCGGATATCACTTCAACAAAAGAAGTCAACTGAGCAAAGCAACTCTGATGATTCGCCGTTAACGCAGTTATGATCTGTGAGAGATCACTGTAAAAGAATGCATGGTAATAAATGACTATTGTAGGATGATTCGGACAGCTGTGTGATGTTTGTTTTCAGCAAAGATGCAACGCATACGGCCATTTTAACAACTATAAGGTATCAGATCACTGTTTAGCAAAATTTGACATACCATTTTATGTTTGCTAAGTGTTGCAGGTTTATTTAGTTAGGGGTGATGAATTGTGATATCGCGTCAAGTGGGATTTGAGAGTATTATTGTATTTTAGGGATGGGTGCGTATGTGGATGGTATGAATGGACGAGATGAGAATTTGGCCAGTGCTTTGGGAAGGGACGTCACACAAAAAAATGACTCCATGATGCCGAAACAACGATCCAACAGGCATCGCAATCGTGCGGTTTTATTTATTCATTGATTTTTTTTTTATTTTGCTTATTGAAGGTGCTTCTTTGCATAAAAGTACATCACAGAAGAGGCGAAGGGGACAGGGACGACATTCTGAGCCATTTCGCTTCAAATAGTAAGTCACCTATTTTGTAATTAGAAAGCTGGACGATGCAATCAAAAACGCGTTGGGTGATGATGGGGTGTTGAAGTCCTGCTTTGGTAAACGTTGTCCACTCATTCGTGGATATAAAGCGGTGATTTATGCCCGAGGTGGATAAGAGATGGATGATGCTATCTGCGAATGGGTAATGAATGAATGAGTTAGGTAATTATAATACTTCCTAAATGTCAATACCGCTGGAAGGTGATGAGTCAGGATTTGGTATATGCTCCCATAAAGGTTTATTGAGGTCTTTTACAGAGAATTGGACTGATGGTGGATACGGTGGTGCGTATGGACAGGCAGACGGTAACGATTACTATGGACAAGAAGATGAGGAGTACAACGGAGCGTTGTTCAGGGGTCAGCGCGAGTTCGTCAACTCGCGTGTGAGCGCGAATCATCGCTCCGGTCGAGGCATTTCTTTGGGTGGGGCACGCGGTGGTCGTGGATATATGCGCAGTGGTTATGCGGGCATGCGACGTGGCGCCAGTCTGCCACACCAGCAGATGGGACAACACACCAACAGACAGCAGACTACACACTACAACGAACGTAATCAACGAAGGTCGAAACGGCACGATGAGCAGCCGCTTGAAGAGGTTCGTTTGCTTCCTATTCATCCAAATATGCCATAGTCCCTTAAGTAAACTGTCACTCTTATTGGTTCCCCGAAATTTTTGCAAGCAGTTCCATTCGATGTTGTGTAGTAGGCTTGTGGCGGGGTGTTAGAGACTTCAGCTTTAAAAAGTTGCAACTGCATCACTAATTCGTTGCTAATTCATTATCATTTGAATACAAGCGCTGCTGAAAGACGCCCATGGGATGCCTTCATTGCTTATGAGTGAGTAAATATTGGAGGACATATGACAAGTGAATCGTTAATTCCGCATTAATGCGCCATCAATTTCCCTGAAGACGAAGGGAATTCCTGAAGACTGTAGATGTTGCAACGGGCACATTTATGATTGATAGGTGGCTTCCTTTCATTCCATTGATATGTGAGATATATTCGTAAGATGTGTCCGTTAACAATGACATACTTTTCAAATGAAGCAAGTGATACGGTTGTGGAGGACGGAACGGTTATTTTAGAGTAAATTGTAAATGTTTATTATTTTATCCAAATGTGTTGTCGTTCTTTAAAAACTTTCGGTGAAGACAAGGAGGTGAGCTTGGCACGTTGCTAAAAGAGGGAGAGGGGCGATGATGGTGGCGCAGATGGTGACTAGATAAAGATAGTGTAGGCCGTTTTATTAAACTGAAGTTGTAGGACCTGAGTACGGGTGATCGTTGAATGCGTATATGTGTTTACAGGAAGACAACTTCGCAAATATGGGCGAATTTCACGTGGAGGATACCTATGAGTGTATGCCACCACCAGTGACGGTGGCGCAGCACGAACAAGTTCCAACCGAAGCTGATGATGACTACGGAAAGACAACGGCCAATGGAGAGCACCGTGGTCCACGTCAGACGCGTTCGCAGCGTGGACCTGGTGGTCACAGAAATGCGCAACAGTTGTATCAGCCGAGACAGCAGTTACACGACGAGTATGGTCGAAGTGGACGTGGTGGACGGTTGGGATCGTCACGAGGTGGTTCTGCACGTCGAAGTAATGATGCGCGTAATGCGAGCACGAATCAGAATCCACCAGAGAGAGGAAAACGCAAAAAGGAGATGAACATTCGCGAAGAAGAAATCGGTCGTGAACTCCGTGCTGAAGAGGAAGGCAAAGTGCAGCAACAGAATGTGCGTGCAGAGAATAACTACCGTCGAGGCGGTGCTCGCCGTGGTTCACAGCAAATGCGCCATCGTCGTGGCTCACCCTCGCTTCAGAACAACTCTCAAACAATGACAGCAAATGCAGCGGAACGTGGCAATCAGCTGAAATCGCCGGTAACCTCTGAAGGCCATGAGGAATGGGCAACCGCCTCCGAGAGCAGTGATGTTGCCGACAAGCAACGCTCAAAACGACGTGTCGTTGCTGCGTCGAAGTATACTAGTGGCCAGAGACGTATGCCTCGTTCGAATGCGAACGGGCAGAGACGTGAGAACAACACCACTAGCAACAATAATGGAAGCGCGTCAGGACGCACGGGAACGAGTTCAAAAAACGGGAAACCCGCCAGCACTACGTCGCACGCGGCCGCCCGAGGTGCCCAGCCACCGTCACTCAAGGAGGAGACGGGGCAGGTGGTGAGGGGTGAAGGTGCGGCAAAGCGAGATGCCTGCAAAGACGGGCTGGCGGGAGTGGATATCAATAATGCAGGCGTAATCGTAATCGATGACCGTCCGGATGAACAACACGGCGATGACTCGATCGATAACGGAGATTTCGAGGAAGTTCTTTCCAAGAAGAGTAAAAGGCTTCGACAGCAGCAAATCAATGAACAAATCGAAGCCGTAAGTAACAGATACTAACTTGTTTGCGGGGTTTTTTCAAACAAAATTCTTTAGTGAATGGGATGTTGAAGAAGTTTAACCGGAAAGGAAACTTTTTAGAGGCGTTCGTCACTTTTTCTGCCTTTTGTACTTCTGAGTATTATATTCTTATCTCTTCGCGTGCCGTCAGATATTTTTTTCTGAGGTGGCGGCATGCCGTTCGTTCCTCTGGTGACGCGTTTGATGGCGATTAGTAAGAATCCGTTGCCATGAAATTTTTTTCAATGTGAATAATCGTTGTACATTTCAGGTTTGCTTTATAAGTCCTAGTAACTTCGAAGATGGTTAGGAATAGTAAAAACTCCTTGATTTTCGTGTAAGAGGTTCCACCAGAGGTTCCACCAACTCTAAGCCCACCCACCCCCAACCCCGTTGCACATTGCTCATTTTTAATGCTTTGCGTGATGGATGATTTTATTTTAGGAAGAACGTCGCAAGTTAAAAGAGAAGGAGAAACAAGAGAAGAGAAAAGCAAAAATGCAATCAAGGAAAATGGAGAAGAAGGCGAATGCAAAGGAAGACCGAACTGCCGTTACCAATGGCGACGCTAATCTCATCAACGGCACATCTGAGGCCACTCTTAAGGTACAGCACTTTATTTTCAATGCACCTATGCAATATGCTGAGAAAACTTGATGAAACACATTCTATATTAGTTTGTACACTTTTTAACTTTGAATGCTGATCTCCATGAACGTCTTGGACCGAGTTACAACCTCGATGTTTCTATTAGATTTATACAATACGTAATGCATGTGGGGTCTTGATCGTTTCCGACTGGCTGTCATCAGTCGTCGGTGATATATTTTGTCAGTACTCGAGGGCAACGCCGAAATGAGATCACCAAAGTCCAAAAATTTGGCTGAGGTAGGAACGAAAGTTGCACGTAGATCGATCGTCACAGTCGTTTCAGGCTCCTCTGAGTTCAGACCTCCTCCCTTCCATCCTCTGTATCCTCCCCCAACCCTTAAAACCCTTCCTCCCCTTACCAGATGGTATAGCTCACCAGAAGCTCAGGATATGTTTAATACCATGGCGTTCAATGATTTCTCTCTCATTCCCGCACTTTATTTTTCCCGCAACTATTCACTTCATGAGCACATTCTGGAAACGCGCATTCGTCTTATTCGAAACTTGTGCACTTCAACAAGGACCACAGTCTATAGGCGTTTGAGAACATCAGAAAAATTCAGAGATAGAGCGAGAGTTTATCAGGCCTCATTCTCACGTACTGCGAAGTCGGGCGCCAGATTTCCATTGCGAAATTAGAATGCATTTCGCTGGTCGTATACTAGTTGGTCTCCATTATGCCGACGACCTAACGTTTTTTCTCACCAGCAAGGGGATCCGAAAAGGGTATCAACGCAGTGGCAGCTTTTGAGATCTCCCAGAACAACTGGAAGCAAGGTTATGATTACGTAGTTGGTTCTGACTTCGAATCTTCCGATATCAGTTTCCTATGAGACAACTGGATATGTCGGCCAGTGCTGCCGTCTTCAGTCAGTAATAACATCAACGGAAAGTTGAATGGACGATGTTGCCCATAAATGAATTAGCTGGTACAGGTAGGAGGCTGTTGGCTGATTCTCTTACTTTTAAGTTATTGAGTTTCATATGAGCTACAAAATTTCTCTTTAATTATATGACGGTGTAATGTAAAACTGTTGAGAGTAGTTGGCACAATGGGTTACGGCCATTCATATGTTCAAAGCACGTAGCATACTACCGTACTCTTTTTTAGGTCGATAACCGCAGTGCAATGGTGACGAGACCGAAGGCAGAGATGACAGCAAGTAATGCGCAGAACACGCTAAACACTACTGTATGGAACAGTAATATCGTTAAGGAACATACTGTGCGGCAATCATCGCCACCACTTGAAAAGTAAATTCACTTCATTTCTCTATGAATATTGGTTTTTTAATGCTGGGGATGCATTGTCGGTTAGGTTGTCTGAATTCAAGTAGCGTTATTGGCAAAGTTGTCTAAATTCAGCGTTGTCGGAAACATTTTCTGAACTCAGATTGGATTGTAGAGAAAATCGCATTGCAATTATTGTTTAGAATTGCGATACCACGCATTGGTATCGTTGTAGACATCCCTTTTTCTTTGAGGTCAATTCATTTCTTCATACAAATGAGAAGGGAATAGTAATGTGAGCTTTGCCTGATGGCTTGTGATTGTGCTGATTTTATAATCTCTGATAGGTAATCTAAATGGGTTTAAAATGAAGGCAGCCTGATTGCAGTCACCCGGTGATTCCGTCACCGATAGCACGCCCAACACCGAAGACAAGTGTCACATCAACAACAGCTACAAGTCCAGCAGTGAAGAAGGGTGTCGAGGTTTGGGCTGGACCCGATGACGAACAAAGACTAACAACTTCCAAAAAGGTGGTTACTTTGCCGAACTCTTCATTATGCATGACTTACGTTTACATTTGTTCGCCATTCTCACTTTTTCTTTCTCACTCATATTTTGAAGCTGTTATAGATGAAGCAGTGTCCCCATTATCCGTTGTTTCGACAGTCTACCACTTGTGAAATAGGTGTTGAATAAAGAGGCCATTGTTGCATAATATATACGGTATTGGTGTAGGCGGTGCTCTTAAATTTCAATTTACAAAGAATATAGATGCAAATGATTACCGTTTAGTTGTTACCAACGAACTTCTTGATTTGTTTTTTTTTAATTTATTAATTTAACTTATAACCTGTATGGCAACCATATTGTGCCTTGCCCTAAAATCAGCTCATTGTTCTTGTTTTATTAGCCACTCAACTCTAGATATGCACTTTATCAAGGAGACATGAAAATAGATCTGCTTTCACATACAGTTGTAACCTGAAAAAAAAGATGTTTTTTTTTGGGGGGGGGGGGTGGAATTATGCCATTCATTATCTCTGATGTGCCGTTGCCGGCAGAACGTATTCGGCATAAAAGTTTGACGTTGTTCTGCCTTAATAGTATACTGTAGACTACAGTAAAGACGGGCTTGTTGCCCTTGGCTGCTTGCCAGAAATATTACCTGGCTGCTTGCCAGAAATATTATCTGGCTGTTTGCCAATTGTGTGTTTATGCACTGAAAAATTCATTGCAATTGTTTTTATAGGCTTTATTGCAGTTGGAGGATGCCGCATCATCGGCCAAGAAGAATTCAGTGGAGTTTGCGGCTAGTTTTAATTCGCCGTCGAGTCGTGCCGAGAGCACGCAATATGACTTCACATTTGATCCTTCTCTTCAAGATGAATCACAGCCACTCGTAAGTACTCTTTATTGGCCCAGTAATTCAAGCATTTCATACATTATTTTCACTCCGCATATAATTTTCCAATCTAAAAAAGCACTTTTCAATATTATTATATGGATTTTGAATGTTTTATGAGCAAAGAAGCTGGCAAGATATTCCTTCAAAATTAAACTTCATTCTCTCAAGGTTAGACTTTGTTCTTTTAAAATCTGATTTTTATGTTTCTAGAGAATTCTGTCGAAATTGATTAGACTTTGCCTTGTTCTATCCTCATCTTCAGTAAGTGTTGAAGTTTGTTGAGCTCATATTTTGGAAAATAGGCACTTCTATTATCCCGTTAGTTCGTAGATCTATTTTCGAGGGATGATCATAGAGGCGTTGATCAACAAGCATTTCAAAGAGCTATTTTTCCACTAAATTTAGGTGAACTCAGTTTCACATAATTCTGGACAAAATGTAGCATACGGCGATCCCATTTAGCTTGTCATTGTATCTGAAATTATGGAAAAGAACATGAAGTAGTGTAGAGATATTTTTTTGTGATGATGAGCAGATCTGTGTTGGAATTTAAATGCGAAATATGCGATATGTATCAGTATTGGCTGCTTTATTTTATCGCCTCGTGATATGTTGAATGTTTTATGCATGATAAGCTGGAAGGTGTTGTTCGATTGACTGCTGAGAAGATGCTTGAAAGTGATGTGCATATGGGAAGTGAATCTTGAGTTATGCCTTCGCTTTTTTTTTGTTTTCTCCTCCCACTCTCTCTTTTTTTCATTTCATTTCATTCTATTCTTGCTTATGTTATCGCGGTCATTTTAATGAATGTAGAGGATCGCAAGCGATATTGAGCGGGAATTATGCAGAAAAATCCTTTAGTATTTATATATTGAACGAGTTGAGTGATTCCTATTGTTTTGTTTAATGATGCGGGATAGTGAGGAGCTATATCGGGCGATTTCGCTCTTTAATTAGGAAGGAAATAAATGGGCAGGTGTAGCGCTATTGGGAATAAAATTTGGTGATGAGGTAGAGCATGTATCCACACCCCATCTCCCGTTCCCCCTCCTTTATTCTCCCCCACCTCGCCCCCCCCCCCGTGCCCCCCATCAATACCCTACAAGTACTATAGCTGGGAAGGAGGATGCGTGCAAGAGAAAAGTAGAGGGAGTAGTTGACTACAGTTCCTGATAATATGTTAGTGTAAAATGTTGGAAGTTAAACGTCAGAAATTTTTTGACCGCAAGGAAATTTTTAGCTTTTGGCCGCGCATTTAGAAGTTTCGATTTTGGGGTACCTGTATAAGAAATACATCTGAAATACTCGAGGCGAAGGCACAACGAGTATTCGCTTTTAAAAACTTTGGAGTATGATCCTTTGTTGCATTGAGGAGAAGCCTTTAGGGCAGTCTTTTGTTTTGGTTCTCTTGTTTAGCAGTCAGTCAGCATCCCTCCTCGACTCAAAATAAATAGCGTCCGGGAGTGACCGAAAACAATTGTTGAAGTTGCAGGTTCCCCTTCTAATTTGAATCAGTTGCTGTCATTGCAGTGATTTGTTGCTAATACAGAGTCCGGCACTGCCTTAGCTCTTAAATCTGTTACGTTCCGCTAATTCCTTTGCAGTTCCGGCCGTTTCTTTTGATTAGATGCGCAGTAATCAGTACTACATTCAACGGGTGTAGTTTTTGAGTGATATGGGAACAGAGATGAGCTATGCAATCTATGCTCCTTAATCTCTAAGTAATTTTTCGTTCTTCCTCTGTGGGAAGGAAAAAAATGATGAAGATAGAAAAAAGGCAGTGCCGTCATGCATTATTGCTTGACTTGCTTGTTGGAGCATGCGCTTGGATGGATGTGTTGTATTTCAGTCTACAAAGGGAAATTCAACAACGAACGCTGCCGAAAAGGCAGTATCGAATGCGTCGAGTTCAGTGGGACGTGCACCGACGGCACCCTCACAGCCGTCGCCGCTGAGTAGCACGACGGCTCTGGTGGCAAATGATGACGAACGTCTAAAGCTGAGGCTTGATAAGGTGATCCTCATCCTTGTCCTCCTCCGTGGTCTGTTGAGGTCCATAACATAATAGGAACGCTTTTTTAGTGAATAAAGCTCCTTACTTGAATTTAAAACACCACTTTGGTAACTGGTAGCTGCTTCCAGCTGGAGGCGTTTTACTTGCTCCTTCTTGTTTTTTTGTTGCGAAAATCAATTTTCTTCTTACCTTGATGTGTTCGTTCCTCTGGGAAGAGCAAAGAGGGGAGGAGGTGAGGTTTCCCTTCTCCTAACATACCAAAATAACAAATTAAAACGAGAGTATTCTGGATAATTGTTTTCAGTAATAATTATTACTTCTTGCAATGAAATAGGTTCTATGCTTCCTTATTTTTGGACTCTCTCCACTGTGTGGCTGCATGAATAGAGTGTTGTTGTGTTGAACTTATTCAATCGGCAATATTCATTGATTTTTCTGGCATGCGTTCTCATTGTGAAAGTGATAATGCATTTGGCTAGCTATCTTCGATGAAGGCTTGCCAACCTTCTCTAGATTCCATAGCGGTGTTACATGCAAAGTCGACATACTTTTTAGCAAGTTGCATTCGGTTGGAAAGAACAGCAATTGAAATTTGGGTATGAAAGTGCAGCTGTGGTGTTTGCTTCAATATGGGGAAAGAGGGGGAAGAAGAATTGGCAGCGGTATTGGTGCTCATCGCTGAAATGCCTATCAGAAGTTGTTCAGATTCCTGATGCGATGATTGTTTCAACATGGAAGCTTTAATTTCTTGTAGGAAATATGAAGGTAAAGGGCAGCTCCTTGTAAGAACTGTGAAGGTAAAAGCAACTCCTTATAGGAAATGTGAAGGTAAAGGCAACCCTTTAGAGGTTGCTTTGTGTGATGATCAAATAATGCTGTGTTAGTAAAGCCTCTTTTAAAGGGCATATTTGAAAACTTCCTCACTTAGTGATTGGGTGGGTGCACATGAAGTCAATTTGGAGCATTCTGCATGGCTTAATTTTTGTCATTTCCTCTTTGAGTTTTGAGGCGCTTTCGAGATTCTTCTTTTTTTTGGTTGTGCTTTACTGTTTTTAGTTTCGACACTAATCAGGCAATGAAACAACGAAATCACTTATAAGCATTTGATGATGGATACTAGTATTGGGTTGCATAGCGCTTCTGTCTTTCCACTCTCCCGTTTCTCCCTCCACTCCCACTCTCCCATCCCCCTTCCCCCGCTGCACCTTCCTTTCCCCTGCAGTCGTTTCGAGCCATGAAATGCGTCAAGTCTTTTCGCCTTCTTAAAACAAGAGAGGGCTCTCGTAATTGAATGTACATGTTGTTTGTATTGTTAAAATGTATTAATGGAAAATTAAGGTGAAAGATTTTTGGCCCGGGCAGCAACAGTTTTCGAATAGTTTGTTGGTGACGACAAGCGAGAATGGTCCCATCACTCCGTTGGTCAGCGACAAATCAAACACTGCCACAAATGGATCCACCTCATCGCTCTCGCATGCACCCAATGTTGCAAAGGTACTTGCTATTTAGCGAGGAACATTTAAAAATGGGCACTCATTGTTTGAACAAAATAGTTGGTTTAATAAAATTCTCAGCAAGTTTAAATGTTTTAAAAGCCATAGAATGGAACTTTATGAACCAATCTAGGTTCATACTTAACTATGAAACATAAACGCCGTCAGTGAATATCAGTTTAGTAGTTTTTTATTAGTTATTATTGTCTAATAACTATGAATTCAGCTCATTCGTTTTAACTGGCAACACGAAGAGGATAATTTCATTTCTCGTTTGACATTCTCGTTGGTAATGAAAAGATTCTTTTGTTCTTGAACGACATACGGAAATACCAATCGATGCAGCCAAAAAATGCATTTTATATTCAGGTTCGTCCACAGCCACAAACTAATGAACAAACGACGGCGGCCCCGTTGAAGGAGGCAGCGTCATGTGTCTCATCAGCGCCATCCCTACCGCCACCGTCACCGATTGCTTGCATACCGCCTGGTACGCTTATCCATTCATAGTTTGCGTCGTTGCTCGTTGTTTCTGTATAATATTATCGATGACTGCTTATCGTAGTGAAATGTAAGAAAGAAAATATTATGTGAAAAGAGTTCGGTGGCCTACTCTTTCATCAGTTTATTGTCGCTGTAGTCGATCTAGATTGTTTTCAATTCGATTAAATAGACTAGGTTTGCGTGTTAAGCGAAACGCAGAAATAACTCGCATGGTTGGGATGGGATGAGGCTGCTGTTCTCATCTTTTTTTTTTTGTTTTTTGTTTAAGCCCAAGTTTATGTAGTTTTTATTGCTTGAGTATTATAAAAATGAAAACGTTACCGTGATAAGAGTGCTATTTGATAGTGTTCATTTCAGGAGCATACCTACAATCGCTTTCACAAGTACCACCCCCCGCCGCACTAACACATTATTCGATGATTTTCGGTGAACCATACAACCCGCATTCGACAACCAGTTCACCCGCTCAGGTATGTTTTTGGTGTTGTTTCCTCTTAATTTCAGCCAACAGCTTGTACCGTAATGGATTGAAACAATTATTCACGTTGGTAGAGCTTCGAAAAGAATTAACGCAAGGTAAGTCTTAGATTACAATATGATTTACCTTCCCATCCTCCCCATCCTCCCCATCCTGTCGATTCAACGGATGTGAAGCAGTGTTGTTGCTACGGGTGTTTATGGTAACCGCGCTATGAGATCTTATCTTTTTAGGTTTTCGCCAAATGGTTTTTTTTTTTGAATTTTTGGTTCATGTGACAAGGAGAGGACTTGTCCACTTGGGAGGAGAAGGAGAAAACTCATCGAGGAATGGTATGTCGAAGCGGGGATCTAGCGGGAAGGGTGGGGAGGAAAATCAAAGAGCTCCTGACGGAAAGCGATTAGTTAAGGGAGACGATATCAGGGAACAGGGATCTCGTACCTCACGAATTCAGCCAAATGACTGCAGAATTTTCAATTTTCGTGTTTGTTCCATTCCTTTTTCATCTAAAGTATGCGTGCGTCAGGTGAGGGTTATGTTTTATAAATATGCCATCATTAGAACCTTCAACATTTGAGCATTCAATCCTTAGTACTATAGACACAGGTACTTGTGTTTGAGTGAATGCTGAAGTTGAGAAGCATGAGGTTGCATAATGCGTCAAGCGCGGTGCGAGGAACCGTTCGCATTCATTGCCATCTGCAGTGCTTTCGCAGTTTTGGTCGCTGATCGCTGTGAGATAGACATATTTAGTGCATGAAGAGTGGTAAAGAACGAAGATGAGTCCCCAGCCCCAGTCTATCTCACCCTGCATATCGGTACCTTCATTGTTGTTCTTTTCATCCATGTTAAGCACTCATAATATGTTCCGATTTGTTGATATTTCCTTGTTCATTTCGAATTTCGTATGTTTCCGTCGAACCGTTCTGAACCTTTCGAACCATTCCTACTGATTAGGAGAGCGTTCTCAGCTCTCAAGCCTCTTTCTTCCTCTATGAAACTTCACTGATAGGAAACAGTTGCAGACACTGTTTGGAACGGGTGTATCGGTAAGCCAAGCGCCTGCATCGCGATCGCGTCCAGGCTCGTTCATTGAGCAGTCCCAACTGTTTATTCATCCACCCCCAAGTGGAACGGCACCCAGTAGTCTCACATGGTCAAACGGAAATCCACAAATTGAACTCCTTGCTGGTATTAACGCAACGCCACCACTGCCATCGCAACCTGGAAATCCTGTTCAAAGATTTCAGGTGTGCCTTTTATCCTGTTGTTCTTTCGTTAAGCACTCTTGGTATATCTGAAGGGATAGAGTTTGGAACTTTCCAAACGCAACAAGGTCATCTAAAGGTGTTAGACGAAAATTGTGCCCTCACTTAGCTTTTTCTAGAAATTTTTATAGCGCTTACGAGTTAAACTGAATGTCACGGTGTTTTGTCTTTTTTTTTGCGCTGTTAATGACAATTTTGCGCATTTTTTACAGTTATAGAATATCAGAAAAATGTATTATATAGCGTATAAATTTAGCTTTTTAAGTCTGTTTAAGTTGTAGTTCAGTGGTGTAAAACCTTTGCAAATGCGCTGTTATAACTCTTGGCGATGAAAACATATTTCTCTGCGTTTAATTTCTCTTGATAAATTTTTTTATTGGTTACAAAGTTATAATGGCGAAATTCATATGCTGTTTCATGCTTAATCGTTTTTGCTTATTATCTTTTAAATACTTATGCATTAAGCAAAGTCATACCTGTGATGCAGAATGCACATACAATGCTAGTGAGAAGATTGTGATCTCACTGTGTGGCACTCACTCTTGAGACTAAAATAATAAAACGGTTATTGTCATTGTTTTACCTAGCAATCACCTTGCCTTCTTTCCACCTGCTTCCCCTCCCCCTCCCTCTCTTATTCTTGTAACGGGAGAACACTTGCAGTTTTCGTCACAGCCACGCTCTGGGTCAGCGTTTAGTGCACGACCGCCTATACTGAATGGAAGTGCAAAATTATTGGGTGCACCACCGCCACATCCTCATCAAATGCCGCCACCTCTGCATCCTCCACACAGCTTTATGGGTCCGCCACCGGACTTCATTTCGCTTCAAGGAACGGCTCTCGGTGCAGTCGGAAGTCAGCGTAGTAGCGAACTCACAACACAGAGTTCTGCTTCTGGCGCACTTTCACGCAGTGCTGTTGGCGTGCTTGGTCAACTGCCACCGCCGCATTTGCAGCAGGTTTGCAATCGTTCTCAAATGTGTTTCCATTTCGTTTCCATCAACAAAGCCTTTCACTAAATTAGATTCTGTGATGAATTTCTGTGATTAGCTGGCGCGTTTTGCATTTGCTTCTGGATACGTCACTAGATGTGGAAACTCAGAATCCCTGGAATCGATGGTGAATGAGTGACTGGTTGGTTTATGATCGCCTTTGGTTCGCCCAAGATCGATCTTTGATGTCTTTGGTTCGCCCAAGATCGATCTTTGATGTCTTAAGCAGTAGATGTTTCCACTGTTTTGTTATTACTAATATTTTAGTTCGATCAGCTGATCTCTGCGGCAATAACGATTTCTCTGCGTTTCCTTGAACTCTTAGACAATGATCCTTTTCGCATTCGTTACTTTTAGCTTGCGCGACAATTTTTTCGGGTGTTGCGTTAAAGCTTGGGCTAACTAACGAAGCTTAGGGCACATCTATGAGCAGATCCATAGTTACCAAGTGCAGCAGATGCGGAAGGCTGGATCACTTCGCTTAATTCGAGGAACAGAGAATTGGGATTCCACCGATGCCCTTTGAAGTAGGCATATTCTTAGGGGTGTTGAATGTGAAAATCTTTGAATAAACATGGTAGTAATTTGGATATGATTGTAGTAGTATGGCTGAGTAGTGATTTCTTGCAGCAGCTGAATTTTCCGACACAATCTCAGTCAGGCTTCACACTAACGCCTACTGGGTCATTTAATCAGGCCCCTCCGATGCACGCGTTCACGGCACCGCCACCCCCTCTTCGATACCCACCGGTGGTACCAACGCTGCCCAATGAAGCGACTGGTGTTATCGCTGCTGCTTGGACTAAACCCTCCGTTAACGCTTATCCCCTCAAATACACGAACGGTTTGTTTGCGTTACATGTTGATCAGGTTGACTTCCCCATTAAATGTTTTTATATTCGTTAGGTGCTTCAAAAAGAGAACGTCTGGAATGTGAATCGATCGATAATTTGTGTCGTTTATGTTGTGTAGACATTTCATACGAGTGAGGAACATTTGGTCAGGACGTTAAGACTTTAGAGGCAGGATATTAGGTCAGTGACGTTGGGGCTGTAGAAACAGAATATTAGGTTAGTGAAGGTAAGGCTGTAAAACCAGAACTTGAGGTGAAACGAACTTGAAACTATTTTGAGACGTATAGTTAAAAGCGGCCGTTTTTCCTCTAATACCTTGGCAAGATTTGTAGGTGTCTGACTTAAGCATGCGCATAGAGATGTAGGTAAGCGAAACGGTAGTTCCGAAGTATAGTTTCTCAATAGGTTCTGTATCGAATCTTAGTCATTTTATAGGAGGTGCACAGGCGACAACCTCGATGGGACCTTCGAATGGCCGTTCTGCGCCACCCACAGACCGATGGGCGATACCTGTGGGCATGCCACCGCAATACGCAAGTGCTCTAGTTTTTCAAGTAAGTGCTTTTTGAATTCAATTTCGCTTCGCTTCTCTACTGCTTTTGTGGCGAATTCGATCAGGGATTATTGAGTACAAAAAGCGCGCATGTTTTTGGCACCTTCGTGTGTCTGTAACCTCTGCGCAGGTTGGTGGAATAATTTGGAAGGTGATACAGGATGTCATCATAAAGTATCGGATGTATTATATCCATCAAATTTCGTAATTCTGACTGTATTGTTCATCAGGTTTAGCGGATGAAAACGCCTATTTTAGAAAGGATTTCACTATGATGCTGCGGCATGTAATATACAATTTTGGAGGCGGGCGTAACAGTGTGGAAAGGAAAGCTTCGTTGAAACATATGGCATCATCACTATAAATATGCTTAGGAAATTCTTCATTATTTCGCGATTTATTTTGTTTTTTATGTATGTGTGTTAATGGGAAATTGTTTCCTTTATTGTTGTTCCTGAGTATTTAAGTTTACTTTTAAGAGGATTCCTTTCTACAAAGAAGGCGAATGAATGCTAAGGTTTCATAGGAAATTTCAGCATGCAAGAATAGAAAAGAAAATCTGAGAACAAACGTGAAGTGATGCAGATGAAGAGAGCGGTAATAAGAAGAGCAAAACTAGAGTAATGACTGGAAGGAAATTTGCATGTCTTACTTCTGTCCTCTCCCTTTCTATACCTCAGTCGATTGTTTGGCGATTTGACGACGTTTGACGATACTGTCCCATAAGAGTTCGTTTACAGTCAGCGGTCGTTGGCAAGGATAGTGCAGATGTGCTGCAATCGAATATTGAGCGATTCCCGTCGCAGAGATGTGCTAGCGCGCCACGTGCATCAAGCGCAGACGAGAATGCTCGCGCCAGCTCCGTATCGAGCGTAACTGCGTCTGCGGCCGGCGATTCATTAGACAATTCGAATCAGCAGAAGAAAGCCGCCAAGGTGTAAACATTGGCCAATTGTGAAGTGTCTGCATATTTTGCAGTATCGCTTATTGAATATGAGCCCACTTCGCATTATGGTTTTCTTTGCTTTTCATGGAATTCGGTTTAATTCTTGAAACGATGTTCTTATCGTGTTGGCAAGTTGCCATTCATCCATTGGCAGCTTTTCCGCCGTTTAAACCAAATTTTGCTCTAGTAGACGATGTTTTCCCTGGATTTGGGTGCGACACGAATTCATTTTTCAGTATTTACCGCTGTCTTCTTGAATGATGAATGCTGGCCCAGAATGTTTTGCTGTGACAACCCTCAAGCTACGTTCATTCTAGGTTTTGGGGGAGGGGGAGGGGGGGGGAAGCGTAGGAAAAATTGTTTTTTTATTCTCCATCTTGAACAACTTCGGCTAATGTTTGCTTCGGTGGAACGTTTATGAATACTTGCAATGATGAAATTCATGTTGTTGCTGTGAGTAAAAGTGTTCTATAGATGCACCAGGGTGGGCATTCATCAATTTACAGCCTATATTATTTACATCAACTACATGCAAATTTCGACGAAGTAACTCCTTTTTTTCTCTCAACTGTGTATTTTTTTTCCTGGAATGATTTTTTTCTCATTATTTATGGTTATGTTTTCTTTCTTTTTTTTTCCGCAATTTGGTTCAATTTTAGTTTCATCTTTATAAAATTTCAATGAAACCATTAGTTTTACACAGCTGTATGCATCAAATATTTCAAATATTCGTTTAATTTCTCATCTATGTATCAGAGTTGATGTTTTTGGGGGTGAAGGGAGAGGGGGCAGGTTGTCATATGCTATTAATTTGTTAATTCGTGTATATTTTTTGATGAAAGAACAGCAATACAGTGAGGAGAGTTATATAGCTGTTAGATGATGGATATTTTCTATTTTAAGGCAAAACAGTTGACGATGATGAAAGCTTTTTTCGGAGATTTCAATGCTTAAAAAAGTTTTCAAATAAAAATTAAATATTTCCCTTTCAATAAAAAATTCGAATATTTCCCTCCACATATTTTCTTTCTAAAGGGAAACTACATTTATTTTTCAATGTCATAATAAACAAATCGTTGCATTAAATATTCCGTTTTATTTCTTCAATCAGCTGTGTTTCTTTTTCATCGAATTAGTCATCTGTGAGAATAAGTTCGTTCACAATTTGTTATGCATGTATACGAAGCAAATGCTTACATCGAAAATTTCATTGTTTCGTCTCTTTTCGTTTTCTTCGCCGTTTATTTCTCTCAGAAATTTGCGTTCTTTTCATCGCATTCAGCTTCCTTTTTTTTTTGGTTTCTTCATGATCCTCATTACCAATAGAACGTGTCGTTGTTCTTTCTTTCTTTCTTTTTTTCTCACAGATCAAACTCTATCGAACACATAAGAATAAATTTGCACTAAATACGGGGGGAGAGGGTGAAAATTATGGAACGGTGGGTGTTCCACTCTGTTTTTACATCACATATCCTTGTCTTGTGAATCTTTCGGAAGGTGGCGACGGGGAGGTTGCTGCCTTAGTGGCATATTTTAATTAAGGATATCAGAGGGAAATGCGAGGATTGGCAGAAGCAGGTCACATGGATGGTGGGCACATGTATCTTAATCAGTCAGCAATTCTTCGAAGTGAGCAGTGCGGCAACTCAGCTACGTTGTTTGGAACGTGCCTACATGAAGAAATGTTGAGGTCTGTTGGTGGTCTTGAGGCAATTGACGATTTAAGTTGTCACGTGCTGTTTTTCCTTCTTTAACAAATATTTTGCCTGTAATAGACTCTCTCCTATTAGTATTCGGAAATTCCTATTGATTTCGCGTCTTTCCTCTCTCCCTCCTCTCTTCACAAAATTGGATGCATCACTGAATAAAGTTCTGTAGGATTGCCCGTAACCGGTTGAATTCATTGAGTGGTTACTTTACCCTCAATGCCATAAGTCTTCTGGCAGTGAAGTGGTGTGAATCGCGACAAAGAGTATTGAGGAATATATAGGGAAGAGGTACAACATTTAAATCAATATTTTGCGATCCTGCTTGCGCGTAGGGCTAAGCACATAACCTCGAGTTTGAATGAAAAGCAGCCGGTGATGCCACCCACTTATTGATCCCATTGGTCGATAATTTAGGACGATTCTTCATCTTAAGTTTTGAGGATAAGCGGGAATATTGGGAAGCTTGCATATTGTTTTTATGAGCTTATGATATTCTTAAGAACAACACTATGACTGGTTACGCAATTCCCAGTCGCATGTTCATCTTGTTTTGTTCTGCTGGTTAGAACAAAACTTTTGGCAGGTTCTTTGTCGTCAGCAGTAAGTCATTTGGGGAGTCGTCGGGTACGACGAATTTAGGACAGGCGGGTCGGCCTGCGGTGCAGACGAGCAAGTTTCGTCACCATTGCGGTCTGTGCAGCTCTGAGGCGTATATCGTGCTATGAAGTTCAGTGGGTGAGTACAGTCCCTGTTGTTGAGTTTCATGTACATCTGGCGCTTTCAAGTTGTTTACGTATGGCCTTTTGAATTGCATTCAGTTTTTGCTCAGACAGATCAGTGAATCAGCTCCTCAAATAGGGTTCATTCGGGATTATATATTGTCAGTGGGTGGCGTCGTCTTCGTCGTTTTTGCTGTTTCAGTGGCAATGTGAGCGAGTCGCTCATTCGTTATTAGTGTTTCCCATCGACGATACGTGTTACTAGTATTCGGATGGCGTCGATACTTTCATTGTGAGTCGGATTTTCGTGGAATGATTCTATTGCTTCTTTGTTGAATCAAAGATCGTTTGTAAAATTCTAGAGCTATTTTCTCCACATACGAAGAGTTGTGTTGGCGAGTCTATACGCTTTTCCGGTTCCAGGCTTCGAGAACTTTGCAGAACATCTACTGAAGCTTACTTTCTACTCCGAATCACAAGTCACTCCTTCAGAAGTTGAGCTATCTGCCTTATAACCACTTGAAGCCAGCCATTTAACTGATGATCTCGAACCAATTAGAGTCGCGTTCCTGGTGTTTTTCTTCGATTGAGACCCGTAGCATTGGTGGATATAGAATTGGAGAAATGCGATGATTGCGACTATGCATTAGCGCAAGTTTTCGAGCAGAGAAATGCCGAAGCTAAAGTCGAGCGGAGTGGAGCTTTTCGGATGTGAGGGGTGCGGGGGGAGGAGGGGGAAGAGAAGAGGGTTGACGACTCTCATTGCTCGATCGCTCGAACAATCAAAAATAATTGATTGGATGCATGTACTCGTTGAGAATTACTGAAATCAGCGTTCATCACAAGTTTTTGAAGTTTTCTATACCGCAAATAAACGTTTTTATCGATGCGAAGCACGCAGATGGAGAGGATAGAACTGTCAATTTGTATGACACTTGAAACGTTGCCATAGCCATCACCCGCATTTATGTTGCCTCTCCCCCTCCCCCCTTCATCACTACGGAACGCTCCCCTCCCCCTCCTACCCATTCCAGCTTAAAACCATAAAACAATGCAGAAACAATGACCCCATTTTTGCGCTGCAATAACTTGCAAGTTGCGTTGTTATCATTTCGGAAGAATGTCACAAATTTGAAATTGAATTTTTGGCTTGGCGCCAATAGGTTTTCGCGCTGCTTCGATATCTCAGTGTTATTATGCATTAATTCGTGAAAGACGCCAGATGCGCCACTGTACGTGATGGCGGAAATGTCGCAGAGTAGTACGTCATCAGTGCTTTTCTTATTGTTCAATATTCACATGCTATGCCACCCTCTGCTCTACATAGTTGCAAGATCAAATGTGCAGGCGAGGTGTTGTGACAGGCTAGATGGTATTTCATGTTTCAGTGCATAGGAACTCTAGCTGAAATTTATTTAGATGTTTCCATCTGCGCGATTAAAATTTAAATTTGCCCACTCAGGTTTGTAATCAGCTTATTTCTCCGTATGTGTTTTCGTAGTGGAGAGTGATTAAGAGATTTGTTCGATGGGAGGTGATAGTGAAATGGGAAGTAAGGAAAAGGCGTTTACGACGATAGAGCGTTATAATAATGCCGAAGCGAGGATTTTTTAATTTATTTTAACTCTAACATTTGCATATAAAGGCCTAGTTGTACTCGTATCTTTGCGAGTGTCCCAGCATTGCCCGACACTGTTCTCTATCCGTTTAGTGCATAAATGGGTATCCTCCCTCCACACCGTTGTCCAATTACGTGGAAGTAAGTAGTCGCAAAGTCCGCACTTTTTGAGGAAATAAGCCTCAGTCTAATGATAGGTGTTAAAGGTGGGAAAGAGCTGAAGTCTTCAAAATTTAGAACATTTTACGCGGAAATCCTTGTCAAGGTAAAGCCTATTTGTTTGCAGTCCATTTGAAAGGACTATTTACTTTACTTTTACTGTTTATATTTCAAGTTATGTGCATTTAGTTTCAAATATAAGGAAAGTACATTGCGAGATGGATGGTTGTGAACAGAAACGCTTTTGAAGAATAGGTAACATTGAAGTGTTGAGATCAAAATGTTCGGTGAATAAGTGCAAAGAGAACGATGTGGGATGGTTGTTTAGTAGTTGTTGTGATTAGAAGAATTCTAAAATTGTTCGCATCACCATCAAACTTTGCTAGTGCGATTTGTCGAGCAAAAAGATACTTAATTTGTGTTTTTGGAGGATAAAAAAATTGATCCCTTCCCATCTTTCATTTTCCATCACCCCGATCCCTCCTCCTTTCCCCAAGGCAATCAATTTTTGAAATTGTTCAGGTAACCGTCAAACTTCGCCATAGGGAATTTCGAACCACGCAAAGGCGTAAGTGACTGTTCTTAAAAGTCGACAAATTTTCTCCCGATTCATCTGCCTCTTCGAAGGGTCAAAGTTTAAAATGTTCTAAAAACACCATTTCTGGCACCAGCATATTCCAACACCCCAATAGATGTATCGGAATTTAGTCTTCTTTAACTGATCAGAATTCGGCCAGCCAAAAAATCTGATCTGAACGTCATGAGAATTCCATCAGAAAACCACTTTGATGATTCGGTCAGCCTAAACACTCTAGAGAGAAAGGAATCTTTATTCATAGAAGAACAAAGAAGCAATGGAGTACAAGAACAACATAAATATGGTCAGAAAAATGTCTTCTGAGAATATATCTAGTAGCTAGTTTCCTTTTATCTTTTAAAGTAATATTTAACTGGAGGCGTGCATTTGGTCGGTATATAAGTAATGATCGAAGGGAAGATGAAAGTTATTGTTGGGTATTGGTCGTTGAATTTTTACCTGTACTATCAATACTATAAAATTAATTATTGAATGCTGAATGTTTTTCATCGCTTTCTTTCGATTGAATTTCCGAGGGAGCAAATTGTTTAGACTGTCATTGCAAGTAAACAGTTTAGGATTGTAGAAATGATGCATAAGGGATGCATTCATGAAATGGGATGTTGTTAGGGAATCGTTTAGAGAACTTAATGTCCACCTGAAGAATATTGCTCGAAAATTATCCGAGGTTCTTTTGATGTTATTGATATTGGTCGTCTCTCCTTCGTTATTTTTTTCATGCATTTTGCGGTGTTGAAAGATGTGTCATCTTGACTTATCATTAACAAGGATGCCTTTCGAAACTAGTTGTAATCTTACAATTGCAGGATGCATCCATCACGTAAAAGACGTAGTAATGAGCCCGGTACGATTCCGCCATCTTCCAAAAAACAGGTAATTGTCAATAAATTTCTTTACCTGTTTTGGCTTGATTATTAGTAATTAGTGGGATCTATCGGTGTCTTCTATTTATTTTACATATCCCATCAGTTGATTTTTTAATTATTATGTAACGAACTTTGTATGATTGTAGGGGAATAATTTTATTTGGCTACTTTTAAAATGCGCTTTATGTGACAAGATTTTAAGGCTAAAATGTTTGGGTCGATTGATGTAAGATTAAAAATTTAGAAGCATTTTCGATTCAATGATGTAGGGTCAGTTTAGCGCTCTATATGCTCGGAGAATTCCTTTATTTGTTTCTGACGTTTTTGCATATGGGAAAAAAATTTTCTTCACTTGCTCAACCCATCCTCCCTCCTACCCCCTTTGCTCATATACCAGGCCGAAGCTTATCAAAAATGGTTAATTGAGTCAAATTTGCAGCGTCGTTATTCATCGGCCGATGCGATAGTATGCAGCCATCATAACGTGAGTTGATTTATTATATTTTTGCACACCGTTTCGATAGTAGCAAAACGCCATATTTATACAAACATAAATCTCAGGCTTCTATTTTTCGTGGTGATCGAGTTTTCTTCGCATTCACGAGCAATCGCGACACTATGCTTTTTTTTGTTGATGAAAGAATGTGATTGGTATTATTGAATTTGTTGTTTCATAGTTAGCGATTAAGTTGCGACATCCAATAAATGCACAGATGTTCCAGTCTGTTAGGTTTTATAATGTTGTTTGGCTCAGCGAAGTGATGTTGGTCGAATGTGCTTGGATATCGACACTGTTGATCGACAATCTCGAGGGAGACTCTTAGGTTGTGGCGATGATTTTTTAACAATAGACTCTTAGGTTTCTCTTTTCAGTCTGTGCATACAGACAAATTCTTTAGTGAATACTAACTTATATGTGATGTGCACAGGGATATGCAATATACAAGTGCTACATTGCAGAAGTGGTGTAGAATGAAAGTTGCACATTGCACATACAGAGTGGAAGTGAATAACTATGATTTAATAAAAATATTTTATTTTCAGTGTTCGTCGATCTCAAATGGCAAAAGCGTTGATATCGAGGACGATATCACCACTGAGGCACTCGCACTTAAGGTTGCTGATCCAGTTATTCCTGTTATATTCGTATTGTTGTGTTGGTTGACTGTGCCGCTCTATGAAAACCGCATTGACTGCTCACATCAAATTAGCTGATCAAAACTTTATGCTCTGAAGATAGTTTCACACCTCTTCGTGACTGAGTTATGTTTCACATTCTAGGCAATATTTGTGATATGCATTTTTATATTTGATTGAATTTTTTGGTAGAAATGTCACATTTCCTATTATTAGAATTATTTAAGGCTTCTTAGTGGTGATTCTTCTAGTCATTGGTAGATTAGGTTTTGATAGATAAAAGTGAAGCGGCTATTAGAAGAAATGTGCAATTGAAGTATTTGTTATTTATCCTCACTTCTGGGGGTTGCAATGAAATTTGTGAAAAATATTTGTAAGTGAATTACTTGATGCACTCAAAATGAAAAAGCATTCTTTGGGTAACATCAAGGAAATGAGATTAGCTGAGTAACAGTAATAAATTAAAGGAAGGAGGTTGAATAACAATAGCAAAGTAATTAATTGAACGATCATTCGTCATTCTTTCAGAAACGCTTATCGAATGCTTCTGAACAAGCTTGGCTACATAATGCTCTGGAGTGTTCATTAAATTCTTTTCATATAGATCACAGCCTTCTATTCTTATGGACACGGATCTCTTTATACTTAGAATGTCTTAGCGCACGATCTTCCGAAAAATTAAAGTATATAAAGAACTATCTTTATCCTCACATTTAAATCCATATATTAGAATCTTGTGCATTTTGCAGTTGGATGGGTTACGAGAGAATCTGGCGAAGGAAAACATCGATAACGTCGACCTAGCCGGATTTGACGTGAAGGTAGAGAATCTCGGTTTTATTCTTCTTTTGTTTTAAGAGTAGAGCATATGTTGCTTAAAATGGTTTCTCTATCTATGTTTTGAATGTAGGAGGCAGTCATAGTTTCCTGATAACGAAAGAAAAGAGGAGAGGGAGGAGTCGGTAAAGGGTGGCGATTTGTTGAAGTGCGTGCAGTTGGGGAGAGACTTGATTCTTTTCAAAAGTCCTTGGAGTGTCCTATCAGGGCACAATGATTTTCTTCTGAAGTTGCTTCATGACCTCGAATGACATCGTAAATTGAAGTAGATCTGAGTGGGTAGGCCGACAGCTTGACCATTGAACTAATATTGTACTTGAGTGGGTTTTAGAAATCGTGAAGAACATACGCAATTACGTTGAATATAGTCATGATCAGCGGCATTTAGTCGGTACTCGCAGAAGACGTCTTAATCTGCGGATGTTTTATCACTGCGGAAGGGAGGTGTTAGACCTAGATGACGAAAGCACTGAATATTTTTAAACGTCATTAAATTTAAACAGATATTTCATGTTATGAATTATTTTTTGAACTGATGTTATAGACAAGTTCTTGTCATTAAATTTAAATGCTATTAAATTTAAATAAACTAAATCGTTTAGAAGTTTCGCGAATGTGTAATCAATATTAATAGATCATCGCACAAATTATCAAAAGGTTCGAATCGTCGACATCAGCATTATTTTTAATAATAAAGCATCTTCTATCAGCACACTGATAGCATCTGTGGATCGCTGCTATCAAATATCTCGATCATTGAAACCATTTTGCAATTTTATATTAGTTTCAGTGAAGATTGACAACGAGAACGATGTTTGCAAATGTCATTTTCTTTGCAATAATTTGTGCGTGAATCTCATGAAGCATTAATAATGTTGTTGCATTAACGAGGCGCCTGATTCACCCTTTCTCTTACACAATCTAGCGGATAGGTCAGCACTTGCGATGATGAGGAGGTGAGCGAGTGGTGGAGTGAACGAAGTGTTTTATGCTGTTCTCGGAATTGGATGTAAAAGTAGTGTACCGCGAAGAAGGCTTTTATTGGCATCAAAAATACGTGTATGCGTAGTATGTGAATTCCATTACTTTATAAAGTGGGTCAAAGAAGTTGTTGCAGCGAGTGCATATTATTATTTTTTTCATTCTTAATTACGGGATAGATTAAGACTGCCGCTTATTTTTAAAGTATTTCCATAAAAACTTGCTTTACTTTTTTTGTTTAATGAGAAGTATACACAAATTTCAGACGGCATACGAGACAATGGAGTTTTTACGTCGTCGTGAGGAGGTGAGACATCTGATGGGTAACCCGAAAGCTTTCGACGAGAATATCGATCTAAACTATGATGCGGCTGCAATTGGAGGTGCTAAATTATTTATCGATCAGACGCGCACAACTCGATCGATTAGTAAGAAGTTAGTATTTTTTATTTTTTAAACTGTAGCCCAACGATCCCCTTCAAATTGAATTTGAGGGTTTTTGCATACACAAACATTGCCTAAGTTTTTGAATTGACCAATAATTATTTGATTGCTTAATTAGCGAGGAAAGCGTGCAAAAATAAAAGTTCGCCGCTTTAGTGGTGGGGTTTGGATACTTTATTTTGGGGAAAGGACAGGGTGGGTTGGAGATATTTTCATAACACCTGTGCTATATTTGATTAATAGCCATTTCCAGTGGTTCTCAAGCATTCCCTTTGTTCATATTGCAACGCCATCGCGTTGTTTGTTTCCGCCGTTCAGAGAGCAGTTTAAAAAGTATCAGTGGTAGGAGAAACCTTTGGTATGTGTGAAAATGTAGGGGGGAGGACATAAATTGTTTAATTTTTGAGTCACTTATCAACTATAGTAAGCCGTCGCTTGTTGCAGTCTTCCGATTGCTCACTAACTCTATATCGAGTTTCCTTAGCGGTTGATCTTTTGAGCATTTTTGTAGGATTGAAGTGACGTTTTTGCTTCTTATTGAATTGTTTATAATAGAATTGCTCCTTAGCTAAATTGCTTTTTCCTGGTGAACACTAAGGGGCACGCGTGAGTTATTACTTTTCAGTCTAATATTGTTTCTTTCCCTTTATTTTATCGTCAGGATTTTACTGCTAGCATTTTTGATGATTGCGGTATAAATTTGAAGGTATCAATTAAGTTAGTAAATTCCTGTAAATGCGCAGTGATTCCTTTGTTATGGGAAAAGAGTTTTCTGTGAAGATGTATCGTTAATCAGTGGCTTTCTAATGTTGTCTGAATCGTATAAATCGAAACGGCTGTTAGTGTTAAATTGTCATTTGATTACGTAAAGGTGTTGATTTATTGTTGTTTCCCTGATTGCAAGGCCACAAGAGTTCAATTTCAAATGAATCAATTTCCAGACTGGTGAGTTATTGTGGTCTGAATGAGAATGAATTCCTCTATGGTGGTCTTAATCGTGGGCACTCGGAGATGAAAGCTATAGAAGAGATCAACAAGTGAGTTCACCTTTTCTCTCGATTTTGAGTTCTTAATTTACGGTTATAATAGTTTTCGATTAATGCACACTATCTCGAAATTTTTGAAGAAAAATTACTTGAATAAACCATAATCGCCTATCAACATATGAGGTTAGAAATTATTGCGAATTCTAAGTAGATATTATTTTCTTGTCGTAAAAGGTTCATCCAATAGTTATCTGATTCCGTCTTCTTTTATTAGTAACTAAGCGATTTCAGCTCACTGAGATCGCTTTTATTTGCGAATGTATAGAATTACATAACTAAGGAGTTGTCGACGAATCGCCTAAACATGTGTTCTTCTCGAGCTCAGCGAATACTGCTTCCGTAATTTAAACATGTATTCGTAACTTGAATGCTTCCGTAATCTCTTTTTGCTCTCTTACCTTGAGTTAATGCTTTGCTAGTTGCATTTATTGCACTTGTTTGTTTTCATGGGAAATGTTTGCAGAAATCGTCAGTCATCAGTGCTGGAATCGTTTGTCGATTTCCAGAAGCAGATTCAGTTCAAGATGAGTGTACTCAATCATGTAGCTGAAAAAGTTACTGGTTCGTTTCTTATCGATTCTTTCACGATGTTTGAATGTGAGGGTGCTGATGAAGGCTGTTCGGTTGTGGTATCAGAAAAGATTCTACAGTCTATGAAGTTTGTGTATGCCTAAGAATTATTTTATAGTACGATGGATGTAATGTTTCTCGATGAGCATTTGATCGTGTGCACGCATGAACGTATTGTTTTGTTTTTATAGCTCAATTTTTCGCCTTGCCTTTAGCAAATATATTGACATAGGAGAGGGAGGATTAGTGTGGAATGGAGATCCATGTGCCTGAGCCTTCACTTATCTAGAGTAGAGTTCGCGTTGATGCCAATATTTGTGTGGTTGTAGTTCGAAGGTGGATAAAAAGTTTGAAATGCATAATGTTTTGGAGAAATGAGGAGTAAAGGGTGTAGGATCTCAGTAAAAAAACCAAAGTACAAAAAGGAGAAATGAAGGGACGATTAATTAGAAGGCGTTCATATTTGCATATCTTTAAGGAGGGTCGTCGAAAAGCTACCCGCGAGTAGTGAATGGACGAATCAAAGGGAATCCATTCAAGACGCCGGCCCACAAAGGATACATCAATCCTCTCGATAGCAGACGGGTATTTCTTTAATTTACTTGGCAGATATCCTTATCGTTTTTCATTTTTTCTTATGAATCATTACAAGAGACAAGTATTTCATAAATGGAAATGAACTGAGGGATTACTTTTAGCCGGTTAAACGTGAAGGTGAATAGAGCGGAAATTTTCGGTTGCTTTTCATAAATCGATAGCCAGTTTTATTTAAAGGCTCAGTTAGGAGAATTTCTCGTGCTAAAACTTCATACTCTCACATTCTTCGTGGAACTTTTTTATGCTCGCATTGTTTCAAACATTGACCGCAGTATAGATATTTGTTGAAATATGTGGAATGCTGGGAAGCTTTTGGTAATGTTTGGGTTCCCGGACATTTGCGCCATAGCTAAACATCAGAGTGGGACAAGACAAGATTTCGTGAGGTAACTTCTCCACGACTTAATCGTAGCTGTCTTAAGTACGTTGTTATAGTTTAGGAAGGCTCAGTCGATGTCGATGACACTCGTTTCTCAGTCATTATTGAGATGGAAGGGAGTTTAGCTTTATTCTTGAAATCTGCATTATTTTACTGAAGTTGCAATAGTCTAGTAGGTGCCTAATTTAGAGTAGCCAATGCTGTTTGTGTGCTTTTCACGAAGGTTAAGGCTGAGTACCGCTAAGAAAATGGTGAGGTGTTGGTTTTTGTTGAGCTGGGCTAAGATTAAGGGTCTATGTTGAAGATAGTGGAGTCGTATGCACTGGAGGTGGCATCGCAGGTGGCCGATCGATCAAGGAAGCGCAAAATTGTCGGTATTCCTTTCAACGTTCATTTGCTTGACGATGAGGAGGGATGACGTTGCGAAGTGAAATTTATATGGTCAAAGTTCAATTTATACTCGATTCTTCACGTCCTTAATCCACAGACCGCTGACTCTGCTATCGTTGTTGGGAATTGTCTGTGAGCATTGACGGTTTTATCTTTGATCCTTGTGGATAGCTACCTAGTTTATTGTGGAACTTCGATTTCTGTTCGTTATTCAAGTTTAAGAGTTCCATAGCGATAACTTTGCAAGTTTTGGATGAGACAGGGAACACAAGTTGTTCCTGCAAGTACAAATTTGTTACTGGTTTTTTACTCGATTTTTTTCTGTTGTCTTTGTTCATATTTCCTCTAATTTTTATGTTTCGATTAAATCTCGGTTTTATTTATCAAAAAATTGGCTTCAAATTCTTGCTTCCGATCAAGTCCATATCATCACAAGAGAAGAAGAGGCTCGTTTCCGTAGAAAATGGCTAACAGTTTATGAACATTTTTGTCCTGTTTCTAGGTGGGTACCTGCAAGATTATTGATGTTGGTATGAGTGCTTAATGGTCTAACATTCCCAGTAGCAAGCTATGTCTCAGCTTTCATTCCTGATAGGTGCCTCTTCTTTTTATATTGCTGTCCATCCTTTAATAATAATAAGAGACTGTACAGTACAAAGTCACAATGTTATTAGGTCATTAAATCACCTCTTTGTTACCTCGTTTCCAATCATGTTCATATGATTTTCTGTTATTGGGCACCAGTGCGTCGATTAATCAATACTAAATGTCTTGTTGTAGGCAATTCTAACAAAAGTTATGTATTTCTTATATTTACATTAATAGGCAACATCACGATATTTCTCTATCGAAAAGACTGTCGTATTGGTTGACGTGGCACTGCAGCCCTCCTATGCGTTTTAAACTCATTGATTGATTAATGTTATTGGACTCTGATCTCTTTATAAGATGGATGGTATACTTTGTGGAAGAAAGTTAATTAGTGTGATCGTTTGATTGCTAGATATATGATATATTGCGGAGAGAATTAGAGAGACTGGGCATTACTTGTCTTATTTACTTGTATATCATATCGTCGGAATTGTGGCGCAATGAAGCGATAGTTGTGCAGGTGAGTTTATTATTACTTAACTCTTTTCATTTTTGCTGCCTTGAGGAATATGCAAAATAATAGGCGTTCAAATGTTTCATATAATATTGCAATTATTCAAGCACTCACTCAGTGTATGCGGCGACCAGATGTTATGAATTAGCTGAATAAACTGGTGTTAATTGTATTTGGCCAAACAACTTTCACATGATTACATGCGATGAGTTTGGTTCGTGCGTGCATCATGACGAAATGTACACCTGTAAAATATGTTCAGTAAATGTTTATTGATTTGTTTACTTGTTTGTTTATTTATTTGTTTTTTTGCTCACTTCACTGAAGTATTTGGCTAGAATGTTGTGGGGACTCTGTCCAATCGTGGCCTTCACAATATTTGACAGCCAAGAAAGCGCTATTTCGCTGTCGTGCCGCAAACCGGACAACTTCGGCCCCACTCGTTACGGAGAAAACTGATAAGTGAAGGCGGTAAGGGTTGGGTCGCGACTGAATCACTACCAATTCCGCTCCCTACTTTCTGTCGGGGGAGAAGACCGCTTACCTTGCCCTCCTCGGGTGAGAACAACTCTTGATCAGCTGAGTGGGCAGCCGATTGTACTGTGGCGACTTCACTTTCCTTTTTGATGAGAGCAGAAGTAATTGGAAGCTTGCTATAGTATTGCGTGTAGATCTCTCGTCACTGTTGCTATTCTTGTGTTACAAGTATTTTCGGCTCTGCTTTCTCGTTTTTACAATAGCCATCGGCGACATAATGAATGATGACATCTTTGCCGCTGAATGGTCATAGCCAGAACTGCAGTAAGTTTAGGTGTTAATGACTTGGTGGCTTAGCACGTCGGTGATACGGAATAAGATGACAACAGACGTGGAAGAACTTGGCTGAGAATTGTGGAATCGTCTAGGTGTAAGCACCCATTTTCAGTTTAGAATGTTGCACTTCTGCGCGTGGCTTCGATGTTGCTCTGGGCTCGTGATTGCAGCTTTTATTACTTTGTGATGTTGACGGTCGCAGCTTATAAGAAGTAAGCGGGACAGTATGTATAAAAAACCCTCTAAAAAAACCCATCGTTGGTGTGGGTGTCTCCATTGCTACATGTGTTGCTACGAGGTGATGTGCGAATGTTGTGAACTGAAAAACTAAGGAAGATCTTTGAGTTGTGTCGTTTAATTAGAAGGAAATTGCATGCAGAAATATATGATGGTGCGTCGAGGCTTTCAACTAGCGCAATACAATTTTTTCACTAAAAGTGGAGTTTGTTTTTTTATCACGAATGTTTTGATAAGAGTGGGCATACTGGGGCAATAAGGGGGGAGAAGGTAGAGTTCATGTCACGGACCTTCCGAAAGTGTGTCGCTCAATTTTTATATTTGTCAGGATCGCCCTATGGCCACTTGTACTATATTGCTTCCTCCTTGATGGCTATTCCACAATTCGACTTCTTCTGACGTTTTAATAGTAACTCTCATCATTTGTGATGATAACAATGTATGGAAGTTTGATATTTATTTGATTCAATCCTGTTTTGTCATTTCTTCAGCCTTGAGAATTTTGTCGTTGAGCCCTTTGGGAACGAGTGCCTGGAAGAGCTGAAATGATAGGTATTTAGCAAGAATGGGTGGATTAAGTGCTTAGCACATTCAGAAAATGATGCAAGATCGTACGATATCAAATCTTTTGACGTTGGCAGTCTCATAGAGGAGAAAGTGCTATTAAAGAGATCCAGTTCTAATTATTAATTAGGTGTCAAGCACCAGTCATAAATTAGGCTATGGTCAGTATACAATCTTTCTAGTCATCCTTCCTCAGCGGAGAAGGGTAAAGCGTGGGGGGGGGGGGAGGGGAGGGGAGGGGATGAGCTCTCCCCACCTATTATAGACGACTACTCACCGGTCAAACCGCTGTAGGTAGGGGAAGGGGATACGTATACATATTAAGGTCACCACAACCCCGGCAAAGCAAAACTACCGCTATATCATAAACAAAGGACAATCAACGTCACCTCCGCTCTCGAGTGCCGGAACTTATACCGACGTTCTAATAAATATAGATTTAGTTGTTCTAGATGTAACTTTCTACTTCTCAATTATTTGCAGTTTTGTTGTTCAACTTATAAGCTGTTAAAATGTTATCGCTTGTCTGAAGTGACACATTCTGGCTTGAATCCCGTCCTAACTATAGTCGTGACCGGAATCGGGACCTGACTTCACTAACATTACGATAGATTTTAGGCGGTTGGAATTGATGATCTATAACCTGATCGTAGAGTTGAAATGCTCTTCGTTGTGCGCTGTTCATACGTGGTCTTTCGTTGCTGAATAGACGTTGTATGACGAGTAACATAGAAGCGAACGTGAATAGGCTGAATAATGTGGGCAATGTCAATGCGAGGACGAATATCGCACACTGTAATTTATTTAACATTTAAACGTGATACAACGATGCGAAATGATCTCGTTTTCCTATGGGTTGAAAGGTTATTGGATGGATGGCGCTATGTTAGGCTGGCTGATACCTTATCGTTCTCTCATCGAATGCTCAGTCGGATGCCACAGGATAGTATTCTGGGATCTCTTTTATTTCTGCTTTATGTAAATGAATAATGACCAAATGAAGATATTTAGATCTATTGCTGAGTCCCAATTTGATTACGTCAACACATAATTTCATTGGAATAATGGTCACAATTATGATAGCTTGATGCATTCGCTGAAAAATGCTTTGTCTTTATTTGAATTTAACTGAGATAGCCGTTATTTTGAATTTTCGCTGAGAGCTGCTTAAGTTGTGAACTGTATTTTTCGTGTCTTTTAATACAGTTGCGCTGAAAATTATCGCAAAGCTTTCGTTGCTTAACGTCGTTTCGTATTGGAATTCTGTACTCAAATTCGTTGACCGTCTATGAAAAAGGATATCGATGTAATTGAGGAAGTTCAACGGTGCCTCACTAAGGCGGCTTTTAGAAAAACAATTCGTGGACCGTTGCAGTCTAATTATGAGCACTGATTTCGCATTTTTGTTAGAAATTTTTCTAGTGTCATAGAGAATCACTTTGGTTAAAGCAAAAATGTTTTTGCTTGCTTGCTTAATATAACTAAACGTTTTGAAGTTTTTAAAAGTATTCAGTTATCTAAAAAAAAAACTTTGTGTCAAAAATCTCCCTTGCATTTCTATTCTGTCTGAATATCCTGCCGGTATCTGAAACGACCGCTAGCTACATCCTTACTTCCACGACGGTACAGTTTGAGAATTGGACAAATAAAATTTGAATGTTGCGATTGGTGCGAAAATTTACTTCCACCAACAGTTGAATTATTCACGAGGAAATTGAATTATGAGTGAATTATTTGCATAAGTTGTTTTGTGAACGAGTTTTATGGGTGTCGGTCGACGAAGAATCAGACACCAGTCAAAAATTTGCACCTACCGGGAGGTATACCCAAAAATTTGCATCCATTACAAGGATGGAGAAATAACGTTGAATTGCATCGGAACGCATCCAAACAAATCAAAAAATAGTGTGCATCTTGTAGAAGGGCACCTGAGAAAGACAGAAATTTTACTTTCATGACGAACGCCTTCTTTTTTTCATTCCATTTTTCTTGGCCTCGAGGTTTCGATTAAACCCACTCCCGGTTTTTACCGTGACCGACAACGAAGCAAAGGCAGATTGAGTAGTCTGCTGACGAAGGTCATGCTTGACGCATTTGTATAGTGCAGTAAACCCAGATCCATGTGGACTGCGACCAACCAAATTTAACAGATTGTCGTATAGCTATATATCAAGCCCGGCTGTACTCATGACTAGGACCGAATCCGACTCAGATCCTTTGCCTAATCATAATCTGCCTTCTAATAATTGAACTATGTTCTGTTCCCAGGTGTAATTTTTTCCCAAGTTTAGTGTGCTGGTCTAGTTTTAACCAACTGTGCAACTCCAATTTTCGGAGTACTCTCTGTCCAGAGCGGCCCAATACTGTCTTCCTGGATCAAACTATCACCATCGGCGTTCCTATACCGAATCTAGCGCTACATGGAGTTGACAAGCTGTGATTTAAGGTGCTGAATGAAAACATAACAGTTAACATCTTCATCTTACCATTTATTTTGAGAGCAGACCGCGTTCACTTATTTCTTCGTCAACACCGTCGCTTTAATTAAATCCGTTCTCTTTATTGTTAGAAATTTGCATAAAACTTCTATCGAATTATGAATCATTATGCAAATAGTCTTCTTAAATGAATTGTTCATGTCGATTCTGTTTAGTAGTAATCACGCCTACAGTTTGATTTTTGCACCTTATGGATTCGACGTTCCACCTTCACCTCACTTCCCCCATCCCTTCCCCCCCCCCCCTCCTTCTCCCAGGCGTTTTTCGTCGATTGTCATAGCAGTAGGAATGCGCTATAACGAAAGTAACTTAAAGGTGGTTATGTCCTCGGGCTCCTCTGTGGGCCTGAAGTTGAGCCGAAAGATCTGCTACGAGTCGCGGGATCGCTTTTTGGAGTGTTGTGATCGAAACGACGGTGACGAAAGCAAGTGTACAAAGGAGAAGAGAGCGTTCGAGAAAGATTGCCCAGCATCGTGGGTAAGCTGTTTTGTCTGTATCAAAAGCCTTGCTAAAAGATGGCGATATCAAAGCCAAGTAGGCTGCAAGGGGGATTAGTGGAAGAATTTTAATGGAGTGAAGCTGAAAGTTTTGCGAGTTCTGCTTTCTTCGTTTATGAAGGGGTGCATCGGCACTTTGTCAATTAGCCAATCGTTTCCATATCAATACATAGGCCTCTTATATATCGTTTATAAAGAGATGTTAGTAAACCTGCTATAAATAAGACAGAAATTTCATCAAGAGAGATAACAAATTTATGGGGATATTAATTAAAGTGTGAGTGTTGTGAGTGAAATAGAAATAAGTGGAAGCAATTATAGGTGCATAAAAAGTGACAACAATATTTTATCGGAATTTTATTACAACGATAAACGAACAAGTTGTTGAGTATATTTTTAAATGGCTAGGCGATCGCATTGAGCAAAGTAATATGATTGCTGAAGTGAACTCTACGAGAAGAGTTCTGTAATATTCGAAATGACTATGTGAATATCGAAGAAATTTGCGAAAATGTCCTCCCCACCTATTGTCTTTGATTTATTTTTGCATTTTAAAGGTTTGCTTAAGTGCTTTAAAGCTTATTTATGTCTTACCTCTTCATTCTTATTTTTGGCAGTGATTTCAATTCTTTCTTTCATAATCGTAAAATTCAATAGGGGTAACTTAGCTATATCCTTCAAGATTTTCCATCGTGTGAGGTATTTTGCTTGAACGGGGAATAAGATGTTCTTCAAAAATAATGCATTCAAATTTATCTTTTCACAATAATTTACTGCAGTAATTTTGATTTTGAAGATTTCTATTGGCGGATTTTTGCGTTTTCATTTTCATTTTTTATTACGAAATTATTCGGATATGAAATATTATAAAGGGGAGTGCCTTCGATGAAGAGATTCACCTGCTAAGTTTGCAAGGGTTATTATTGAATTTGTCACAAATAATTTTGAAACTTTGCGACCAAATTCATACATTTCTTAATCGTTTCGATTTAGCGTAGTTATTTCTGCTTGCGAATGCTTTTATCTGTTTTCATATTTGAAACCTTTTGCAACTTTTTATTCAGGCGCTTTGAACTTTGTTTATATGCATTCATCTTATCTTTGCATTTTTGAGGTGTCACATTTTATAAGAAAGCACAAATATCTGAAATACAAGGACGAGTTAAGTAAGGAAGGCTTCCTGCCAGCTGATCAACGCCATGAAGAGGATATTCTACGTGATGCCGCTGCAGCTGCACAAAGTGACCGCTGAGGTTTACTACTTTGCATTATAATTGTTTTGTTGGTTTTTCTGATTTTTTTTGACTTGTTCGGATTCGGATTTATTCGGATTTTCGCTGTTTTTATTAGCTTACAATTGTAGCGCATGTCTCCATATAATTTTTTTTGTGCTTCACGTTTTATTTTATGCGGTAAGTGTTGTAGGGAACGACGTTTAGTATGTTGATCCATGGAAAGGCGATAGCTGGGAAGGGGAAGGGGAAGAGGAATGAAACAGGTGCTTGACCCATTTTTTATCAAAAGCTGATCTCAAAGAAGATTCTTACATTTTGTCTAATCTGCAAATGTCTATAGAAAGCTTAAATTTTGTCTATAGAAAGTTTTATAAATCGAATACCTATATTTTTGAATTTTTTTTTATTGAAGGGATGCAGAAATTTATCGTGAAAACTACTGCTGAAGTGACGAGAAGATAGGGGGATGAAAACAGGAGGATTTCCTTCCTTTTTCATCACACGTTTCCCACCACTATTATAGAGGAGGATGGGAGGTGATGATAGGCGCTTTCGTGTTTGGCACTCTTATTCCCTCCCTCCCCTTTCCACACGAAGAAATAAAACCGTTTTGGCATGGCGAATTTTGAGTGTTTTTGTGTGTGCTAATTTGAGTTTTGTGGAGATGTGCTTTGATAACGTGAAAAGATCAAACAAATATCGATGAGATATGTAAATTATTATGTCTTTCCTTCTGTCCATATATTTAGCCACGAGTTGAAGCGGTGGGGAAGACGAGGCACCAAGCGGTTTACGTGAGAGAGGAGGTCCTTAAGTGGTAATGAGAATATGGTCTGGGCAATAAGAGGAGGGCTGATCTGATATGGGTAAAGTGAGAAATGAGCTCTATCGTCAGGTTAGACGAAGGAGAAGGTAATACCGGTCCTAATCAAAGCCGCAAAGTTTCCTTCAAAATTTTATTTTGTCGAGGGATAATTAATGGAATTTTATGCGTCCCACATATAAAACCCACTGTAATTTCTTCATAATTAATCCAAAAATTTATTTTTTTTTCATTCTGCAATGTGATGCTTTAAGATGCGATATGGTGCGATAGTGTTGAGGAGATTTGCTAACGTTGTCCAACCTTCAGCCCTAAAAACTGCACCATCGACGGTTAGTGATATCCGTCCATCTCTCTTTTCATTTTTCTCACTCTTTGCCTTTAAGATTCTTCATTTATTTGTATACGATTGATAAGAAGACAGAATTACAAATATGTTTGCCACAGAATCTCATCGATTTTGAAACTAACGATAATTTATTTATAAGCGTTTGTTCAGACTTCAGATCGATCGGCGAATGATAGTTAGGATGAACGAAAAGATATACAAAAGTATTGTAACTGGAGACATTAATCCGCGAAGGTGATATACGTTGTATTCTCTCTGAAATGAGTTTCTCTGATTGAAAAGGAACGATATAAATTTCTGTACTGATTTGACAACAGCTGAACAAGAAAGCAGTTGATGGGTTTTGATATGATACGATAGCCAATTTGTTTCAGTCGGGACAGGCAGAGGCACTACCTTTGGTATTACAACGATTGGGTGTGGATTGGAGTGATTCGCTGACTAAGGAAGGTGTCGCTGAATTCAGGAAGCGTCCTATTGTGGCTGCAGATACGAATGCTCTCTCTGCGTTACGTCGTTTCCGGCTCTTCAACTCGGCTCGTATTTATGCAGATACGTGAGTCGAATTTTATTCGTATTTACCGATGTTTGAATAGAGCAACGTTACTTAAGAGGGAACAAATGATTCCACCTATCGGCCAGTGTTAGGAGAAATTAATAAAGACTTTTTCAATTTTTTGAAAAATAAATGAAAAAAATCAGGAAAAGTTTGCCTGAATTTCAAGCATTATGCTAACTTCGACTGTTACTTTCCTGCCTCAACGCCTCACCAATGGAGCTGTCAGGATACATCATCTCATTTTTGTGATAGATGTAGTTTCTTTTTGAGGTTGCGGTCGTGTGGGGTCGTACCGCCAGTAGTTCATCTCGAGCTGTGTCGTCTCCTAGCGGCTATTCATCTAGAAGGAGCAGAAAAAGAAAAAGATGGAGATTTGTTACAATTCTTGCAAGCCGGCCTCAACGATATGCCCTCTCCAATAAAGCCAACGGCTTCGATTTTACTAACTTCGTGCTCTGCAATGCTCCATATCCCTTCTATCCCACCGAATGTTATCGAAAGGAATTATCTTGTCGCCTGCTTACTCGGTTTGTACTTATAATCTTTTGGTGTAATTGAAGGATTAAGCAGGTAATCGGACCCTATCGTGAAAGGGTCGGGATGGTAGAGCCAGAAAGAAGGGAGCGCTTTGGGAAGTCGATGGTGTTCCAGTATTGGGAATCAGATGTATCCCGGTTTTCGTAGTTCGCCTCCCTTACGATTACTTTTAAAGCCATCAGTTGTGAGTATTTGGGTGTGCTTTTTGGTAGCTCTAATTAAGCGTTCGATACAAGGACTTGAACGATGTCTTATCTACTTCAGGTATTATTCTGCTGTGCGTACATATTCAATAATGTTTTTTTCGAAGGGGACTGAAATTTTCAAATACGATTCACATAGCAGTCGCAGTTCAGTCATAAAGAGATTTGGCGTTTTTTGCATTTAAAAAGATGCTTTTTGGAAAGAATTCATCGACGTCCTTATTCCTTTTCCATCCTTTGTCGATGGGAGCTTACTGCTAGTTAATGAGCTAATATATTCTATTTCAGGACGAACACTGCGTGATGCTCACGTGAAAATGTTCGCCTCATTGCTTCGTGCTGAGCGGGATTATCCGATTTTCTATTCGGAAGCCGTTCTAAAGCTGATGGCATCCCGTGCTGGCAAGAGCCCTTCACTAGCCAAAATATTATTAGAAAGAAGCGTCGCTGAAAGATGTGCACCCAATTTGTCGATTGTCGAGCATTTTGTACATATAATTCGGTAATCTTTTAAATCTCTCACAGTGCTATCTGCTTTGCCTATGTTGTGTTAGTTATAGGAAAGGGGAAATGTGAGGAAATGGATAAATTCGAGTATCATTTAACTGATTTCTGACTGCCGTAGTTATATTTTAGATAATAACGATGGTAATGCTTATACAAGTATAAGATAAAATACTTTATAAGTGAACAAAAAGCTGAATTTTGAATTAATATGATAGAGATTTTCGATATAATGCAAGTTAATGTGCATATTATCACGATAATATAACCATATGAGAACGAATGAACACGTTAAAAGTATCATTAAATTGTTGTCAACTATCACAATAAACGTCTTCACTTTTTTAGTAATCACAGCCGATTGTCTTATAGTTTTATCGAAAAGCTTTGTAATAGATATCTGTATGATTATAAGATTTAAGGGCATCAAAGGTATGGCGTATTTGGGAAAAGGCGGTGATATCGCCTGAGGGCATATGCAGTGCATGTGCGCATAAACTCCACGAAAGGGATGAACTTCTGGAAGAAGAGCACTGGGTATTACATAAAGCAATCTTGTGAGTCTGTTTTTTATTTTTATTTATGCATATTTTTTTCTTCGAATGAATTGCTGAGTTTTCGCGTATGTTAAAGTTGTTTAGAATACTCGTTGTTCATTTTGTTATAGTGCATTGTTGCTTTGTCTTTAAGTTTATTTAACCACTAGTTGTTTTTGCTATTGTTTTTATTCAGCTTATTTGTATGCTGTAATGCATTAGTGCATCTTGAGACTGACTACACAATATTTTAAAGGTATTTAGAAGGGTATGCTCGTAGTTGTAAACTCTCAACGAATTTAGAGGTGTGCTAATTCTGTCAATGGCTTTATAGATAACCTTATTTCCATTTTTAAAAGTATAAGAGTCTTAAAACATCTGATTTTTCGTACGAAAGATTCGATGAAAAAGCAGGTCGATCGGGAAGTGAGGATTTGACAGCGCTCAAGTTTTATTCACTCTTTTATAGTATTCCTAGCAAATCAAATTTTTAAATCATTGTACAACTCTTTCAACGTTTTTTATTGGAAATATTGATTTATGAGTATCATTGAATGGTTTTAAGAGCACTTCTCGAAGGAGGAAGCCAAACATTTTCTAGTGGATCGCCTGCTGAGTTACGCGCTCTTCGAAATCATGTTCGTAGTTTGCCAAAGGTGAATGCATTTCTTATCATTGGTGAGAACGATCAACACCTGAGATGTCTGCTTTTTTCATAATATTTTCAATATTGATATGTACTATCACTTTTCTAGTGATAAAATATTCGAGGTTGCTCCAGAACATTTCTTTTTTTAAGTGAGTGAACGGAAGGGTTGTTGTATCTCCTAATTGAGGGCAGAGCTGTACCGTTTTTTCCTGCGTAATAGTCCTGTTCTTGGGGAAGGTAGTCTCCAGCCGCATTTTGTGGAACGAGCAAACTCAGTGGTAGCATTGTAATGTTGTCCATAATTTTAGTTCCAAGATTTGTGGATCTGTTTATAGGCAGAAGATGGTGGCAAGACGTTAGTCGTTGATACGCTGAATTTGATTCATGGTCGATCAGTCGGACCGTTCTACAAGATGCTACTTGCGTTGCTGGAAGAATTTCCTCGAATCATGCTCATCACGAGACCTGGATTGAGGGAAAACTTCATTCGCCATTTGAGTACAATCAACGTCTCAGTTTTTGTTTGCAATAAATTGTGAGTCTTTTTTAATGGAATTTTTATTTTGTTTAGCGAGATAGTTATCTGCCATCTGATTTAATTTAGTTCCATATTTCAATGTAATATTGCTTCAATTTGCTATTCCCCGATCGAATTTTAGGAATGTTGCCTTTTTGCATTTTATTACCTTTTTTGGATTATTGATTTTTTCCTTCTTTTTGCCTTTTAGACTGTTGGTCGAGGGAAGCGATAAAGCATTTAGGGCTGTTCAGGACTCTTTTATGATTAAGATGCTCATCGCTAAAGAGTCGTCAGCTTATTTTACAGCTAAATGCACTAACGAAAAATTCGTCATGAATCGTTATGAAATTTTCTTAAAAAAAGGATTCCTTGGTCATAAAAATTCACCACTGGATCTCTTAGCGAAAGGATTCTTTTTACTGGCATACTGATGCCATAAAAATCTATCATTTTGGCTTATTCTATTCACTTGTATTGCTTCCGATAATGCATTGGTTGGTTGCATTTTATATACGTTTATGTGTATGTCTTTTTACTTGTTTCCGTCTTGAATTCGGGACTGAGCCATAATTGATGTGGGACGGCCACTATGTAAGCCATCTAAGTCGATCCGTGCATTTAATTTTTGGAAAAGTTATATCGACATGCATATTCGACGAGTCTTTTCATATGCTTTTGTCCATATTGACAAGAAATCGAAAGTGTTCGATTCATTGTCAGTATGGACAAAACGTTTACCTTGATAGCTGTTATTGGCATGCTTTTCCGTGTGCTACCCGCTTTTGCAAAGGCACATTGATGCAGCGCATCTGCGAGAACATATGCATGTTTTCCTCTCTGTCTGTCCGGTTGGTTCAGTCCGAAGAGTAATATAGTTAGGTGGTAGGATTGGAAAACAAGCACTTGACATTTTTAAACGTCTATAATTAAAAATCCGGTAACAACAGCGACAAAAGTTCGTATGCACGCGTCGGTTGAAGTTTCATTTAACAGAGAAAAGAGTGAATCTTCTGTGGATGATTTATGTAAGCTTTCGGATGGGCTGAAATGTGCATTATTTCGCATCTTTGCCTTTTGTTGGCAAATCATGAAAGTGGTTGTTGAGGTGAGCAGATACAGAAACAAATGCGGTACGACCTTCTCTGATGTCTACTCATCTTTAAAGTAAATTGTGTGAAAAAATTAGCGACGTGGTTTTCAGAGCAATGAGGTCTTTCTAAATAGGAAAGAGATTACGAGGGCCCAACAAAAGGCGTATCGAGGAGGGAAAGGGGAAGACTCCTTGGCTTTTAATTTCGACTGAAATAGTGTACGACTGAAATCCATTTCAAAAATCGTGTAATATTCATTTCGTTGTATGTAAGTGAAGCTGTTTTTCAAAATTTTGAATTATTCAACTGAGCTTCGATGAAAAGACTTGAATGCTATAGTACCAGTCGAATGAATGTTACAGGCACAGATCTCGTACTGTTATTTTCCACATTTCTGAAATCATAGCCAACTTTTCTGGACCTTTGATGTGTGAACGATCTTTTATTTTTTATATGAAACGAGAAGTTTATTATTAGTGGCATCGCTACTCCGTCCCAGGTGTCCCACTATTCAGATGCGCTCTTCGCAACTTTCCACAACACGACAATGAATCTGAGGATAAAAGCGGCTTCAGTAGGGTTTTATAAAGGTTTCACAACCTGTGGCGAGACAACTAATGACCAATTCTTCAGTGAAAATAAACTGTGGTATTTATAAATTGATGTATGTGCAGGAGTGAAGATGATCTATTCGTTTTATTGGCTGCTTTGGAGACTGGACCGAATTGTTATGTGCTTACCAACGATCAGTTTACCGATCATAGAAGTCGACTCGATACCAGTGCCTTACCACTTTTCGATAAATGGAATGCTAGCCGGATAGTGCGATATTTCAGCCATACATTTCGCTATAAGGTATGTTATTCTTTTTAGTTTTTTTTTTTATTGAATAAAACAGATTGGTGGCATTAATTGGTTCCTGTGAATGAGAATATATATATATATATATATATATATATATATATATATATTTTTTGCGACTAGCAAGCTGCTTCACGTGAAATCCTTTCTAAAATGCACTTCATATTTTTCATGTATCATTCTTTTCGAATCTTCTCTTAAAATTTCTTTCTACATTTAAAGAACTAACGGGTAATTCACCAATAAAGAACGATAACTGGCATCTTCATTCAAATTTTTTTCAGTGTAAATTTCTCATAACATTTGAATCGTTTATTGATAGTATTACACTGGGCCATGTATGGTTTAGTTCGGAAATTAAATGTTATAACATATGTTATGGAAATATTTACTAATAATTGCAGAAATATTTAATAGTTATTGCTGAAATGTTTACAAATTTCAACGTTGAATATTTTAGATGCCTGAGAAATTCACGTGTTTTCCGCATCGCACATTAAATGGATTTCACATTCCGGTGGCACGGATAATATCACCAAGTATTTACGAACATGATTGGATGTGCGTCGTAAAGAAGCGTTCTAGAAAATGATTTATTGATTGTTTCAATTAATCTGCTCAAAACCGAATCGCCTTTCCAACGGTGAATTGATGTTTTTTTTAGCCTTAATTACTCATCACGTTGATCAAGAAATCGCACTGAAATGTGCCAACAAACTAACTGCTATTATCTTCATTGCTTTCTTTTTTTAATACAGGAGGGATTGCATGATGTTCAGATGTAATTAACAAGCCGTTATACAAGTATAGAATGGAAAGGGAATAGGTAGAGAAGCGTATCAGAGGAGCTGGGCATGGTACGAGATTTTGAAGTTTCGCTCCTCCGACCAACCATTTTAACGAATTCATTGATTTGATCGCTGTTTTGAATCTATGGAAGATTCGTTTGTTATGATCGAATAGGTATAAAATACAATCATACCGCTCTCAGAATATATGCAGATCATTTGGTGCTATTGAACGTCTATAATTACCATCCAGGTTTCTCGATACACAAAACGGGAAAAAATCGATGCATTCCATCTACCTTTATGTAACTGTTGCGAACAGTGCTTCTAACTGTTACAAGCTTTGAAATGAAATGCTCACAATCTAGATCTAAATAATTCACCTCACGTGAAATAACATGCTTTTGTATTACCTTCGCATTGATACCAAAATTACGGAAGTCCCATGCTACGTAATCGGTCTTAAGATGCTCAAAGCTAATTTCAGTTGCATTTGTTGACCAGCTAGGATCAGCTTGCTGGAGAGGTGTAAAAACTGAATGCAGGGTCGCAGGCACTCAAAATAACCTATTGTTCTAAAACGGTAATGCCGGTATATTCATCTTGTGCTCAGTTAGCTATTCCTGTCTTTCGCCAACCTGTAGTCGCAATTTATGCCTGTTCGGAATCATGTAAGGGGCATGTAAAGGAGATCAGCAGAATGCAGGTCAACTGCCGTCTTGCAAAGCAGGGAAAAGGGCGACCAAACGACAGATTAAGCTGTCTACCAATGTCTTGATGATCTCAAGGTAGAACAAACTGTCTGTAAATGCCCCGAGGCAAAACTGGGGTGTATAAAAGGGGAACGCATTTGCTTCCAGCTTGAGTGTGTCGGTTTCGTCTTTTCAACTCGGATTCGAGCTGCTGTGAGCACGTCGGCTTGGAGCGGCTGCAGTGGTTCTTCGGTCGTCGCAATCGTGCAAGGGGCACTACGGATAGTGCCGAAGCCCTGTTAGGGCTAGTCTTCGTCATCCCCGACCTCCTGATCTCCTCTCTTTTTCGTGGTTCTTTGCAAATTTGTTTTAAGTTTCCTCAGAGAGGAACCAAACCAAACCTTTACAACCAGTGACTTTATAACACTTTTGCGATCGCTACGGTTCTTTTTAGAAACGTTCAGTTCATAAAAACTCTGTAGCCAGCACGTTCGTCAGCGTGCAAAGCCGGTCAACATTGTACGTTTTCAGCCGCACCGTGAATGATCCCAGGGACTTGCACCCTGCGAACTATTGCATCAGCCGGTGCATCCCTTCCAATGGGAACATAGGAAACAGCCTAGAGAGCACATCCACCACAGCATTTTTACCGCAGATCTTTGCATAAAATATTTTATAATACAATTTCCATAACAGGTTTCGTAGCAACCGTTACGGCACGATCTCAACGCAAGCTTCTAGAAGAGGACTCCCACACCATCCCTTGATGGTCAGTTAGACAGTCCCCATCTATTCCGAAATCTTGCTGACAACTTCAAGTTTTATAAAATATCTGTTCAAACCCCTTCAAACATGGACCCATACTCAGCTATCAAGGTTCCGTCTAGAAATGGTGCTCCGGAATCAAGCCGGCAATTGATGTGTGCTCGAATGCATTTGATTAGACATTTACACCCGAACAAATAACAACAACCTTCTATAAATTAACAGCGTGAACAGTAAGGCCTGAACAAGCCACATACACATCGAGAAGACAAGTGCTGCAGCTTGCTCACGCAAAGAGGTCAACCGCAAATGGAAACTAACATTAAGAGAACAGCTGATGAAGTGAATTTGGTGAGGTGTACAAAAGGAAACAACGTCGACGATGGCACAAATGGCGAGTTAGAAGAGCAAATGATATGAGTTTGCCTTATACAGGCGGTAACGCCTTTATGCCTGCTAAAAGCTCGTCACACATCTTCTTTGCGTCACCGAGCAACATCCACGTGTTCTCGTTGAAGAATACTGGATTATCGACCGCCGCATAGCCTACGCCCAGCGTTCGTTTCATTATCACAACCTTAAGCAAGCGACCGGTTTCAATATGCAAAGTCAATGCTGTGTCTTTTCCCTATCCCCTATAGCAAGCAGAAATATAAATAATGAATTTTCCTCCCTTTTCATTTCAAGACAACACGGCAATAGCCCATAGTGGTATAAGAACACCCATCCATACCAAAAGCTTATCTCGCCAATTACTCAACTTATGGCTGAATTCACACCGAGAATTTATAAAAGCATTCGTGAACTGAGATCAAAAGCTAGATGAATGACTCTCCAGGAGCGAAAAATTCTGCTTTTAACACCTTTGCTTAATCTGCAGTTTAGAATGGGGTCGAAGCCTATCTGTCTAACTACTCAGATTCATTACATTTTTTTGCTTGAAGTAAAACAAATCAAACCTCAAACATCATTTGCAAGAAGCCTTCTACCTCTTCCGCTAAAAGCTTTCAACTAAATTCCCCTTCAAGGAAGGAGGCTGGCATTATGTGGGATTGGGACAGCTCTGAGCTCTCAATAAGTCCTGCCCTCTAACGTATTACCCTTATCGATTCCCCATTCCCAGTTTAAAACCCGCTTCTTCCACAACACACAAGCAGACCTACAAAGTTTTATTAATAAAGAATCAAAAGATGAACCTGTTTGGCCTTCCACACACGCAGAACGGGCATTCCCGCAATCGATGAGTTCGGATCATCTTCGGCTGCCGAGTTGACTGTGTCGTTGGCACCAATCACGAGGGCAACGTCGGTCTCCGGAAAATCACCGTTGATCTCATCCATTTCCTCGACGATATCATATGGCACTCCCGCCTCGGCCAGTAAGACGTTCAGCTGACCCGGCATCCGACCTGTCGACAATTCTCATCACTCAACGTTCACCCAAACGACAGGACATGCAGCCTGCCAGCTTAAGGAAAAAAGGACTCCATGATGTGGGTTTGAATCTCCGATATTCTTTGCATCTACTGTTTCTATTTTTCCTTCCATCAATTATGCCACTCAACAAATGATGACATCTTCCTATATTACCTATGGAACACGATGTGATGACGAGCAACATGTCACGTAATCACAGCTAAGCCGAAAGGTTTTGTCAAGAAGGCGAAAAAAGATGAAAAGTTCACCTGAAAATTTTGAATTCAACTGGCACTTCCTAGAATCATCAAGCCTGTTGAAGCTTATATTCCAATCCAGTTAATCATTAAGCTGTGTTTGTCTGTATGCTAATCAAATTGGGTTCTCTAGAGATCTCATATCCACAATGCCACTATCACAACTCTTTCCTTTGCCGACTTCAATTCACTTGATTTCCGCTACTTTCGTTAAGTCCCCTTTCGATATTCAATTTCAAATTCAATTCGCAAGTAGTTTTCAGTATGTCCATGTTGCTTTGCCTCTGTCTAAGTCATATGCAAGTACCTAACTGATAGAATAATTCAAAAAATTACTAACCAGCGACCGGATGAATACCGAAGCGAACTTTCTTGCCTCTCTCCCGTAGTAATTTGACCATCTCTGCAATTGGGTACTGCGCCTGTGCGGCACATAAGCCGTAACCAGGAACAACTATGACGTTCTTCGCTTCTGCCAACAAATCGATCGTCTGAAAATCCTTTTCTTTGAGAAGACATTTTTTTCGTTCGTAGCTGATACATGACGTAAGATAACTCTCAAAATACTATCTTTCGACTGAAATGCCAATAAAATCTCAATACCTTGGTTTCAAGTTGAGCTGTAAAGAGCCAACCTACTTCTCTGCTGAAGCGCTATAAAAGCCTGGCTTTGAAAAACTGATTAACATTGGAATACACACGCCCCTTATCTTGAACGTGACACAGTCTCCTTTATTTTTGAGTGAATAAAAGAAACAAAAGATCATTCGCTTCCACTCAGTTTTCACACGACCACAAATGGTAAATATAGAGCCTCGAATTGCAAGTTTGGAAACTAGTGTAAAATAAGTTCGTTCAGTCTAAAACACTAAAGGACAATTCTAAAACATGCAGCTAAACCAAAGGACAAATTGTTCCAAATGTCTGTCATTAAGAACAGATCGTATTCTATTCATTAGGCATCATAGCGCATTACAGACGTGTTATAAGTGTAGCCCTCTTTCGTCAACGACTTTCCATTCATAATTGTGCTAACAATCAAATTTCAGCCAGCTACTTCAACAATTCTCTCCGACCTCCTCGGATGTAATTAAACAGTGATAAAAACCCGGCATGGTAGAAAACAATACTTTAAAAGGTATGACTTCAAAAATAGCATTGTATTAGACAAACACGAGCCATAAAGATTAGTTGTTAGCTGAGTGCTTTAGCACAGTAACAAACTTTCTGGACAATCGAAATACACCTGTTGGGCAGTTGCCTCGGTGGCTGTACCCTCGATTGCTTTCGCTTTCCCGGTTCCTTGCGATTTCGTCCCCATACCGCCAAGTATAACGTTCATCAGCGATCGGTTCATTGCCTTAAATTTAACCTTTGCACTAATTAAACAGAAAATAAATCGTTCCAATTCGTTTCATTGCAACATAAGACTATTTCAGCAATAAAAAGCATTCAAAAGCGCTTCAGGCATTACCGCCCTCTCCGCTCACAGCAACTTCAATACTTAAAGAAGAAGCACCAACTTTACACATGATGTATGAGAGAATAGCACCCGAGCTACCAATAAGGGCGCCAACAATAGTCAGCAAATCGTTTTGTAGCATAAAACCTTCCGCACAAAGCGCCCATCCACTATAGCTGTTCAGCACCGTTATCACAACTGGCATATCAGCACCTAAAACAAATAATAACGTGCATCCGCGTCCTTTAAAAAGTGTTTCTCATCAATATAAAAAGTACATTTAATCAAGACTGGGCATATCCGGACCGACCGATATAAGAAATAAATATGATTTATGAGTTGTTGGCATGGAATTTACACTCTCCTCTTTAAAGGTTAAACATTCGTGCCTAATGTTTTATTGTACTGGAACAATTCACTGCATTGTTCTTTGCTATTTTCTCATTAAGTATTGACTAAGCAACGAATCCCCTCAACAATACATCAAACTCAAATATACTTTTGGAAAACTTATGCTCAACGAAGAAACTACAAAAATACTGTCGCATAAAACTACCTTCACTTCAAAATAATGTGAAAAAAGGTATAACTTCCTGCAAATTGTTCACGGCATCGAATATTTTATAATCCAAGGTTTCTCCAACTTCCCTTTTCAACCTTGCTTTGAAGTTTTTTTGAGAAATTAACAAATTCTGTGAAAGAATCTCACCGCCAATAGCCATAGTAAGTGTGACGCCCATAACGCTGCTGAGTGCAGACGTGGTGAGAAGCATAGACAGATCGGTGAAGTGATCCGATGATGCCATGTAGACACCAAGAGCTGCTAAATTGCCCAAACCAAGCGCGCTGTTGATGTAATGACGGCCAGGCATGTGCACAGCCGCACTTCCCAAGATCCCTTAAATTTCATCCATACTGCATACGAAAGGTGAAAGATGTTAAATTTCTCCAACAAACTGCATTTAGGTACTGCTCGACAAATTAAATTATAGCTATATCTCTTAATGCCTTCAATTACATAGTGTACCAAAGAAAGTATTACATTAGTATCGACTATTATAGACGAAATTTAACAACTTTAGCTACTTTTCTCAATTCACTGCTAACAAAAGCAACGTTTACTTGAGAAAGGCAAACGCTACTCCATAAAATATTTCAGAAATAAAAGAACGAATGCCTCGAAGTCGAAATTCGCCTCACGAATTTTGTCTCGGAATACGACACGCAGCTATGAATGACAACTTTAAATGCCAACCTTGCAACTTTCCGTAAGCCATCAAACTGCCCGTGAAAGTCACTCCACCGATAAAAGCACCCAAGAAAAGAGCTGTTTTAATGGCTGCCGTAGCCGACGGATCGGCTAAGAAATGTGGATATTCGACAAGGAAGTTGGCAATGCATGTCGTTGTCGCCGCCACACCCACAAAACTGTGGAACAGTGCTACTAACTGTGGCAGATCGCTCACCTATAATTCTAAGAAGTGTGATAAATCGGTGTCAACTCCCTCAAATTGTGAAAGACTACTACTAAGTGGAGTATCATCCCTCACATATAATACTACACAAACTAAACTAAACATACTTATTGGTGGCTGAAGTAAACATGGATGGCGTATTTCTCTGTAACAGCAGGAAGCACCTAATATAACAATAACCCCTGGCAGTCCCAAGGTTTTCAAGTTGTTACACGTGGTCAAAATCCATTTGCGAACGTCATCTCGGCCAAACTGCCCCCAAACAGGTCGCTACGCTTAGCCCTAGTAAGTGCGATCACGGGTCGGACTAACTCCTTCACCGGTGCCTCTGATCTATGGTCTATTGAAATGTGTTCTGCTCCATTCTCACAGAAACATATATGAAAGCCCACCCCAACAAACATGTAATGGTATGATCACATCAACGTCAAATTCGATTTCAAATAAGTTCTATAAGAAAGGCTTTCGAAAAAATATGCTTGCAATACCTTGATTTGCTTGGCAATAGCCAATCCGATAAGCATACCCGTCGAAATGGCGCCACCCATCTGCATCAGTGTGTCATTGTCTGGGTTCAATCGTCCTAACGTGGCTGCCAAGCCACCTGCCACACCGATCATACCTGTACTTACCTTGCTCATTACAAATTAGCCCTCCTTTATCAAAGCAAACAGTAAACTTGGAATATTTATTATTTAAATACCTCATTAAATTAGGAAAGAACGGCGCAAAATGGCTGTAGAAAGGAAACTGTGAGGTATTCTTATTTCATTCCACTGATACACATAAATGCGGTGAATCTTGTGCCGCAATCAATTCGATAAAAATCCATGTATTTTGATTATATGTAGCAGATCACCCTCTTCTCTCCCAATTTCTGGGAAACTTTTGCACGAGTCTTTAATGCATCCAATTTTTATGCGACCCTGTTTTCCTGCCTATTAAAAAAAGGATCGCCGATTTGAATTACCACTAAAGCTTAAATCTGCTTTTTGCTGACTGGAGCCTATTTTGCACATTTCGTGCCATTTTTAAACTCAGCTTCGCTCAAATTTTTTGTTCCCCTTAATTCTGCGTAAAGCCGCAGAAAGCCCATTCCCCTCTTCTCGATCAACTCACGAAAAGAGGAAGCTCGATGACACATAATTCAGGCTTTAATAGTTCTCCATGTAACGTAGCAATAGAAAACGTAACAAAACTGTGGTAAGAAGAAACAAACTGCTGATGAATCGATAGGCAGGCCACTTTGTTATGCTAGTGGGTGCTTAGTTTTTGCCTACCAATGAAAGTTCGAGATCGATATGCAATGACAGGGAAGTATGTTTCGCCACTAGACATTTGTGTTATGATGAGTGTTTAAAGCATAAAACACGGTACGCCTGTATTAGAGAGACTCGTTTCTCGGAAGCTTATGCTTCATGACAACGCAGTTCTCTATTTTCTTTCTTATTGCAGCTAACTTAAATACAATTTCTACTATATGTACTGTACCTATTTCTTTAACTAAAACATCAAGTAGTAAAGTAGACAAATAAGATAAAATAAAGTAGGACAAGAGCACAACAAACCAAGTGAATTGCCAAGTCTCGACGAATGCTGCGAAGAAAGGCCAGCCAATGCACCAACACAGCACAACGATGAGCCGAGATATGTAAGCGAGTGTATTTCAGGATAGCCATGCTGGAAACCATACGCATATGCACCAAGGAATGCCCCCGCGGGGATCGCATACAAATAGTTGTATTCGGGTGGGTCCGCTGAAAACGTTACACGTCATATCAAACATTAAACTGTAAAAATTTTAATGAATTGATGGAAAAATGTTTTTTAAACGGTATTTCCGCTTTAAAAGGTCTCTAATATTCGACTGAGAACGATATATCCGACAGATGATTTGACAATGGAGAGATTAGTTTTAAAAAGAAACGCGAGCAACAGGTTCAGACAATGCACATTTGTTTCAGTTTCCCAACTCAAAATGTCGATCAAAAGATTTTCCCAACTAAAAACTTCGCAATTGTTTGCGAGCATTTCTGATTAATTCCTTTTTCTTGCAAAATGCATCATAATTCGATTCATTTTGTTTATTTTTGCAGAAAAGCAGTTCTAATCAGATGCTTTCCATCATCCACCCTCCCATTATAGTAGAGATTACCTACTTGTTCATTTCCTCCTGCTAAAATACTTCTCAACTATATAAATCAAAGAAAGGTGAAGAATGAGGGAATAATGCAACATTTCAGAGCGCTGAACAGTAGTGACAAAGAATCGCGAAAAAAAAAAACAACTGGGAAACGCGTTGCATAATCGGACCCGTTCGAGTTTTTAAACCGTAGGTGAATATCGTTTAAAGTGATATTATTGGATGCTCTTCAGAACAGCTCCAACCAATACAACGCAACATCACGCCAACAAATTATTCACAAAGAAGTATGCATCTCGAAGTCATATCCAGAAATTCGCTATTTGTCAAAACTGGCAGTGTTATCCTCTCAAAGCCGTATGCTAATCAATAGGTTGTAAAACTATAACTTTATAAAAACTTAAGTAACCTGTCTTTTTCTCTACAGAAAAAATGGACAAATATATACATAATTCCTCCGCAGTCAGTTACTAGACCTAAGAAAACGGCACAGTTTACTTGGTCTTCTGAACATATCGAGCATTCTCTTCGTTATAAGGAATCCACCGCCGATGTTGATCGCTGAAAGGAATGCCGCAGATGCTGCGAGTGCCTGGGAAGGCGTTGTCGGGTACAGACCTCCACCCATCACGCACAATGCTGCTGCCGCCGTTGTGCCAGAGATGGCATTCGTCACCGACATCAACGGGGAATGCAACGCAGGGGTTACACCCCAAACTGTATGATAGCCTTAAAAATCGAACGATTTCGATTAAAACATGAGAACATCGGACAAAACATCAACAAGCTGAACGAAAAGCCATTGAAGTGCCTCTTCTTTTGCATATTTACTCTCAAAGCCTACACAGTTTCCAGTACAGAGAATTGTGTACAACTAAATCACTACCGGTGGTTGCCTCATAACAATCAGTTCATTCCCCTATCGAAATGACATTCACGCAATGAAAGTAACTATAGTCAATATTGTCAAACGATCAATAAACATCTGCCCACATAAGCAACAGATTCTCAAATGACTGGAAACAGCGATGTCCAGCAATTTCCTGCATAAAAATATCCAACCAACCGACCCATTAATATGCAATAATGAACATAACGTACCGACAATACCAGCAAGACCAAATGTGGTCAGCATCTGACTTAATGACGCATTCGGAGATGTCATTCCGATAAGACTTATTGTACTCAAACCTGAAACAAAGACAAGCTCTGAGCGGAAAAACAATACGATTCAATGAAAGGGTGAGGAAAAACGATATGAAGGACGAGGCAAGTATGAGTATCGTCACCGATGAATCAAATAATTTTAACACACCCCATAGATCATAACGTTACAACTTTGACAGAAGCTGCAAAGCACACTTTTCAACAAAGTAATTAACTACGGTTCAAAGTAGAACATCTTCATCCGCGATCGATCGTGAAATAAATTTATATTTCTACTTATATTTCTGTGGCGGCCCACTTGGCAATTATCATTCTTCAAATAGAGCATCAAAACGCTAAACGCCCCAATTTCTTATGATTCTATTCATACCCTTTATGCTTTTCTCTTATCAATAAGCACATTTCGATGGTTACGATGAACGACAAGTAATATCAACAACAAAACCAGTGCACCAGAAGAACAAATCCGACCAATTCAATAAAAGCTGCAGTATTCTTACCGGCAGTATAGACGGCTGCATTGCGAAGGGTTTGCTGGAACGGACTGGGTGCAGGAACTGTGACAGGTGTCTCTTCGGCCTTAGGTTTAGGAGCAGCAGCAGCTGGAGGTGGTGTCGGCGGTGGAGGAGGAGGCCACATCATCCTTCCTTTATCCAAGATTATCGCTCCTCTAACCACTTCATCGTTCAGGTCAACGTTGAAGTGCTCTTTTTTCCCTGCAAACTGTGCGTTATAACAATGTAAAATATCAATTAGAATAGTGAAGCGAAGAATGAACGGTTGAAAATGCGGACAAAGCTGCAAAGATGTGCGACGATTTTTATTAGTTTTGTCTTGCTCTTGTTGTTTCAATTACCTCAAATTAGCCCTGTTTCTTTCTTTGAAACGTAAAATATGATGGCAAAAACTAGTGCGTTTTTACTAGATCAAACAGAACCTTTTACATTAAATGCAGGTAGAGCATTACCTAACGAATTTCAAGCCAGTCAACTCGGTTAATAACTACAACAATAAGCATTGAATAAATGCAAGGATATTAGCAAAGGTATGAAAAATGAGTCGTCCAACAGTTGCATTTCTTGCTTGCTTATCATCTTCACAACAAACAGAACAGGTCTTCTCTATAAAACGTTTTCATACCTCATTTACTAATTACCCAATTACATTCGAGGTAATAAAAGCTAACCAATGCTCAAAAGAAATTTGGTGATGTTGTTTGCATACAGCGTGCTGCTCTGAGTAGGCAGCCGACTCGGCAGGTCGGTGTATCCGATATGGACCACCCCGTTAGAGTCAGTGTAGAGTTGTCCGGGACGTGTAGTTTCAATGTTACCGCCTGCCTCTGCAGCTAAGTCGACCAACACACTACCCGGCTTCATCGTTGCTACCATCTCCTTCAATGTCATTTCAAGTCTTTTATTTCTACTTCCTAGAGTTTTAATCGAAGTGCTCTTGTACACAAGAAATCGTAAAATACGATGCATCGTGACTTGCAAAATCGTCTACATCCCCCATTCAGATACAAAATGGAAATGAATGAAGATGAGCGTTGCGGACAAATGGGAGAAGGGGAAGCAGACAAAAGAAAGGGAGGAAGATAAAAGAAGTCGGATGCAGCAGCAAAGACAGCGAATTTCGAAGATGGAGTAGATGAAAAATAAACAATTTAATAGGTCTGAAGCAGAAATACAATGTGCAGCATTGAGACACAATTTTTCAGAACTTTCCCTATATAACCCCTTCTCAAAACAACACCCAACAACTTACCTTCGTAATGAGGCGAGGTGCCGGTTTCCCAGGGATAAGGGCAGTCGATATGATTATATCCACCTAAAATTTAATACTCTAATACATCAGAATAACGGATGAAGCATTAAGGTCAACATTCTCAATTAAAAATATGCTAAGAATAATATCACGGCAACGACTTCTCTCGGTGCATAGGGCTGTTTATTGGGATTATATAGTGGTAAGCGTCAGCTTTTCAAGTAGCAAATTCTCAAAGTTGTTTAAATTTGTCGCGTGACAACGTTTATACCAAATGCTGACAGGTTTTTCAAGGTTTAATATTGAAATACTATGAAAATTTATATAAAAATATGACAAATTTTAATATTTAAACGAGATTTGTAGTGATGATCGACCTTAAACCTATCTTAAAAAGAAGAATTTGGATAGCTCCTCTTGGAAATCAGTTTTTTATGTTTCAGTAAATTTGATATCTTCTAAGTGCGTTTATGAAGAAAAAATTTGTCGCGATAACAAAAAAAGATTTTAAATTCTATGGTCATTAAATGCGTACAACATACTCCCGTGAATAAGGGATGGCTCATCGAGAAAAGATCTGCTGAAGCTACAACCTAAGTGATTCCCAAATGACAGCAATGAATAAACATGCAGGTACCCACGATTACAGCTTCACTGAAGAAAAAAAGAAACAAATTTGCATCCAAGGAAACACTACAACCATCAACGTGGTAAAACCTCTGTTAAAACGATGAACGATCAACCTCTTTGCATTGCTGTGCAAATAGTTCCATTTCTTTCTCGATGAATTCTTTGCTCATTTCCTTCGCATATCCACCGACACCCTCACCCTCCTCCTTCATCTTCACCTCGAGAAACTCACCACCTAACGATTCGATCTGCTCCTTCACTGCCGAACGAGTATCGAAGCCACGAACTATTGCACCCTAATAAAAATAAATTTTCATTGAGTAAAAACTTGTTAGGAAAACAGAAATAAAATTCATTCTTCATAAACCATAAAAAGTAATGCTAAGATGTCAAAAAACGCCTCAGCCAAACCAATAGCCATATATTCTACATAAAAATCTTTTTTATAAAAAAACCTTCCTTTCAGCATTTCAAAAGTAGAGAAAAATAATAAGGCTGAAATATTACAAAACATGCTTTAATATTTAATATATCCAAGCACACTTAAAACTTCCATACGTTCAATATAAGACGCTCCCTATTTCACTCTGTCTAATTAGTGCATCAATCTTAAGCAATTATTCCCCTTCAATTCTTGCCCGAATCTGACCCCTTCAACATGTTGACGACTGCATTTAATTCGAAAACCACCTAATCATACCCATATCACCAGATGCATTCTTCTTAACAGCTGTCATAGCTACAGTTTAATAAGAGAGCCTAATGCACTGAGGTTAATAACTTTCAGGTGTAATCTGAGATTTCAACGGCAAAATGATGAACGGATGAAACATGAGCCGTTCATAGCGAAAGGATTTACCTCACCTTAGAAAAGCAAAGATTGCTTCGTAAACAACTTAGAGCATTCATATCAATCACAGATATTGAAATACGATAAAATGAGCACTTTAAAAGTACAAACCAGCTAATGACGTCACATTTGTTTTGAATAAGATATTGAAAAGTAATATCGGCGAAAATGATAGATAGTTTTCGAGCGATTACTAAAATAGAAACTCCTTTCCAAATAAAAATTTTCGAGCAAGGTAATACTTTTATGTTTGGGTTAAGAAAATACGCTAACAATCGGGTCATGAGAGCGATGACCCAAAAACACCTGACCCGGAAACCGTGGGAGCGAGAACAGACCGGAAAAGGTAAGAACAAGAGGTCTGGAAATGTGGTTCACAACCCAGTCCCCGGTGGAATCAATGTTCTAGTGAAATGCCTCAAAAATATGAACATCCTCTTCTCCTTCAAGCATTGTAACAAGCAATCCGTCCCCAAATAGATAATTACGATAGTTGTCTTAATGAAAACCCGTTCACTCAACTTACGATACAACATTTTTCAAGCTCATCTCACATAAGAGAATAAAAGAGAAAGAATAGAATGTCGTTAACTAATCGGTAAAACAGTAGTTAAATTTACATATAAAGCATAATATATCTGCATAAATTAGTGTGCACTAAACCACCGCTTTGTATTCAACCATAAGTTCAAAATTTGTAAATCCAAACCATGAATACCTTAAAAGCTCGATTACAACCCCTTCCCCATCCCCTCATAAAACACATATCTCATCTAAGTTTAAAGGCACGTAACCCTTGAATATCCCTGCAAGAGCGCTTTTAATGTATCTCCACGCATCTTTTCAACACGGATCAATCATTTAAAAGCAAGTATCAGTTCACTGCAAATGGCTCACCATACTCTTTGCAGTTCCAATGGAGCTGAGACCCGCCACACCACCGCCAATAACGAGGACTTTTGCGGGTGGGACTCGACCTGCGGCTGTGATCTGGCCGGTGAAGAATCGTCCAAAGTGATTGGCCGCCTCGATAACCGCCTTATACCCGGCTATATTGGCCATCGAACTTAACGCATCGTAAACCTTTAAAGCGTCTGCTCCTAACGTTTCCAACAAACATGTCATTTGGCGACTGGTCAAAAGGGCTTCAAATCAAGCTGTCCGATCACGGCTTGCGGTTTTCAAATCCGCTCATGAATCATTTTCAAATTTTTCTATTCGCTCCTCCTCCCCTCGCGCTTTATAATTTCGTTGCCTTCCGAGATTCAGCACTCTCAAAAACGCCCTAGACAAAAGTTAACTAGAGAATATTCAAATGCATTTATTATTATTATCGGTTGGTCAACTTTATAAATTTACCGATATGTCAAAGCAAAAATACAAAAAATCGGAAATACAAGAAATTCAAATTTATTTCAACCCAAACTATCAATAAACCAAATGCATACTATCATAGCTACACCACTTTGAAAGCAGAAAAAATGCAGCAAACGTATGCAACTTAACCAGCCTCAAATAGCAAACGTTCAGTAATGAAGAGAACGCCCACAAAATGAAACGAATTCGCTTCCTCAACTCAAAACCGCTTGAATGTGCTGCGTATTCAGTTATATGCATCGTGCTTTAATGGTATTTCTTCACCCCAACACCCTACTTGTTCGAATATAACTGAAGCCTATCCGAATTACTACTGCATCATTCGCAATCCGGGTCCTATTTCACGTGATCAGTTAAACATTATCTCACACCAATATCCAACGAAATAACTCGTTGAATTTATAAAGGCAGACCTGTGCTCTTGATATCCTCGGTATGCAATCCATCGCAAACAGAGTGATATTCTTCTTGGAAAGCGCATCGACCACATTCTTGTTCTGTGAGGGATAAACCATTGAAATCAATGTGCCTTTGTCTCGCAAAAAATCGCATTCTGCTAACGTTGGAACACGCACCTTCAAATAACAATCGTTTGCCTTTGTTATCTATAATTCTTGTATAGTTTTGAAATGACTAGACAAGCGGAGTTCATAGAGTTATTTGGAATAGGTCAAGCTGTCTAGTATATTTATTTATTTATTTCAATCAACAGAGCATTCGTTACGAATAAATGTCTTTTCATATCGCTTCCATCTACTGCGAGTTAATGCTTCTCTGATCCAGTTGGTTCCTATGGTCTTTCTTAGAAAGTCACTCCGTCTCATTGCAGGTCGGTAGCGTGAAAGTTAGGGCTTAGGCTCGTCTCCTGCCCATCGGATGCTGACGAGTCGATTCACCGTTGCAAGCTATCTGGATGCAACAGAAAAACAGTATGAAAATACTTCAACTCCTCACAACTGTTTGTTACAATTAACTTTATACATTACTGGACACCCATAAAATTATGTTCAGAAATAGCGAACACCTTGAGAACGATGTCCGATTTGAAAGCAGCGTCCTTATCAACGACTGTGGCACCCGCTTTCTGGTAGGACTCATCATTAAAAGAAGCTCCCGCACCCGCGCCTTTCTCCACCGATACGCTGAATCCCTTTTTCGTAAGCGATTCGACTGCCGCTGGTGTTAGCGCTACTCGACGCTCACCTATGAACATTATTTGTCATCGACGATGTATCGTTAGAAAACGATAATCACTTCTTTCATAAACTGTTATCAAATACAATAAGAATTAGTTACAATAACGGAAGTAGATATAAATCATGGTTTGAGAAAAACGCTTAAAAAATTTAACGGAATGAAAGCATAAAGAATAAAAATTTTAAAAACCAATAAAATACCTCGAAAATAGTTTCACTGCAAAAGAATAAAGAAGAGCAACGCTCTTCAGTGCGTCGACGATACTAAGCCTCTTTACTACCTCAATATTTCTCGTTCATTTAATAATAGCAAGCATCTTTACTGCATTTATTATGAAAAATGAATAAATAGAATTAAAGTGAAGCAAGGTATCTATACACAAACATTCTATCAGGATCAATCCAAGAATTTTAGAAACGCCGAAAGTCTTTTAGAATGAATATAATAAAAATGGAAATTGTTTACCGCTGAAAGTTTCCTTCACGGCCGATACGGAAAGTTCCTTCCACGGTATGCCAGCAATCGTAGCTGTTGTCTTCTGTTCTTTGGCAACTGCTGTCGCTAAAGCGCGCTTAACGACTCCGACTCGAACGACTCTCAGCTTGTATAGCAGCATTTTCCCTTATCTTAAGGTTGCATTTCATATTACTAGAAAGATTTAAGGCATCAAATTGCAACTGAAATTCTCGCTTAGAAGCATACAATATTTTATCAAATACTTTAAATGCACCTCAGTATCGAAAAGTACGAAAAGTCTATTAAGCCAGAAGTGAGAGATCTGAAGAATACAAAAATATTCAGATGAAAGGTGCGAGACCTGAAAATGACATAGGTCTAGAGCAATGCTAGAGTGCTAGGTACTTCTGGCTCAAAACTCGCTGAAAGAAATTCTTTTATAGACAATCGTCATAAACCAATGAAATATTTCTTTGTCTAAAAATACAAATAAATACCATTGTTACATTGAAGGTGCATGCCAGCTGGCACTCATCACAAAAAACCCACAGTGTAAACAAATTTATCTATGAATGTCGTCAACTATAGCCACTGTGCCATGAGGAAATAAACAATAGAATCATTCAACTAACAATGAAATTTTGCTTCACTATTCGAAATGTTCTTCAATTTCTGTTTGACCAGAGGGGTGCAGGTTAGAGACAGAGTTGCAGAATTTGAAAGTTTAAAGTAGTAATTGGGAAAATTAGAAAAACTGGGACTACTAGAAGAATTATGAAAAAAATAGGGAGAAAAAAATTAGAATAATTTGAAAAAATTCCAGCCTTTCAAACCTCGAGTAAAAATTTTTTCAATCTGGGGAAAATATATTTATATACGATACTATAATAAAAATTCCATTCAGAAAAAGAGAGAAGAAAATAAAATAAATGAAACAGAAAGATGAAAGTTCAACTTCAAACTAGATACTCACATTGCACGATTAAAACAACCACGTTGTTGGCAGGTTAATTTCTTGATTCATTGAATAAGCCGATTTAACGGTGAGATAATCATCAAAGGAAGTTCAGGTGGTATGAGAAAAGCAAAAAGGAATAAATAGCATATTTTCTAAAATAGATCTTTCTTCTCCGTCATCTCACCTCTATCCGAAGCCATTGCTACCTCCATCTCTACTTAAAATACCATTCGATGGAGATTTTACGCGGCCTTGAAATTACTCGTTAGCCTTTGATTAAAAACTAATATTCAGCGTTACAATCAACATTTGAGACTCATATACTCTTCGATTATAGTTCGCAATAAAAAATACAGATAAAACGTTGTTTTTTTTAATTCAAAAGAACGCTCATTTTCTTTTACTTCGAAAAAGAGTGATGAATTTCAGAAATTATTTACAGATTTTTATAGGAGTGTTCATTGGTACTTGAACATATAACTCATTTTATGAGTAATAAGTTTGATTAGCCAAAACTGTTATAGCATCTCGTTGAACCATGTAATACATTTAAGGTATCATCATGGAATGTTTAGATGCATCACAAACAAATATTTTGCATAGAAATATACACTATAACGAATTATAACTATAGTCGTGGTGGTGGTTATCATAATGAATGAGCCGTTATCGAAAATCGCTTGTGGAATGGAATTGCGATTGTTTGAAAATATATCGTGTTGCTCCTTCCTGTTAAATTTGTTCGGCCAGAAATTTAATTCAACCATATTGTGATTGTCTACCATCGTAAGATAGAGAGTAAATCTATAATAAAAACATTATTTCCAGATATTTACTTATTAATAACAATTATTATTAGTAAAATTAAAACTATCGAACAAAAATATACCATTAAATGTGCACGATGTTGAAACTCAATTTCAATGCATGAGCGCGTTCCGATGTGCGAAAAGAGCACAAGCAATCCCCTCACGAACGTCGCAAAAAGCTGCAATGAACGAGAGCGACAAAGTGCACATCTTGTTCGCTTATATTGATTCATAACGCTCGATCATACAACGCAACATCAAAATAAATACAATAAAACTGGAGTGCATAGAACCGTATCCTTACAATTATAGCCCCTCTTATGGTCAATAGAAGAATACGCTCTCTTCAAATAGAGTTTGCTTCATTATCAACCCTAATGTGACATGTTAGAAAACTGATGTAACTGAGATGGTCTCTTTGACTAGAATATTCACAAAAATAAAACCATATAAAGTATACATATAATAATAAAATCAAACTAAGCCTAGCAACAACACCATCATTGTGGAATCATTGCAAATATTCAGTCAACAAAAATACAATTCTAAGGAAATTTAGAGTAAGGTGAAGTGTTTAGAGTTTGATTTATTGTCCCTTTCATGACACAACAAAACACATTCGAGGTATAGTAGTAAATTCATTCACAAAAAGAAGTGAACAGATGATGGATAAACAAGCGATTCAACAAGCGAACAGCTTCACCGGTTTACATTGGAATATATTAATGAAAACTTTCGGAGCTTAAAGATGACTATCAAATTACGACGTACTAGAAGAACTCGCACCCGAGAACCAATCATCACTTTGGTAAACTTTTAAATGTGAATTTGTAAATATATTTCAAATAAAATTTACGCAATATAAATATATTTTAAATAAAATATGCACAACATGGAACGTTTCGTATCGATCAACAGTGCACTTGCACCGACAATGACAGATAAGAAATTTGAGGCGATGAAATTTCCCTTTTGTTTTTTTTTGTCTTATCGTCTCCATTCGCATCTCCCACGAACATTCACGTGTCAAAATGATGATCGAAGAAAATCACTCATCGCACGTTTTCAATTACAGTCAACGTCTCATTCCCTTCCTATTGACTCCTCTAACCCCTTCCTCCTCCCCTCCCTCCCCCTCGCAACTTCAGCAGAATCATTACATCTCTGCACATCAAACATGAAATTTTACATGTCGATGCCGTTCAAAGATCCGATTACTTTAAGGTGCAGAACGTGTTCTAAACCGAAATTTCACTGCCATTTCGCTACGGCAAGCACATTTCGCAGGTGTTCACCGATTCTTCTTTTAAAGACTGTCTTATCGAACCTTAAATTAAAATCTCCTGGAAATATGGAATTATATGAGCCCTATTGATTCCCCCTCCTTTGCTGTTCTCAATCAGTAGAATGTCTTGTGACTGGCAGCAACTAAGTTGAGGATGACCGAGTGTGGGCATCACATGCAACGCAACCGCACGATGCACTCAACCCGTCCGCATTGACCTAATTGTTCTTGAGAAGATGGAAAAAGCAGAGAATTAGGCAGAACGTGTGCGTGACGTCAAAAAGAATCCACGAATGTCAATATTTGAATATCGCAGTGCAATTATTTTACAATAACATGTACTAGTGTTGCATCTAATAAACCTTTCGCTAACCTTGCGAATGCACGTATGAAGGGCACCTAGGTGGTACACAGCATCTGATAGGAGGATGGTTTCGTTGAATGTGAACGCAGATGTTCCTTTTTACACCGTATTAGCAAAATGAAGTCAAAACACGAATAAATATAAAGTGGTAACGTAACAATCAAACAAAAGGGAGTGAAAATGTGTCGAGAAATAGGGCGCACACAACACTGAATGACATCTCTGTGAAGGACGAATTCGGTACGGAGATCAAAAGGTTGCCAAAGTTAGCTGATCACTGAGCAGTTTGCAAACAATACACCTTCAGAGTAGAGCAGATTCCAAATATGAGAAAAGCAATCAACGATACTAAGGTATGATGGTTTTCCAGACAACCTGAACGTGATGCAAAACCGGTTTTTAGCTGTCATCGCAGAGAGAAATAAGAAACAAAACCTTACTTTGCAAATAGCATCGATCACTTGATAGGAAACAATCAAACTCGAACTCAATATGTGCATATTTAGATCAACTGAAACTGAAACTTTGATTCTCGTATCCATGGAGAGATTCTTTGGAGAGCGCTTCTTTTAAATAAGATATCGCTGAGCACATTCGGTTAATTTTTTGCATGTTAATTATGGGTCTAACCTCTTTGCGATATTTAAATATGGGATCAGAGTGATTTTTTGAATAAAATTTTAATATTTTGCGATAATTTTGTGACAAATATTTCACAGATCGAATTAGCAATATTGAATCCCATATCAGCTATCTAATGGCAATGGCCTTTTTATCACAAATTTCACCGAATGAACGAAAAAATTTCACTCAGAAATTTTTCTTCGTTTAAAAGAAGCATTGTGAAGTTCTCGAGGTCAATAAATATAATAGATGCCGAGATCGGGTTATGGAGTCTGAAGGTCAATTGAGATCATAGCCGTCCTCTCTCTTCAATCCCTCCCCCTTCTCCTTCACCTTATTCTTCCACGTGACAAGTTACCACAAACTGCAAAAATGCATGAATAAGTCATTCAGGAATCCAGGGTCACATTACTAAAATAAGCATGTGCTAAATAAAGACCTGATTCGAGAGTTGTTGAAGTGAGCCAGGTAAGGTTCAGCTTAACTTATCTCATATGTTATGTCGGATTGAAAGCCGAACTCAGTGTTTCGATTGCTTTCACCTATCTTTTTTCATTATAAGATCTTAATTTCCCATTTAACAATAATTTCTCCAAAGATGGGCACTGAAGCCAATCTCTTCGATGTTTATCACCTGCGTGCCATCCCCTTCCGAGATCCTCTTATATGATATGTCGAATTGTAGTTGCTTTGATATAGAGAGGAAGGACCGGACTTTCTGATCAAAGGGGAAGGAAGAGGACAGGCGAATACATTCACCATCCTTCTCACCTTGTCATAAAACTCCGCTTACTTCCTCACCCCACCGGGTGACTCAGAGTATTTTCTGAAGATGTCTATTGCCTTATAAGGCAAACCACACTTTCACCTTTATAGGGTTTTAGGCGTCGACGATATTCTAAATAACTAGTCGGATATCACACATGGAATACTTCGGATTTTAATCACCCATGGGGATATTTGTGGACGAGGAATTCGCTAGTATCTTCTGACATCTACAAAACGGTTGGTGCCAGTTTTGCCTTCTGACATCTACAGATCAGTTGGTGTTGGTTGTAATCTCTGATCTTGCTGATGACATTATAATTTAATCTACATCATAGTGCATTGGACACAAATAGCTCACGCATAGTGCATTGCATTGGAGATATGCGCAAACACACAAATATCGATAAAGTATAGTAGTATCAAGGAACGCCACATGAATATAGTCTTATTTTCTCAATAAATTATTTATTTCTTTTGCCAAATATTCGATTGTAAAAAGAGCAAAAAGTTAAAAAGCGCAAAATGCTTCATTTTGACTTCAATGGTTCAATCGAAGAGTTTCCAATCGTTCGGTGGAATAATCTTCCATCCTTCCCAGGAAACATTTCTATCGACTTCAAATTCCTTTCTAAAAAAATTTCCTTTCAAGATAGCACTGCTTTCAATATCTCATCCCACCCTACCTTCCAAAAAAAAATCCTAAATATCTACTTAAGGATTTTCTATATTGTTAACAAATGGGACGATGCAAAATACAATCGCCATCGTCGATTTACTAATCTTTTTGTGATGCTCAATGATCATTTAGGTTCACGTTTAGCATTTGATTATTTGATCGGTGTAATTTCCGAATGTCCACCATCGATCGGTTGAAATTAATCAAACGAATTAAAAACAGTCATCATTTCATTATAAACGAAATGACAACGTGCAAAAACGCATTGTAGAATATGACAGTCGAGCACATAGTACTATCACTTATTGCAATTACTGCAAATTATTAACTTATCTCAAACTTATCTGTATGATAATTGTTCAAGAACCTTTCACTTTAATTAACGAGAGAAGAGACAAAAAGATAGTATTGAATAAATAAGCGTTTCATAAGTGAGAACGATGATCTATGAATATAATTGTTGAATGTTATTATTTATTGGCATATTGAAATCATTCCAGTAAGTAGAGAACTATGCAAATAACCTATACTCATCTGTTGTATGGAAATACATAACAATCTGCCAGTTGATAATAAGAATCATCGAACACTGTCATTACTGGGGATGCTAGTGCTTTTAACAATTTTTTGTGTTAGAGTGTTTATAACACAAACATTATATTATAGATGCATAAAATATTGATTTGATGCATCATTTTCAACATATTCTTTTCAAAAAAGTAGTAAAGTAAAGCTTTACGAATTTTTAAATACATAAATGAACAATAATACCATCCTATCAAAGAGTGTGATGAATACAATCTATTCATAAATAGAATTTTATAGCGCTAAGAAATCTTCTTTCTCTGTTTATATCATTCGTTCAAAGTGTCAAAACAAAAGTTACCGTATATTCACGTTTAAAAGCCCATGAGTTAATGAAACGTGCAATTTTCCGCAATTCATATATAATTTGTGATAAATGTTCATTATGAATGAGATAATATAGTGTTCACTCATTGATTCATTCGAAATGTTTACTCAGTAAACGGAACGTATATACATATAAACATGCATATAAAAAGATGACATTAATGATACATAAAAGATTGCAGGAATATTCAAAAGAACGTCGTCACGACGCATGAATTAAAACCTCAAGGACGAGAAAAAAGAATTGAGCTGGACTGCTTAGAAAATGAATGAAGTGTGGAAGAAGGAGGGGGCAGGGGACAAAGGAAGAAGGGACGAATGCTCTGTGTTCTTCTTAAACCGCTTTTTTATGGCTCTTAAGAACGACCACATTTGTTGAGAGGGAAATGAGAGAAACTCAAACATGATCCAAGCCGAACGTTGCTACAAGCATCTACGGCAAACAATGTTCGACCAATAAAACAACTGGAAAAGCACACCGTACCACAATGGCTTCTGGCATGATATGCGCTTTTTGAATGGGATTCACTTCATCAAGCATCTGCATAAACTGCAAACCAGTAATAATAAATACAAAATAGGATATTATTATTTTAACTAATTTAATCGCTTACACAAATTTGCTACAAAGCGTTTGCCTTTATATCTGTTTATTTATAAGTTTGCGTTTGTAAAGCGTCTTCACTTGTGTACATCTGTGTACGTTTACCTATTCAGGTAGTCCACAGTACGGTGCTTTCGAGTTTTTGTGTGTGTATATTTGTGCTTGTTTACGTGTTCAGGTAGTTCCAACTTAGAATGAATAAAGCTAGAGTAGCGAAGGGCATAGTGAAAACTAGTTACATCTTACGGTGGTCCGGTCGCAAAAAAAACGAATCGTCGATACTTGAAATCAAATAAGGTTACCGATGAAATACTGTATTGTAAAATCGGCCGGCAGTATGTAATAAATGCCTTACAAACGAGATTAGTTTCTGCTAGTAAAATTTTTAACTCAAAATTTAATTACTCAAAACTCCACAGCGCTTTAATTTACATATCCCTAATCCAATCGTAAACACAACAAATAATGTCCATTTTATTTATGAATAAATTTTTTACAAATGTTTTGTCTTCGTATCTGTTGAACACGTTTAAAAAAAAAATTAAAACGTTGAGTGAATTCGATGTAGGGATAAAGCGACTGCATGAAGCATTCGCTTCAGTTGAGGAAGCCAATAACGATACCAATATCCCATAATCACGAACAAAATCTCCTTTATAATTTTCACGAAATATTCGGTGACTTTAAATTCCATAGGGGCTTTATTCAGCAACATACGGTAAATTATCGCTATTTTTGCAAACGTTCTGAAGTATAGCCCTAAATTAAGATCCCGGTATATTTTTCATATAAACTATCCTATTCATATAATATGACAGCCGTTTTTCCGTTCGTTGTTTTAGATGTAAATAGCGATCGCGAAGGCTACCCAATTGAAGATTCTGTTGGAGTGAACGTGCGCGGCTGTTTATCGATTGCTTTCCAATTGCAATGAGCCCCTATCCTTTCGTAGTGCATTTTTGCGTATGCATTATTATCACTAAAATTTGTGTCGTGTTTATGTGTTTGCTTTTTGTGCACATAATAGTAATAATTCATAGAAAAACTTCAATCGTTATTGGTTGTATTAGTTATTCAATACTTTTTGCATAAATATATTGAAAATAGACTAATGCTGAGTTTAATAAATAAATAAAAGTATTTGTTTCTTTTATTTTTGCTTTTTTAAATGAAAGATTAATTGCAAATAGCATTTGTCATTTTTTTTTTTGAAAAGGTTTTCCAAGAAAAGAAATGAAAATTTTCTTGAATAGAATTAAATTGTTTCCACCACAATAGAGTGAATAAGGATGGAGTAAATTTGACAAGTTTGTAAGGGAAATGAATGAAATAAAAACAATAAAGAAAGAGCATGAATTAGAAAACTTTCATACCTGAATGATCTGATCGAATTTCTGACCACATATCACCTCATGAAAGCTGTAAGGGTTAGCTCTCCTTGGCTCGTCTAGTCGTTCAGGTCTCCTTGATGATCTGCACCCTCTGTCGAGTGCGTTCAAGTAAACGACGAGGCAACACAGGTGTAAGGGCGAACGGTTTATCACACTTATACAATAAGGTGACAAACAAGAAAGGACACTAGGATAGCTTGAACGCAGTCGAACTCCACGCTGCCGCTGACCACCTCACGAACGCCAACGGTCATCTCTATGCCCACTCGGCCTTAATACCGATCTAGAAACTGGAATGAATGCGTGCCACATATACCTTTTATATCCTCCCGATTCCTTTTCAGCCACCCTCACAACCCATGCTGGGTAGTCATTTGATCTGCCTATATGCTCTTGACATTCTTTGATTTACCTTATACGGCGCACTATTCCCGTTTGATCTGTAGCCGATTAGTCTCTCTTAAAAAGCTACTGGGATGTCTCGAGCTAAGACGAGTGTGGTCCCACTCTTCGAACTTAAATAAATGTAGCATAGCACTTAGAAAGAAAGGACGAACGTTGTGTTGTTGTTGTCTTTTTCTCTGTTAGGCTTAATTATTCATAAAGCGTTATATTTTTTACATACTAGCAATAGCCTATATTAATGACAACTCATATAAACCATAAATTTGTGGGTTGTTTTCGTGAATGGTTTCTTTTTTTTTGCATAAATTTTAGGTTGTTTCATTTTCGATGGTTCTTTTTTAAATAATTTTTTAAATGATTCTTCTCATATATAGAGTATTTGAGTGATTCTCTCTCAAAATCAATGGAAATTGTTTTCAGAAAATATGGCATTGAGATGCACTCCTCGCTTCCTTTCTAATTACTACCGGTAAGTAATCTTTTTATTGGCACTCTAGCATGGGGCAGATAGTACTGGGACGACAGGTTTCTTTATGGCGGCATCTTCATTAAAACTACACTGCTTAATTTGCATATCAATTAAATATTTTTGCGAATATTAGAATATATATATATATATATATATATATATATATATATATATATATATATATATATATATATATCAGTGATATGCAAATTTAATATAATCAGGTGAATTTAATGTAGCTTGATGTATGCCTAGACCTCGACAATGAATAGAGAGAGGAGTTGACAAAGTCTTCATGGCATCAGATAGAGGAAAAGAGTAGGGAAAGAGAATGATAAGTATTTTTCGACACCTGGAACAGGAAGTAATCAGACCTCTCCGATAGTCAGCAGGGGATAATGAGATCTCTTCGACAGTGATGTAGCCATGTTTCACGTTTCAATGCGAAACAACTCATTCTCCAAGCAATTATCTAACCAGTTCCGTTTCGAATGCAGTGTTCTCGTTGTTGCAGGATGTCGGTTCGTTATGTGGGTGAGTTGGGCAGTGGTGCAGGCAAGGTTGGTTTGCTGAAATATTCATTCTTCATGGTTTACAATAAAAGTTCTCTCTATAGAATACTGCCTAATGGGAAACTCCTCTGAGTTAAGATACTCCCCCCCCCCTTCCCCTGTGGAAAGATGCAAAGAAATACGATGGTCGGTTCTTAGCTTAGTCAAACTGTTTTCTGGAAATGGAAAGGAAGAAGAGATGAATGTCTGTGTGAATATGACAACGGAACGATGAGATCAGGCGGTGGTCAGTGATCCGGAGAAGGACCACTCGCGAGACGTAGGTCGTGACAACGAGTTTCATACCCTATATTATAGTGATCAATCAAGTCTGTGCTGTGTTTCCACGATGTATTCGTATCGATTACAAATATGCCCCCCGAACAAGCCTCAATTCTTTAGAAGTTTTGATTGCTGTATTTTAAAGCATTCAGAGTGGTGGATCAGGTGGGTCGATACGTGATGCAGGTGGAGCATTCGGCAAGATGGAAGCCGCACGTGAAGAGCAGTACTTCCGCAAACTCGTGAGTTCTTATGGATACTTATGTTCGACATTTGTTTTTTTAATGGTTTTTATTGCCACTATTTTCACGTATGCACATTTTTTTTGTATTTGCACTCCTCCGCTCATAGTTCAGTGTTCACGAACTAGATCACGACCTATAATTACGCAACGTGCTATCTTAAATGGATTCTAGAGGTAAATTTCAACTTATTCTTGATCGGTGTTTATGTGAGGAATCTTAGAATTTCGCAAGCCAGCAAAATATCATCTTTTAAATAGCTATGTGATCGGTGAGTATAACTTGGTCTGTAGCACAAAACATAGAAGTTCGGCAATGGTTTTCGAGTTTTTTCGGTTAAAAAAGACCGCGAAGTCTCTGTGAAGCGTCTCGCGAATTCTAAAATACAAATGCCGATCTCTTAAGGAGCCTTGTGAGTATTTAGAGTATGTATTTTCCTAAAAATCATGCTATTCCTTTCTGCCTCACTTTGAAGTAACATCCTTTGGGGGAGGCGGGAAGAGCACAGACCTTATACTTCTTCATCTTCAAGCCCTTTCCTCCGAAAAGATGGAGATTACCTCAGGAAAGCCCCTTGGAAAAGAAGAAAAAAGGTTAGTGAGAATCATGTAGATATGGATCCCCTACGATTGAACACGAGATAAAAACTGCAGTTTTAGCAAAAGGAGCAAATAAAAACTCTGCAAGAGCAGCTGAAAAAGGAAATCGAACATCACGAGCAACAAGCGAAGAATCACGAGAATGCGATTCAACGTCACAAACGACGAATTGCTGAACTTGAAGCGGCGGAACAAGGGATCGAATAATTTTCTGCTGTAATCCTCACTTTTATATGCGTATTTTCTCTTTCTCTCATTTTTATATGATGCAATTCTACCTCATAAACAGGGAATCATCGTTTATTTCATTCAATGTTGCAGCACTATTTCGTCTTTTTTAAATCAACTGAAAAAAAAAAGTTATCGAAAAATTTGTGGAAATTTAATTTTTCATCGCAAATTGAAGGATTCGCATAATGCTTAGTTGAATCTCTAGAATACGTATCGATGTATAAGACGGCTAATACATCTTACATATATCGAAGTGTTTAGAAATCAGCCGTATCGCTTTAGTTTATTTGTTTTATTGTTTTACTCACATTTTATATGTTGGTATAAAAAATTTCTATTTTTTAATTTTCATTTATACAAGATGCAAACTGTAAAATCTATGCACGAGTAATATTACAATGTCATAGCAATAAGCGGAAAAAGCAACAGATGAATGACTGCAAAAAAGGAAGAGAAAACAACAATGGGGACGTTGGTTCGACCGGGCTTTCTAGCTGCTTCTTCTTTTTTTTTTACACATACGATCAAAACACAGCGCTGATGATTGATTACACTTCATTATTTGTGAAGAATAAGCGAAAGGACTGTAAGAACACCAGACTGCGACTGTGTGAGATATTGGTGACGAATCACGGCGTGGACTTGTCACCAATTCGGCTACCTGTGAAAACAGATGCCCGGTTCATATTAAGAGGAAAGCATGGCCGCGGTTGTATATGGGAAAACATCGCCAATCCACTTCTTGATGCCACTAATTCAAAATCATGATAACACTGGAGCCCCGCCGAATCATCTGATTTCCTCTTTTAATCCTGCTCGACCATGCTGCCGAATGTGTACCTTAATTAGGTCTAGGACCTTGCGTAAGGTCCGGAAAACGTATCCGTCCATTCAGTAATTCGGCAAAAGTAACATGAGCTCAGCATATTCCAGTCAAAAAGGAACGGAAGAAAGGTACCTCTGTCTCGCAGATAGCCTTTAATTATACTTAAATGTAAGCAGTTCGTGACGTATCAGCACGGACTGTTCATCTAATTGCGTTAACCTTGTCGCAGATGTCCAACTGCAGAAGGCGATGAGTGGGCAATTCATCTTCAAGGATATATCTCAGCAATATTTTCAAAGGGGAACGCTGAACAATTCTGAAAAAAAAAGATGAGAATAATATGATATAGGCATTCGGTTACTCGGTTATCTAGAGTAAGCATAACCTTTGGAGTGATGATTGCCGTAAATGAAATTAGAAGTACGAGGGGTGAATTTCAAACGATTGGCTCAAACACATAATGTGTTCGAGACTGTCTCCAGGCTGCTGCCACATGATCATATGATGTGCATAAAAAATACCCAACAAAAGGTGGACAATGGTCAATTCCCTCATCCTCTCCTCCCTTTTCCTCCCCAACAGGATCTAAATCATCGTTATAGAATTACGTATGACGATAAGTTAGCTGCATTGGTTAGCATGAAAGAGATATGAATAAGTGGGCAAAAAGTTCCAACAAGCAGACAACGACAAAACAAACACAAAGCTCAGCACAGAAAATCCTGAAACATACAGCAGTTAACCATAAAAAATATGTCTTTTTGGAGTGAAGATGATCCACTTTCAGCTTTATGCGCCTTCATTTCCATCGAGCGGCTGAAATATGACGTATTAAACGGGGTACCGTTCAGCTGCTTCCTATAAATTAATGAATTTCAAGGAAACCTATACGACGGAACTCATCTATCAACTACATGAATCGTAGGAAAAGAAAGATGAAATGAAACGACAAAACAATTGTTCGTCGAATTTCCCAAATAAATATAATAAAGGATTTTTTGCCTTTCTAGAGAACTCAAATTGCAGGTTATTGCAACAATCTACCTTTGCATTCAAATATTCTGACGCTCTTCTAAAGCTGATCCCTTATGCAATGGGCAAAAGTGTCTTCGAAAGTGAAGCGAAAGCTCTTACCTCCTCCACCTCTAAAGAAGGAAGTACTTTTGTTTATTAATGCGGCAATGAGGAATATAAACTAATAAAGTCATGTGTTATGCATCACTATATGCTTGTAATTTGAAAGATTTACAAACGTTAGGTGGCGTAGATAGTAATTAACGCATGCTGCCTGCTTAATAGGCAGTAAGGGTGTTGAATCTCGAGAAGCACCCTCTCCCCATCCTCAACCTGCACCGATCTAATCAGAAAATAAATGAAACATATTTGGAATGCACGAATTCTAATTACCACAGCATTGCCATAAGGTGATTAAACGCAAATTTATACAATTTTTCTGTTCCAACTCTTCCTCCAAAAAAATCTCACTAGAGGGCTACATATGGGCAGCAGTTTTCCGGATTGTAGCCTTGAATATTTACTTCCTTGGTTATTTGCTCTTTTGTGGTCAATATGGTCACAATATCGGTCAAGTGGTCACAAGATAGAAATTCTGATATGTTTAGCGATTGTCCCTCCTCGTCCGATAACCGCTGTGGATAACGTTCTCATTTCGGTAACTGCAGAGATGCGGTGTCCTACTTCACTCACAACCATTACTAAAAGACCAAACGAACACATGTGACGGATGGCATCTGCGGTAAGAGGTGAAAAAAAAAATCATTGCTCACAACTGTATACTAAAAACGAGGGAATAGAGGGTTATGATAGCGTATCAACTATGAATTGCATAATTAAATTATGCACTATTCACTCATAAAATTCTTCGAATTAATTGATGTTATCGCTTATTCGATTTGATTACAAATATAAATTTATCTCTCCGTTTCTTATCACAGAAATAAGATAATTCAAAGGGATCTCTTCCTTCATACATAAGAAATGGCCATTAGCATTTAAATAATCAACTCGATGATCGCATAGATGAGGAGGGGACCCGATTCGTCGCTATAGATTTTTTTTAAACTTTGTGATCATTTTCTTTATCTTAATCAATAAATCTAAATAAAAGTAAAATAATTCAGCAATATAGAGAAATGCGAAGCAATCAGGCACGAAACACAAGAGGGAAGCAGCAAGTGAAGCAGAAGTAGTGCTTAGATGACATAATGAAATCTATTTTACTAGATAATTCCAATTAAATAAGTAGTTTCATCCCCTAGCCCCTTCTCCTCCCCTGAAATTAGCGATGACAAGCAGAGAGCATAGTTACCTCATTTCCCGAATTTAAGCCTCAAAAACTGTTATGAAAGCAGACTAACAAATAGCCATTTGGTACCGCTATTCACCACAATTTCCTCAATATGTCAATCCAGTTCGTAGCCTCATTCCTTTCCACCTTGAATAGTCGACCGTATTTCAACAATATGATATAGATGTACTCCCTTGAATATCTACCTCTCATTCCCCTGTCTCTCTTTTGCCTCTTCTAGCGGACTAACATAGTTCAGTTGGAATCTTGACGATAAAAAGAGAAAATAAAAAGAAAAAGCAAACAAATAAATTAAATAGAACAACAATTCAGAGTTAAAAAGCACAAAAGTTGAAAAATAAGCTCATAGTAAACCGATCGACATTATGCACTCGTAAACGAAATCAGCGAACGGAAGGACTAAAACCGTGCAAACCGGAAACATTACAAGCAGAATAAAAAAAAAACATGCAAAAAAGAAAGCAATTAGCAGCACAAATTAGCACCTTTCATATCTTTCACATATTCCTATTATTTTATACTGTGTACCTGCTTAATGCCTCATCAAAGTCCTTTCTCCGACTTCGCCAGAATAAAACAACTCCCACCGCTCCAGTTCTCCTCTCCCCATCTCTCCCCCCCCTCCCAATTCCATTACAAATACTGAATTCTCGAGAATGCTCATAAATTGCTTTGCTCAATAATGCGAAATTTAACGCTTAATTTTCTGAGAAAGAGAGAAGAAGGTTAGTGCAAAGAGTGAATCAAGCAACACGACTTTAGAATGTTTCAGTATTGATCATATCTACTAAAGTGAATGCTCAATATTGCATTTTGTTTTGCTACGAGCATAACCAAAATAAAAGTTGTGCAGTGCGAAACTGTAAATCTAACGACACCATCGAACTTCACAATCACAATTCACAAACACAGCTATATAGTTTAGGTACATTCGATCTGATGCAGCCTCTTCCCCTTCCTCCCCTCCCCCCCCCCCACCACCTCTCTTCATAAAGGGTTTTCACCATATTGCAGCCCGCAACGATGGCCGTATTGAAGCATATGCTGGTTCCAAAGACGTGAACATAGTGAGGCCATAGCTTCACAATGTATTCAGCAGTGCTGATGATAGTGACGGTGCATCACTCGAATAGTACCACAATTCAAACAAAGCAAAAACTAACAAGCAGAGATGATCAAAACTTCATGCCACTAATATTGAGGTGGTCAAGTGAGTTATAATATCGTACCCTCGTAAAGGGATTATCGCCATTCGGTTGTCGTGAATCCAACGATCCCGACTCCATCGCTTGTGTATACTGAATTTCTCTTTTTGGACTTACACTTACTAAAATGGGTGTTTTAAGGAAAACGGAAAGAAACTTGCACGGATACTTCATATCCCTTTTCTCAAGCCTGTCTAAGAAAGGCTTTTTCCAAAACTTGTCTCTTTCAAGCGGAAAATCGTAGATTTGCCGACACTTTCGAACCGATTTCATTCTTCGATACTATGGAAGGTTATCGGGAACAACGTTTTATCGAGTGTTTGTCAGAACCTTGCTCGCATGCCAAAAGCTTGAACAAGAATACGAACGAGTAGATCGCAATTATTAAAAAAAAAAAAGTAAACAAACTATTCTGCTGGCCTGAATATAACAAAAAGTGTTTTAATGACCTGGAATTAAAAATAAAGGCCATATTTTATTATTTCATGTGACTTGCACTGTAATTTGGGCAACGAAGGGAGTAAAAGGGGGGGGGGGGTAGGAGGACTTTTAGTGACTTCCAAAAAGTGATTCCAAAAAAAGCCAACAAACTAACGAGATTCATTTGACGACGTGTTGTGAAGAGTTTCGCAAACGGCATACAAAACGTCGGCAATGTTTCCATCAACGTTGGATTCGCATGCGTCAGCAATGGTTTCATGAACCTGCAATATCCCATTCTCCTTATCCGCTAGTCGTTTACTGCCATAAGTAAATACCGTAAAATTCGAATCGAAGCTCCCTCTCAATTCTTCGAGTGATATTTTCTAAGCTTTTAGATTTATAAGAAACAATTTCATGCCTTGGTGGGCTTATTTTCTTCACAGACCTGTAAAAAAAGATTGCTTTTATGCCTGAAATGTCACACTGGTATTGTATCCTGTCAAAGTTTTCGGAAAAAGAATAACTCCGTTGGTAAAATCTTCACAGAAATCTGAAAAAATCCTTACCCCGAAGTTCCGCTCGCGGCAATATAATACTTATTCAGGTGTACACACCTAGCCTTTCCGTTCTATATCTGTATTTGGTTTTCCACATTGTTTCTCATATTATTCGTCCTCAGGCCTTGAATTTTCCATCAAATCCAATAATTCACAGAAATACAAGTTTTTAATACGTTTAAAATCAGTATATCTCAGAAAATCCACATTCGGCATCTTAAAACCAGTCAGACTCACTAGTTCCGTTCTTGCAATTTTTTAAAAAAATGTATGCAAATAATACAATTAATACTCATCTTAGCTATAAATGGAATATAAATGGAATCGTTCGATTCGCATCCGTCAGGGAACCTTCAAACTTCTTGAAACTAAAGAAGACTGATGATGCCCCCTCTTCACCAAATGGGAGAAAGCAATATCCCTTCCGACGGGATATATGAACTTACAAAATCTACATAAAAATATAAATAACATCACAAGCGAACAACTTACGATGCATCGAAATTATACCACTTTCGTGGCAGAAATGCTTTATCCCATGGATTCTGTCCACTCACTCGTGATGGCGTTTCTGTTCCACCATTCCCTTCAATTGATTGACCTTCATCCTGCAAATAACCCTCTCACAGGATTAGCCATCGTATGTCATAAATAGTGAAGGGAGTGGGGGTAGTGACTCATAATTACTCAGGCTTGATTTAGAGTAAACTCCGCCCGCCCTAAGCTTGACCAATTTTGAAGGTCGATCATGGTTCATTTAAAAAACGACGGAATTGAACAAATTTTGAATTGTTAGCAAACTTTTTTTGTCTTTCTGAAAATCAGAATATATCGCCCACATGAGAAATTTTTATTATTTCACCACCAATCCTCCGAAAAAAATCAGTCGCCTATCCTCATTGAAAAATCCTACGAATACTAACGCAATAAGCTAGGAACTAACTATTCTTCATCAAAAATTAACTTCATTTATTTGGAAATATTTCCAAAAAATATACCGAAAATCTTCAAAAAGATCTATTAGAGATTTAAAAAATATTTCTAAACAAAAATTCGATCAAAACTATTGAGTAATTGCTTTTGATGCTGCAACATAAACAATATAAATATATATTTAAACGTATTAAGTGATAATGCTCTCATATGAGATAATGCAAAAAAAAAAAAAAATTACTAATCGCATTTCATTGATGTAAAATTGGATATGAAAGTGATATTAGATTGAACGGGAACAATAAAGAGATTTTACCATTGCGATTTGCATTTGTGATTCGTCGCGTGCTTCCGATCCATGCCTATAATATCACTAAAACTTGACAAAACACCTTATAAAGAACATAGCACTCTTGAAAATAAAGACCATTTATTTACTTAAAAATAATTTAGCGTAATAAATGTTTAATTATTTTAATCGGCTATCAAATTTAACAAAACACCTACGAACCATTCCACAAATCAAAAGCATACAAATGCCCTATTTTTTGATTATTCTTAACCTGGAACACAAGGCAAACTATTTTTTAATAAAAGAAAACAAAAACAAACAATCGTATAAAAACGTACTTAATTTTCAAGCGATCGATCATCCATGAAGTAAGTCCCCCATTAAGGAACACAGTTAATATGACCACCATCGATGTGGTTGTAGCCATCACCTGTCTATTATCGGTAGCCGTATTCCTATATGCCAATGCGAATGCCATTGCACCACGCAATCCTCAAAACAATATCCGTGGATTCTTCACTAGATTTCGCTCTCATTCTCTAGTGATATCTTATTACTTTATTAGAATAAAATGAGTGAAACTGCAAAATTGATATTGCTTCCGATCGATTGTTTTAGAGTCTCACTTCAAAGCAAAGCACTATTCAAATACCTATACCGCCTCGTTACAAATAAAGTTTTGACAATCAACGATTAACGCATTAATGAGAGCCGATGAATCACGAATATTCACTATGAACGTTGATCTTTGAAACAGTATCGAATCAGTGAGATTAATAAATTTAGCGATAAATATCACTTTACTCTCTGATATTACGTCGCCGCATCAAGAAACTCCAATAGCATTTGCATCCTCTTCCGCATGGAATGCAGAACGCTATGAAAGAAAAGTTTCATCACTTAATATACCAGTCATTGAATTCCATTTAATTGAATTTGCAGCTATATTAGTAACCGAATTATTCAGCTAGTGCCGATCATCTACTATGAAGCTAAATTATTTCACCAAATAAATCCACCGTTATTTACTGTTCTATCCCACCTGAATCATTTCGATTTATACATTATTGCTTCTCTTTGTATTGAATGTCTATTTGCTCGGATTTTGGTTTAGTGATCGTTTTACTCCTCTTTGTTGTTCACGTTTGTATAATTTTTTGTTTTCCTACTTTGGGATCATGAAACAAACAAATAAATAAGTAAATAAACAAATAAACAAATAAATAAATAAACATATTAATTAGAAAATAAATAACAAAGAACATACAAAGAAAATAAATAAACGGGTAAATAAATAACGACTATCTATACTATTACACAGCAAAACTGGAAGTGCACAACATTGTGACCATTATATTGGTTACAAATAGGCGAAAAAATCTTTGTCATAAATTTCCACTTTGCAAAATTTAGAAAGAAAGGAATTGCGTTGATAACATTTATAATTGTGCATGCTTACGTGCTAAGTACTTTAATGCTGTGATTGCCACATGAAATCACATAGAAATAGATAAAGAAGTGATGCGAATAATGAGACGAGTTAATGATGAACTCACCGGAAAAGAGCAACATATGTTGATAATTGCGTGGGATTTGTGGATTTCGGTGGATATTAAGCATCGCACAAATCGGATAAATATGCACTGCACGAGCAACCACTATCGAAAACTATAATCAACGATGATTAATAGACAAAAGCTGTGGAGTGGCTATTCTATAACGAGACCCTTACAAAGAAAAGGGTGGAGAAGAAGCTGTGGCGAAGAGGAAAATGACCCTGGACATGGACTGGAAAATGAAAGCAGTGGATCCCACTGTTAAATCGACGAGGATCGCCTCATATGTCAACCGCCCTATTCCATCCGTTTCGCTATTGTTGCACAACTCGACTGATATCAAAGCAGTCATCATCACACCCTCAAAACCGCAAGGCTATACTTCAAAAAAAAGCTATCCGGTTTTTTATCTCCCTTTCTGCTGATACTTGACTTCCCACTTTATAATCTCGTTTCCGGCATGATGAGAAAAAATTCTGTGAATATCCACATCAGCACAAAAAAACCATTATTCAACAGAGCCAGAAACTTTTTAAATCATTAAATCACTTGAGAAGGACAAAAACAAGAGGGAAAATCGTATGGAAAGAAAGCAAGACTGTCAATAAAGTAGAATTTATCAGTTCATCACTACAGTTTGTCAGTAATGAAAAGAATACCAAGGACCTGTCAAAGTTAACTGATGACTAATTGTTACAGCAAGCAGATATCTTCCAAATTCTAATGTTAAGCGATTTAGAAAACAATCGTCATTTTAGCCAAAAATGAAAAAAAGAGCGAAATTCGAATGCACTGCCAACGGAAATGAAACGTACAAGTGTCGCAAGCAAGAACAACACATTCCACTTTTGACTATGTGAGACGAACACACTCACTCCGATATAACAAAATATGAAACTTTCCGAGAGGAAGCTTATTACCTGAAAATAAATCAGCAAACTTACAACTCTTATATATTATCGATCATTTTAAGGTTTTGTTCTTTCAACTTATTTATCTTTACTTCACAGTCTAGGGGAGGGGCATATTATGGCAAGAAACAGAGCATAAGAAATATTTTTTTACGAAGTCGTAATAAAAAATTTGCAAATTTCAGCGACCAGGGTAAATTGCAAAAATGCGACTGTGTCAGTATTTAAACCATTGGTTGTGGGGGAAAGGGGGGGGGGGGCTATGCTTTCATAAATACAGTAACTAGCTACTCTAAAGAATACACATGCAGCACTAGTTTCCGTTTCTAGCTATGACACGTAAGTGGAAGTAAAGTTTTCTACCAAATCAGGCAGTGAAAACAATTCATATGCAAATCCAAACTTAGATTGACAATAATTCTACTAACGATGTATTTAGAAGAAAATTTGCAAGCATAACGGCGGTGTCAGCACCTGTTACCACGAGAGGATCCGTTCGCACGCCTCCCCTTTCTCCCGAATATTTTTCAAGTTTCATTTTCAAGTCCCTTCTACCCCCCCCCCTCTTCTCCTACCTCCCAACAATTCTGTTGATGAGTGCTTCTGCGACCTTCCAGATAATGTCAACTCTACTATACACAATTTAACAATTTTATAATCCAGATCATTTAACGTAGCTAAACCTCAAAACTGCAATAATCATATACCAAAAATTGAAGTAAATTAATAAAAAACCATTAAATGTTTTGTCCTTTTTCATTTTATTTTGCAAAAGGTTAAAATCAAAAGAGAAATAAATGTAGTTCAGCTAGAAATTGTATGAAATAAGGAAAAAACCTTAGAAGCGCAAGTAAATATACCTGGAAGAATTGCTTTGTACGCATTTGTGCCTCCTCAGAAAGATTATTGTATGTATAATGCGCTTGGCAAATTGCACAAAACAACACCGCCACAATACCTGCAGTTTGGTTGAGGTTTAAAACTAACCACGTTTACAATCGGTCTACCTACTGGTATAACTGCACAAAAATTCACTCCAGCTAGAGTTACTCTTCGCATGAACATATGATTTTTCCATAATTTAGCTGAGATCATACCCCCCCCCCCATCACGTTAAATCAAAAAGCACAAAAGATAAATTACAACATCATAATATAAGCAAATGTTTTAACCGATCGGATCCAATGAAATAAATGTTCTATGAGAGATCAATTGTTCGCAAATGGTCCCATATAAACAGCACGTTTAATTAAGATACTAAAAAAGATTACTCAAAGGGCAATATAGCTGTTCCCGCTACATCTAGTTTGCTATACGGGTTTCTTCAACTTTGTTACCATTAGAATTATACGTAGACAACTCTTATTCGCTTATTATGAGGTAAGGAGAATAAAACAAACAGCTACCGTTTAATGCTGCAATTGAAGAACCAACATTACAGGAGCAAGGGAGAGGACAGAAAAGATGTTTGCTCAAATACTACTGGGATATATCACTTCCATATACAATCATATTTGAGTGCCGCTATATCATGTATATCATTGAATAAACGAATTGTCATGAATGAAATATATTAAAATATTGGATTAATACTAAACGAATTACCTCAACAACTATAGGGAGGATAGGAGGTATGCGGAACGGAAGGAGAGATATTGACTGGTAACAATATTTACGGTAACGTTCAACACTCTACGCTCACAAATATTTTTCACATAAAATTTGAATAAAATTTTAAACGATTCATGTGAGCCATATTCAACGATGACCGTATTCAAATATCTATATTAACTGTGTATACTATCACTTTTAAGAACAATATTTATAGTAATCGTCGATATTGCTTTTATTTAGTATCAGTAAGATTTGATTCGATCAAAACATGGAAAAAATTAAAGAGGAGAAACAAATAATATGAGAGTGACCAGAAGTTTCAACAAAAATAACCCAAAAAAAAACAAGTTTGAAGGGATGTGTGATTAATGGATATCATCAAGATCATCGCAATTTCGATATTTTCTAAAACATTAACTTGAATTTACAAGTGATGTAACTTGAAAAAGAAAACTGAAAAACACAGCGGTCATTTTCAGCAAGTAAGCATCATTTATCTTTAGCGATAGCGATTAGAATGCTCAAACTCTAAACTATCATCAAATAACAACACAAATATTGAAGTAATAAATAAGCATACCGGTTAATTCGACGAATTCTGCCAATAGAAATGAAAGATAGGAAAGAAGAATAAATAGCGCTGATTCGAGGAGTGGAAATTCATTGATCTCGGTTAGTTTTGTTAGTAATGCATTTGAACAGCCAATAATCGATCCCAAAAATAGTGAACCTGAAATTACTTCCGCTAGTTCCCAAATTCATCAATCAATCTTTGATTCGATACAATCGCTATGACCCAAATTTCCAGCAAAATTCAACCTAGCATATTAGTGTGATAATAAAATTTTAGACAAATGACTTACTTCATATGTAGTAAATGATTAAAATTCACTTCTATATTAGTAAGATAATGAAGTGAAAGAAAAATTATATTGCGGGTGAGTTCTACATGAAGTATCTCAATCATATCCGTATTCTGAATAATATTAATATTATATCACACAGAACATCAAAAAACAATTTTGAGCAATTCAGATAAAACCAAATCGAATGAATTAGTATGGCTAGTGAGAAAGCTGCAAAAATTTCCCCCATTCTTTTTATGCCTAAAAGCGTAGTCCTTTACCCACAGCTTTCTCTTCGCTTTCATCCCCCTCCTCCATCCCCTTTCTCTTCTACACGGTTATTAATCTGTAAGATTGGAAGGAAGAACTACAAGATCCTTTCACGCACATCTCACATCAATTTTAAATGAGAACTTTAATAAATAAACTTGCCAAAGAAAACAGTGATGAAGTCAAGTGCTGCAGCCAACAATGCGTTCAGATCAAAGCTTTGACTTGCGGAAAATGAATCGATTGAACTATAATAAAAATGATTGTAAATTTGTATATTCAAGGGTCTCATTAAACAACATTCAAAAATCTTTCATTAACGGGGAATCAACATGAAAAATGTTATTAATTTTTCAAAACAAAAGAATAAACACAAAAATATGACGAAAATAAGTGATAAAGGAAAAGAGCTCAATATGTATTCATCTCATCAACGATAAGGGAAGCATAAAACCCAAAGATCTATTCCATTAAATACACAATCCCCGTGGAAATATCTTTTAACCAAGTCACTATTCTATACTATATAACGAAAGGACTGCTATTTGAACTAATCGATCCTTCCTTCTATCATTAAAATTCATCTCAATCACTTAAATACAAATTCCGATATCAATTCCGTTCCATTACATGTCTATCATGAGTATTTAGTCACCAAACACTTCAATGTACCTTCTAAAATAGCCGAATTAACGAATTGGCATTGTTAAGCACTGTGAGGATATTCAGATACGATTGGAGGAGCTATCTACTAATCAAGTAGGCTGTTCTTTGAATGCTTAAATAATTATCGAAATTCCAATCAATTTAGCTGTCACTATGAGAGTGCTCATGCTGAATCCATTCTTATAGATATTATGCACATGTTGTATCATAGAATGCGTAATAATTTTCAGTGCCACATCCATTGAAACAAAACAACAGCAAACTGTATATCTCTATAGCTTATTGTATATCAAGTATAAGGATCAAAAGCATTTCCATCATAAACTTTCAATTAAATTTTTTTACGGTGGAAAATGTTTTATTTCGTTCGATGTTAATCGTGTGAGATTATTAAACCATCAAACTTGCCCCACTCCATCCCCATCGCCATCTTTGTGAGATAAAGTCGAGAAATCATTTAAGTGAAAAACTTCGAGAAACAACTTCTTCTTCATCCCTTTATACTGTCACAAATGCAGGCAACTGAACAAACCTAGAAAGAACAATAGCGACCGCATCGTTGAGCACACTCTCACCGAATACCAACGCAAACAGATCGGCTTCAACCCGCATATCTTGGAATACCGCCAAAACAGTCACTAAAGCAGACTTATTTGAGTAGTGCAAGAAGACAGTCCTTGAAAACCCGATAATAATATCAAACTCTCGTGAAGACAGAAATTCCCTCGTATTATTTAATTTCATATTTCAATTATATTTTTTTAAAAAGCAGTTAAGGTTTGCCAAAAATGACCTGCTTAAAGGAAAAAACAAATATCATAATGACTGAGAGTGGACAGCGAAGGATAATGCTGAGAAAGTTTGTGGGTAGGAATATAGTTTCCTTGAAATTTATAATACTATATTGAACTTCCCATTTGTTTTGCATTACCCATCTCTCTGAGGTTTTCTAGAAATTTGAACAGTTAGGCGACTTCTTTCTGAAACTCTCAACTTTACTATAATTAAATTATTTATGAGAATACTGATTTAAATATTCAAATATAAAAAACAAATGTGAACACTAAATGAAATGATGAAAACAATGTGATCGACGGATCGAATACTTTTACTATTTTGATACTATGTGAATAAGCGAACAAATCGATCAGCACCGTCAATATTAGAAGACTATCATCTTCACTCACACCTACTAAACGTTAATATTCGACTCTATAGAAAGGAATTTGTTGGATAACTAGAAATGAGACGATTCAACGGTAGCATTTCAGCTACGATCGCTAAAAGAAACAAAGAGTACTGCAGATATGAACCCAAGTCGCACAGCATGGCAGCTGGGTAAGTTGAAACTGCAAAATGATTGTAGCCTGTGCCTATAGACTGAATCCACATTTAATAAGGTAGCTGTAAGATCGCAGTAGATACTGCAAGAATGGTACGAAAACGGCAGATGGGTTATAAAGCGCAAGGTGTACGGACCCCTGTCACACATGGAACCTTACAGAAGGAACTGCGAGCTTCTAGTGATCCATCGCTATCGCACACGCTACCAAGTGCAAAGGCAACATTTACCTTCAACCTGAATTATAGTGTGCTGCGCTACTAACAGTCACCGAACCAAACTCATTCCCCATGACAACGGAACATTCACGAGCTGCGCCATCACCACCACAATCATATCCGCGCACAAACCTGGATCGGTTGCCGACAATATCGAACCAAAGAAGAACATTTCTTTCAGCGAGAATGATAAGCTGAATATCCAACAAAAGATAAACATTAGCAACCTAAAAAAAAGAATTTCGAACTTTACCCTCTTACTCATTGGCATTCAATTAAGAAGTCGTCGACTCTTCGCTATGCCAATATTGCATACCAATCGACCCTATGTTAAACGTTTTATTATATTATTCTCATGTAACGGTCATTCTGTTCCCTTTTACATTAATATTTTATTCCTATTTTAGAAACTGACTTATATTTATATGTAATAAACGATGTAAGTGTGCCGACAAACAATATGCTTAATAAGGATGGAATTTTATGAAGAGATAGTTCGAGTTCTTAACAAAAACGATTGTTTTTTGATTTCTTGGAGTAAGATAGATTCGTAAGAATAGTTACGCCTTTATTCATATGACGAACACAATTTTCCAATTCGAAAATGACATCGCAAACAAGATAATGAAAACACTTTTTTAAAAAAATAGAAAAAAGTTAAAAGATGAAAGGTGATCGATAGCCCGAAAAATAGAGGCTGAAAAAAATATGATGAATTACCAAATAATCAGCATTTAAGTTTTTATTTAAACTTTTGATGATTAAAATAGATAAAACAAAACTCAAGAACAAAAAAAAAAACAAACCCGGTGACCAATGAAGAAATTGTTGTGCCAATGAAAACAAATGCAAGTATGCTGCCAATATTACGAAAGAAATGACGCTAAAATATATAGGAATCAATTAAACGTTCCTGCCCTCGTTTTTAAAGATTCATTCTCCATCTCCCTATAATCTACCTCCCCCCCCCCAAAAAAAAACACCAAATATGTGGCAGGAGCGAAGCCAAAGAATTTGTTACCATCTTCCTTAATTCAAAAATGGCTAAAAAATCCAAAGACTGTCCATAGAACCGAGCATCGCTATATTAGTTCACAGCACATTAATACATCAACATTCTAGGTGAATATAAACAACAATAAAGCGCACAATCAATTAGAATTATAGTTTGTATTTTAATGCATCGCAGTGTGAGATATCTACCACTTTAAATATGTCAATTTAAAGAATGCAGTTAAATGGCCACATTACTGAATAAATTTCACTGAAAAAATACAGTATCGTAAGACGTATAGTATAGCCCCTAATGGCCACACAATATAGAAAGGCATGTTCACTTAAAATTTGCTGCTTCAGAAATATCATCCGCAAAAAAATAGAATATAAAAGGCTCTATAAATAAGAATACCTTTTTAAGACTGTATCCAGCATTGAAAATAATCGGCGGTAATAAAATGTTGAAGAATATTTCTGGCGAGAAAACAGCCTGTAAACAAGATCATAATAAAACAAGCACTAAAATGAGCTCGCTTTATTATGACTTCAGTATTAATCTCGATATTGAAGTCATCATAAAGTAAGCTCATTTCAATTCAAAAATTACAATTACCTCCTCATTGACAATAATCCATGAAATGTGAAATTTCCTTTCATAAAAACTTCGATTTTAGATCGTTTTAGATAAATCCGTTTATTCGTTTCGAAAATCTATGGGAAATAAAAATCATCAGAAAGTAAAAATCAGAAAAAGCTTAATCTATTAAGTTTTTTTCAAACATCTTAACGAGAATCAAGACCGATTCAGCGAGTCCACATCGATCAGCGCAAAAAAAAAGATCGTTTTAAAAATAAAGTGAAAGTTGGATCAGCAATGAAAACAGAACGTTTAACTTAATTTTGCGAAAACAAAAATAGAGTAAATCAACGGCATCTAATAAAAACAACTCTTGATTTAAGCTTACTGATCTTCTATTTAATATAAATATACCTACTTTACGAACGATGAAATTTTTCTACGATCACGAAAACTCGCAACCAATTTCTGGATCGTAGTGCCATTCACAGAAATATTTACTTTTGAATAACTCAATAATAACGTAACTATTCCAAATGATCATAATAAAGTAATGGATCAAACACCATTGCAGTCGACGGCGGTTGTATGCGGCCGCCGTCGACCACCTCTAATAAGACCCGATGGCAATTGCCTTCCAACTCGCACATATAAATTGATTCCTCTTTGAAGAAATCATCCATGAATACTGTACGCATACGCACTAGACGCATTTATAGCAGTGCAATAAAAGAAACCTTTTGTTCGAGTTGTCTTTCGCTTTGTTTCTTTTTATCACCAAAGAAGCCTTCAATAAGTTCGTAATGAAATTGCACTCTGGCCACATTCGGAGGCTCCACCTAAAAATGATACATCTTGATGAAAAATTATTTGCTGATGAAAGAGAGGGAAAAAACAACCGAACGATGCCGAAAGAGTAGTGCTCATAGTGAAATGAAGAAATCTACTCAACATGGAGGGGAGATTTTTTTAACAACTTAAGTCAAAGAAACTACTTAAGTGCATATATATTCATATAATACGGTGTGGCTAATCAGCTCTCTCGTTCACCTTCAATAAATATCAACAGCAGAAATGAAACATCTTTTTAAAATGCAACTGTGTTCTACAACACAAATGTGTTTCATAACATAAAAATGTGTTTTATAATATAAATGCTAATTTACTAAAAAAAAAAATCAGTGCCAGTATCATGCGTTCATGAAATTTTCAAAAAAAGGGCATTTCTAAGGTATTGGCCATTAGGTCACGTTGCAAATTAAGAAATGGGCGATCCATTTAGATGAAGATGAGCTATGCTTTTTTTTTTTTGATTTCATTCTTTTCAAACAAAGCACAACTTGCTCATCTCATACTCTCCAATGAATACTAAAAAAGTTTAACCATCGAATTTATATAAAATTTCAACTAATTGGACGTATGCCAAATTTAGGAACATTCTACTTGGAAAGCATTCAAATAAAACATACCTCAAGACGTAAATAATCGGGTGGCTCCCTCACCGGTGTTCTATTTTTCTGTACCACATCGATTGTTTGACTTTCGATCACTCCAATATTCGTATACCTCAGCAATAAACCTATTAATAACCCTAAAAATACAAGCAATCACCGATGTCGAATCAAGCAAATGATGTTTACCTAGAAGAATTGATTAAATTCCTTGTTGTTGTCAAATCTCTTTCGTTGGATCAAGTAATCGAAGGTCAGCTCAACGCCCGCAACGATTAGCACTGGATGATCGCAAAGATAATATGCGGTTGATTACCGTTAAAATGAAATCACACCATGAGGCATTTATGTGTTGCCAAACTCTCTATCGTTAAGCCGATAAGATCACAAAGACAACAAGTATAAGTCGTGGTACTTGTTAAGGTTAATGAGATGTGCAAACGATACTTTCCTTCTTGGTGGTGCTAGACGATACGGTTCACGAAGTGTACCTAGAACTGACACCACTACCAATAACATCATTGATATAAATTTCAGGCAACATTTAGTCAAAGCGAGAATAATCTATCATACTTAGCATTCAGATTCTTCTAACCCTATCGGAAACGTCAACAAAACTACAAATTGAGATTTATAAACGTTGAAATTCAGTTCGACTATTTGAAAGTTGTATAAAAGGAAGCAAGAAGAATCAAAAAAAAGGAACCGTAACAAAGTGTGAGACCAGTTTCATGAATAAATTGAAAACGGTGATGTTTAAAGAACCATGAAGTAAGTACGATCAACACGAGTAACGTCACGAATAGCAATAGAATTAGTGTATCCACTCGATGCAAATTGTGAGCACGCTGAAAATAATTTATATTCAGATGTGGCTAATTCATTTACACCTTAATATCTATGGATAATTCCTATATGGAATCATCACTGTGGAACGATATGATGCGACTGCTCCTGGCAAGCAAGCACACCTCAAAAATGCGATTTCAGGCTGACAGTAGAAGAATACATTGCCTTCGAGTTTAGGGATTCTGAATGGCAACACTATATACGATGCCCATTGTCGTAACTCCTCACGTTCTCTATGCTTTTTCACGATTACTGAAGAGTCAATGTACTGCTTTATAGAGAAAACCCAAACTTGCACCATCAAATATGTCGACAATCGCTGATAAATATAACTCTGAATGAAATGATGCAGTTGTTATAGGATCTGCCACCTCAAATTGGATAATAACTCAGCTTATGAGATCCTACTAGTGGCTATTTCCAAACCTGAGGTAAATAGAGAAAATAAAATAAATCACTTTATGTTATTTATTTTGAAATATTTCAAGATAGTCGGAAAAAGCATTGCCTCCATCACCACATAGATTCGATGCATCATTTCTATGCACATCGGCCATGATGCTAAAAACTAGAACTACACCACGTCAAACCTTTGACAACGGTCATTTCCATGGAGTTAACCAATGGCTGAAAACGTTGATAAATTCAAATGAAACGTCACTTGAAACCTAGGCCTCAATATAATTGCATATACCTCAATCTCACTTCCTCCTCGTTTTTCACATCTGAATTCTCTCCTTTCTCTTTTCTTTTCCCATCGAAAAACCGACAGTGCTGTAACTAAAATTGAGAATGAGAAAATAAAAGTTTAAAAGCAAAGAATAGATTAAATCCGGAACCTTTTCAGCAGCTTGTGCAATCGGCGCCGATGGATCGTATCGTGCATCTAATCCCCGAAGTGAGAGCACTATTTGGGCGATTAATGCCACTAAAATATAGCGCATCTTCAACCCTGAAATGTTAAAAAAAACACTGTAAGAAAACAAACGTTGCAGCATAATCCAGCGGTATAGTGAAGATATTTTAGATACTGTACAAAGCCAACGGCGGTAACTGTTTCGGGCGGAAGGGAAATTAAGCCGTTTCATTGGCGACAAAAGTCAACGAGAAATACATCATCTCCAAGAAACTTCTGTGCATTGAATATAACCAAACCATAACCGCAGTGGGTGGAGGTGATGTGGGGCAGTGCAGGAAAACCGAGGGAAAAGAGGTTTGCAGGGAGGGTTGGGGCATAGAATCCCTCTGAAACAGAACAGTCAGGTATCAACTTAAATGCAACTAGTGACAGTTGAAAAAGTTCACCAAAAGTAACATCAACAAACACAACAATCGACATTAAAGAGTCAGCGGTGAACGTGTAGGATAGTTCTCTACAGTAACACCTCGAATAGAACCCCTCCTCAATAAAGCCTCCTCCTGTAACAAACGAACTCCCCTAACCTGTCGAAAGAAGGGACAACCCCTTATAAAAAGATGTAGTATAGTACAGAGACAGCTGTTCATACGTTGTATACCCATATACGTACGGTCTATAATTTTGGTCTCTCAGCTGAACTTCTGTAAAAAAAATAACCATCGCTTTAATAATGGTCTTCTTTAGGGGTGTTCTCAGAGCCCCGGGGTTTTATTCAAAGCAATACGCTATAGACACCTCTTCCTTTTATCTGGTATCATGCGATGGATGCGATGGTCACCAAATTCCAATCATATCAACCTATCAACAGCATATATCATCACCGCGAAGAAGACTGTGATAAGAGAACAGTAGCTGACAGCCGTCTTCACAACACTGTCCACAAAGAGTGCTGTTGTAGATAACGGAAGTTGCAGGTGCAAATAATTATCGCAAGCGGAAAAAGGAATAGTGGTGGTGATGAAATACGCAACAATGCCGATAAATCGCTTTGCAATGACGTCATTGAGGCAGCATAGCCTTGCAGCTGCTGCTTTGTGTTAAACTTACAAGCTTTTAAAGAATAGCAACTGGAAGAATCCTCTCGACCTGCTTTTAAATTAATCAAAAAATGCCCATCCGGGACAAGAAAAGGATCGTAAATCCTCTGCTCATCCTTTCCCCTTCGCTTTCCTTCTCGAAACCTATTAGTGCGGTCTACTCTTCTTCACCACCACCCCCCCCCGTCTCAAATGAAACAAGCAAATCCGTTGCAATAAATGAACAAAGCCATCTGCTTCCGTTGCTATCATTTCACATGCGATCGGCAGTTAACCGGTCGGTCGTTGGATCCTTCCGAAATAAATGATAAAGACGAGTATATCTTCAGCGGAACAAGTACACTCCAAAAAAACATCCTTCGATAAATCGAAACTAATATCCCATCCCCCTTATATCGGTGCATAAACTAAAAACGCAAACTTTTGCTTATATATCCCTCTCCCACCGACGTTTTTTTTTTGTAACAAACTGAAATATTCAGGTAGTAACGAGCAAAAAAAAAGAATTCTAGCACACATCCAACTTTCTAATTGCAGTTATTTATGCAATCGGAAGATATCGATTGTCTATATGGTCATGATGGCTTCCTTTCATAAGACAAACAAAATACTGCAATGTGAGGCATGTCCAATATTGCTACTCATATAAAGTGTGCAGTAACACTTCATCACAACAATGAAAAATACTCTTTTGAGATATTTTTTAATTATATTTATAGGTGTATAATGTTAATTATTTTATTTAGTATTTAAATTGTTATATTTACTGCATTTATTCTGAATATCTCTATAAAGAAATGCATTTTCCGTTTTCGTTTTCATGATGAAACAACATCATTTAATCATCGATGCAATCATCTTGTTCAATGATCGGTGACATGGAAGAACCCATTGAGTCTGAGGGGAGAGGGAAGAGGAATGAAAGAGGGAAGTGGGTGACGAATGAGGCGGATGTGCTAGGGAGCGGTTCCATTTCAAATTAAGCCGAAATTGGCGAACTTCCCATCGTTCTTCCACGAATATGAAGGATTATGGGACATGTTTGCACAATTTCTGCAAATGTCCATACCATCGGTACAGTTCATAATTCAAAACAACTAAAAAAGAGATTCGAAGGGAAGCCACCATATATCGAATTGAATGAAGTGGAAAAATACGACTTCGATAAAGGTGAAAAGAGAGAGAGAGAAAGAGAGAGAGCAAAACAGAGAGTCACACCGACACGCCGGCCGTCACAAATGTCGACACACTACACAATACTGCTTTCCAAACTCGCAAAACAACGTTCACAAATTTCCGTTGACATATGCACAAACTATGTTGAGATGATGAAAAAACTCAAAATATCATATTTATACAAGTTAAAGTTTAGATGAGATGAATAGATCGTTGGTGCCAATGTTCGCATGCGAAATCTAATGAGAATCGAGAAGGGTTTATTTTTTTAGGTGAGGTGAAAATGGATGTATAATGTCTATTAATGTTATAAGTATTAAAATCGGGGTTATGGCGGCTGAATTTTCAAGCATAGATCCTTGAAAAAGGATATTTTAGCAACAAAGCACATCCCTCACCCATCCCTTTCCCCACCAAATTGGTGAATAAGTGCTATTGCACTATTACCACAATATCTTCCCACTCCTTCAGCAATAAGCATAATATCTTCTTTGTATTCGATAAAACTATTTCAAGAAACGATTACGAAGACAATGAATGAAATTAGGAAGTAAGTGAGTAAACATTAACAAGCATTCGACTCTCGAGAAATAAGACCTATATAGCACGATAACTGCACAATTTGACCATTTCGTCGATAAAAAAATTTTAAATTCCTATATCGTATACTATTTAATAGGCTAAAGAGTAGGCTTTAGGCTCAGGCTTATATTCACGCATACAAATAGATTCAAGCATAAGCTCAAGCATAAGTTTTGATTAATTTTCACCATTACATTCAACTTCAAAATTAGCATTTCTGCTGTGTCACACAGAATGCCCATCGAAACTATCATCCAGAAATTACCGGAAAATTAACTACGTTCTACTATTGATATATTTAACTAAAAAAAAATCAAAGCATTAAAAAGATTTCACAGCAAATTTGTTAATATTTAAGAAAAGAAATAACGGAAAATGGAATCGGTGGACGAGGACAATGAAACGCAATCGAGGCTCTCATTCCATACAGCCGCATTGAAGCCCTCATATTCTAGAGTGAAGGAGAGCATCGTTTGGTTGCTATCGATTATTCGTGTTGCCACTAGATAAGCGATTCGTGCAAATAATAGCCTTTCGTCGGTGCATATAAGGTGCATCACATATCTCTAATGTCAAGTCTCTATGAGAATGTATTGTTGAGGTACAACAACAACGATAATACAACTAACCGCTTTCAACACGGCGCTTTTCAACTGAGAAAAATAAATTTATGAGAAAATTTTTTAAGTGATTTGCGAAAATTCTTAAAAACGAATTATATAACTGAAAAAAATATAACTGAAAGAATTAAGAAAAATTTGCATTAAACATCATGAATGCATTAATTATTTGTTTATTTTATCAATTATCCTCCACAAAGTACACATTAATCAATGAGAAATGTTTCAAAATTTAAGCACATGTGTATAAAGATGTGACATTCAGTCATTACTGCATTAGACTAATTGTAATAGTAGTCTGATATTGTAACAATTTTATAGCCAACTCCTATTGCTATTGTTGGGATCGCAGAAGTTGCTATTATTCGCATAAAATGCCTTCACACATTTATAGCCATCGCAAACATTCTTCACCACCGAATGAGCACATCATTGCTTACTGTTCGAATAAATTGCTACTGTAGTAGAAAGTGGATCATTCGTAGTTCTTACCTATTCCTATCGTTTTAGGTATAGTACCGTAAACATTGAATTGTACCCTGGGGGTCCTACAAAATGTCACTCGTGATGCAGAAAATGCTCCAAAAAAGCAAAAAACATCAGATGACTTAGTTGAATGATTTGATGTGTGCCGTAGATTGAGGTGTGCAGATGGGATTCTTAACCACACGTAGAAAAACGAATCCACAGTCACTAAAAAATAAGCGTTCCAAAAAGGGAAAAGGAGAATACTGTAAATGATACTGTAAAGTACTGTAAACGCATTCCTTTTTTTCCGTAGTAACATCCTACATTCTCTAGCTGATCTTCTTGCAGGAATATGATAAACGATAAACATAACATTTAAAATGTGTTAATCAACCGTTTATTTTATCGATGAGGGTCCCGGTCAATGTTATCAGTAGTCAAGTTCCCGAGGAGTCAAAAAGTTACAGGTCGATCTTCGACAGCATAAGGTATCGCCAACGGAAACCGCTGCTTTACGTGGGGAAAAAATGCACTTCATTGTTAGAATGTTGTATGCATCAATAATGGTCACAGTAATTTGGAATACATCAGATTTGCTGTGCGCTTTCCTAACTGACCACAACGAATATTCGAAAAAATTGACTTTTGAAACGATGACCTACATAAGGGCAAATTTCATAAACGCGAATTATCGACAAATCTTTTCACAAAGCACATTTACGGCAATCCATTCAGTAGCTTCATATAGGAAACCTTGAAAATATTAGCGGAAGTCTAGTGCATTAATACAATCCAAAATAGAAGTATGATCCCCCACCTCCAATTTCGTTGTGATTCGTCTTCCCTCTTGTATTCGAATGCACTACAAAACTCTTAACTTAATTTCGTTCCGCAGAAAATGAGATCTGATACCCAAAGCGAAAAATTCATCACTTTCCGTTATCAACCTATTTCATCGGAACGCACATAAATTACAACTTCTCCTTTGTACTCTTTCAGTATGTTGAAATTAAAGAAGTAATGTTTGCAATTCTCATTGAGTAAATTCAATAGCAAATATTTGCATCAAAGTGGATCGACTCCAAATGGGATTTATTCGTGAATAATATAAAACGAAACATGCGAACATCGAACATCGAAAGTAAAAAAAAAGAGCGTCCTCGAGGGGGCGATGAGCAACACGATTCATAGACGGAAAACATTCTAATATAACGTTAGCATTGGACAACCCGTGAACTATATGCATTTTTTGATTTACTGACAAGTATTGAATTTAGCAATTTGCAATGCGATTTCCACTTTACATAGGTGTTGATCGAAAAAGCGATATTTGTAGCCCACTCATTGAAGACCCACCGATTTGTATTCGCAGAGACAAAACTAGACAAAATGACAAAGACACTACAAAAAACCGTCGAAATACTCGCTCAAACCATACTAAATATTGGCAAAAGATCGCCAACTGTTGGTCCACCTAGCCAATTTTTCGACAATCGTTCAAGTATGAGTACACCTCAACCAATCAAACCCCAAGCCCAACAAAAACAATAATAAAAGAGAAAGCAATTCACTCTACACAATACATATTGATAGCCATAACTCGCAATGGGGCAATAAAAAATAACAAGAAATGAAATCAGATACTATATCAGTAAAGAAAATTATTTTACGAATTGAAAAATACACTCAGATCCCACTACTTCGAAGCAATTTTACAATGATGAAATTCCCCATATGCCGAAATTCGTTTCTTCACTCTAATCTTTAGAAGAATATGACTTGTTTCGCCGTCGTTTGTCAATTGCAAAATGGGTCGTTAATGATTAGCATTCCTCTACTTCCACACCATATTTTTTCAATACAGTACTGATCGTTACTGCTAAGAGACTCTCCATTTTATTGCCGCCAGGGAAATTTCTTTCGTCTTCTCATAAAATTTGCGTTACCCTAATAATTGCAAACAAGGCGAATAACAAAACACTTTTCAACAATATTCAAATATGCAAAGAAAATAGAAAAAAAAAACGGAAATGAAAAATTTGTTCGTAGCTAAGATGGAATTATCGCCTTCATTCCGATTACGCAATTCCCATTCACTTAAATCAATCCTCCTTTGAAACAAATGCAAAATTGCTTCTAAATGATTTACTATCAATAAAAATAAATAAAATGCATATCAAAGTTACGAGAATTCAGTTAAAAAAGGTCTCCAAATATGCTTCTTATGACTATTTACCGTTCTCTTTCAGGTATCTCATCTATTTATTCACATAGCCACATAAATAGGCAATGCTCCATAAATGACCGTCACGTAACATTTTTCAAACTTTTCTTCTCGATTGAATGAACTTTTTTCGAATAGAAAAAATCTCTTCGACAAAATTTTCCATCGTAGTATAAGAGTTGGCACTCAGCCAAATTTCTTTACTATAGCCAAATGCTTCTTCTTGTACGAAAAAAAATTGAATGTGAAAAATAAATTTTAAATTTCTCCTCGAAATGCGCATCAAAATTCTTCTCTTTTCCATCATTCATAATTCTTCTATGCAAATGCAGTAAATATAACCCGCTAAAATTATTGAGTTGAGATAATAACAGCGCTAAACCCGATAGGAAACGAGTGCCCAAATCTGTTTGCCCACATTTAAAGGGCATCGAATCATCACTATCCAGTGTGTTCACTTCATACATTCTTCTTCAAAATAAACAAATACACAATAATGGATGACGACAATTAGTCGACAGCAAATAGAAACTAGCGGAATAAAGAAATAAATGAAATGTAAAATAAAATAAAGTAAAATAAATTTCGTCAAAAATCGTCATGAGCACTCGGCAATCATTCAGCATTAAAGAAGACACACGTACGCACGCAACTAATTACACAATTCTCTAATTTAAAATTGCGAAAGAATGGAAAATTAAAATCGAATAAACAAATAAAAAATTAGTATTGAATAATGAGAAATCCATTAAAATTTCAAAATTGATAACGAAACAATACAAATAAGAACACTGAAAAATGGATAAATAGAATCCCGCGAGACCAACCAACATATAGCAGGTGGTATCGGGATAGGGGAGCATATAAAACACATACAGACAGACGGCAGTGGTGCTCGCATCGAAAGTAATCCTCACGATTCACATAGCAGCACACGCTTCTCGACACGATGCCAATAAATACCAGTGTTATAACAAATTTCATTGCTGCATACACCAAAATCAACCAACCATATAACGTTCAGCGGTGCGCACTTCTTTACCAACAACCGTCCCTCCATCAATTCGAACCTATTTTATAGCCAATTTCATTGCTTCAAAATAATAAAAAAATCAGTGATATTACCATAAAAGGTTTTTTATCAAAGAGATGAATGCTCTCAAAATATCGAATTCGCCGCCAAAATTTGGGCAGCATAACTCGTATATTGGATCGACTATGAAAGCAATAGCAGCAGCAGCAGCAGCAGCAGCAGCAGCAGCAGCAGCAAAAAATAAAACAAACGGTGGCCTCCGTAACAAAAATTGATAAAATGAATAGTGAAACAAAATAGTTCAATAAAAGTGAGAAGTAGAGTAATAACAGATGAACCATTAGAAAGTGGCCTCGAAGTTTAACATCAGATCCATTTGACTTGTAACGTCACCTCCTGTCGTCATCGCCTCTCGTCGACGTCTCTCCTGTTTTCATTTAATTTACACTTTATACAGCATTCTCAAGAAATAAGATTTTTTTAAAAGATTCTTCAAGGGCTATAATATGGTATGATGGTGAGTGATTGCAATAAAATATATCAATGAGAACTTCTAACAAAAGTAGTAGCAAAGTACGCAATCCCAAACGATTTTCGGGGCCTGCTTCCCAGTAAATTGTTCAAAGATCAACAACAGTGCCGACATTCGGCAACCGATTCTGTTGGCCCCTTAGTCGGCTTTAATAGGTAGCGCAACGGAAGATTTTATTTCGGAAGCCTGGATTGGACTGACTCATCTTCAAGCCACTTTACCTCGTTTTTCTCAGTCTTCATTCTTACCCGCGTTCATGTACGATTTGTCATACACACTCGTCGAGGTGCCACCACACAACAATTTATCAACGAGTCTTTCCACCTTACAAAGTAAAACCACCAAACAATGAAAATACATTTGGCTATTCATTTGCGCTTGTCCAGCCTTATCTCTCTCCATTTTACTTATTTCTTCGCATTTTATATGCAGCTACCTTTCATGACGCCTTCGTTGTTCTTCCTTTGTAAATCGCTTCTCCACTCTTCATCATTTCAGACGATAAGTGCTCAGATTGCGTGGATGTGAAGTTTGGAGCACGCTCTCCTCTTTGACGCCTGCTAACTCTCCTCTCTATGCTATGCAAAAATTAGTTATCTTTTGCGTATTTATGCCTCTTTCATTTAAACTTAGAGATGAATGAAAGGAAATAATTCTGTCGAATGAAAATTCGAAGAGAACACCTGTTCTCTCTGACGCATAAGCTCTTGTTGGCGCTGCTGCTCAAGATCGACACTATTCTGACTTGAGGTCGAGTGTTGATCCTTAGCACGTTCTCGCTCTTCCTGCTCCTTTAACCGACGCCTCCTCTCCTCCTCCACTTTCAATTGCTTACGCTAGAAATGAATATCCCGCTTACACGTATTTCAATGACTGCTACTTGCCCACAACTTAATGCTTTATGACGTCATGCCTGATATACTTCCCTTTCACAGAAATGCAATAATTTCTGCTACCTGAAGGCCAAACGTTGGTAAAATCTTGTAACAATACTCTCTAGCCTCTTCCCTCTCAGGGAAAAAGCAATTCCACCTGATATTTCACAGGACCGGAAAGCCTACCTGAAAACTTGCCGGCTTATATAATGCCGGCATCAACCGTCGACTAAAAGTTGAATATTACAAAAGGAAAATTATAGTCAAATAATATGAAAAGAAGTCACAAACAAAGAGAAAAGTTGCAAAAGATGAGACCAAACCTTTTCTTCCTTTTCCTTTGCTTGCTTCCGGAACAATTCGAACTGTGTAGAAGTATCGACACTTAGAGCACCGCTTTGACTTTTCTTTGCCAAACTGTCCCATCCACCCAACTTTTTAGTACTCGTCTTATCGTCCATTTCTTAAATAAAATTGAGAATTTTCTATTTCAATGTTTAGATTAAAGCAAACATCATATTGTTTAAATAAGAACACACAAATTGAAGATGATAAAATATTGCTGATATAAACACAAAAAAATATAAATTATATCAGCAACGACGGCAACAGATAACGATTGCCTTTGTTCATACCGCAAAATTTAGAGGCTTTGCAAACTACCACTTTATCTCTTCCACTAATATTATGCTAAAGGTGAAAGATTACTTTTCCTAAATATTCGAATTCAAACAGTTTTCTTAAAAGCGAGTAATTCGCATATATCGAATATTTCATCATATATTCCCTTCCCTTGAATGATATCAAACTGTGCAAACTGTTCATCGCAACAATCAACTGAAAATATTCAATAAAAAGAATTGTCTAAGTAGGCAATTAATAACTATAAAAAATATTTGCATGTTTCCCACCCAAATCAATGATGATATTAAGAGTGAAAATATACAAAAAACTAGCAAAACTATCACTCAAACAATTGCATAAGACAAACACCAAAGACAAACACACAACGAAGACAACACAAAATTAAACTTTTGGTTTTGGTTTTCACTTCTTGCAATCAAATCAACGCGTTTACTGAGTCATCATTTCATATTCTAATTATTATAAGAAATTTGAAAGCTGTTGAAAAACCCCGTTAAGCAAGATATGGACAGTGAAAAAAGTGGTGTTGTGCATGCGAAGGTAACCTTACTTAATCGAAAGTCACTACACGCCTAATCCTTTGTCAAATCGCCGAATGCTGCTGTCACAAACAATACAAATAATGAACGGTCACTACAGAAGTGAGGATATCAGCGCCATGCATCAAACATCACCTACACCACCTATCTGTAAAAGTAATATCAAATGGATGCATCAAATAAGCAGTCATTAGTAAGAGGAAAATTAATTTGCTCATCAGTACATAATAGCAAAACAATGCGCTTTCCCACATTGCGCTTTCTGTTCTAAAATTCACTGCTTAGCGTAACGTTTGAGATGATATTTGTTCATAAATAAACATATCATGATGGAATGCAAATAAAAACGTTCAGCCAACCCGAACACCAATTTGCAGTAAAAGTATACGAAAAATGACGTCACAATACGCAGCACTGCTCATCTATAGCGACAGCGGAAAAATTGGAAGATATGCTCGCAAATAACTCGTAACGTTTCTTTGCACCCTAAAAAGCGTGCGACGAGCGGCAATCTGAAAAACACATAGTATGCGCCATGTTTCTCTTGTGCATTCACCTGTGAACGCATGTGATGTCTTAACTCTGTACTGATAACATAACATCATGCTAATATCGGAGCAACATATCACCACAAACACAATGTAAAGAGGTGAAGCACACACGCAATGACGAATAAGCAACTCTGCAAAAATCGGCAAAAATGTGCGCGGACCGTTCTGTTTGGCTGGAAGGAGCTGATCGAGAATTGAACCGCCTATGCCTGGTGCCGCCTGCGGAGTCGTCGTGAGAAGGGGTGCCGCACCGCTATGCATATGTGAGTGAGAAAGGATACCGTCCTTCTTCTCCTCTGCAAACACCACACCTCTGCCTTCCACTGGCTCGCAAACTATTTCTTCTATACCAGAAGATGCAAAACATCAAACTTGCGCCACGACAACAAATACAAAACGTTCCACAAAGAGGTCAGTTGATCTCAGACTCTCGACTGACTCAAATCGAGCATTTTCACAAACCTCATTTAGCTTCATACTCACTTTCCAAATTAATCAGGTGCGAGTTGTGTGGCGCCACTATTTTAGCTTGCGAATACGATGGTAGCCGTAGAAGTATACTTCAGTTGTGTTTCGATGCCTTTATGTAACACATTACTCGATTCTCACCTATTTCTGAATTAAACTCACTTTAAAATACACCACTAAACATTTGCATATCACTGACCAACTAATCCCGAAACTTCGCCTTGAAAAGCGCTAAATTGTGTGATAGAAAATTTCATGCGGTGCATAAAAACAAACAAAACAAAATCAATCACAGACGCCGTGCTGCACTCAAGCGTTGAACACACTCTCGCTAAGATCACCACAACCAATATCGTCTCACTTTTGATACGTACAACTTATGACCTTCATTCAGGGATTCATTTTGGGAAATTCAACATTGGCACTGAATACCATAACAAACAACTCGAGAACACGAGCACTCTACCACAGAATGAATATTCTGTAGCGTTCTAGTGAACAGCAAATTTCACAAATGATATAAATTCACTCAGCCTCCAAAAATCGCCGTCATTTTGGCCTCCATAATACTACTTCAAGAAGGCTTACTAAACTAGCTCAGATTTCAAAGCTTTCATAAACCATTGACGGCCGGAAGCTTTGTTTCCTGAAATATAGGTAATCATCTGCAAGAAAACCTCAGTGAGTAATCTGTACCTTTGACGATGGCGGATGCGGGGGGTGGCGGCTGCACGGCAGGAACGGGTGGGGCGAGTGGCGGAGCGGCCCGTTGCGGAGGTGGTTGCGGCGCCGTTACTTGAGGAAGTAGTGGAGCCATCTCTTTCTTAAATGCAGCACTATTTGAAAAGAGAACACATGGAGAACATATTTATTGTATTTCATCATCGTTCATCATCGAATATCCATAAATCAATGGCACTCGCCTTTCTTCCAGTCCTCTGTGAAGACGGCTTTCGATCCCGCAACGCCACCCTTGTTTCTATCGAGCTTTACGAACTGTACGTATAGTATGGGACAGCAGCAAAAGGCAATTTTCACGTCTGACCAATCGAAGACGACTACATTCTGCAGCTATATTCGGCGCCCCCAACAGAACTAATCAAAACATTTACATACTTTCACCTCAACATACGAATCTCGACAAGCGCATTCAGAAGCGGAAAACTGAAAAATTTTGCACCGATTTTTCAAATGGGAAGGCGGAAAAATGGATGGAAACAAATATAAGAAAACCAGAAGAGAACACTTAAGCAAATCAAAAAGGGAAACGACTAAAGTGAATAAAAATTAAAAGTAGACAAAAAATTTTAAACATATAAGGACCCTCAATTATGAAGCAAAATGGAATTCTCCGAGGAAAATGAAACGCAAAAATTTACGTTTCAGAATATAGATGCACGAAATCGGCGCATACAACGCTGCAAAATGTGAGAGCTATTGGAGCTGACAAGAAGGAAGGGACAGACAAGTGCTCTACTTTGGTATATGCACCAATAATTTTATGGAAGCATCGAATTAATAGTACGAATTTTGTTATATTCCCCGATGTGGACTGTGAGTGGGAAGGATCCCAATAGGTGACTTCTGAAGTTCGAACCTCCAGCCATACGGATTCTTAATAAATTCATATGCAGTAGCCCTAGCCCTTCTTCAGGAGAGGACCTCTCCCCGTTCCTATTTCAAAGCCTTCTTCAAAAGCAGAAAATTGTGAGCACGAGCAAATAAATAAGCACCTTGGAACTATATAACCTGTTCCCAAGAAACATCTTCTTCCTTCTTCATGAACGTAGCTGTCACCCGATTACAAACCAGTTTTCCAGTTACCTACCAGCTGTTGTCCAACCAATTCGTTCCCTGTCGGCAATCAAAGGCGAAATACATTGCCACCAATACTTGCTGCCATCTTCCGCATATATTTAACTGAGAGACTGAGCAGAACAACTGCTACCGCTTAGTACGTTAAATGTCAAAAGGAATGAGAAACGTTGGATGCAACAGAATTGCACTCTGCAGTCTGATAAACCCACAGCCACGTCACGCATGAATCATTCAGTCAACTTTCCTTGCCTAAATATTCTATAATAATGCATAGCGATCCGCTTGAATCACGCTATGCAATCAACAGCTAAGGTGTGTATCGTGTGTGATCTAATCTCCACTGTCAGATTTTATCTAAAAGACCAACCACCCCTTCAATCTTGGTTGCAAATAGCATTGCACTTCGCAATATTACTAGCAGCTCGCTAATCAATCTCACCACTTGTGTCGAATGAATATGCCTCACCGCATCGTCATCGACAAAACTCACCCAACCATCGAAGTTTTTAATTGAACCGATAGAAGCAACGCATTATTGAGGTTTGTAAACAAAAATATGTGAATACCTTCTCCTTAGGCAGTTCCGGTTGTGGTGGTTTCTCCACCCGTGGAGGTGGTGCTGGCGTCGGCTGTTGTTGTTGCTCGTCGTTTCCATGCTCTGAAAAGGTAGACAGCTTCTTTTAGAACTTTGCTATCCTTTCTCGTCTTCCACTACGACTCTCCCTAATATTTTGCCTTTCTCTCGCTCTCTACACGACTCTTGTTTAGTGAGATTTTTTTAGAAGTGCGGAAGAGCACATACAATACATTTTATTTTACACAATTCATCTCATGCGGAAGAACAAAAATACGACAAGACGACATACACACTGGCTGCCATAAAAAACCAATACTTAAACATATGCCCATTAAGACTCAGGCCTATAATTGGGGGAAAATGCATTTGCGGAATAAGATGATGAGGGTATAAGTGGACTTTACAGAATTCTTCTTGAGAAGATGCGAAAGATACGGGATTCAGATGTAATGGAAATATGGAAAGGAACAGAGGGGAAAGGAGCGGATAAAGGAGACCGAGATCTATAAGTACATATGGATGGAAAATCAGTAAAGCAAAAATTTTGTTTGGTTTATTAATGAGTGGGATTATATTATTTTCGAACACATTTCTTACATTCAAACAGCACTAACAATGACATGCTGCAATATGCACAAACATATAAAACTATCACCAATAAAATTCAAATTGAAAAAAATCACAACAATAATAATAATAATAATAATAAAACATTTAATGAAATGAAATGAAAAAAAATGAGGATCTGTAACAAACGGCAATGGAATAGATTTCAAAGAGATTCTGCAAAAAGCAGCGCTGCACCTGACACAATAACACATCGCAACCATAATAATATTTTAGCAACCAAACCTCATCTAACGCCTTCATCAAATTACGATTTATGAATGCACAGCTCATTTTCGAAGCAATTAAAAACATTTATTATGCAATCGCGATTGTAATTCATTATGCAACTCGTGAAAAAAACGTTAAAATTAGGCGCGATCGCTGCTATTCTAATACGACTGTTGTTATTAAAGTAATCAATACTCCTATTCCACTACATTCGAAAGAGAGCCCATCAACGTTTACGATTTCAAATTTGCATGCATAAAAATAAATGGAAATATTAATGACACCTTACTGAATTTGAGGAATGATTTCACTTTTTAAACACATCTTCCTCAAATGCCAAACATTCCCAACGAGAAAAAGCTAGCATCAAATCAAAGTAACCTGAATTTAAAAGAGAGAGAGGAAGAAAAACCTGCAGTCAAGAATTCTCTCCTTCTCATAAAGGATCATTACAAATATAGACAATTATGAGACAAAGCGGTAAGAATAACAGACGTGCGTATGAGCGAGGCCCTGACCAGCAAGTGCAATACGCAATCCGAGTTTCCCAACACAGATTCTTCATCATACAATGCTCCCGTCAAAGGCGTATTCTGGCCAAGGGGAACAACTCTTTTAGAGTAGTGCCGAGCCTCGCTCTAGCACTTTGACTACGTTGACGCTACTTCATCATATATTTTGCTGCAGCAACTTCTCAAAAAATTTCTAGCCAGCCAAGAAACAAAACGTTTACTTCTCAACAATAGCACTCGCACCACTATTTTCAAGTGGGCATCATCCCTCCCCCTCCCCTATTAATTCAAAACCGATTTCGGCAAACAATATTGCCCCTGCTGCAACAAATACTGCAAAAGCCGTAGTTCTCTGTTTGTTAGCTGAGTTAGTATATCATCACAGGAGTAGAGCGATGTATGCAGAAAAAACAGCGAATATGCTCTTCAGTGGCGTGCAATCCACAGACGTCGGCATGCGATGCGATCTGCATGCTGTACGCATGAAGACGCCTATCTAGCGTATTGACCTTTACATATGCAAAGCGCTCAACGGCACAACCATCGCCATCAACCAATCACGTCGTTCGTTTAGAAGCCGGGAATCAGTCTTTGCGCCAAAAGATGCGCGAGAGGATCGTTTCGCCAACCCAGCAGCGTGACGATTAGTAATGGTTTCCAGTATAAAGCAATATCAAGTGCTCTTCCTTTTCCCATTTTCAATACTTAACACTTATAAACAACTCCGACACATCAACACATAAAGAGTATCGCAATGCAGTTGACCGACATAGATTAATAATATATGGCCTCAATTCGTTGCTTGCAATACCCTAAACGTAGTGAAGTGTCTGCAGTATTGAGACCGTTGCGAGAGCGAGAGTAGAGAAGGCTCTGTGTTAAGAAACTCGTAAATTGCACTTACGGGTTCTATTATCACTCTTTGTCATTAAACACCTCTGCAACGACGCACCATAACAACCGCATAAATGCAGCCAGCTCTGGATTACGCTAACGTCCCACCTCTCCAACATCCACACATAAATCGAACCGCTCCCTTGCTCAAAGCAAGAAAACAACTGCTACCGTTAAGAACCTCTTCCAATATTGCATCCCCTCCCCATCAGCCGGTGCTTCGAAGCAATGAGGCTAAGCCCACCATGATTACACATACAAACAAATCAACGCTGGCAATCGTCGATAACGGGATAAACTGAAGGAGATTTGAATCACGCGAAGAACTAATTGAATGCAATTGGCCCCAACGAAGAGAGACGCAAAAATAACAGAAGCCAATCAGTGAGTGAATGCTTCTGGCGGCAATTCAGCATCAAAAAATGAGGTCATCCAAACAAATTGTGCACACCGACCCAAAGCATGCTCACATTTATCAATTGAAAAGACGACACCTCCAAATTCGAAAAAAAAATGATACAGCATTGAAGTGGACAAGTTTTCAAAAACCTCCAAAAATTAGTCTCTAACGGCAGAAAGTTCCCTCAGAATTGTCTCAAAAGTGATGTATCACATCCCTATCAGCATGTGCCTGTGAGTTCGGTGTGCACAAAAGAAGCGATCAAAATAGGATGATGCGAGGGTAATGAAGGCGGGCCGCCCAAACCGCAAACATCGCCCTAACCTGATTCACTGTCCGATGAATCCGATGAAGAGGAATCAGAAGATGAGTCATCGCTCGATGAGGACTCCGAAGACGATGCTTCACCACCACGCGCCACACCAGTCTTTGCACGGCCACCGTTTTGCGCTGAATAATTACTCCCAAATATTTACAAGGAGACCTCATATAAAACTAGGAGTGGAACTTACAACACTCATCTGCGAATATTTACCGCCTATTTATAAACAATATTTAGCATTTACGAATATTTACTTTAGATAAGACATGTCCATTCCAAGCCAGTGCATGCTATATCACAAGCATTTCATCTCTCTGTCCAAACCTTCCGGAATGATATCCTAGAATTTCATAACTCGGCATCCTCCATATGTGTCAATGAAAGAGCTTCCAAACCGCTAAAGAATCACTTAAAAAGCGTCTCAAATAGCCACAAGTTCTGATGCTTTGCCCTCTGCATATAGCAAGCAATCCCGCTTAGTTCTCTTCCCACTACAGAAGTACTTCTTTACTAATGAAAAATTTTCCAATCTTAGAACATTGTGGTAGTCCACGTATTTCTCAAATTCTTTCAAAATGTCGTACAAATGCATCCGGTTAGGAAGCAAGCCTGATGCACGAGCTCATATATGCTGCTAAAAATGACATCACCAATAGACGCATAACAGGCCACAACACCTCATATGTGAAAGCTTATGAAATCTTTCTAACTTCATCCTCGATTTTGACTAATCCGACTAAGACATAGCTGCGCATAGAAATAGAGAAAGCGTAAATACCGGAAGGCAGGGCTGAACTGACCACACCTCCAAGTCCCTTTATCTTCTCCTCCAATTCGCGCTTCTTATTGTCCACATCCTTTTGCGACTTCGGTGCTGCAATGACCCCATGTTTAGGACACTTGCACTATTCAAAGATTTAACGCTCCTCTATCTGTAGTTACCTAATTCATAATCTAACTGCTTCCAGGTGAAAAATATGGAAGAGAAAATGATATGATAAGGCAGAGAATATAGCGCATATTTGATGCAAAGTTTCGGTATGTTCAATGAAAAACAAAAGAACGACCGGTTAACATCAAGACTGCAATAAATCGCTACCTATACATGACCAGATTATTCACTGCAATGACCATTCATCGCCCAATAACCATTTAACTCTTGATTTAAAAACTGATAAGTACTTGAATAAATTCGGATGAAAAGCAGCACTAACTGTAAGGTTTCCTGGGTTTCTTCTTGAGACATGCGGCGACGAACGCTTCTAATTCTCGCAAAGTTGTCGGCTTTAACGTCTCGAAGTCGATCTCAATCTCCTCCGGGTTGAAATCACGCAGCGCTTCACGCGATTCTATTATGCTTACCACCTGAACAAAATTGAGAAACTTTATACCGCCAGGAAATTTACTACGTAAAATATGAAAAAACCTAAATTGCAATCGGACCAATACGACTACGTGCAACTTTAATATCGGACAAACAGGAAATCGGAAAAACAGGATCACTATGGGATAAGCCTTCCACGCACAAAAAACAAAAAACAAAAAAAAACGGGAAAATCACAAACACGATCACCTTCTTAATGTATAGCTGTATGCAGCAAAAGAATAAAGTGGAACTGATATAGCAGTCAGTGCCGCTATGAATACTACACACTTGCACCCCCTCTGCCTTGCGTCGTGAACAGGACTCAACTAGCACTGACAAAGCCGAGCAAAAGATATTGCACTCCCTCCCCTACTCTCTGCTTTCAGCCCCCTCATTTATAAAGCTCAATAAAAAACAATTTACACTGCTAAGTTTGTCTCCAGGTAGTTTGTTGATGTCAAGCGAGAGTTGTCTCTTCTCGTCGTAACTCATTGGCTCCGCACTGCGTTCATCTTCAGAATCGAAGTCGTAATCCTCACGAACCCTCCTCGGCGGTGGTTGGTGCTGCACAACTGGCTGTGGCACGCTTTGTTGGGCTGGCTCAGTCTTCGGTTTATTTTTCGATCCCGGCTGCCTACCTCTTTTCTTTGATGGTTGCGCTGCGACGGCTGGTTCTGGAGGCACGCCCTTCTGGGACGCTACTTGAGCACCGGCAGCCTGGAGAGCACTAACCCCTCTTGTTGGCATTGGTGCAGGAGCTTGTACTACAGGGTTTTCAGCAACCTGTCTGTGGGCGGTTGAAGTCTTGGCTGGTATCGGTGAACCAATCTCACGTTTCACGTGCACTTCACGTTCTGCTGACGGTGGCGTTTCCGAAACGATAGCGGGATTCATACGCTGCGTCGCACTAGATGCAGGCGTCGCAGCATGGTAGTTGCGTGCAGGACGCCCGGGCTTCTTCTTCGACGGAGGCGGGACTATGGTAGATGGGTGGACGGATGGACCTGGCGATATTGTGGTCGAAGGAAGGAGCAGCGGCGCCGCATCACCAGATGTAAGGAAGGTGAAGGGCGTCGTCACAAGTGATTGCAGCATATTCACGGTGGCCGCAGAAAGAACTGGGACAGGCTTATGATCCGCTTGTGCTTCTCGTCGTTTAATCCTGAAAAGCAGCCGAAATTATTGGGCGACCGAAACATGTCACATATCCACTAAATGGTGAACGCAGACAGATTCATCACCAAACAATCAGAAGCAACGTGAAGGCTAATGATGAAATTAATCACTGCGAAGCTTTGAGCAGCTCTGCAGATTGGTCACCGTCGAACGTTTTTATGTTGAAAGTTTCAAAAAAAAAGGGCCCATGACCAAATCGCCTCATCAAAAGCATTAAAATAATTCAACAGGTGAAGAAATACCATGAGAAGGCACTCCTTATCACTCAGTAACAATATTCCTAGCAAATGCGTCATGAACAAGTGCTCCTCCATAATATATCACACAAGTGACCGACTCTCTGAAATATGCAAGTTTCCGGCAACCTAAGGAATACTACTCGGATTTAAGGATAAAACGGTTGAAGACAATCGTGGTTTTCGCGGATGGTCAGATTAATCAGACTAAAGTGCAAATATAGATAAGTACAATCACGTAATAATTGTTTCATAACACGTCTCTTAGATTCTTAAAAAATGTGTTTATTTTAAAGGAATATCTAAAGGAATTTAAAAGAAGGGAAAGTAGAGAATATTACTAACTTTGCCCAATTCATCTATCTCCTCATTTTGGGAAACTGACCATCACTGAATTAAGCGACATGCTTACCTAAGCGAAAAAATTTCTTTACAATGGCGTTGCAGCTCGGCAATCCGTTCTTGAAATTTTGTCTGTTCGGCCTGCAGAGCGAAGAGAATGAGATCAATATGGTCATCGTTATCCACCACGCCCGAAATATCTAACGGAATCAGTGGTACGCCCGCAACCAAAGGTTCTTCCTTAGCAGCCGTTGTCGCACCAGCGTGATGAGACCCAGTCAACCCTGATGCACACAACTGTGGTTCTGGCTCCGGCATTGGCTCCTCCGGCATCTGTCGCCATTTCTCCTCGAAATACTTCTGCAACGAAAACTATGAGGAACGAAACCCCAAATAAGCTGCAACCAGTGCCTCAAATTCAAAAGAAAATGTTTATTTGCCAATCTCTATTTCATCACTAAAGGAGAACTATTTTCCAGCGTTCAGACCCATAACACAAAGTAGCTGCAGAAATGCATGCTTGCACAGAAGGAATGTAGCAGTAAATATGCAAGCCTACCTGCAATGTCTTTCCATGTTGGTGGACGGGGTCGGATGGAGGATTGTATTTGAAGCAATTCTCACACACCAACAACAAATCTTCCCTCATCTCCTCTGGACTTGCGTATTGCTTCGCCTCCATCTTCCGCCTGAAAACGCTTACAACACTATTGTAACGTTTAGCCAATTCTTATCACTTCTTGATGTTATTCAATGTAAACTGTTCTTGAAAAATACGATCACCTATCCAGTTATCCGTCGTCGAGAAAATTCAGTGGTAACAAAAATACTTTCTTCAAAGAGACCAACTTCGAAGTTACCACTAAAAAGAACTGAAATCGTCCCTATGAAGTTACCTGCATCTACTTCTAGCATCAGTATCCCCTCAACAAAAAATATAACAAAAATGAAGACACAGCCGTGAGGACTGTCACAAATCTTTAAACGTGACAATATCTTTGCAAGCCAATAAATAACTCGCACCTGATTGTTCCAAGATCCATCGGTTGCTTAACGATATCGTAATAATCGTGCAGCTTCAATCCCTCCACATCGACCGGCTCAAGAAAGGGCCACGTGAACGACTTACATTTCTAAAATTTCCGTCTCTCTTATGCGTAAACAAACATCACACTTAACAACGACCGAACATGAACGCATGAATACAATGCACAGTGATAGAGCATTCGAACATTTTTGAAAAAGATAGGAACCATAACCCCAAATGAATGTTGATTCAACGGGCCGTAAGTCAGCGCTCATGCCATCCCCCTAGCTAAAGTTACGGACGAAACATCACCAGTAAAAACTTTTTAGCGTAGCACCCTAACAACAGATAAACAAATCAATTATCAAAACCTGACGTCGGCCGAGTGAAATGTCATCGAATGCAAAAATGCTAACATCTACAATCATAACATAGAAAACACATGTCTTGCTGAAGGCTCACAGCAAATGTACTCCAACTCCTCCCACATTCGAATTTCTCCGCTTCAAAATTCTCTGGGCGGAAAGGGTGATAGATCGTTAATTAAAGATACCGCAATCATTTACGCACGTATCACTCAAATATAAACCCATGAAGTTACTTTTGAAAAGAGTTCGCTGATGATTCGCTGGCAGTATTTCATTTGCTCAGTCCACTTGCCCCTGAAGCGTGGCTTCAGCTGATTATAATCGATGAAATAATTCGGCTTCTTAGGCGGTCGTCCCGACTCTCGTCTCGTCGACACTTTACCGCCTGTCGACTCCTCGCCGAAAGATGTCGTTGTATCTGCTTTCCTCTTTACTCCTTTCTAGAAATGCTTTGTAATATCTTCGCCAGATCATTGAGATATAAACGAGCAATCTCAAGCGGAGATTATGTGGGAAAAGAAGGGTTTAGAAACTTTCCCCTTCGCTGAATCCGAATGGAAGGCAATTCTCCAAGCTCTTACATCTACCAGCGTCCCTAGTTTTCCGAGTTCGGGTTGTTCCCATCATTCTTTCACTAAATCTCATACCACCTCCCACATTGCTCAACCAAGATCTTAACCACGGCTCTCCTGGTACGCCAATACGAAACCTCATCAATCAAATAGAAATCTGAGATATTAAAGGCCTAAGGTTCATGAGTGATGAGTGAACTTTATCCAAATATATCAGTGTTAGTCAACATACGTGCATAACACTGATTTCAAGCGACAAAAACGTCCTTTGCGTCGTCCACTGCTAGAAAATGCTACTTGTGATTGGCTTCAACCGTGCCTAAGCTGGAACTACTAAGAGGCTGCTCACGCAGTTACTGGAGCATCTGAGCCGGAGTTCTCTGCTCAAAGCATATGCCCTTTTCCCTTTACAGATCGTTACCTCAGTTTGGCTTCCGTTTCAAATAATTCCCAAAAACTAAGTTTAGATAAAGCTAATAAGTCCTGAAAGAAACAAGTGATGCATACCTTCGATTGGATGACCGGCTGGACAGGTGCTGGAACGCTTGCACTTGAGACAGACGGAGAGGGGTGAACATCATCGAGAGGAGCCGAAGAAACGGCCGGCACAGGCGCACCATCAGAGGCGTTATCCAAAACAGATGAGCTATCAGCTACACCCTTCTGCACGGATACTGACGACTCACGACTTGCCGCAGCTGAAAACCATTCGATAAAGAATTTCTTTCCGGTGAAGAAATAGAAGAACGAAAATCCGGATCAGGCAGACCTGAACTGGTTTGATCGGCTGGTAACTGGACCCTCGAAGAGGTTCATCTCACAACATATGAGCTGCCTGTTCAACTAAAATCCCCTTCTCTACTAATTTGTTTTAGGAGTGGAAATTAGAGCTGCACATCTGCACGAGACTGCTACTATCACTGTTTGCACCTCAACAGATTCACACTTTCCAATTTTTCACCTCAAAACGCAATTTCTGTGTGCTTGCTATGCAGTGGAACAATACCCGGTTGAGCAAAATCTCTCTTCGGAGGTAGGATGACAAGACGCAATTCTATTGCTTTGACATCGACCACTCCATCTCCCAAGTCCTCCCCCCCCTCTCCCAATCCCCTGCTTGCGGTACCAATGAAGCCAAAATTTGCGTCACTGAGAACAACGCCTTTAATACTCACTAGAATACATCTCCTGTCAATTAGATAATTCTTAGCGCTATATGGAAAGATGAATTTTTAGCCCTGCAAACTAAAACATCTTGGTGCACCTCTTGGTATGGCGTTGTGGAAATATTCTAGATAGACGCAAGTGGAAGAGGGAGAGGGCTGCGAGGAGAGAAGCGGAGAATTACCTCCTCGGGCCGTCGAACCACCGCGCCCTCCTCCACCCTTCTTGGCCGCCTTGCCTGCACCACCTCGCTTCGTTGTCGGACGCGCGATCTCGACTTCCTAAGAGAATAATACGCTCATTTCGTTTACACATTATCAAATACAAACAGAGAGAAAATAAAGATATTTATAAATGACAAAAATGTGAAAAACTATCGAGACCTCAATGATTTGCGAAGCTATTCTTTCAACAAAAATGGTGGACAAGACGAATAGAGAAAGAATGAAATGCCCTGTTTCTTTAAGTTGTTAAAATAAAGGTGAGGAGATATGAGTGATGACATTATAAGGCATTCTGGCCGTGTATCAATTGGGGGGAACCTTTCCACTTCACTAGCCCTCTGATTCCAGGAATACTTTAGCTCTTCAATGCCATTCGAAAGGGTCAAAAGCGAAAAAAAGTTAGCGCTAACGTGGATGAGGGGCGGCATTGAGAGAGAGAGATAGATACCTGCGAGGGGAGCAACTTGATCTTTTCGCGATACAGATTCTCGATGTTCTTGCACATCAGGGAGACGTCGTCCTCGTTCTGATTGAACTTGTAGCAATTGGCAAAAATGGCTTCAAAATCCTGAAAGAGGGGCACAAACTCACTAGGCGAACACAAAGAGAGCTTACTTCAGTAGGCATCGCGGCCAGCTTGTCCAGTATGAACCGCTCGAGGGTTTTCGCCATCGCATACACCCCGTACTCAGGTGAATTGTACGTGTAGCAATTGTTGAACATGGTCATTATATCCTAAACAAACACAAGCGCTCAGCCACGCCGCAACCAACCGCTTCCCACAGCACACCATCCATTCGCCCCTTTCCCTTTCCCTCCAACTCTTATCACAAAAAATAAACAGTAGGCGCCCTCAACTGCACCATTTTAAGCTGCTGGAACTTTTTCAAAGTTTTACCTTAGACAGTAGTCAGCCAAAATATGAAACATATCAAGATGCTGCGCACGCTTCTTTAGCTCTGTTTATATCATTGTACACAAATCACTTCCATATTCACTACCATCATTTCCATTGTAACAGTCAGCGCTCGCATCATCGCTGTCCCCAAATTTGAGCAAAAAAATCACTAACTGTCTTCCTATCTTCTCGGATGAGAGCAGCGTCGAAAATTAAAAGAAATGATCAATTTCCCTTCAGTTCTACCGTTTATTTTCTCAGCAACACTACAACTGCTCATAATTTTAGGTTTCCATTCATCCTTCGCTTCCCTCCAAAAGCAAAATTTACAGGTAATCCTTTTATTTCCTGACCACATCCTTTTCACTTGAAATAAAACGAAAACATGGTATCAAGAAGGCTCGTTAAGATCGCACGGAAATGCGCGATATTGCACGGCTTGATGCTATGATAGAGTAACCCTTCGTCCACTTTTTGTTCAACACACAGCCACGAAGGATGACCGAATGAGACTAAACCTCTCCCACCCCCCCTCCCTGTTTGTCTTTTCGAAGAAGCGAAAAAGTAAGAATTTCTTCCCCCACTTGTTTTAGAGCACTCAGCAATGCACCATTTAGCTGACATCCATGCAAATTTGCATTTTTTTGTTAAATGAACATTGCATGAAATAACAGCCAACGGACTACCGTCTTACAAACTAACCTACGAATAGAAACTTCAGCAGCAAAGAAAGGAAAAGAAAGAAATCACAAAATCTAATAAGAAAACTGAAAATGGAAAAAAACTTGATCAAAGCAAAATGATACCGTTATCAACTACGCACAACCTAAGCAGCAATCAGCTGTGTTAAGACGCTTCCTCCATTTCAAATGATAAATGGATGTTTTGTGCAGTTTCACGAAGCATGACAAAGAAGAACAAGTTGTTGGGAAGAAATTTCACTTTCCAGCGAACCTGAGACAGGTGATTATGCTCCACTCCAACACGTGGAAAATTGAGAGCGAAAAGCACTGCGTTAAGCAAAGAGCGCAAATCACTCTTCAAACAGATAATGCCACCCATTTCTAGGATTTAAATACCTGACTTTCGAATAGAACAAAAACGAATACTTTAATTGCGCAGCCAGTACGCCTTTACAGTAGCATACATCTGGCTCTGCAAGCGCGGCTACATGCATTGTATTGTGTCAGACGTCGTGAAGCCGGGCTGCGTACAATTTTCCGCTGTTCGCGGTTTTCAGCCAGCACACCGACCGCTCGCACCCAATTCGCATTCACTCACCGTGCAATGATTTTGCCGCCGTATACATACGTCATTCCTTGCAAGACGCGATCAAGACCAACAGATGGCTCCGATATTACTTCCCAGAGCAATCGGCTCCCTTCTCTTCCTTGTTTCAAGTCTTGCAGAACTCACAAAGGACAGCCACTTTCATTTACCTATCACCTTATCTGTGTATGATATGACCCAGAAGTCAGAACAGCTCCTGATGCAGGCGCTTCGATAGTTTCCTTAACTCATCGCCGTCGCCAGCAGATTTCTACCCAAGCTCGTTCATCTCGGTGTCTACATCGAGAATAGCCTTCTAGCCACTCTGTACGCACCACAGAAATTTCGCATGGATCCCCACTCCGCTTATCAGTGTCGTCTTCATCAATACCCGTATTTGACGCATAAAACAGGACCGCAACAATGTCACTATAGCAGATCCTCATCTTTATTTCGATAAACCAGAAGCATCTCTCCCGCATGAAGAACACGCTGCTAATTTTTCCTGTCCACTGCATGATACCCTGCGTGGAAGCAGTGCCTCGAGTTATCGCTGATCTAAGCTGGTAAAAACCGTGAATATTTTGCACAGCCTCGTCTGCTACATTTATGTGGATGTTAAGTTGCTGTGACGAGGCAAGTCCAAAAATGCTTTATGTGCAGCTTTATTCTCCGCAAACACGGTGACGCCGCCTGCACACTCAAGATTTGTCACCGCTCTCCACAGAATATAATTGGACGCTGCTTTTGTATTCTCACTTCAGGGTTTCATGGCATCTCCAATATAAAGCGGAATGGTGTTGGCCCCAATGGTTCTTTCCTTATTCTCGCATCCACGTCAAAATGCTCGAAGATTTCACATCGCGTTTTTACCATAGCGATGTTCGTTCGTGTCCTAAATGTCGGCAGAATTTCTTTGAAGCTGCGTCTGCACGTTCATAACTAAATCAGAATTTCTGTCGTCAACTTGTTCATAACAAGGCCGGTTAAACGTAAAGGAAAAGTAAAGTGTTCTACATGTATTGGCTGGCGGTATCTGTTCCTCCGCCCGACTGAACTTCTGGACGCCAAGAAATGGTACATCGTTCAGCGGTTGAGAGAAATTCGACTTCCTTTTCCCTCGTTGTTTCGCTCTGTGTGCGCGTAATGGACCGGTAACGATTCATTCCTGCACCCTGTATATGACCGACAGCCCCGATATTTTGATGTTTCTATTATGAAACCCGTCCCTGCCTGGTAGAATGACCTGGTAGCCCTGGTATGAGTGCGTTTTTCCAGCCCACCCCCTTCCTTTGTAGCTTTTTGGCTTTCCAGGTTTGCAAGTGTTTCTCAGAATTGCGAACATGCTGGAAGGCCGCATGCAGTTGATGAAAGCATGATGAATTCCATCGTCACTAACAATCTTGTACTTCTCAGGCTTCGCTATCGCTTCATTAAATCCGCAGCTACATGCAGTTCGAAGCCATCAGGTAGGTTTCCCTGACAGCAACTGCAATGATGGAAATGCTAGCTGCGGTCTGTCCAAAGGAACCTCAAAAACGATTTTGTCACCTCTTTGGGTAATTTACGTTGCTGAGCAGTTTTTCTACACCTCCGACATCAAGCAAGTCACAATATGGAAAACTTTTCGGTGCTTCTCGCGACCACAGCTCTTTTTATTTCAGTTATTCTCTTGTTCCAGATCCTTCCTCTATCCATTTCTAGCTGGCCTTTTCACGCAGTTCCTGCAGGTTTCGTCTCTAATATTTCCGTTGATCCGAGACCTCCCACCATTGCCGCCAACGACGTCAATTCACTACTACAATACTTCTTTACTTCACACAATACTCTCTGGGCAGCTTCCACAACCGTGGATCTGGAGGCCTTAAGGAATTCAGACATTTAGGTTTACATCAGTGTCTTCGCTGAACTGGTTCACCCCAGACGTGAAGGCAGATTGTCAATCAACGACAATTCTTGCGCCGCTGGTAATAACAACTGCCATACATTCGGGCATGCCTCCTTCGCAACCCTGCATAGGAAATGGAGTTTCATTCTCATTGAGACCGATCGACACTCGTCGTGCTTTGATAACCCACACGCCCAGAATTTCTCTGACCCGATTCTTCTACATCAGCAATTCTAGTAAAAGACTTCACCACTGATTCAATAGGCTTGCCGTTTCTTCTCCGATGAGGTCTAAGGGTATCCAAAATTTGATATGCGAGTTCCCCGGAGACACAGAAAGTGAAGTGCAGGTCGTTCAGAATTTGGCACAAGATATGCCGGTTCGGCCAGCAATTTACTCAGCAAAAGCTGACACTTGCCCGTCTTCTCCTGCTGAGCAACTTTACTGCCGCCCCAACAGGACACATAACTTGCCGGCAACTGTCACCCTCACATTAATCTTTCCTGCATGCTTCCCGCACTCGATGACAACGCGCACCCCGTCAACAGCCCAACTTCCACCATACTCCTCACATCAGCCATACTTCTATCTTCTACAATAACCTATTAGCAGATCGCAAATTTTCTGCATCACTCAACGGTGTTTTCAGCGCTCACCTGCATGCAGTCCTTTGCTGAGTAGTAATAGACGTTCCTTAACCGTTTCTCGATTGTATTCATATCCATCGGTCTCTTAATCACTTTATGATAGTCCTGAAACAGATCCTTGATATAAACGTTAAACGCACCCCCTCCCCCATTTAAATATATTTTCAGTATTTTGCAAAAGATACTCTGACTGCGCAGGTTATCAAAGCAGGATTTTCATACTGCAACAAATTTCATATCTGTGTCTCCATAAATCGGATTTTATCGATTGCGAACACTTGAAATCTTTAGGAAATTAATGTGGAATATCGTTGCATGCAGAGATTTCTTAAATGAGGTGCTCTGCTTTCCAAATTATAAACGGTCCTCATACCTCACAATTAGAAAGAGATGAAATCTGGTGGCAGAAGGTTATAAAGGGTTATAAAGAATAATGGATTTAGTAAAAACAATGGTACTATCATCATGAGGTGGCACAGAAACGTTACGAGGAATTCGAGAAATTTGATAATGTCGGCAGAAAACTTCAGTCCCCCTCCTCCCTTCTTAACAACACAACAAAACCAAACATAGTAACAGAGCGGACACTTAATGCCCTCAAGAAAAGTGCTCTACATAAGGTGAACAGTCCTCATATAAATAAAACTGTAAACTATCTATGAAGCGTTCTCGTGGAATTAAAAAAAGGCAACTTTTAACCGAAACTTAACTAAGGGCAATTTGCAAATACAGCACTTCAAGCAAACTTCATAAATTCGCATTGGATCGCTGATGGTACAATCATTAAGCAACCGCATTCACAATACTTCTCAATCACTGCAAAAATATACGTCCACTTACCGGAAGACTAAGTCGGACCGCATCAACGGGCTTAGTGAAAGGCCAAGCATGCTTATGGCGCATCGCTGGTTTCAGCACCTCCTTAAGTATAAATTCGAGCTGGTTCGTATGTCGAGTTGGCTTACCCAGCGGAGGGATGACGCGTGGTTGTACTATACCGTTAACTGCTTCCTGCAATCAAAAATTCACAATGCTATACTTTAAATCCGTGGAAATTTACATCTGAAAAACATTTGTGTTCAGTCTTCCGATCCGCTCCCTCTAACAATTAGAAGTTTCCCAATCGCAGATATAAGCAGCAAATTCACAGACCGATAGCAAGATGAACTTCATTGCAATGCTACCACTGACTTCTTTCTCGGTGCAGATGAAGAAACACAAACATGTCAGGAATGTTTGGAGAAAGAACAAAAGCATTCGCTACATAGACTATTTCTTCTCTTTTCAAAAAAAAGGATGCGCTTGGGTTATGGTGGTGCGATCTCTGAACAAAGACCGCTCAGTTTCAATCAACATCTACCGGAAAATTTTCATTACCTATAAAGTAGGAGGTTCCGTTAAATAGATCAATTATCGATGACACAAAAGGCCTTAAAAAAAACAAGAACATCACTGAAATTTGTGGCCAAAAATTCAACACTATTTTCTTCACGTCTTCTCGAATTCGTGTGTGAAGAAGGTGGACACCATTCAACGAAGATAATGCATTTAAGAAATTCAAGTTTTTCAAAGTTGTGGCCAGTATAAGTAAATGAGAGGCAAACTACTGCATAATGTCCCTTTCTGGCCACCACTCTATTTGGCCATCTCAGTTAATAGTCCCCCTAAATGCATTCACTTCCAGGATCTATCTATCAAGGCTTTCATTCAGCGCATGCAGAACGTGTGCACAATAACTTATAGTTGTTGGTTCCAATACGGTGTTTACAAGTCGATAAAAAACTGCGAGAACGATAATGGAATAGTCCAAATCCAACTTTATTGCGATTCCTTCCTAAGCAAAAGCTTATGCTCAGCTATTTCGTAGTGGTTAAAATGATATTTTCCTGCCTTTCGCAGTTTCGATGATCCCCTTCAGATGCTTACTTGAGTATTTCTCTATAAATCTGCTGCTGTAAAGCTCTACTCTAGCGAGTGTGGAAAAGTCTAATTCTATCGGTCTTCACTCCACTTTTTTCAGTTGACGATTAAATTGTTTTTGACTGCAATATATTAAACAAAATGTGCGCACTTTTAATATACGCTGAGTGCAAGATGGCTGAAAAAGACGGGTTTTGTTACCGATAAAGCTTTTATTTTAAAGGGAGGTGCATAGTACTTTCCCAACTGCCTAATATGGGTCTCATTCAATGGGAGTATGATAAGAACAAGTAGGCTGCTTCAAACCGGTATATTCATTTCGTTACTTGTGCATACGCACAACAATTGCAAGCACCCCTAATTTCTTTGAAATCTTTTCGCGCTCCTGATCGCCCCTCGAAGTGCGCGTGCGTCGACCTGCACACGCCCCTCAAATGCGAGTGGGATCCGGTAGGGACGGCAAAGGCTGTTTGCTGGCTATGGAACGGGCAAAGTGCAGAGAGGCGCGTTGCGTGTACGCGTTGCGGTGCCTCTCCGCAACCGGTTGTGTGATGTAGATGCAAGCATAGAGCACAGCCCTCGCTGCGTATGTGTGCTGCTCAGGCGACCAGCGAACCCCTTCGAAGAACGGCGTTCACTGCCATCTCGACCTCTGTTCCACACACCCCAAACAAGCCCAACACATTCCTTGAAAAGAGTGAGGGAAAGGGCAACGATTAGTGGCTTCTTAAGCAATCCCAACGCAACACACACCCAAAACACGGTTACCCACAACAAACGTGAGCATATCACAAACACAATCCCACAAACTGCAGCTTCCATCTTAGTCCCAATGTTAACGGCGAACGAAATATGCCATAGGTTGCCCGTTGGATGGCCCATTTATCGACCTCTTCGTCATGGTCCTGATCCACATTACCTTTCTATATTCTTATTCGCATCATGTACCTATGACGCCAAAAGCCCGAATTGCGCAAAGATATCGCACAGATCGCCATTCAAACTGAAGAAACAAGAAGTAAAATGACAAAAACTCGTAAGTAAATATCGCACTTTTCGAGGACTTCAAGAGGGTGATTTGGAATGAGCGTTTACTAAAAGAAATTCACCAACCTCCCCTCTCTTCTATAGAAGACATTGACTGCACATAAGAAGAGGGACAAAATCTTTGAAAGTACAAAATCCTGCCAAATGATTTTTAAAATTAGTGCATAAAAAGATATGATACGCAAAAAAAGATAAGGGCATTTGAGAAGATTGCGTCATCAACGAACAATGGAATGTAAATGACAGGACGCGAATTCTATGGCTAGCACTTGAGGACAGCGCTTGTGAATATTACGACTTCCGCCCTATATTAGAAAACAGCCAAACGTCATACTGATTTTTCAAAAATTACTGCCCAAAAATATCGTTGAAATGTCGGAAATTTCAGCTCTCATTTTTGAAAACTGAAAATTTAACCCTGAACAGCGCTCACCACAATATACAACAGCGCTATGTCTCCAACATCCCCTAACGTTACGGCTACATTGAACTCATGAGCACGACCCATATCCGATGTTATTCCATGTAAATATGCAAGCCTATTGCCAAATGAACCGAAATGTTCCTGCATCGTAAAGCTAGCTGACCTGTTGCGTATATTAGCAGCGATCTATGTATCTATGAGCCATTTAACGGCTAAAAGCACTACCATTTTGAAGTTAAACCTTTCAAATCTCTTACAGCAAATGCCTTGATTATAGACAGAAAAGATGCCACCCTGGTCGATCAAACATTTTAAAGCAGTCTTTACCTGCCGTGGGGATTCCCATCCAGTGGTTGGAGCCGCATCATTGTCCTTGGTCTGCCGGTGTGATTCATCTTCATCTTGGGCGACCGTTGAGCTTGCCTCGGTGTTGTTCACCTTATGCTCAGAGGTGGCTGATTTCTCAGTCGGTGCACTGCCACTCGTCGATACCGGCTCCACCGTGTTAGAAGACGAAGCCGATGAACCCGACATCATCTATGATAGAGAATTTCTCAAATTTCTAATTCCTTACCCAATAAAATATAGTCAAATATCATCCAGCTGAAATCGAATAGTGAATAATAAAACGCAGCATATAACTGGTCAGGATAGTATGCACGCTTACAACAATCAAGGTGTGACTGTAATTAACAATCAATAATGTGAATCTCAACGGGTAATTACTTCACAACTTATCTCTCTTTTCGCATTGAGGTCTTTCCATTGGCTCTCATCTAGGCTTTTCTTTGCCCAATATCCATCCACTCTAACAATGCAACAAGTATAACCACGTGACACAACACAATATTACCTGTTAGAGCATTTCCGCCTGGCAATGCAAAAACGCACATATAACATATAAACAATGCATTCTATCAACTAGCAACATATACCAAAACAAACGCAACAAAACTAGAAACATAAAGCTGAAGAGATAATCGACAATAGTGGTGATCGTCTTGCACTCTCTAACATCAACACACAAACACCATCGAACCAACACATCAACAGCGTTCATTCGTTACCATTTACAGTTATTCAATTTGTAGTACGAGTAGAACGCGTGAAAAAAAAAAATGAATTTATCTCAAAAAATTGAACTCGACGATTTGGCATTAGAGCTTCTTTGCAGTGATGAATGAAGTTGCACCTGTATCTAAAGTCTAAAGCCCCTTATATTTATTAAAAATTCATGCGAGCAATGAAAGGTAAACAATTTACAAGTATGAAGAACTTTTCTGGATGGAATCGATCGTTCTATTTGAAGTGATCAGTTGTTTCGGAGTTGCTGAATGAATCATAGATGCGGAACCTTGAAGGAGTCAACCGAGCACACATAAAAGCAACAAATAAAAGACAACGAAAAGCATTCTAATGAATAAATAAAACAAAATCACCTCAATCCCCCAAAATGATAAAAGGTAATTTCTATGCTTGTGAAATGCTTTAGTTTTCGCGAATATTCCTTTCCACATCACTTTGTTAGTGGTGGCTTGGGTAGACACAAGGGTACGCTCACGTCATGCGGTATGCTCGCGTGAGATCAACGAAAAACGAGGAGAATCAGAGAAGCAGAGTAGAGGCGCCATCGCCAGTTCATCTCTCTCCCTCTCTCTCTCTGAATGCATTACGCTTGATCGATTAATGCCGCTGTGCGCATACGTTCTGTGATACGAAACGATAAGCCCCGTTGGTAGAATTTATAGCAGCAAAAATTTTTGATAAAATATACAAAATTGAATGAATAAATGTAAAATTACTAAAAAGTATAAAAGTAATCCAAAATGCGGAGAAAACATAGAGAATGGGATAAAGCAACGCCCCACAAGCAGGCGGCCCACAGCATACTCCGCGCGACAATGAGGGACCGCACGCGGACGACCCTCCACTGAGGAATAGCGCCCCGCCGCGCGTCATCGCCAACCATTTTAAGGCACTCATAAAACGAATTTCAGGTGATTTTTAATGTACCGGACGGGGCTTTGAGGGTTTAAACCCCACCAATATGCCACGTGTTTGGTATGCACAGCATCGATGAATGCCACGCCGCACGGCCGCCATCCACCCTCTACTCTAATCTGATTGGCTGTTTCCATGGCAACGATGAGCACTCTCTCTGTCATAAGCAGTCGATTTCGTAATAAGGGTTCTCGCAACACCGAATCAAGCACAGTGCCAAATGCGGGAAATGCACATGATTTGAAAAGAAGAGTGAGGAGATTGAGACGTACCGTATCGCGATGCCTGACACAATACCGTTCCAAAGGTTTACTGAGGTTGCGTTGTGTTACTATCGGTACCGTGAGGTTTGCCTCATTTCCCAGTGTTCGCAATAAGTCAGCAATAGAGATTCTGCAATTTGAGTAAACACCGTCAATAATTACTTGTACGGTAACCGTATCATAGATCCGGATTTATCAGACAATTAGGAGCAAAACACTCGAAAATTTAAAAGTTTTCAAACTCGGTGCCGTGCCACCCACCACGTGACACTCGCTACAGTTCAGATGAGATCAGCTCAAAAGAAGTGCTCACAATGAAATCGGATACTAAATCAAAAAAAGGAAAAGTATAAGCCACTCTTGAATATAGTAGTTCCTTTTCCTGTTCTCGGAAAGAAAATAGGGCTGATCGTATATAGGCGCCTTCGACAGTCTTGAAGAAAATGAAAGAATCGATTTGTTCTTCTTTAATTATTGGTGGATGAAACTAGTTTCAAGAGGAGATGATGAAACCTCAAAAAGAGTTTTTATGTGAAGGAATTTCGACGAAACATAAGAAATAAAAGGTGTTTATCAATGAGAGCGAAGAAAAACATCTGGCAGATATTTTATATAATCGAAGAAATGAAAAAGAGATGGGAAAATTTTGTATGCGAACGTCAAATAACAAATCTGAAATAGCTAATAAAATATTTCACTTTGAAATAAACAAACAATTCAAATGGTAAGTGAAAGTAAAACACCTTGAAAAGATATATATGAGTACTCAAAAAGAAGAAAAAAGGAATTGAAAATGCTCATATAGAGAGGTAATAGCATTGAAGAGAGTGAATTATGAATAACCTCGGGGTAAAATGTTTTGATACGACTCATAATCACTACAAGATTATGTGATTTAGCGACTTGTTTAGGGGGGGGGGGGGAGTGGGAGTTCACACTACCGAGTCCGGAATGAAAGCCGTTAAGTAATGAAATATATTCCACATGTCAAATGAATATGATAAACGCTGATGTGCATGAAATTTGAGGCAAAGTGGAGGGGCTTTCCTATGACCTAGCAGGATAACCGCCCACAATCCTAAAATACTACAATGGATGGCCAACTTGATCCTGTAATGCTCGAAGTGTATCAGTGTGGAAAATGTTTCGCCATACGCTATAGTCGTGCTTGAGTGATGCAATAAGAGTTAAATATTTTTGAATTTTTGTAAGTTTTTACAGCATTCATAAAATGCAGTGACGATAGTTGTGTGCAATATTCCAGTCTAGAAAGTGAATATATTTCGGTCTTATCAAAGCGATGTATATTCTAGCCTAGGTCATGCCAACTTTTGACACTTATATCGCAGATCCCACCATCAATATGTAGAGCAATGCTTCACTACCCAACCCAAAGAACCATTCACACGATGATGCATGGAAAATATGGCACTTCTCATGCGAAGTATCTAACTGCTAAGTCATAGAATTAGTGAGATCATTGCGATCCGATATAGTAACGAATAAACAGTGATGTGATCTAGTCACTCGTTGCAAGCATTTGACAAACCATCTTACCTGTATACAGTTATGAACGAAAATGGGCCTAGCACATTATCTTAAGGTATAATGTTGATGTGGTGGATGTGAGAAAAGAAATGAACTTATTTCCATGATGAATAAGCCATCAACGAGTAAATATCCTATACACCTTAACAGCGAATCGCAAACAATACAAACCTCAAATTTGTTGTAGTACTCGACGTTAGGAGTGTCGCTGTAATCGACGTATATAACATCAGCTTGAATCGTTTGATTCAACGATGTGATTTAGTCGTTTATTGATTCGATTGGTTGCGAAAGGATTGACGGATACGGTGAAAACCCGCATTGAACGGTATCTATCAGCTGACTACTGAATAAGCACTGCAATACGTTGTCCTTTAATGAAAGATCGGCGTGTAGGTGAGTAATAATTGTACACGTTGGCGAAACTCATCATAGTGGTTTTCCACGATAAGGAAATAGAGCAGTTGAAATAATATTCAAAGGTAAAGCGATTATAAGACATCTACCTCACTAAGTGTTAGCGGTATCTTATCGTTAGGCTTATCTATATCCTCTTCCATGGATTTATCGGCAACATTCATCGTAATCAGCCGTTAATTAGTTCTCAGTGAAAAACTGTTGCGACAGGAGTAAGATTATCGAACGTATTGTATTTAATAAGATCACATACCAAGAGCACTGAATTATCCCCCCCCCCCCTTCCTTTCCGCTGCTCAAAACAAGGATCCAACGAATTAATAAACATGCAACATTTCATTTACCCATTTGTACTATAGAGTAACCTGGCATTATCGCTATATAAAAACGCTTTTCCTGACTTTCCCCGCAATTCCTAATTGCAGGTGAAAACCCTTCAACCGAATTAAGAACATCCCTCTCGACCTGCCCGGTTTATGGTAAAAACGATATTGATATTTTGCTTATTGAAGCAAATTTTGCCGTATTGATATAGGTGCATATAAGTAAGAAACATAAAGAGAGATGAGGGAAAAACAACGAGCAAGAAGAGAGCAAACGTTTTCACCACATTTTTTCAACAACAACAACAAGCATCGGATGCGATACAGTGATGAGTGGGTGTGATCGACGACGATGTGAATGAAGATCGAGATGAATCAATGGCGCTTATGAGATCAAACAGTAGACGCGTGAACGATATTATCTGAACGAATATTCCACACACGCAAAGCATCGAACCGGAAACGATACAACACATTCTTTCTAGTGCAATATTTTCTGACGAATTGAGACTGATCACCGTGCCGGTCATGCGAAAGGAGCCGGGGGCCGAAGGGGGAAGGGGAGGGATGGGGAGCAAGAGGAGTGAGGAAGGCAAACTGAAGCATTCTAAAAAAGGATGAAGGTGAACTCAAGCATAAAGTACAGCAATTCCATGTTAAATATTTTCTGTCTTCTAGTATTAACAGTCTGCGAAATTGTTAAACAATGGTTCATAAGCTGCACAAATGAACAGCACACATCGTTACTACGAAAGCAATAAGAAAGATAAATGTTTCAATTGAAATTCACCAGCATATCATAAGTCTCGATGAAGGGGTTCTCGTAATGATCTCCAAATAAATACTCGTTTGATCACCTCTCGAGAAGAAACAATCAGCATGTATTTCCCTCATGATGTGTATAGGTAATACTAAAGGATGATCTATTATGATCAAATGAGTTCTTGTGATCTCTGTGATTGTGATGATCTTCATTTTGTGTGAAAAGTTGTTTTGCTCACATCTGTGTTGATGTTAATGTGATCTCTCCCCCCTCCTCCCCCTTTGGATTATTATTTTCCTATGCGTTAGTGGCCGTAGTCGAAGATATAAATGGGCTGCAGCCTTGCTTGCTAAGTCTTATCATGTTTTGGTTGTCGTTGATGAGGTTCACTTCGGTGACGTTCTCCACACGCCAGAAACGGTCGCTGGTAATATCGTTGTTTACTTCATTGCTTAAGAACCATGTAGAGAAAAAAAAATACAATAAAATGGGCACTAGCTTGAAGAAATTGTTCACTTTCAGAACGCATAGAACATGGTGGGCAGAAAGTGACAATCAACTAAAAATTAGTGCTGCATACAAAGTGTGTATAAAAACACAAAGTTCGAGGGACAGGGCTTGCTTTTACTGAAGTGATATTCAGTGGGCATGCCGCTAAGTCGTTATGCCACCTTCCTTATCCTTTGGTATATAGTTCCTTCTTAAAGGACCATCCAAATGAAAGCGGTGAATCGGCGACGAATCTGCAAACCATGCTTCTGCAACTGAAATAATATTCGGAGATATTGCAGTCGCAACCAACAATTACAGATCTAACAATCTGTTGACTACACTTTTCAAATATACAGCCTTCAGCCTTAATATGGACTAAGCTAGAGCCATATGTCTCACGTGGATACTGCGGAAACCGATGTTGCACGATGGAAGAACGGTCTCTCCCGGTATCGGCTTTTTCACAGTGGCACTGTTGATTAGTGAGAGGCATATCTCACCTCCGCTCGCTATGGATGTGAGCGCGAAGATGCTAATTCGCAGCTGCAATGGTGTTAGGACCAGTCTTTTCATCCGACAATCTCCTCGTTAAGCCTCTAAGGATATGACTTCCAGAAATGAACGCAGCGATAGTGAGGAACCGTTTCAAAGAAATTGAGTGCACGTATAAGCCGAATAAAGGTGTGACCATTGCCAGAAACAACTTACCCGTTCATAATTTTCGCTGTCGTGGATGTCCACACCATAAAACTTGGTGGGAATGGCATCTACGTCCAGAAAGTTGAGCTTATGATTGACGATACTTTTGTACACATTTGCACGATAATACGGGTCAACATTGGAGACTTCGGTGAGTACAGGTGAATAGCAACGGCTATCGACGTTTCCCCTCACGATGCTGCTGACTGGATTAGACAAATTATTTAAATGCACCATTAATTGAAAACATGAGATTATTTAAGAACTATGAGTGCAAAATAAAATATAAAAATGAACAAGAAGATAGAAAAAATAGATCGTGTTTGTAAAGAGTATATCCTAAGAAAAGAACAAAGACCTGATAGGTGTACACGTTTCGGCCCAAATGTCGAGTGATCGCGAAGTGGCTCCGAACTCAGCACAATAAGCAAAATCAGTTGCACGAGTTAGTAAACTTGCTCCCAGCATCTCATGCGCTCATGGGCCAGCGGCCCCTTCAGCTTAGATAGTAGTGGTGGCTTCGAATTCACTAAGGCCCTCTACCATCAATATCTAATGGTCTCCATTATCGAGTAAATGGATACTATGAATGAAGATGCTGGACGAATCCGAAATGGCGTTAGACCCCCAAACAGTTGTCTAGCCGGCAATGCAACCACTCATCCAACTCGCCATCTGACAACAATCCCAAAAACCACATCAAAACGGTGATGTGGGCATTTGTTTCGTCCATAGTTGCAAATGATACCTGACCGGATCGTTCATCTAGACAAAGTTACCTAAACCACTATTATCTCCTCGGGGAATTTAACATTTTATTTATTTTCCATTTATGCAAATTGAGCATTTGGCATTGCTTGTTTATTTGTCACTCAGCTAGATTCGGCTTATATTGAATCACCACTAATGCTGCAGCACCATCCAAAAGGCCATGGTGGCGCAGTGGTAATGTGCTCAGTTGTAATGTCGCTAAAGTTTGGTTCAATGTTGTGTATGTTCGCAAACAGCTTACGTGCCGTCGTAGAATCGGCGGCGTTGTGCTGCTGGGACTTGCGTATATAGGGCGGTGGTTCCACAGACCTCTAGTTGCTGTAATATTGGTCCTCTAAGAACACCGTACAACGTTCCACTGCAGCCATGCAAAATCGATAGACCGTTTCTACTCCTGCAAATGTGATGGTTAGGTATCATAAACCGACCATCTATTTCGATAAAGATGCAGCTTGACAAGTTACACACGTACATCGTAAAGCGGAATAAGAAACGGAAATGGATTTAGGTCGCAAAACGGAATAGGGATGTCCAGAGTATTACTCAAGAGCTCGTTGTTTTTTCAGCTCCAAGCAACTTAGATTTATCTCGCAAAAAAACAACAAACCAGCAATGCCCACAAACGCAACCAAACATGCAACATGCCAGCAGGATGTAGAAGTATATGAATATGCCAACAAACATACACAGTCAGACATGCCAAGAAAATGCTAACGAGGTATTATTCACCACAATGCGACCATAGCCTTCAAACAGCGCAACTGTGGAGAGGAATGATTTAGAGAACGCATCTATCAATAATGGCAGAAGGCTTGTATAAATTCTCTAGCAAAGTATGCTGATATTTCGAATATAATTGTGAGATGAAGGCGTTTGCGAAGTGTAATATGGCAATCTCATGCCCGTGCTAATGTGTGTCTGTGTCTGTCTGTCCATTTGTCTGGTAGGTTCCACTTAGAGGCACTCAACCTAAACTTATGAAACTTCAATGCGTATAAAGTGCATGCTAGTGAAACCTCAATAATCATTTTTCACATTGATTCTTTAATTTTGAGACGAATTACAGTTATTTAAAATTTGCATACGCTTTATACCGATCGGTTTCATTTACATCAATTCGTTCTTCGCTTACACTGGTCGTTTCTTCATTAACATCGGTCAGGAAGGATACAACAAAAATGAAGTTTCTTTAAGAGTTTCGCACGGACGATCGGGTTAATTAATCTATAAATTGTATGAAAGCGATTGATGAGAGATGAGCTGAATAAAAAAAGGCATATCGCGGTAATCCTTTCGGCGCATTCCTTCACTCATTTGTTCTCTTGTCCACTTCTCTAGCGATATTATGCCTCAAATACTAGAATTCTTAATTTCAACATTAATTTTCCAGCGATATGTAATCCTTTTTGCGATGTCGATTGTGTTGATGATCGTTGAATTCTTCGACTTTACTGATGTCTCATAAGGATAATATTTTTCTGGAATTGAACTTTTATTTGTAACACTTAATACCAATTCATACTCTACGCGAATGTGAACTAATCGTAATATAGATCGCCTATAGCTGCTTTATTAATTAGCTGCAAAATGGAATCTTTAGCCTTCACATGAAAATACGATTGTAACTGCGAATTGATTATTCACTATGTTCAGTAATGGATTCAATTTTGAATGCTTCCTTTGCTTAAAAAAAGTGGATAAAGGTTTTTTGTGCTTCTCGCCGAAATTGTTTGGTTGTGGGTGGAGAGGGGAAGAGGGGGGGCATCAGTTTAGCGGGTGTCTTCTTCGTTATAATCGTGGGGGTCATGCATGAGTGGGATTTGCTCGAAGATTACTTGGATAGAAAATATGTAAAAATGCAGATAGGCCAAATTAAATGGGCCATATGTAAATAAGCGAAATCTAGACCATATAACAGTTGCAAAATTCGTTGTGGTACTTATTGATTATTTTGACGGCATTTATTTCCTTGATTATTTACACTATTTGTATAATTAAACCATCTTTTTATTTGGTGTTGAGAGGGATGCACTATATGCGCCATACTTTTACACAAAACTGCGCATGCATTCCTCAATTGTTTATTCGGTGATCGTTCCGTACTTCGTTCTTTCAGTACATTATGCAAATACCGCAAACCCATTCATTGTACATGCAGTATAATAGCTTATTCATGATTTTGTATCGTCTAGGTTTTCAATCTTTGGTGTTAATATCGTTTGAATGGTTATCATGGTCATTGCGTGTTTACCAAGCATATCACAATCAATGTGCTTTTAGTAAAGAAAGAAACCATTTGAGTGTGTATAATGACGACGATAGACGGAGTCGAGGTGAGGGATGTGCTGAAAATGGAACGTATCGGTGCCCATTCTCATATTCGAGGGCTTGGACTTGATGAGCACTTACATGCGGCACGTATCGCCGAAGGTATGGTCGGCCAAATGGAGGCTCGTAGAGCTGCTGGACTCATAGTAAAAATGATCAAGGTTCACATTTCCTCTCTGTGACTCTAGCAATCATATCAGCAATCTTCTAAACAGAATTAATGAGAGGCGTTACCCACTGAATGAAGAGGGTTTAGTTGAATATTTCAGTGATCGACTATTGTTGGGATGTTCGCCTATTTTTGGAAGATTCTGAGCAATAATTTAAATCCACTTTGCAACTTGCAGTAATGATATCGCATCTTTCTAAACATCTTTAGAAATTGTTTTATTTCCATCATAATTGCTTTATATTTGTTATGCAAATACATTCATTTCTGCCCCTTAGTAATGTAAATTAAATATAACAAAATATGAAGTTCGTGGTTTGAGTATTTCCCTTATAATTGTCAGCCAAGCAGCTCAAGCTTCTCACCGATTGAGTATAATATATAATGAGAAGCATTTTGGATGCGTAAGTATGCCTTTAAGTTGAAATCAATCCATTGGTGCGTAATCTGTTTGGATAGTTAACCGATGCAACTCTAACCTCGCCTATTTTCTTCTTGAAGGTTGTTAACTAATATAAGATGGTGAATGAATTATGAAAAACAGGATGGGAAAATTGCCGGTCGAGCAGTTCTTTTTGCTGGCGAACCAGGAACAGGTAAGACGGCGATCGCGATGGGTATGGCAAGGACACTCGGCGATGATGCACCGTTTGTTTCGATGTCAGCATCAGAGATATTCTCTGTAGATATGAGCAAAACCGAGGCACTTATGCAAGCAATTCGCAAAGCAATTGGTGTTCGCATCAAGGAGGAGAATGAGGTGCCGTTGATTGTTTGTATTGTTGAAACAACGCAAAGACAATATTAGTGTGATCAGTTGGTATAATATGATAGGCTAGATAAGAGGTTTGGAAAATCCGAGGTGCCACAATGCTCACTACCCCTGGATCTCAGTTAAAGTGTTTTTGTGTCCGTCGTATTTGCCTTTTGGATTTATTTCTCTTCAGATATTTCTATCACCTTTCCTAATTGTTGTTTTTTAAATGTTTTTATATTTTGGCGAATGGAACTCCAGTTATACTCCTTTTTGTTCAAAGAAAACTACCTTCGCTCTCTGCCTCCTCCCTCACCTTTCTTGCTGAACTCTTGTATTCGAGAAGTGAGGAGGGGATAAATGTGATGGGTTATCTGTTGGCTGTTACCTAACCTCATTGTTCTGTAAAGAAATAAAGTAAAACATGTCATTTAATTTATCCTAGATTGTTATGTTTTGATGTTTAGAAAGTGAAGAAATCTTTGAGAAAGAAACAAAATGAAACGTTGTTATATTTTAAGGTTCTGGAAGGTGAGGTGGTGACCATCGAGATAGATCGACCGGCAGCAGGAGGAGGAGCCAAAGTGGGACGTCTTACGATGAAGACAACCGATATGGAGACCGTTTATGATCTTGGAACAAAAATGATCGAAACATGTATCAAGCAGAAAATCGCGGCTGGAGACGTCGTTCAAATCGATAAGGCCTCTGGTTGGTAACAAAAACGTTTTTTTCGTCACTATAAAACGTATTCATATTATTTGGGGGGGGGGGGGAGATGGTTCTTTTTCCTTGTGCTGTGTTAGCGCTTGTTGTCCGATGTATGTCTGAGTATGTATGCATGTGTCTGTGTCGCATTTTTAACCTGTGACATAGAATTGATTCAGATGTTTATTGTGGGTTACTCATAAAATACGTGTTGGAGCCGTTCAGTATTTTCCTGCGCTAGAATTTTTCCTCGTAGGTTGTTTATATTTGCTTACCAATGAATATTTTCCCTTAATTCCATATTTCTGATTGCTCATCAAGAGTTTTTAATAAGTTAATGAAGAGTAATGAAATTATACTTGAGGACGAATAACGAAAATTGGACGTTCTTTCACACGATCACATGATTACGATGCAATGGGACCACAAACGAAATTCGTCAAATGCCCCGAAGGTGAAATTCAGAAGCGCAAAGAAACCGTCCATACGGTATGTTTCTTTGGTTTATTCTAAGACAAATAAAAAGCATTTTGTCATCAAATCTCGTGTTCGCATTGTTTTTCAAGAGCTTTTATTTAGCGAACACTGAATATTGCTTTGGCAAATTGAGATTTTCGTATAGATGAATGTAGGAGGCATTATTAGCTTTATGAGGTTTTTGAGGGAAATCTGTTTCCTGTTTCCTGGAAGGAAATTGTTCGCTTAACTCAAATCAGATAGAAGAAACAGAGGTATTGGGACTCACCGTTTCTTCCCTTTTATACAACTCATGCATATTGATGGCAGAGGGAAGAGACTGGATGAAATGGGATATAGTTTCTATGTTTTGCAACATTGGTCAACGGTTTTGGATTTGATTATTTCTTGCACCTTTTTTCCACTTGTGTATTATGCGTTTATTTGTTTAGAAATTTAATCGTTGTGTAATTGAAGGTGGCATTGCATGAGATTGATGTTATAAATTCTCGATCACAAGGATTCTTGGCACTCTTCTCGGGTGATACCGGAGAGATAAAAAACGAAGTGAGAGAACAGATCAACAAAAAGGTTCTTTTCATTCATTGTTTTATCTTCTTAGCTCGCCCTTTCACTCTCTTCTACCCTCCGCTCCCCCTCCCCTCCCTCCTATATACTGATTTGCCCTCTCCACTCCTTTTTTCTTTTTATTTTGTTGAGGACAACTGACGTCTTCACTATAACATGAGTTGTTATTTGTTCTATCAGTTTCATGTCCTTATTGCGAAGTCAGCGCTCTCACCTGTATTTTACCAGTTTTTGAGATCATTGACAACAATTATTTATGCTGACGTTATTTATTCGATAAGGAGTAGGCAAGTAAGCGGAAGTGACTGTATAGTAGACTTAACAGATAACGCAAAAGATGAAGGCCTGGTGAGTATAAGATTGTAGGTGGTGGAATGGCGCGAAGAAAATAAAGCAGACGTCATGCCGGGTGTTTTATTCATTGACGAAGCACATATGCTTGATCTGGAATGCTTCTCGTTCCTCAATCGTGCAATCGAAGCTGATCTATCGCCCATTCTGGTCATGGCAACTAACAGGGGTCATGAAGTGATACGAGGCACACAGCTGAACAGCCCACACGGCATACCGATAGACCTATTGGACAGGTACATTTTAATGGTATTCTCTGCAGTATTCTCTTGTCAGGGTCCCCCGATGGTAGTAATCGGATCTACGGTGGAAATTAGTCACAGCAATTTGCGTCCGGCTGGGCGGTAATTAACGGTCGCATAGAATTTTCTGCCCATTTGTAAATTCGGCTCTCATCGATATCGGCATTCTTGCTAAAGAAGCAATACTGCAAAGCCCTTTCATTTTCTTGATTGTTGACTTGAATACAGATCTGAAATGAATATATAATAAAATTCAGTAAATTTTGAGGTCATTGATAGTTCGAACACGACCGTATTCTGAGAAGGACATTGAGGACATTCTTCGGATTCGAGCCACCGAAGAATCTGTAAATTTGGAACCGGATGCGATCGCCATTCTGACTAAACTTGCCGGGCAGACTTCACTGCGCTATGCAATGCAACTCATTTCAACTGGCAATGTGCTACGTGAACGAAGGCGTGGTGACCAGGTAGAGCTAAATTCATACTTCATCTTGTGCTTTGAAGGGTTCACTTCCGAGCAAGAAATGCATTCGCTTCTACGTTTGCACTCGTAGTCCTTACATGAATCTGTTGCTGAAACGTGCCAACACAGGGTTTTATTAGGTAGGGATTTTTTTGAGGTTACTTCTTGCAGTCCCGACCCTTCTTTTTTGTTGCTGTAAGTTCTGAAGATTTATTTGAAGGTATATGTACAACAAGAGGGCAAGGGGGGGGGAGGGCAAATGGAGTTAGACCGCGTTAAAATGGGAAAACATTTCGGAAGTGCACGCCAGATCTTGTTCTGCTTCCACTCGTCTCTTCACCCTTCCACCCCTGTTCCACAGACTTCTAACCAAAAATCCATTGACTATTAGAATCAAATGACCCCTTTTCTCTCTCTCACTCAAAAACGCCACATATTTGTGCTTAATGGTGCAACAGTTAGTCGCAAGAAACGGCACTCTGTGATTTGAAGGTATCACCGGCTGATCTGAAGCGGGCGTACACGCTATTCATCGATCAGAAGAGAAGTGAGAAGTTCCTCACCGATTACCAGAAACATTTCATTAACGAATGACGTAACGACGATCTCATCTCATTTATGCCAATTGTTATGTTGTTGTTTCCTCTTACCGTTACGTACACATATAAAAATCGATTACACAGCAAAGGCAATTAATCGGTTTTTGTCTACAGTTGGCATCATACAATCACCATTTCGAAGTTCAGTTCGTGAAGGCGGTACAGGAACTAAAATAAGTACATATGCAGGTCAACAGTCACGGTAGACATCCTTTTCGATTATTCGTGTTCTAATCTATGTTAGCATGAAACGTTCTTAGCTTGTGGTGATTCTCTTAACGAGTGATAGGAACACCTCGTTATATGATTCGTCGGGAAATCCCACTATGTATACTAAGGCAGCTGTTGCTTCCTTCGTTGACCATACCGCTGCTATAGTGGAATAACAAAGAGAACATTATTGTTTCACATTTATTAAAGGGAGTTGCGAAAAAGACAGAAGACATCGCTTTGAGTTTTTAATTTACAATGTGAAGACGCGCACATGAACCAAAGGAAATCAGAATGATGCGTTTCTCTTCTTTTGGGGAGAAATTTAGTGACTCTAGGCTACTGTCGATAATTGGTATCATAGTTCTGCTTGGTTGTTACAACATACGATAAAACTTTACGACGAAGTGGTTCTCACCGTTCTCATATTACTGCAAGTTAACTGATATTTCACTTCCCCAAAGTTGCAGTATTTGTAAACCGTACATATTAACCAACAACTGTTATGGTTTCCGTGCTTTTCAGCTCATAAGTTGAAATGTTAGGGGCTACTTAAAGAAAAATGCCTGTGACCCTCGAGAAGACGCGTGTTAATGTCTGAAATTATTCCACGTGTTGAATATATAGACAAATCGAAAGTTGGCGTTCTGCCCATTTCACAACTCCAAAACAAAATTCACAGACAATATAAATTTACAGTAGAAAAGATCATCTGATTGAAGTGCGTTGAGATCGATCAGGAGGGCAACACAAATAAAAATTGAATTTGAATCACAAGAAACAATCAGCTAGAACAGCCAACAATACAGGTACGAAGGCACAGGTATATGCATACCAGCACGCCTGCCGTCCCGTCTATCCAATCGTGATAAATCCACAACAACCATAAGAATGGGGCCGATACAGAAATGTGACCAATTTTATAGAAATATGTTTAATGGGGATGAATAAGAAAAGAGTAAGAGGAGGAAACATTCAGCCTATTTCTTGCAGACCTACGAGAGTTAGCCCCAAACCGCTTATATGAAGTCGCATCGCCGTAATGTTTCATTGTAATCGCAAACAAAAAGTGAACAACTGTACGCACTCAGTAGTACTATACAATTCGCGATACGCAGCTCTGCCCACTGGACAGGAATCTTTGTAAATCAATTTCCTCAAAAACAATACAACTGATAAATGAGCTTGAAACTGCCTTTGGCACAGAGACTGTTTTGTGGAAAACTGCAAAACATGACACATCCAAATAAACTCTTGCCAGCGAGTATCTTTATAATAAACTACGTCAAACTTGCAAAAGTTATGAAACTGATGAGTTATACTCAGCGCATAACGTGGCAGAGCTGCATAGACAAAAGCGAACTGTTTAAAGAGAACAGCAGAATAATACAAGAGAAACAACAATCCAAAAAGGCACATGACCCGCACAGTTGAGCACAATATTGATCTACCCTTACGAAGAGACAACCAAAAACCTCGAAACAAGGGTCAAATAATGAGGGAATTCATCAGCGAGGTGACAACGAGAACTGCTTTGCGATGGCGACCCCACTAACCGGAAACAAATTTCCGCGCAGGTAGGCTGCCCTGGTTCACGACAGGTGACTAGCCAGTAATTAGGTATTGAAGCTGTCGTGATGAGACCGTCATTTCTGCGTATTCGCTCCCGTTTCATACATGACAATTATTCGTCCCCGCTTGTTGGGATCGCCATCGTTAGACAGCTTCTGATAGTGTGCCTCACGCGGACCGAGAAGAGCTACACATTTGGCCATTCATCAAAACTCGCGGTTGTTCAAGCAAACAAATGGCTCTGATAAGACCTCATGCTTTCGCTTTCGGTAGGTTTGCTGCAAGAGATCCAAAAAATGGGCCGATGAGAACGACGACTGCGCATACCATTCCTCGACAGTTTTCTTTGAGCTCTTACGGTCCGCTGTATGTGTAGCTTAAGCTACGCTTTCTTCATGCATAGTAGTGCAACAACTGATTCAAAATATTTACGTCGGACCATTAGTTGCCGTATCAGTGGTCCCTTTGTTCTGAAGCACCTTGATCGTCTCTATCAATTCGCCGCGCCTGAAGCGTTTCGCCTCCCGTAAAGCGTATTCCAAACATCTTTCCTCATCGGCAATACAAAGCCCTTCGATTTCGTGCGTCAGCTGTTTCAACGTCTCTCTCACTGAAAACAGCATGCCGAAGGCTTTAACTATGCATACCAGAAAAAAGTGATACGTGTATTTGGATGAAACTAAACACTCCTAGACCCGCTCAACGACCACCCTCAATATCTCTCTTACTTAACAAGAGAGACCACCTTCTCACACTGATTTAACCACCTTGTGTCGCCAACAGGACTCCCCCTACATCGTGTTTCAGTCACTTTGCTCCAACTCTACTGCGTTAACGCACGCGTAAAATAAACGGAGATAGGGCAAATGAAACAACGGCGGGGTAGGGAGCGATGGTGCGACACTCCGCTCCTAAATTCCCTCTTGCTTCTTTTTGTCATACCAACCCCGTTTCCAGCCAAATGAATCATCGAGTGCGAATCATTGCACCGTTCTGATGAAATGGGTCATATAAAGCAACAAGGATCAAATTTTCAGGTTCATATCTGCAAAATTTTAAAGCAACACGGCATACAGCACTTCGACAAAAGAATTGCACAAACTGACAAATAGCTGCCAAATGAACATTGCCCAGCTCGCGGAAACAAATCCTCACAACAGCTTGGAAAACAAAGAAAGAACTCACTTAGTTGGCGTCTCCTGATAATCACTCCCAACTGTCGCTTTCTTTCGCACAACGCCTCGAAATCCAATACGGCTACCTCTTTCCTCAAGCATGCTTTCTTCAAAGGTGGTCCCAAATGCGAAGCCATGCTTTCTGTGCTATCCAAGGGTCGCTTTTCCCGCGCGTGCCCGTTTAATAATAATTTGGCGGCATCGTTCGATACTGACGTCGACGGTGTCGACCAGTGGATATTGTCGAGACTTGCTGAAACATTATATCCTTCCAGGAGATTCCCCGAAGCATTCACCACCACGCAGCTTCATATCAGTCATAATACCAAAGAAGAATACAAACTTCTCTAAGTGCGATATAACGAAAGCAGATCACAAAAGCAAGTGGCATCATCAACAAAGAAATTCCCTCCACTTAACTATTCCTTCAAATAAAGTTAATACAAATAAATATCGTGATAAAATGTTGAGTTACACCATTTGGAAATGTAACAGCTGTAGAAATGACATGCATAAGAAATGAGGCTCGAGGGGTTTCTTTCATTACCGAAAGCACCGACTTTAGACTTCGTTTCACCAGCCGAAACAGCTTATGTAAATACAGCATTCATATTAAGCAAACAGAATCCGTTACTGCGACATTTGTTGGTACTCCCCAACTCCATTTATTACTTTGGAACGGATAGAACGCTTAATAAATGAGTATGAATGACAGCCGACGAGCTTATGGAGTGATAAACAACCCCGAAAGGAGAGCATGAGACAAGACGACCGAATGGTACAATCCCATCAACTGCGATAAAACATAAAAAACGCACATATAGAAGCGGCACATGCGAGATCATCGTCGAGAGACGCAATCGAATCCAGATCCGTGCTCGAAGACACCACCGAACTTGAAGAACTCATAGACCTTTCACGTCGCTTTCTTCTGCAATCTACGATAATTGAACATCAACGTATTCATATTCATGTGATTTCGAACGAGCAACGACCATTCCACATGATATAGACCATAACAGTAATATCCTAGAAAAAAAAGGAACGGGCACAGCTAAGCCACTAATTTTCAGAGAATTTCAAAAAACCGAATGGTTAAAAATGAACCATCATAAGGAAATGTAACTCTTAGTGATAATTAATGACAATTTGAAGTAAAACCTGCACGTCATACTTAAATCTATATTTTCGGGCGGATGCGAAGATTCACAGCCTGTAGACTGTAACTGTGATGTACATGCAGCTCTGTGCACTATAGCAAAAATGGATACTGTGAATTCTGCAAGTAGATTAGAAAGACGGCAAGAGCCGAACACAAAGGAAACCACAGGCAAGAAATCTAAACAAAGACCTAAAGCCACCTTTTCCCCCATGATGTACCCCAACCAATGTACCACGTGGCGACTGAGGATACTAAAGGTACTTCAGTAAGTTCACATGAGTGGAGATATTTTTAAATTACAAGTTAATAAGTTCGAAAAAGGAACATACAGAAGAACTCTAAAAAGGTAACAAAGGGGCTTGACAGTGAACAAGGAAACGATCAAAGAGCACCTCCACTGAGAGACCGCATTACGATCGAGTGGTCCAGACTTGCGCTTTGGCGGACGGTTGACCTGCGATGTGACCGATCCGACGTCGTTCCCGTTTGTCCTCCTTCTAGCGCCATCTCCTCTTCCCGCAACGCCCAGTAAATTCCCTTCGCCCACCTCGTCTACAGCTATGCTCTTCTAGAAACAAAAATTTTGGTATTTTATTCCATTTGCTTACATCACCGACGGAGACGCAAAAAAAAAAGAGAAACACGCAATCGTTCAGACCAATCTGCAATTTCGGCTTAGATTATAAAAACAATTCAGAGTGAGAGTTAGACACGTCCTAATGTATCCAAACACAAATCCAGTAAACGAGATGCGACCGCCCAAAAAATTTTTCACTTAGCAGGAGTAGTGATTATGGCTGCACTCATGTTGAGGAAGATGAACAGGAAAGAGATATAAACGTTGACAGAATTAGCTACAACACAAATCTAGAAAAATCTCGTTACAGATATCTCCTGCGCAACGCTTAATGCAGCAGTTTAGGCCAAGAGAGAAGCAAGCTCAATTATCTAGAGTGCAAAAAATGTGAAAAAGCTGAGGATGTTCGTTAAACAAACAGATGCTAAAAAGCACATTAGCTGAAAGTCTTGATACTTGCCAAATGACAGTATACATTTGCATGAGTGCTCAGTGCCACTTCTCATGGCCGATAGGAGTTGAAACAATAAGGACTCACTCCTACGACCATAAAAGGATGCATCATTCATTCCCTACTGTTTCTAAGCATCTAAATACTGAGTGCTCCACAAAGAGCTTCGCTAATTTAAACAGTTGCCAGCTAATTCTCGCAAGAAAAGCGGTCGAAACAATGAAACATGAAAACAAATAGGCAACCATAAAGCGAACCTTATCAATTTTGAAGGGGTTGCCGAAAGCGTGTGCACGAATAGCCTGTGGCTCCACTTCCCTCAGAGGGCCTTTTCCGATTGCCTCCAAACTTTTTACATATTCCTGATAGTTGCCCATCTCACCCACTGGTAAATTGTGCAAATCCTCTAAAAAAATATTTCCATATATCAATATGTCAATTGTAACGGATACGAAAAGTGGTTGGTTATCTTCACGCAAGGCTCTGAAAACAATATAATCAACGTTATAGTGGGTGGAGAAGGGAAGGGGGAAGGAGGTAGAGAAGACCGTAAGAATTTGAAAAGGCGAAATATCTTTCAGTGAGATGAAGAGATGAACATTGCCAACATGCGCGAATCATTAGGTTACCTGCCGAACATTTCGCTGTATCGCAAGCAATAAGAAAACAATAAAAACTTTTTGCATATGCTGCACCATCTATCAGCTGAACGAAGTATTTGTCTCCATTCCAAAATTCACTACACTTCAACAATATGATAGAAAAAACTGCTCAGCATGAATGAACTTTTAGTATGAAAGATGCTAAATCACAAACCTGCGTGATGCAACTTTATGCTTGTTCCTGGTCGTCCACCAACCAACGCCGGAACATGTGCATCACTAAGGTGTAATGCGAGATTGATGTGCATCTTCTCTACCTGTTCGATCAGCTGCGACCTCGGGATTTCGAATGGATTTCGAAACTTTACTGATGGCATCAGCCGCACGTTTGGCTCTCCCACTTGCACCTACAAAAATCATCGACTTCATTACATTATTTGGGGACTCTTTGAGTTGAAATGTGAAGTACCCACCACAAACGGCTGATTTCTTTCACTCGATGGAATTTATGTTAAAAGGAAACCATAAAACTACCTAGAATTTATAAGTGGTCATCGTGAATCTCAATATAGAAGTAATTCTCCTGTGATTTCTCATCCGAGTCAGCCAAAGATGTACATGCTGTCCAAGTCAGCAAAACGTGATTCGACACCAATCCGTTATTCAAATGGAAGATGATGACATTAAAGACATTTGCGCCGACAGTCATGTCAATAATGTTCGTTACCACCCCTTGCTGTATAACTATCCATCGCAGGGACAGAGATGGTCGAAATATTCGCAAAAGATGACGACTCACTACATTATTCAAGATGAACACTATCAACATAAATCAATGTGAGCATTGGAGTTTCATCCATAGCAGAAAACACTGAAATTATTGCATTCGAAAGTGAAATAATTTAGGAATAGAGTGAAATAATAAACAAACAGAAAGGAGGCCCAATAAATTATCCTAGACAGAAAATGACTGAAGTATGCCGGCATATAAAAAGAAAAAAAAAAAACAATTCAAACACTAACCTGGTAAGATGGAAAAACTTCAGCAGCGGATGCTCGCGTCGTTTTTTTCTTCGATGTGGAAGCTGGTTGCTCGCCGCCCTTTGGTACAGCCCGTCTTGGAACGCTCATCTTAAACATGAAATTGCTTCAAGCGAGAGGACCAACAATCAACGCACTTCAAAAAGCACAAAAAAGGACTCGTTTAAAATGATCCGCACACGTGAAGTCGGCATGACAAACATATTTTGAAATCCACCTTGCAGCCTAATCTTTTACATTAATTTTCGAATGAAAAAAAGAAATGCGCAAGGACCCCATCAATTTCCTTCGTCATAAATACTGCTAATGACACACCAAGAATCCCACCCTCATGATGTACAAACTGAGTGTAACTCTCATTGCATATTAATGATCAATCACCGAAGCAAACACATCTCAAAGATCCCACGTCTTCTGCCCTCTATATGTTATAAAATTTGAATTTTTCGGGGATTTTCCCTACCTTTTAGTTTCCTCCGAATGGATGTACTATTGAGAGTATTTAAAAACGCCTTTAATTTTCCACGAATGAGATGAATAGTAAATAATCACCTGAGGCACGGGAGGAGGAGCAGATTGCTGTAGTGCAGTGGAAACAGAGATGCACAATGCCTCAAAGTCCTCATGTCCAACGTGTTTCAACTTTGCCAGAAAGCTGATTATGTTGTACGAGTATCGCTGCATATTCTCCGTCTCCACTATCTGATTGGTTAATGTCATTCGTTCGAATGCTTTCTTCAAGGGCTAAAAACAATAAACTGTTATTGACGGACGACATGTTAGCAAGTGATCATTTGAGAATTGACATGTGACTGTCACAGGAAATCTTCAACGATCTTAATTTGCATCTGAAACTAATATTTTTCCTCTTCCCGCTGTTCGATGGTTATGATAAGGTCCTCTTATTTCCACCCATCTGCCTCTTTTCTTCCTTTAATTTATAGGGTAATCGTTTTAATAAACACCACACTATCATTGCATTTATCAATCTTATCCACCACACCTTCCACCGTAACACAGCATAGCAATAATCTTAGAATGCAGTAAATAACAAACCTGGATGTAATAACAAGGTACCGTCGCTAGATATTTATCCAGACGTAATTTCCATGACTGACTCGTACGTGCTCTAGGGTCCTGCTTCCACTCTTCGAGCAACGGTAATAACACCGGATAATTATACGCCATCACAAAAAGGTTCACCGACTGAAGATTTGATGCCGCTTTCAGATAGCCGAATGGTGCCGGTGGAGTACCCGGCATGCCCGAATTCATCACAAACACCTTCAAAGTATCACTTTTAAATCAGGCAACATCTTTGGGATTCAATAAAAATGTGAAGTTCCCCTGCCAAGAGACCTACATAAAATGTTTCTATGCCTTCATTCTGAACCGATCCTAACATCCCATATCGCGTGAACAAATGCGCTTTGAACTTTTATTACCCAGCGACAGAGATAGGTTGGTTTGCACTTAGGTTGGTTTGCACTTTCGAACGATGATCGGTATATCGAAGTTGACTGACAAGAGGGAAGGTAGAAGAAACCTTTGAAAAAGATGATTGGACATGAAAATTCTGATCCCCACCCCTCCCCCAGTATGCCTTTATCGGAAGCACAGCAGTCATTTAAGGTGTTATTAAATGAATCAGAAATTAACTACTGTAAGGAATTTCTGCTACCCATGGCTGTAAACACTTCATAATTAGACGTCAACAACTGATGCCCTCAAACGATAATGCCCGAGATTAAGGACGACTGATGCATAAACTGGAAACACCCTCTGCGCCCAGGCACGCTGCTCACTGAAGAATACAATATTTGCGAAAGATATTAAACGAAAAAAAGAACTTGGATATCTCTAATTAAGGATCGCACATGACGATAACCCGAACAATCCCGCGCCATTTGCCCTATCATGGGCTCATGCTTCGATCACTCATTTCAATGCTAATTATGCAAAAACATTTAAAAGAATAAAGCCATCTACCTGAAGCTTATAGAACGCAGAACAATGCCAAACTTAGGGACTATGCAAAAATAAAGAACAAATAATTAGGGAAAGGAGTGAAGGGAAGGGCAGGAAATAGTTTCTCATATTGCTTAGTGATGCCCGTCAAGATGTGATCATGCAAACCTGCCAACAAACGTTCGGTTGTTTGCGCTCAAGTAGGAACTGTGTGAGAGGCGATGGCTCGAGCTCGTATTTATCGAACGGAAACTCCTGACATACTAACGGCTCGCAGTTCTCACAACGAAATAACACTTGAGGATGAGCTTTGCGAGGTGGCAGCGACATCCTGCAAATATCATACATCACCTGAAATTGAGCCCCTCGATTCCGGTGTCTAATCGTTTTCTTTTGGCCAAGAAACATTACTCTGTGTTACTCCACATTGCAAGCTGCTCTTTTCAGCAACATGAACTGAACAAGGCTTGAAAGAAAACGAGATTACTTGGTTCAATTGGTTCCATAACTCGTTTCTATCAAAAAAGGATAAATGACAACCGGGTGACAATCAGTAGGGTCAACGCTTTCGACTTCTTAAAACTTATAACGCAAGTGAAAGTGAAAAGTAAAGCCCCTAGCAAAAAGAATTCCACTGATCAATGTGAACGATGAGCAACTCTAGCCATCGTTCGTGCAACTATGTTTCTTTCTTTTCGCTTACCACTTATGACCGTCTCATAATCCTCATATATACACAAGTATGCTTTCCCTGCACGGGATGTTGAATAAACAAACAAGCGTCAAATACCTCAACAATTAAAAACATCTGAAATACGCCTGCTCTAATGCAGTAACTTTCATAGAATCACAGCTGCCAATCGGGCCTGAATTCTTTGAAATTCAAAACTGCACTTCACTGCGCTAAAGATTTACAAAACACCATCTACTATAACTTTAAATTATTTTTAAAACGATATCGCGCCGCAATTTAAGAATAATCTAAATGAAATTCAGTAATTTCCGAAAGATATAGCAACAGCTCTGCTTGGAGGGCAAAGAAAGAAAGAACAAATCAAGAGCAAGCTTACATGCTTTTATCTGGCCAAAAGCCTTCAGGTATGGGCCAATGGCCTAAATAGTTGCGAGTAGCCGTACGCGAGAATATCACCGTTAGAACACTACGCCAGCTATCATCGGTTATTGGCTTCTTCATGCCATCCATCTCTCCATTCCGTTTTGACATTCCGTTCTCTACTGCTCCGTTTACGCGATCTAAAGTTCACTTCGCTGAGTTTTTACGGTTTTATTCGCTAAGCAATAATAACTCGGAAGGGATTGTTGGTATCACAAAGCAACCGTTGGTTCGGGATTCCGATCACACCAACCTTACTCCCGATCCCCTTCCCTTTCGTTGACCAACCTTCAACTCCACGAAAGTGTCAAACCTAAAAATGAAGTACCTCTGTACACGTGGTGTGTTGACTTTGTGAAACTAAAAACCCCATTATGCACATAACTGTCTTCCACAACAACAACGATGAATATTACGTCGCTCACTAAAATCTAACTTGCAAGACATGTGCGATACGAACGGCAATTGATGATATGCACTAAATGTGAACAAATTTTGCATTCAGTATGAATGCCATGATGAGATAAAACCTCAACGATAATTTATAAGCAGAAAAATACAAAGAAAGAGAGAGCGCAAAGGAAAAACCAAAGAATTGAAAGCCATCTAAGTGTTATGATGAAAGTAAACAACATAGAATAAAAAAAAGAAAGAAAAATAAACGCACAAATAAATCGGCATTATTGCACGGAAATTGGCTTTCAGAGAAAATTTCAACCATCATTTGGAATCAAAACGTTGCAGAAGGGAAAAGCAAATGTTCATTTAACAGGAGAATACAAAAACAACTTAGATGTGCAGGATTAAAGATAGAAAAATGCTCAATATGAAAGATCGTTTACCTGAAAGAGGTGGTGCCGGATCGGGACCAAACTTTTCGAACTGTATCAGAGCACCGTTTTGTTGAACTTTCTGAATAATCGTATCGATGCACATTGTTAGCATTTTGTGTGATGTGATACAGAACGAACGCCCTGAAAATTCACATTCAGTGCTGATTAATGATAAAGAAGCAACGCAAAAATGAACAGATCAAAGGGATTGAACAAAAGATACGCAGGATAACTATGACAGCAATTACCTCTAAAAGACTCTCGTATGCAGAGCGAGAGAAATAGGAAGGGGAAGGGCAACGAAGTGGAGATCTGATGTGAGTGAAAGATATTTTCACATTTCCAAAATTGAACAAGCGTTTCAGCAAAAACGGTTACGCAGCGCTGTACCTCAACATAACATTAGGAAACCGAAAAGGGAAAGCAAGTAGAGATTTTAATAACGAAAACATGCCATGCCATAGGCCGATAACCTGACGAAAAAACAGTGATATCTCACCTTTCCCCCCACCATTTAGATACGGAATGCCCAAAATTGCTTTTAAACAATCAGAGCAGTAGACAGAACACAAACTTCCTCTATTTGAATCATCGCTTCTTACCCCTTTTTGAATGACACGTAAGAGGGTGCTGTAAACAATTTCAATTTCTTTTCCATAACGATCGTCACCGGTCACCACAGTTAAAAGTTAACTGCACCATACCCTCCAGCAATACCTGCTAGTTCGCGCCATGATGGACGCGAAGGAAGAAGATAGTATGAGAGCGTCGGATCTCTCAACGATAAGCAAGAAATGGAAATGAACGGTCTCTATAATCCCTTTAGGTTACATATCTCCTCCTTCAGAATTCGACCGTATCATAGCACAAAGATATGAGGAAATCCCTAGAATAAGGAGAGAATGAGCAACTTGAAGAAATCTCTGCATTTGAAAGAGAAAAACTGACTTGCATATAATTTAAAGAGAGAAGTGAGTAACTCGTTCAAAATGAGCAAAGATAAACCTCCGGTAGCGATACACATCGCATCAATGGGACTGTTATCAGAAGGCAAACTCATGCCTGCAGTGACCTTAGTGTTTGGCGCGATACCACCTAGACGCAATACGAGTGCGAATAAGCGGTGATCCCAACGAAATGGCTCTTCAGTAAGCTCACTCCCCATTGACGTTGGTTTTGCGAATTTGATCTAAATGTTCAATATAATTTAAGTTCATCGATTCATCAATGGCCTTCTATAGATCTGTGCACATTTGTTTTTTACCTGAGAAGCGAATCAAGTGATTGTTTACTGAAGAGAATCGTTGGAAATAACATGAAAAAACGCTACTTTAGTTAACATATCTACCACAAACAAACATAATTCAAAGCGTAAGTGATAGGTAATTGCTGCTATCAATTAAGAATATTCTAAAAATCAAACTTCAATGTTTTTAACCGAACAACATTGGTGAGAACCTTGCCTAGAAATATTTATGAAAGAGTAGACAACCAGCCGTACTGAGGAAATTGATAATTTTGAAACTTCAACATCGATATTTTTCGCATTTTCCAGTGATAAAGTCTAGCAATGAGCTGAACACTTCAGATTATACAACAGAGTGATCAGCGATATGTTGAGGGCTAGATTTATTTGGGAACAGACGAAAAAAGTCTTAACATTTGCGTTGTAAATACTAATACAGCTGATATTTCCTTGAAATATGTTGGAGTGGAAAAACACAAAGTCCATGATGTTTTTCTTTGTAAAATAACACAAGTGTAGGAATCAATAAACATCTAAATCACAGTTTGTATCATACTGAAATACTCAATATTTTAAACTAAATAAATACTTTAAAAAACCTTTACAAAAATTGAAGCATATCACAAGCCAACAATAAAATACAAATTCTCCAATCGTCAAAAAATTACACAAAGACAAACAATAGTGCAAAATTAATCTTTGACAAGTAAGACCTCTGTCGCAATATCAGCGAAAGCAAAAGATCGCTACCTCGCCTTTTATCTTAATAAAACATAAATACCTTGCCCTATGAACGACGCCGCTTTAACGAACACTATGGTTTAACGACCTCATCTTTACCTTCTATAGACCAAAAAACGGCACATACCTCGTTAACAATACCCGATGTTGGGCACGTCAAGCAACCACCATCTGTTATACTTATGATAAAGACCGGTTCGAGGCAATATGGATATCGGCCATAACCATAGTTGTCGATGCATGAATTTAGACGGTTTGCGTTCACGAATCTGCAATTACACTCCCCCAATAATAACCATAAGTCGTCGTCCTCCATGTAAACGTGAGCATGAGCTAACTATTCTCGCCATGAAGTCACTGAATTCAGCAGCCACAGCCACACTTTACGTAAGTCAAGCATATAAAGCTAATCGAAGATCGATGTTCATCAAATCCAACGTAAACTCAAACTGCCCATTTATTTCCAACTAGTCCGATTGAAGAGCAGCGCTAATTTTCATAACTAGGAACGGCGACCCTTTTCCCTCCCTGCCTCTCTAAGAAGAAACTATGTAACCTTTTAAAATTTTAGCGTATACGTTCTCGTTTTTCTGTAATTTTTGACACTATCATCAGACGTTCTCTTTCCCCCTTCTCATGTCCTGCCTGATTATTGAGAAGAAAAAGATTCCCTCTCCACAAGAAATCATCGTTGTTCTTAAAGTGCACCATCGACAGAACATAGTGTCTGCAATAGAATTTGTTGTGACAAAACAGCCAACTGTGAAGCGAGCCATGAACGCTGCTGACATCATGTGGCATGCTGTGTATCGCATCTGACAGAGCAATATTGCATGCACTAATCTCTTTGCCATTTTCAAGTGCTATTAGAATATATCTTGTACCTGCCTGGGCAGTACTTTGAAGGATATTGTCGGGTGCAGACAATGCAAACAAAACAGGAAAAAGGGGGAGGGCTGGGAGGAGGAAGCAGTGGAAAATTGATACCTCACGAAAATTTAGCTATTATCTAGCGGTAAGAGGCGGAAGAAAAAATGCAACACAGTGTCAGTTAGACACCTCTGACGAAGCTAAATAATCAATGACAAGAATTTTCCGGTTATATCCCCATACAGCCCCCATGTTTCTCTTATTCAAATATCGTAGTCAGCAAACCTGTTTCTCTAAAAAGTGATGAGTTTATCTTTATGACACCAACAAACGGGGTGAAGTTTTTCAATTATTATAAAGCAGCATACCCATCAAAGAGACAAAATCTAGTGCAAAAGCAACTCTCGTGAAATAAAACCACAAAATAATAAATAAGATGTCTTTCATATTCGGCGTTATTCGACCTATCTATTCAAAATAAAGTACTGATCCATTAGGCGCACAATTATGGACAACTGCCGTAAATAAGAGAGAGGTAAATCATAGCTACACTGAACTAAATAGTAAACCACTTTGCGAAGGCGTAGTGATATAGACAACAAAAAATAAACTGTATTACGCAAAAATCGACACTATCCCTTGTGCATATGCAATAAAACTCTGTCCAAAGCAAACATTTATTGTTCATTCATTCAAAATTTCCTTTTCATCATCAAAAAAAAAAAAAAAAAAAAAGCGAAACTAATCAATGCAAAGCTCATTCACACAACGCGTAAAACTAAAAACCTCTTTTGAAATTGAAATTGACGAATAGAAATGAACCGAATGAATGAATGTATTTGAAGTGATATTGAGATGAAGAGAACGCAGTAAAAATGAGTCAAAAGTATCAGCGACAAATTAAATCTTTGGAGACGAAAGCTTAAAACTAACCGAAACGCCGATCCTAATGCCGCACCGAATGTTGTCGTTCCTTTTGGCCTTAGTGCTTTTAATTGTTGATGAAAAGTAGCTTGACCCTCACGCCAACCTGCCTAAAAAAATATTGTCTTTATTAAAGCACTCTGTGCACAATTCCTTCAGTCGATACGTCCCACAAAAAATCGAACTAATATGCCTCTAACATCACTATACTGCTGCTCGTTATGCAAAATGCCGCAACTTATGCAATAGTCGCATTGCGATTATTGTACAATTTGGTTGCGACCATGCATAAATCGATTGCGATTATTGCACAAGTTGATTATAACTATTTCATAAGCTACCGCATTTCGCAACTAGAGAGCAACTTCCGATTGCCTATGAGACACGAATCCAGGACTGTCATTTAAAAATATACGCTTAGAAAGAAAGGCACAACTATGAAGAAGAGATATCGTTGAGGGATGAAGAGGGCGAATAAATGGTCACATGTTGCTTCCGCCTTCAAACTGTTTTGCCCTGATTGGCAATCCGCACTACTCAATGCCTAACAGACCAAAAAACTATGGTAATTGGTCAGCGATTTCATAATCGAATGAAGTGAAATTTACAAAAATTTAACTGCCTCTCTTTACGTTTAAAAAAAAATTGAGAGCGGAATGAAGAAACTTGGAGGTGAGTACTATTATCCCCTTTTGTTTAACTTTATACCACATCATCCCGTCGATGATAGGAAAAATCCTAAGGAAATAGAAATCATCACTGCATTGCAACAAAAATGCATCGACTCGATGCTGGATTAATACCTGTAGGCGACATTGATCATACAGTGCAATAATCAGGATAATGGAATACACTTGCAGTAGTTGGGCTATCTTATCAGAAATGCTTTAAAGCCGAAATCTGCGGATTTAAATGGTCATGCGATTTGATTCTCGAGATCAGATAAATCCACATTTTCTATTACTTCTGATACATACTTAAATCTGAATAACGAGAAAAGAAATTTGAAAATATTAGAAGCGCAGATATTAGATTGGAGAGCTGTCAACTACTGAAAAAGATAAATCGACCGAAATGTCAGATATTCCACAACCTAGAAAATACAGCAAATGAAGACCTTTATTTATACCGACTGAATTAAATAAGAGATTTAATTGTTAAGAGATATTAAATAAGAGATCATTGATCAAATAAGTGCAGTGATCAACTGATTTTTGCGAATAATGAAGACAATCGCATAACAATTTTGAAGTTCCTTCACCCCATTCACTAACGTAATTTGACTTAGTGTCAAATCGTTAACATGTAGTGAATTTGATGGCAGATAACAGCTGTCAATTAGAATAAATAAAAACAATCGTTTTCTTTCCCGAAAACTCAAAAAAAAATTTTTTTTAGCTGATCATATTGATTTAACGGTGCTACACAGTGAATGAGTAACGAAATACGATGAAAGGGCTAAGCGATAAACAAAATGTTGTACTACAGCCGGGATATCGTATAATTACGGCTTCATAATTCACTATTAAAAATTTCCCTAATCATCTCTTGCGCGTAATGAATTATCCTCTCTACATCATCACTAGCAGACGTAAAATTATACCGTTATATTTTTTAAGTAAACTTCAATTATTTAATTATACCACTCCTGTTCGGCAATTCTATAATGATTTCTTTTGTGATAATCGAAAGACTAATTGCATTATTAGAATATTTAAATGCTTTGATTCAATCCGCTATGCACTAATATTTATTCATTCATCAAATGATCTTTCTACCACCAACCCCCCCCCCCCCTCTCTAGTGTCCCATTTTATCGTGAAAGTAATTTTCTACAGATGAATTTGTCTGAAGTATTGGGTGGGCGTCACAGAAAATTCATTTCATCCCTTAGCAATAATAACGCCATTTGTGCAGAGTGTGTGAGAGTGGTATCGCGGCATGGGGTTGTACGCTACGCTTTACGGTAATATATAACTCCGGCAATAAACACTCCTAAAGTGTTTTTGCATAAATAAAGCAATTCAAAGAGTTGTGGTTCTTATATCCTTATCCCGTTGATCAAATCCTATGAGTAAGACCTTTTGTATCATCCCAATCTTATATATTCAGCATCAAAATCTCCTATGGACTCCCTCAATTTCACGTATTATTTTAAGTTGAAGAACCATGTAAATCCCGAAAAGGATATGAGAACTTTCGCAGCTCACTAAATATCCGAAAGAAAATTTTTATCGGATTTTCTATCATCGCAGGTAATACGCAACACCTTATTAAGATAGAAGTACTAAATATAACCACACAACATATATTTTTGTGTTGCAACAAAATGCCGCATCATGTAAACACAAAAACCCGAATGTAAACACAGGGAATTGCTCACTAACAGAATCATCGGTACAAGCTTTATATGTGAAATGTGCAAACGCTCCCCAGATTTATGAAGCTTATATAAAGACGGAGTGCATAAATTGTTGAAAATCAATTCTTATCAGCGATCAAAACAATTCTGATCCTCAAAATTTGCTCTGCGTTCACAATAACCGATAAAAATTTCTCACTGCTTTTATATAAACTTTTTTGTGCACAGCAACATTGCCGTATGCGCTAATATATTTAAAAGGTCAAAGGTAAATGCAAAATAAAAGTAAACAACCGAAAACATTCTACTGAAAAAAAGCACTAAGAAACGACTGACAACGAAATTCAATACTTCCTACACTAAGCAGCGATCATGATGAAAACGCTTTTTATGGTTACGTTGAAACAAAGAAATCTGCTTCGCTCAGAAAGCAATTGAGCGCAAAATAATGGAAAGTTGGAACCATTAAATTTAATGGTATACCCCAAATTCAGCTTGAATTGCTCTGCGTCTACGAAAGCGATGGTCAACTTGGTGATGGAAAAAAAAACTTGACCGACATCCCCACCTCTCAATTCAATTTCCGGTGATCCGAACTTTCCACTTTGGTGATCGCAACTTCCCCCACTCGATACAACCAGGTGATACGGTAGAATTTTTTAGTTAGGAATGCGATGTGCGGCTGCAGATGCAACGATATTCGAAAGACGCGAGACGAGCGAACCAGAATGAGCCCGCTTGTGTGAGCTGCCGAGCCACCGCGGTGCCGCACGCTCGCTCTGCCTCTCTGCACTCGTTTGTCGCCTTCCCTATAGCCTCTCCACACCTTATCATCCCTTGTCCCGCCAATAATCCCACATATTTTTTATTACACCTCACTTAAATAACTGCAAAAAGATATGCTTCTGTTTAGGATTCGACTTGGTACATCGGATGTGTCGATTTGGATGAAACAAGGGTCAAGTATGTGATTAATCGCTCATAAAGATAGAACTGACATCTAGCTCAATTTAAAACGACGGCCCTTCAAAAAACTTCAACTTTCTTCCATCGCCCCTTTAGTTTGAACAGTGCTAAATAACTGAAGATACCGAAAAACCGCATTGAATAAATAAATGAGTAGGGTTTTATTTACAACTCGCTACCACAATTAGTGGTTGCAATATTCAAGCAAACCGGAAAGATTTGATAGCTGTAAATCATTAATTCAATGAAATAAAAAACATAAGCACTGAGTGATAGCTGATTCTTGCACTGCATTTGACATCAACAAGAACGTTGTTGGGAAGTCGACATCGGCTGTACGGATCGGTACCCATCGAGACGCCCATTCGTAAAAAGTGCTTCTCCGCCGACAATTGAACGTCGCCGAAGGCAATGCTGTTAATGCAGGCATTTCCCACTTTACAGTACTCTTGCATTGTCAAGCGTCTTTTCTTTGCAAACACCCCCTCCCCCCAAAAAACAGCGATCATGAGCTATTGCTTTTTTTTAAATCTGCTTTTGGTTGGATGCGAGGGAAAAAATAGAGCTGCAAGAGTGGAACAGGATGAACTTGTTGATGTCTGCAGTGTATGTATCAATCGATCAGTGCTGTTTTATCGGTATCTGTGATCGCTTGCAGCCATCATCGATCAACTTATTCACCCACCTTCACGTTCACCGGGAATTCTTCGAACGACATCAGCATGTAACGATCGTAACGCGCGCCTGCGTCCCGCCCCCGCTGCTGCAAATAAACTCTGTGTCATTGAATGCGCAAGTGTGCAGCATCGAAGCAGACAAGTCCACCTCACCAAATAGAGAAGCTTGCCCCAACCTTCAGTAGCTGTTCAACAATTGAACGGGCGGTGTCGAGAATTGTCGTACCCTGATAGGTCTTCTGTGCCATTGAAGCACTTGTATCCACCAGAAACAAGAGAATCGCCATCTCCGAATCAACTCCTTCGATCGATATCACGTCCAAACCCCTATACGGCAACACCCATTCCACCACGAAATAGCGAACCGTCAATACCGCAACACACACCACCCAGTTCGTTACGAACTGAGTTCCCATCCACAACGGTTCACCTTTTATATGCGGGCGTGGCAAATGACAACCAATCAGCATGCTCCGACGTGTGCGCATACGCACGCTTCCCTTATGTGCGTCGCGGTTTATTGCTTTTGAAACAAATATAGCGCTTCGACGTTCGCACTCTTCAAATAACAGCCTCATTGCTTGGCTCGGCTCCAATCCCAGCTTTCGTTGAAAATAGACAATGCAATGCTTGTGCATTTTTGCGTGCGGAAAAATTTTTATGTTCTCTTGGAATGGAGAGGGGGAGGGGGAGGGGGGAGAGAAAGGGAGGGGAGGGTGAAGAGGGAGGGAGCTGAAAAGTTTTTAATGTGAACAAATTTCCTGTATCTAGAAAATCCTTTTCTCTGTGCACTACCGAGAGTCCTCCACTAAAAGTTGAATAGCATCAGTTTTATTAACTACTTGAAAAAGTGCACCGTTGAATGGTTGTTTGAAATTACCGAAGGGGTTTCCTTGATTGGTTTTTCATGCATTCTTCCAGAAAGCCTCATATTTGCTCAGTGCTCTAAACATTTCAACCGGAGTCAAACCAAGAGGGGAAGGTGCATCGAGCAGCTCGGTAAGCTCAACATTATCCAGTGAGGAATTCCACAAAGCATTCGACTTATACCTCTATTCCCCCATCACATCTTTCCCCCGTGCCCCCTCTCCACTGATTTGACGGATTAACCAACGGCCATCCTTGCGTGATCCACTTGTTTTCGTTTCTATCTCCGCCTTTCCTTTTTCACTTGTTTTGTTTTGCTCTCTGGATTTGTTTTTCACCTGTGGGTTATTTCATTCGGCTATCCGGATGTGCAAATAACAAGCCGGAAGGCGCGCCGACGAAACTGTCGCAAATTGCGTTCTTGCATTCTCGTTGATCGCAGCAAGAGCTTTTCTAAGGAAGTAATGCATGAAACACAATGATGATACATGTCATGTATTAAATGTGCCAACCGTTTGAACTAATGCCCTCTAGTCGATATCCCTTTTATGCTTCTTATATGCTTTTAAGTGTGCGTTCGCAAGACTATCAAAATTCACATATTTATCTATTTATTTGTTGGTTTATATATTCAGCCTCCCATATAGGGAAATGTAAATGTAAATAAATATGATAAAAATAGAACGATTATTTCAAAGGTCATAAAAGAAGACACAAAACGTCGCAGCAGAAGTATATATATGTATGTTTGCGTGCCTGTTTATCTCACCTGTAATTTCCCTCAGGTGCTATTAAAAATAAGGTTGCGACGTTTGCCTATCATTATCTACACTCTCTCAATCGTAATCTATCTATAAAATTTTAGGTTGAACTATCTAGTTTTAGTTGAGTTGTTGCGGTTGAAAATTAAATCCGCCTTTGAAAAGCTTACGCATTTCAAATGTATATAAATCTGTATTTTCACGACCTATTCAGATGCATTTTATGTCGCCCGGGCTGCATTTTACAGACAGTATGATTGAAGGACGAACCTCAACTAGAAGATTCGTACGAATGGTCGATTCCACTAAAAACATGCATGCATTATTGCATGTGTTTAACCATTTTTTTCAACGGTTTAAATGTTAATTGGCTTGGTTGGCTTACTTGCAAAAGCGCATATCGTGCTTTTTAGTTCTTACGGCTCATTTTCCGACTTTTCGCTCGATCATTTGGAAAGTGTAATTCCACCGATTGCAAAATATTTGCGAAATTCTAGGCGTCTTTAAAATACAAACTCTTCTTATACTTCATTTCAACTTGTGAATTGAATTATATTAATTTTATTGATTAGTCCCCGAAGCGCAACCGTCAGATCGGCGGATGTATACATGGATGTGAGCGATTGCTTATATAAACAAATGTTGAATGGTCTGCTTGTTTTAGGTTGCCGAACTACGGAGCTCTTTTATGGGTGAATTCGAGCAAACAATCTATTTATTGCGTGGATGCCGTCGGGCATACTAGGTGGGTTACATTATACATCCTGTTTATGATCGTTATACCTTTCTAATCTTCTAACTCATCAAAATCGTAAGGTTGTTTCCTACAGTCTTGTAAAAAATTATTGTCTTCATAAAGTTGCTAAGATTATTATCGTAACTGCAAAATTTGCAGAGACAGGAAATGAAGTTTTTGGAGTGATAGAAAAATGTTTATTACGGCCATAACTTTGCGGGTATTAAAAAATAGATGCGTTGTTAGAATACCCAAAAAGAACTATTTTGGCGCCTTAACGCTGATTCTCCAGAAATGAACATTTTCGGTACTATACGGCAGATTTAGACACACTCAGCTATTAAACAGTGCGTCGTCTTAGTTGAAGTAGGTTAACTGTGAATGGCGACTAAGGAACAGTGAACTAATGGCGATTTCACTGTCTTCGCTTATAGAGAACTCAGGCGGAGTTCAAATATTTTAACTTAGAGAGAGCTTGAAGGTGGTTCAAATATTAGAAGGAGTCCAAGTGGGCTCTATTTCTCTTTGTTTGGGTTTAACTGTTATTACTTGGAGAAGGCTCAGAGGGAGTTCGACTACAATATTTTCACGTTTTCTAGAAGGCGAATCTAAATTAAATGTGATTGCAGTGAAAGTGACAGCCACCTTCGATTTACTTCTATGTTGAAATTCATTCCCATTTTGATTAGAATTCAAACAACTCTAAGCCCCACTTTTTAATATCTGATGGATAGCGACTTTAGACTGGCGTGGGCTTGATTATTTAGAAGATTAAATTTCTCAAAGAGTCCGTCTAACTTTGGAGCCATAAATGCTGCTCCGGAATCAAACTTCTCAAAAAACTTATTTGCATATTCAGTTGGAATTAAACCGGTCGGTCGTTTATGTGACGAAGTATATCCTACGCACTCAAATAATATGCAAAAATGAATTCAATATAGAATTGAACAAGAGAATCCTTGTAGTGATGGCAATTGGAATCAGCCAAGATACATAAGCAGCCACCCATCTGAAGGGATGTGTCATCACATTCAAGTATGACGTTTCAGAGATGTCTCGTAGAGGATACGAAATGGAGGACGATGAGGAATATATGAAGCCAATGCTTCCAACTGTACCCGAAAAATGTGGTCCACCAGTTATCAATTTGGGTTTGCTCATAGAATTCGCTGTGCAACAAATACTTCATGAATTAACCGTCCTTACCGAATTGTACGTTTACTTTATTTTGTTTATTCATTTATAAAACTTATTTGCATATTCAGTTGGAATTCGCTGTATAACATGGTGGGGAGGGCGAAGAAGGGAACAATTAATGGTGGGGAGGGCGAGGAAGGGAACAATTAATGGTTGGGAGGGCGAAGAAGGGAACAATCAGCGAAAACGGGCGATTGCACGTTTGGCATTTTGTCAAGTATGCAAATTTGCTTACAGGTCGAGTGACTGAGTCAACGTAATCGCTCATTGAATTTTTATCTAATATGCAAATTCGCTTCATTAGGCACTTAAGGACAATTCGAGCGGTTAAATGTAAATAATTAGCGGGCAGACACATAATTGGCCACTATAAGCAAATGCACCACACAATTATTACATAACAGACTATTTGAAATTTTGTATATCGCTACGTTGAAATGTGTGAATTGATCTGAAATTAAAACAAAACGCTTTCGAATTTTTCGTAGTTTGCAAAAAATGGCCCCTTTATTTTCTATTAATGTATGTTAGCATTGTTGTCCTTCGAGGAAGCAATCGTGATCTGATGAGGGACGAGAATGAAGGGGGAATCACCGATGAATGTGATGCAGCGATCTTTTTTAATGAATAGATCAAGAAATTAAACTTTCACTTGACGTTTCCTTTGGCCCAACTATCATATACTTTGAAGTTGTCAACGTTATTCGTTACGATGTTGAAATTTTCAAATGTGGCATCGATATGAAAAAGAAATTCCTATAGGCCTGTTGGCATATTTCATTGTAAAGATATTAATAAAAAATTATTGCCTTATAGAACAGTTCTCTTTATTGTTTTTGTTTTGTTTATCACTTGTTGCGCTGTCTTGGAGAGCTGAGATTCTCTTGAATAATTGAATCCTTCATTTCCCCTTTGGAAATTTTAGGAAATATCGGTTTCTTGATTGAAGTTATTTGTATTATTTTTCACTAAATTTCACTTAAGTTTGAGTGTTTTGGAGAAATACGTAAGTAGGTGTATGCAATTTTGGGCATGCACCTTACACTAGAGAATTGGTGATAAAATCTGCCCATCGGGCGTTTTATAGGCTTCCAAAGAAGTTGGACGCCGATCGTAAAATCAGTATCGTACAATTCGCACATGCCACTCGCACCATTTTCATAAAGTTACTCGCGGTTGTCAAATGGGTGAAATCGTCGAAGAAGTTCGAGTCATGCGCTGTTCGTTTTGTCTTTTTTTATTACTTAATCAAAGTTTTACATTTATAAAGAGCATAGAGGTACGTCACTGCGATGGGTATCACTTCGATAGGCGATTGTTTACGGATATGGATGAAGTTTTTATTCGAGGTCTAGAATCATATTTGTGCACATAGGTGAAGTTTGTTGTCGGCTGTCATTAGTAATGAATAAGGTTGTAGTTAGTCAATCTCGGGCGATTTATTCATATCCTGGAAAAGCTATAGCTAAACTGCAGAGTAGCACATTTCTTATGAATTCGTTCAAAGTTTCAAAAGCCCTTATTTTTAGAACTTCTATAAAGAAATGGAATTTACTTTATTGTTCTAAATAAATTATATAAACAGTCATTTTTTCTTCAGTCAATTTGCTATTTTCTCGATCAACAAGCACAATATTTCATCGAAACAGCCGATCGACTAGCTCAATTGTCGCGAGAGGAGCTTGTACATGCTAGGTGATCTTTGATCTAATTTACCACAGGATGCTCTTCTTTGTTTTATTTAATTGTTTACAAAACATACAGACATCAGCTTAATTCTTTTTTTTAGTGTGTTGCTTTATTTCGCTTTATAAATTCAATACAAATCAATGCATCTCTGCATTGTCGATTGAAGTGATGAACGGATCAAAATGGAATAGAATGAAGTTTTTATGTTATCTTTTGCGCCATAAATAAATCAGTAATAGTTGCACTATCGTTGGAAATAACGAAATAGATCAGTCATCACAGTTCTTTTTTAGGATCTGAAATTGGATTGCAAATGCCGATAGTTGATCCATTGTTTGTCATTTTCAGCGAGGAATTTCAACTGAAATTATTCCACTCTTTTGAAGGTCTAAATTTATGTCTCTATTTGCTTTTGGTATCATTCATAGCCCATATAAAGTGATGATTATATCCTGATAGCTTTTTGCTAAAGGCTTCTATCTGCCTTCACCCAGACTCAATCGGATATTCGAATCGCTTATTTGATTCCCAAGAGGATCTGAATCAATTGCGACTGCGCCTAATTTATGACAGATTTTGGATGCGTTTGTTCGATATTGGCAAATTCGATCCCATCGCAATGAGTCTCTGGGATCAATGATGACTCGTTTTTGAATGCTTAACAGTGTGAAATTGAACTGAAAAACCTTTACTAATTTACTTTTGCTTTTAGGTTACCAGCTTTTCAAGTACCCGCTGCTGTGGACGTTCTTACATTGGGCGCTTACCCGAGATTACCGCTTTGTATTAAGGTGATAATTAAATTTTCATTTTTTGTGCTATTTTCATAAGCACTAAATTCAATTTATTCTCTTGCTTCTTATGGGACGAATTTGGTGACTGTAATTTTCCTCAGCTAAATTGATTCACCAAAATTGAAAACATTTCTTCCCATTTATCGCATAAGGTTTAATCACTTTCTTATAGAACATTTTCAAGTTTGTTTCTTTTTTGACCCAAATTAGTTATCACATCAGCCTACCTATCAACAAGTTTGTGGGTTTATTTATTGTTTGATCATTTTGCAGATTTTATATTTAATGCTATTTTGAGCATTTTTTTAAACAGTAAATTATTGTTGGATTATTTTAAAATTTTAATGCCGAAAAGAATTTGCGTTGAAAAGATAAAATGCCATGAAAGCATATGCACATGAAGATATTTAAAGAATCCCTAGGAGAGGAGAGAGGATGAAAGTGACAATTTATAAAGAACATCCGAATTTGGTTAGTGGTTGCTTAAATGTTTGGTTTATTGAACCTATTTTTGAATGCCACATTCATTTGTTCGAATCCAAATGCATTTTTCGAAATCAAAGATTCCATCGTTCGCATCTCATTCATTTAGATCACTTCTAAGTCCATGATCAACGACCTGTCCCTGTCACAACAGACAGCCCCGTGACGACGTTCCACAGATATCCTACCATAACGATCTGTCTACTGCTTTTCTTCTCCATGTTGTTCCTACGTTTGTCTTGAGAAAATCTTCCCATCTGCGTGGTGGCCTTCCTCTGGGTCTTTTGCGATCTCTTCGATACCAGTGCAATATTCTGGCGCTCCACCTATTGCCAACTTTGCCGGCTCAGCATAGTTTGTTTAACTTGTATTCAACTGCTACGTCGTTCAGCAATGTTCTTTGCCTTATCACTTCGTTTCTCATCTTATCGCGGAGAGATATTCCGAGCATCGATTCCTCCATTCCTCGTTGCTTGTAGTTTGTAGTTTTTTCACTTATGCGGCCGTTATCGCCCAAATTTTGCTATTTTATGCCATTGCTTTCAAGACTGTAGAATTGATCAGCTTTGCTTTCGTTTCTTGCTTGAGTTTTTATTTTAGAACATCAGATATTTCTTTGAATTTATCCTAAGCGGCTATTTTTATTCCACTGATTTCTTCATTCAGATCGTTGTCCATCCTGACTGTAAACGTAGCTTTCTACTTCTTCTATAGATTCTTCGCTAATTTTTATTCCGTCGCAAGGCAAATCTTTTAACTTTATAAACTCGATTTTAGTTTTGTTGACTTTCAGACCGATTTTTGCACCTTCTCTCAGGATTTTTTATAGCTCTTTCGTTGAACTACCTATGAGGACATTGTTGTCGGCGAAACTTAGGTGGTTTAGCTTCTCGCCGTCTAATGTAATACCTTCTGTCCAATGCAACTTAAGCATCACCATTTCGAGGCAATCAGAGAATAGCTTAGAAGATATTGTTTCACCTTGCTTAACCCCTTTGCAGACTGGGAGTTGTAATTCGTTGTTGAACAAGGTAATGCACGTGAGATGTCCTTTCGTGCTGCTTGAAGTAGTTTAATGTAGCCGGGGTGGATTCCTTGGTCCTTTAGTGCTTCGAGCACTGCACTGACCTCCACACTATCGAACGCCTTTTCGAAATCCACACAAGCTACTGCAGGTGGGATTTTGTATCCGTGGCTCCGTTCCAGTAGCTGGGTTAAGGCGAAAATATGATCTCTCGTACTGTACCCCCTTCTGAAACCGCCTTGCTCACGCGGCTACTGTTCATCTAGCGCTGTGGACAAGCAGTTAGTAACGGTCTTCGTGAGAGTTTATACAGATGCGATAGAAGGCTAATTGATTTTAGTTTGTGAGATCTTCTTTATCGTCTTTCCTGTGGAGTAGAATGGTTTTTAATTTTCTCCAAGCATTGGGATGTCGACGACCCTGAGGTATTCCGCCAACGCTGAATCGTTCCGCCAACGCCTTCCACGGACAATGCCCACCTGCCTTCAGTGACTTTACAGTGATTCCGTCCATAGCTGATGCCTCGCTGTTGTCCATTTTTGATAAAGCGTAGCGCACTTCGCTCACTGTTACTGGTGGAATATTAGAGTTAGCTTCAGTGAATTGCGGGAAGCGAATAAGTGAGTGTAAAAATGTTATTCGCTTCCCAGATCAAAATGCCGGCACCGCAACTCCTCCTTACTAATGCAAAGCCCTTTATATTGGCAGTAATGTTAGCGCGCCATCGACGTGCTGTCGATGCAGAATTTTATTGCAAGATATTTAGCATTTCTTGAGATGAGAGCTCTTCTCTTCGTTGATGAGTTCTATCTACTTATAATAACTCAGAAATCCTATGATAAATCGGTTTCAGAATCGATTCATTCCGGAGGGTGAAATAACCGCACGTGAGCAAGCATGTGTTTTGCTACGACTCAATCAGGTTATCCAGTCGAGGTTATCACTCGCAGCTGCAAAGTTTTCCCCTCGAATAAAGAGTATCATCATCAAAAATGGAATGGTTACTTTTCTATATCCCTTTATTTTCTTTGATTTTTATAGTGATAATTTATGAGTGGAAAATCGATCAGATGCGATTCATTGACGAATTATTTGCTATGAAGGGATAATTTCTATCGCTTGGGAGTGAGAAAGGGATGGGAGGTGGGTGAGGAGGAGGAATGAGGGTGCCACACCTGAAACAACTTAGATCGGGACATTTTTGTTTGTTGAAGTAAAAGGAAATGATAGTTTAATAGTTTTTTAATTGTTTTATTTCACTGATAACGTATAAACGCCAAAATAGGTCTGCCTTTTCTCTGATATATCTTTTTAACTGACGTACTGACTTATGTTGTAGATTTTTTTTAGTTAGAGGGCTTGCATTGCTTCAGATCTATGTTAAGCCCGAAAATATTTCTTATAACGTTTTTTTGTCACTTTTAAAATTTTTGTAGATTCATTTTTGATTTTATTTCAGTTATACGAGGCGTTAATTTGAATGATTAGGAATATGAAAAAGAAATTGAAGGTGAATATGACGGTGCCAGGTGAGTTTGAAGTGTCATTGACTCTGCTTGGTGAAAGGGCGAACACGAAATGGACACTGCTGGATATCCGCATTCTCGTTGAGGATTATGAGATCGGTTTCGGTACGAGGCTGGTACATCCTTTACAGGTCAATACACTCCATAATGTGCTGCAACTGCGAATGGACAACAGCAATGAGGTCCTTTATTTTCATTTGAAATGACTAGTAACGAACATTCTACTATTCCGTTTATTAGATTTGAGTTCATTTTACATCGACCGCCTCGTTAATCTTAATACGTCCACTGTGTTTTTTTTGCAAGATGTATTTCGGTTTGTCGCTTGTAATGAATATTTTTGGCTTCTATAATATTTGTTAATCGTTCTACATCAATATAATCTATATATATATATATATATATATATATATATATAAATCGTTAACATTTTAAGGTAAAGCCAATCTTAGTCTGACTCAGAGTTTGCATAATAAGCACTGCTTGTTAATAAGTGAAAACTTTGGCCTGGATGGGACTTGAACCCCCGATTTACCGCTGATGAGGATTCGGGTTCATCCTTCGTACAAAGGTAAAGTCTAACGTATCCTAAGCTTGGCTCAAGTTGGCTTTATCACAGGGCGTCAATAAGTTGGACGTGTACCGTCCAGTCTTAGCAGATATCACTTGTAACCTGGTTGTGAGCCTTATGCATGGGATCACTCCTAACCTGATTGTGGGCTTTATACATGGTAATGTCCATATTAGCTAAGCTTGTGGGGCGTTCACAGAGGCATAAGGGGAAGGTTATGAATTAGAATTCAACAGTCTGAACCGTTTTCACTCATCATCAGATAGTGGTTACAACCTGGAAAAAGGAATAGGCATTATTGCGATGAAGTTTTGCAAGGCTAACGCGGATTGGCAGTTAATCGTTCATAAAAAGTGGCACTTATTGCAGCCGTTATCGGAGGTGTATTCGATGTTGCACTCATTTGCACAGTCACTTCAACTCGACGTTCTTTGTTGCCAGGCGAGCCGTGTTATCAACGGGCAAATGAGGCAATATGCTCTTATTGAAAGATATGATCACAAAGAGGGTGTATTGATCATCTCCTATTGGTTGAAAAGAACACAGCACAACAGGTCACTCTTTTATTTGTTTGTTTACGGGAATGGGGGAATAGCAAAGAGTGATGATCTCTCATATAACGAGTGAATTCGACCTTGTTTTTTTATCATCTTTTTCATTAAGCGATGTGGATGTGGAGGTATTTCACTAATGCAGCACGATTGAGGAGTGGATATTCTTATTTGTATTAGTTTTTTGATTATAACTTTTGGGTTTTAGTGTGTCAACTTTTATAAATAGTATATCATTATGGAAAAAGAATCGTAGATATTCTTCATTTCGTCTTTAATGGGGTTCCACTTTGCCCTCATTTTACGCATCATGTGTAAAGTGGTCGTTTTTGCTGGTTTGAGATCCGCTGTAGTTTGTTGGTTTCTAATGCCGATTTTCTTTAAAAGACTGAAAAATTGAACGCAATGATAGAATGAATAGAAAACATTTACTAAACAAATACGAGTACAACAGAATAGAGTGGGCCATCTGTCGTCGACAGGTGGATATCGGTGGGGTCAAGAATGTATATTACATAAGACTAGGTCGATTGAGCAATACTTTATACATACTTTGATTAGATATACGTCTCAATATCGCATGAAGATATTCTCGGATCCGGAAAAGGAGCACAGTGGATTGCAAGTGCGTCACTACCCCGTTGGGAAGTGTTTACCTCAGATTGACGACCGTACTGGGTTCGTCCTCTTTTAGCGTTTGCTTCCTTAATTCCTTCGCAGAAATTAATAGATCACAAGAATAGTATAAGTGTTGTAACCTATGATGAGTAGCTGTATGGGTTGTTTTATGTGCAGTGGATATGTGACACCAATAAATTGAAGGGGAGGGGATGATGTGTTAGCTTCACAGCTTCGCTTCATTTTTTTTTTATTATTGTGTTGTTATTTCAGTTTATGTTTTCTATAGTGCATAGATGTATATTTCTTTTGTTGTTAGCCACATTTATTTATTATGGACTATTCAGTTGAAGTGTTACAAATAACCTTAAAAGACATATAACTTTGATTGCGATTATTTGAAATTGAAAGTGTACTGATCTAACCTCCTTTAAAACTAATGACTTGAAAGAAGATGTGTAAAAAATTCATGCAAGTTTATGCATTGAAGTGTTAATGTAGTCATCAAGCATGTGCTTATTAACTTGCAGTCGTTTGTCCGTGAGTCGGTTATTGTCTGAAACGGTGTCGGTGCGTTGTCGGGAACGACTATTACGCTTGCGTGAACGATTGGAATGTATAAAGCCTCGTGCACGCGTATATCTAACGGGTAAAGCGGCGCCTACACTCACATATCCTCTGCTTGGCGCTGACTCACATGACGATGAGATGCTCGTTCTTTGTGTTAATGCTTTCTCTGGAAATATCCTCACCTTGGTTAGGTCGCTTGGTATGTTCTTTGCCTTTTATTGAAGTGATATTGGCGATCCACTAAGTGATCAAGAAATTGTGCGATAAAAATAATGCGCTCTAAAGGCGGTGAAAAAATGATCGAGAATCAGTGCTCGGAAACGGCATATAATTCTAGTTCTGTCTTCGATTTATGTATAGAACATTTGATATACTCAGAGAGTGTTTGGAAGGTGATTGGGCAGCAATAAAATATCAAATTATATTTGCTCGAAATTTACGTCGAGTTTGAAGTGTATATACTCAATGAATTTTTCTCTGTTAATAAAGCACCCACTCATTGGTGTTCTTTGAAAATGACTTTGGGAAATGTGTCGAGGCAAATTATGCTTGAGAAAAGTAATGTCCTCTGGATTAGTGACCACAAAATTAGCGTCCATAGTTTATAGTTTGATGTTGAATGTGATCTTGTGTGGTTGTTTGACAGTAGGGAGCACACTGCATATACTGCTATACTATGTTTAGGTGTTATTAGTAAGTTAGGTTTGTGTTTGAAGCAGGTCTATAAGAGCATCAGTAATGCTGCCGCTTTAAGCTGACCTTTCTCCTTCTGTACCACGTGTTTTCTGATGCTGTAATTAGAAGCGTGACGCAAGGTTGACACTTAAAGGCTCACGTCAGGAACTTCGCGACCTCGAACAATTGCTCAACGATTGCGCACCTCTACCTGCGATCTCCAAGCTTCTTTCTAGACTCAGGTTTGCTGTTACCATTTTATGACATATTCTGCCCCTCGCATTTCATTGAACACAAGTTCAACAAGAATACTAAAAGCTGCCCTTTAAAACATTCATATGTTTGAATAGGTAATCTACCTGCTGTTGTGCCTTCACAAGAATGAGGATAGTGGAAAGGAAGATGAAGTGACGATGGATGAGAGGGATTTCCACATTATTTTTCGACCGCGTAAACTTTCGATGGTGGAAAAGAAACGTTTTGCGGTGAATTAAAGAATAATCACACGTTGAGCATTTATCATTTAAATATTGTTGAGAAATGAGTGGAAATTTGCTTAAAGGATTCTTGTGATGGTGGAGCGCTATCGAAAGGCGGTGGCACCTCTTCCGGTGCGAATTGTTGCCGAGAGTTTAATGAAAGTGCATCTATCGAACACGCAGTCGATGCCACCCGATCGGATATGTCTGCAATTCATCAGAGAGGACTCCTACTTCCTGGTAAGAAGTCATTGTCTATGATAGCACAACTTCGTTCATCGATCTCTTTTTAGCTTCTCTTAGTGCTAAGGATTATTATAGTGGGAAACACCAAATCCTTGAATCTGTTAAAAGGTTCCGTCATTAGTGATTGTAACTGTAATAATTTAGCTAGCTTATTTCCATTAACATCAGCAGTATCTGCTTATCACTTTAAATATTTCAACTGGTTGAATCAGATTGTGATTGGTTTTCTGATCGATACTGATGGAAGTGGCAGTTGAACTTGTTATTTCAATTCCATGTTCCTTTTCGTTGATTTTTTGTGCTAGAAAAGGGCTTTTTCGAATTTATTGTGTTATTTGTGTAATATTGACTCGAATAATTTTTGTAACATTATTTAAAAAATTTTTCATAGCTTTTCAAGTTTCTTTTTCAATGGAACTATTGTAGATGAATGTTTGTTTAACAGACGAAAGTGGATTAAATGTGCTTTAAATCTCTCAGTGCTGACAGATTTAGAATTGGACCAAGCATCGTTGTTTGTAAACATCCCTTTATATAGAAAGGCCACATCAGCATCGTATATTAATAGCGTCGTTTCCCGTGCGGGCATTTGGGGAGATAGCTTCATTCGGTGTTTTGGAGCTTATGTAGCACTCTTCATAAAGATTGTGCTCGCATTTAGGAATTTTTTTTTACAGACAATACATCGTTATCTCCGTTTACGGTTTCAGCTTTTATAGTACGTTGAAATCTCGCGGATTCTTACCACGAGGTGTCCTCGGTGGTGCTCATCAAAATTGTAATCACTGATGGTGTGATCGATGATAACCATCACAACGCTATCGGCGATGACCACTGTAACATAACTTATGAGGCAGTAGTGGAAGTGATAATCAGCGGTTGGCTAATGTGAACCTTTTTTAGATAGTATGTTTTGTACCATGCGAGGTGCGCGGTGTGGGAATCGATATATATTTATTGTCAAATGTAGAAGGGAAAATGAATTTGGTTCGGATGCATCCATCGCAGACTCTCACCTCAGCACCCACCTCCAACTTTTATACAAATCACGGAGATGACTCGCCCCCACCCGCTAAGGTTGGTTCTCTTTCATTCCTTTCCCCTTTGATGTTCATTCCTTTCTTGCTTGTTGTTAAATTTATTCTTTTCCACTGGCATACCGCACGTTGCAGTGATTTTTACACATTTATGTGATTTAGAAGATTCTGGATCGAAATACTTGAGGGTTGCAAAGCGTCACACAAAGGTAGAGGATCTTGCATTTCCTGACTGCTTTGCTGGTGTTTTTTGGCAGGCTTTAGTAGTGCAAGAAATATGGTGGTCAAAGATGGTTTCAGCGTAGTCGATGGTTGGGTAACACGAAACAGTTGACGTCATCGGTGGCTACAATCGACGATCGACTCTCGTTTATGAGGATATGCGAAGAGCTGGATCGACGTGGTGTCAAGTATCGACCACTTGTTGCTGAACCCACTGTCGGCGGTCTCATGCTTCAGATTACTGAGTGCGTTGTTTTCTATTTCACAGGGTTTTTGTTTGAAGCGCGATTTCTTGAGCCTCATCGTAGTTGTTATAGGAATTTTTTACAGGAGTGTAGTTGAGAGAATGACCCAAAGTCCAGTACGCGTGGGGATTCGAACCACGATTCCTTAGCTTCTAAGTGAAATGTCTTATGCATTGAGCTAGTCATCCCAGCCGGAGTATTTAGCTTCAAAATGGCTATTAGATCGAGAACCACTAGTACTGTGAAATTTCTGGCTATCGTTGCTTATTCAGCTTCATGGTTGTATGAGCATTAGCGTTCACTGCTGTGCCTCAAGTCGAGTGTTTTATAGTTTCTCGAGTGCAATATCAACAGCGTCAAGCAGTTTTTTGGCCTCAGTGGTGAGATGTGTTCTGCGGCTTGATACGCGTACACGGGTTATTTGGCCATTTGAACACACCGTCGTCGATGTGCCTCTTGTTGCTGATTTCTATCAACCACGACACGCTCATAAACCATTGAGGGTAAGGCTTTATTCTATTGCATGAAGGTTCTCTATCCGGAAATGTTTTTATGGATTCACGAGTTTGAGCATATCTTTCTTGCCGATTGAATAAACTAGCTGACTTTTTAATCAATTTTCAAAAATATTCACTGAGGATGCTACAGGTGGAAGGTGGGAGATGAAGAGGAATTGCACCAAGCAACTGTTAGTGTTTATGATAAATGCAACTCTATTCTGAATCAAGTTTTAGTGACAGTCATTTGTTGGGAGGTGCATAAAAAGTATCCGCTATGCTGTTTTTTTTGGCAAATTTCTCAGCCAGTTGATCTAAAATTGCACTGATATTTGTTGTGTATACAAAGTTTTTTCAGGAGGAATTTCATGCGTTTAGATAACGATCATAGGTACACTTTTCATTCCCCATGAATTGCGGGAAGTGAAAGGTAGACGAGTAGTTGATTACTTAGGGAAATGAGGTGTGACGGAGAAGGAGAATGCAATATGCTTACTTAGCGTAGTAAGTTACGATGGAATGGAGGGGATAGATGAATGATTTAATGGTGATTGCTTAGCATAACTCAAAAAGCTATTTTAAGACGAAGACATCGGTGCTTGAAATTCACAGCAGTGGAGGAGTGAGTGTGACATCGACGAATACAGCGGATAGCGTCTCACAGAATATGATCGATCGTATGATTGCATTTTCACATATGCACGATGTGGTCAAAAATTTCGCTCTCGCCTATTATGCTCACTATCACAAATTGTGCTGCGTATGGATTCTTTTTATTCGTTTTATTTTTCTCTATTGATTTTTTGTTTGGCAGTAGAAGAATGTAACACTCAACGGCATATATTAGTTTTACCCACATGAACGCTCTTGATATATATACGTTTTGTTGACTTATTGGCGTGTTCACAGACATATCCCAAGGACGCAAGTAAGTATGGCGCGACATAGCCTAGGATTACTGGAAGTGATTTGGTTTTCCTGTAGAGTTTACCTTGTCATAGCTGGGAAACAGATTCACAGGTGTGCGGAATTACGCAGGTAAATTTTGAAGGAATTGTACAGTGATATTGGTCTAGCTGTAACAGTGTTGGAGTGTGCCTTAGATGTTCACGTTTAGCTGCATCAAAGTGAAACTTCTGAGTGTATTCCTCCATAAGGGCTTTAAAGTATTCTGTGTAGGGCGTAGATTTCACTGTACTCATACATATATGTTTTAGATTACCGCATTTACGTATCATAAGTTAGTGGTTGCTTATGGAGCACAACGAGATCAGTTGATGTTCGTTTCGTGGAGAATGATGAAAAACGCGAATCCGAAGCAATATTTTTACCTCACATTCGGTATTGGCCCAAATCGGGCGATTGCTAATGCCAAAACTCTCTCCATTGAGCCAGAACGACCAACGTTAGTCTCTTCACTTCCTTCTTCAGCTTAGCTTTCTTTCTAGCCTTTTTCATTCAGTATGTTTAATGTTCATTTGAACATGTGGTGGCATTGATAGTTATGAATATATCTAAGCTTATATGTTATATACTGACTTTCAGAAGCTCAAAGGTGAGGAACTTTAAGATGGTTAAAAAGAAAAGAAATGAAATAGGATTTATATAAGATAAGCATATGGAATGATTTTAGTCAATGGAATCCACATATGCTACTCAAGGATCGTCTTCAAGAGAATCTCAATCGACGACGCTCTTTAACTGAGCTGATGCAGTATCTGATAGAGACGGTCGCTCCACTCTCATCACTGCATGCTTTCACCAAAATTAAGCTGCAGTCTTTACGTGCCTACTCACAGATGCTGTGCGCTGATTCCTCTCTTCCGGTTTCTTTGCAGGTATCACTTTTTACGTATGCAAACTTTCTTGCTTTTTTGTCCGGCAATCTAACATATTTTAGCTTCTGTGTGTGACCGACTCTTATGGATAAGTATATCAATTACTCTGAATCGTGGTCTCTAGCACTAGGAAGTATGGTCTAGCCTAATCCTTTCCTTTTCTGTGCTTCGACTTAATGTCACGTGTCGAATCATACCTGTGAGATATCCCTGAATTGGTCATAACTCAGGAATGGCGTATCGCTGGAGTATGGAACCGTGTAATATTTCACCACCTAGGCTGCCAATTCCTGTTCGTAGATTAATTTTATATACCTGCATACGTAACACTTGTTTGTATGGATGCATCTGCGTGGTTAGTTTGAAAGAGACTTTTATGGGAGAATTTTCAGGCAAGTTTATTGGTTGTGGATGAGTTGACGATTCGATTGGTATACGGTCCAGTGGAGCTTGAGTTCCTCTTGCTAAGTGGATCACGAGTTGCAGTGAGGGATTGTGCACGAAGTGTGCCCACCGCCTACCGATTGCACACTTTCTGCAGCAGATTTGTCACGTGAGTTTTTCAAGTCTTATTGTTTTGCGTTGCACAACACTGTTATCAGATTATTTATAAACATCTTCATCTCTTACCTTATTACCTAAAATGAAAGAACTATGTCTAATACTTTTGTTATGTTCAAGAGAAGTTCAATGAATGATTGAGACCTTATAGCGATAATGCAAAGCGAGGGATTATTGTTGAAGCTTCATTAAGAAGATCAATAACTAGTGAAGCAATTTTAAAGGTGTTATGTTCGTAACATCCGTTTGTATCGTTTAAATTGTATGGGAGTAATATGATCTCTGTATGATGTGAAATAATGGATTTACAGGCATGAGTTGCGCATAGCACATGAGGAGCGTTCACCAGGTAGTTTGAGTTGGATGCGGTCTCCATCAGGACCGAGTTCATTGCCACCACATCAGGTTTGCTTTTTCGAAGATGTTTCTGTGGCTATGAGGAAAGAGGTTGAGAGGGGTACATAATCTGTATTGATAAAGAGGTTTTTTACAAGAGGATGGCATTGAAGTTCTGTGAGCATAAAGCATGGATTTTCCAACTATGTACGGGGTGATGAATTACGTAGGTGCTGTGAATTTGTGATTGATTCAAATGGAGCAATGTTTGAACTGATCGATGATAACTAATGTGATACGATTGTGAAATTTCTTGGGTTTTGAATTGGTATCTGAACTAGGTGATGATGCTTGAAGAAATTTGCTGTTATGTCCGAAATAAAAAGTTTTGGATTATACTGCGGTCTGAATTATGGATTATGATTATAGATGGGTCGTTCTCCAGCGTCGCGAATTGTCGCATCGCCTATGTCACATATGTCATTATCAGTACCACCCGCCGAGTCAGAGGCCTCTCCGTTACGTTACATACCTTCGGAACATTCGTCGCATTCGAGGGCGCCGATCCTTATTGATCATAATGCTCTACAACGAATGACCTCTGTCAATGAATTCGGTGCGTGATATATTTGATTCAGTGGATAAGGATGCCTACAAGATTTGTTGTTCTGTCCTTCATCTCATATGGAATATTGTGGTGGACGGTCTTGTTTTATGACTGCAGTAAGGAATTTTAAATATGAGTTTTTCGAGGCATTCTGCTTCTGATGGAAGGGATTTACTATGGAATGCTTGAAAAATGATGAGATCTATTGCCTTAGAAGGTCGTTGGCGTGGTGTATTTATGAAGGAGAGGTAGAGTTTTATGTATCTCTTAATGTGTGTATGTATGCTAAAGTGTTTTAGGTGTCTGCCCACTAGAAGAGTATCTGTTCGCGTTGTCGTATCTCTCTCGTCTAGGCCCTGCATTAGAGGGCTATCGTCGAGAGCATCGTGGCTCAGGTGCGCATCCTGTCGTACAGTTCAGGCATCTCTCCGTTACGCCAGAAAGTGTCCGAGTATCTGTGATGGGTGCAGCACCTCCCAATATGAAGCATGATCCGTTCATCGTCACATTCCACATACATCTCGATGAGGAGACGATGACTCTGAAGCTCAAACTTGATTTTGGTATTTTTTTAAAGGCCTTTCTTCAAAAATGACCATTGTAGACAAACGTCAGAAGTTACTTTATTAGCGTCAAGCAGTTAATTTCAGCGAGCGGCTGTGTTAATTAATTATGTCAGTTATTAATAATTGTGTTAATTATCCGCTATGGCCACTTTACTGTGTCTTTTCCACTGTCGCCTAGGAAGATAAGTTCTATGGTCGCGTGAGGGTTAGGGCCTAGGCTCGTTTCCTGCCCGTCAGGTGCTGACGAATCGATTCATTGTTGTTCCTCATAGGAGAAGGGTCAGGTCTGGCTCCATTGTCCTTGCCATGATGAGGATGTTGAGCGAAGTAGCTTAATAGGACGGAGCCAAGGAGTCTGTTCGGAGCCCATTCAGAACCGAGTGCGTAGAAATCAATGCGAAATGGCTGAGTTCATGTTGATCACAAATATGCAAAGGCGATTTATGAATATATCGATATAGGATTTGTTTACTGCGACAGTGTAATTCATTTTTATATTCGAATTAAGCCAAAGGATTTTGCTTTGAGAGGGGATTTATGCTACATGATATCATTTTACACTTACCTTAGAGCTGATTTCTGCTGTTGAATGTTAGATTTTGTATATACTATATGAAGGAGGAATTCTGCTTCACATGCGTAAAAATAGGTCTTTGCATGTGACATAGGGGGTTTTACCATTATGTGGTTTATTTTCAATCATTTTTGAATACGTCGGTTCATAAGGTGACTTTTTTATATCACTTCCTTGGTTTTTGTGCAAGCTTGCTTGGGTTATTGAAATTTCACTCTCTCAATTTTTGAACTTTCTTTAAATATTTCGGATATTTAGAAAAGATTTTTTCTTGCAGAGGGCGAGGAGATTCCACCGATAATGGACATACGAATAGCTGAACGTTATTTCGAGCGGTGCGTTGCTCGGCTGGGCAATGAGCTGGCGTTGGTCTCTTTCATAAACGCATGCAGGCTCGCCGTACCAGGCGCATTTTCGGCTATGGCCAAAATCATGAACGCACAGATGGTTTGTTTAATGAACACTATAATCAGATGTATTATTGAAGCTAATTTAAAATACGAATTGGGTACTCAGCAGTGTTTGTGCGCATTTGAGTATAGAAGTTTCAAATCAATAATATTGCATAGGTGACGTCCAGCTTTATCGTCACATGATATCCTGTGTGATTATTGAGTAAAATCCCACTCCCCTTTCCCTTTCCACTATTCCCTAACCGTTCTGCTTTCAAAGAGAACAGTCATTGGCTTACATGAGAGCTTACGAGGATTTTCAAAGGAGTAGTAAATGTTTAAGGAATGGACAGAGGACAGCCCTTGGAGACCATCGTTGCAGTTAACGGTATGGAGTCATGAGGGGTCGAACCCACGTGCACGTCTATCTTTGGGCATCGTCATCGATCAGACCAACGTCAGCGTTCTCATTCTAGTGGGTTTCATTTCTCTTTTGTAACGTTCCCTTATAATTGTTTATTCGATATGAAGAATAAGGCTCAGCCACAGGCGGAATCGCGACCGATTTTTTTGCAAATTGGTCAATGCTGATGACAGTTGCAATATTAGAGTTCGATTTTATTTGTTGTTTGGTAAGAATGCAAAGTTACTATCTTACAGCTTTGCCTTCGAGCAACGCGACACGATCCAAGCGAAAGGAATGCTGATGCATCCAAGCACCTCATACAACTCATTTACAACACTCAGACGTATGCTTTTTCAATGAATCCTTTTCCTCCTTGTGTCCTTTTCTATACATAATATGAAGGAGTTTGTAAATCAGTTAGATCACAATTTTGCAAAGGTATTAAATGAAATGTGACTGGTTCGAGCTCGAGTGTAATGCAGTGTTGTAAATGAATCTTGTTTTTGTCTGATGCGAAGAAAACCATATTCGATCGTCCTGCAATTCATATCACTGTGAAGAAGGCATTGCAATAGATCATCGTTCTAGATAGTAATTAAAGGTCTGTTGAGAGATTACTGAACTGTTGTGTAAGGTCTAATAACTGACGTGTTGTGAAGAAACAATAAGGTGACTAACTTACCTAGTCGCTCTCCCTTTTGGATCACGATCGAACGGGTCGTAGAACCAACACTCATATCTTTTTCTATGCCCCCCTCATTGCTTAGCATAAGTTTTGAGTGTACTGATGAGTGAATTTATTTCATTGAAGGAATTCGGTGATGCGTCGAGGAGGGGCAGGTGAGGAGGATGCGAGTGGTGTCAATCAGTTGTTGGCGACCATCTCTGAGAAATATGCACGCCTCAACGAGCGCTCATTGTGGCCAGCTGTACATGCATTGGCCCATAATTTTATGCACTCGAGGACTGTGTCTGCTTAATAATATTGGCGGTTGTCTTTCAATGTTCTTGTTTTTCTCTTTCTTAAATATGCCATTCTGCGGTGATGGGTGGTGTAATCAATCAGTATTCTTCAAGCTTATGAAAATTTGCAACGGTTTTTAGATGCTTGCAATGAGGGAAAATTTTATAAGGGGGGAAAATAGATGAGATTCAGAGGTGATGATCGTTGCATGTTTTGTCATCGATCGTGAATGAATTATAAGTTAATAGGTGAAGTTTAATTATGTATTTTCCCAGAGAGCTCTATTTAAATAAAATCTTTTATTAATAGACATGATTTTAAGGTTATCACCTAAAGCAAGCGGTCTTGAAGATCATATTCATAATTTTATACAGAGTGGGACCGCTAAAATGGCACAATATGTGTTTTTTGGTGAGTGATGATGAGAGTTTTATGTTGAAAAGAAATAGTATATATGCTTTCAAATGAGGGAATGTAACGGTGTATAATTGTTGGATTCAGAAACGCATTAGAATCGTTTATGCGTTACCTGCTTATGAATTACCTATGATTGAAGTGTTCTCCAATATTCTTTGATCTACTTTGATTTATATTTATTGTTTATAAGTTCTCATCGGTGTTTTTCTCAATTTTTTTTTTTTACGAAACGTGACAAATATGAAAATCTATACATATGCGATATGCAACTTTGAAAGTAATAAGGTTTTTATGTGCATATTTAATATTTTCTTTTGTTTGAGCATTTTTCTTTCCAACATTTTAATGGTAAATATTTCTGTTTGTAACGTTACTACTTTTTCTAACGTTTTTTTTTCACTTTACTTTGATGGAAATATGAAAAATTTAAAGGCAAAAGGAGGGAGAAAGGAGGGAAATAAAGAGTATTTTTATATTATTCATTGTTATTTTTTGTGGTGAAAAATATGTGCTGTTGATTCGTTGATTCGTATTTTTAATGTCATTTTTTCCACATATTACGCTGTGCGTTGAATGTTTTTTTTTTTTATGTTGAATGTTTAAACAAAAAAATATTTTCTATTGGTGCGATAAGCCTATTTAGCGAAATGCTTTATTCTGCATCGGTGCAATATAGCACTTATTTTTATTCACCTATATTTTCGCATACTTTAGGGACATTGTGCAACGATCAGTGTTTTTTATTTCGAAAGTTTTATGGAAGAATATTCAAAACCCGATTGAATTTTGCTTCAAAGGTGGTCGCGTTTATACTTCTTGCTTCTAACGATGGAAGTTTGTTCGAATCCTCGTTTATTACCCTCTCCCCCTCTCCCTTTTACCAATCATCACGTCCCCTTCGACCCCGAAATGAGTTGATGTTACAATACGGTGCAGCATTAATTGTGGAGTAGCGGACCTCTGACTTTCTGGATATTGGCGAAACGAAACATACGACGAAATCGCAGTCTGCCATTTTGCGGGGATTGAGTTAACAGTGGTCCATTCGGTCTCATGTTATACTTTTTCATAGCTGCTGCTAATAAATACTGTAGTTTTAGTGGAATTAACGAAGTGTTATTTTATCTCTTGAAATAAAACATAAGGACTATAGACAATTTACGGTAAATTAGCAACTCAGTAAGTTGCATGTTAAAATATTTGGTGGTTTTTCAGATTTTAAGTTGAATGCGAATTGAATATAACAAACTTCATGTAATCTATTAAGTCTGTTAATAGCATCAACAACTGTTAAATTATATCATTTAGAAGAATTGCACATATTGCTGAGCTTTACAGCAAGAAACGGCATAGTGAATTGGCAGCAACGATAAGCAGTTTGATAGTTAAAATGCGGTCTTCTTTCGTCTAAAGGTGTTGGGGTTTGGTGCACGTAGACGACGTGCTACTGCTAAGACGTTGCAGAGGAGATGCAATTTAAGCTAAAGCCATATGGAGATCGGCTGAACCTATTTCCTGTTGGGGTGAAGTTTTCTCTTCGACTGTGACAAGATCTAATTCAAACTCTGCATTGAGAGTTAATATTCAGTTATTTCCGGTCAGATAGGTAGTTGTCGCTATCAGTTCTGAATGACAGCTGCGGTGTGCTTATCTGTGTTTTTTGCATTCGAAAGAAAATATGACTTCGTGTCCTCTCTTTTCTCTCTTTCCCACTCTTTGCTCTCTATCAATATATTTATTGATGTATGTTTACTTCTGAAGATTGTTGTGAGTGGATATTAATGTGATGTATTGCTGAATTCGAATCGCTTAAATAACGAAATGATTTATTTACTTATTTTCCATTTACTTTTTTTAGTTATTTTAAAGTCTCACAAAGAGGAAAACACAGGTAGGAGTATATGAATACAAACATATAAATATATTTTTAAAGTTTTTTTCTCTTTTGCTAATCCAATAGTGAATGTTGAAACGTTCCAAAATTCTAGACACTGCTCATGAAATGCGCTTATTGGATGTCGATGATTCATGACGCTAAAACAGGTGTTTCGTAATGAAAACAGTGAGATGATTACACTAAACTTGCCTTTTTTTTTCGATAACTGCAGTTTGTTATCTCAATTTTTATGAGGTTATCATGAAAGCAAATACCTCTTTTGCTTATACCGTTAGAATGCTTCTTTTAGAGTATTTATCTCTGTATAGTTCAATCTCATCGTTTATGCCACTTCCCACTCTCTCCTCTTCCCCTTCCGTTTTGTTTAATATCTCTAAGGCATTATCGCCGTAAAAGTTGTTACACCTTCCAAGAAAGTGCTTTCTCGCAGTTGTTACCTTTTGCAGATTCAAAATTGCTCATGTTTAGACGTTTTATACATTTTTGATGATCTGAAATCGGCACTTAGTTTGTGTAAATAGAGGCAGAGGATATATAATAACAGAAATGTAGTGCACGAGTATTCGTCGCCTTCCCTCCTCTTACTCGCCTGTTTATTTCTGAAAAATTGGTTTAATATAGCTGATTATGAGATGAACACTTCGTTTATCGGTAGCGGTTTTATCCTCAAATATTTCAAATCTAATCCACATTTTTCGAAACTCTCTTACTAGGAAATGGTTTGAACATGCAAATATGAAATGCAATGAAAGCAAATAATGTTTTTATGATCAACAAGACAATGAGGGTTACGTTATTTAAGGTGAACATTTCTAGAAGATATTCTAGTGTTGTAAGCGCCTCATCAAAGGAAATTTCTCATGCAAGGATAAAATGGCACTAAACGACAACGGGAAAGCGATACGTTGTTGTCACAGTCAGCATGAGAAGTGGACGATGGATTTCCGTTTCTGATTAAGTAATTGAGTTGTAAGTTAATGCTGTTTAGTTGTTCTTCAATATCACTACCAATTGGCCATCGAAAGTGCTACATAATTCAGAAGCTGTTGTTGAGTGATTGCAGTTCACCATAAAATAAACTGAAAGCATGCACACGCATACACCATCGGCAGCAATATTATTGACAAACGACTGGTGCGAGCGGCGGCCGCATGCAGCCAGTAGCCAGCCGCACGTGTGGGTTACATGTCACAACGCGTCGCGTGTTGCCATCTCATCATCGCAAAGTGTTGCGGTTATTCGAAGCACATTCCACGATTTTTTTTATTTGATCATCGATGTGGTGGGATCGTTGAAGGCATATTTATTTGATCACCGCTCATTCGCCTTATTTCTCTCTTTTTTTTCAAGAAACAAGAAAAATACATCCAGTGACGGTGTGTTGTACTTTTATTTTATGGTTCCAACGAAGAGCTTATTTATTGTGTGGGCGGATATGTTATAGGTATTTGGTGAATTTCCATATCCGAGATCGAGAGTGTCGAAAGCTGACCGACGTAATTTACGCGATAGCTGGAATTCCTATACCGAGTTTCCAACTGATTCATCCGTCGACTTCAGAAAGTCGTTGAAATTTAAAAGGTGTCATAGAAAGAAGTGAATCCCGTTTATGCACATGTTTTATTATTTGTTGACAAGTTATGAAGCCGCTTAATTTCATTATCACACTTGCAAAAAATGCGTATCGTGCCGATCGTATGGTGTTTTTTCCCATTTATTTTCCTAACTTTTCCGGTCTGTGAATGCATCAAATTTTAGCATTTTGTTTCTCACTTCCACTTAATATGCATATTTTGTGATTGATTTGTGTATAAGCTTATACGAGAATATTGCGTGCCTTTTTTCCGTGTTTTAGTCAACTGCGGCAATATGGTAGGTGTTGTTTTGTTTCTGTCTTCTTTTCACCTCCATTTTACCTTCCAGTTCGGGTGGAAATGCTACATTTTTATCGTGGACCTTTATTTACCAAATTTGCCGAAAGAAGCCCCCAGCAGTTTGTCTGATTTTCCAACAATCTAACAGGGTTCTTTCGCTTATGCTCAAATCCATCTTCTGCTAATCCCCCCTCCCCTCCTCCCACCTCTCTTTCACCTTCTCTACCATGCCAAGAGAACCTGGGATTGCTTTTGTAGGAAGCAGCTCACCTGTTGGAAGATACGAGATTCTTTATAGTTTTTTGCAAATGTTACATGGGTCTGCTGTGCTCATGTTAAATTCATCACTCTGCAGGATAGTTGGGGTAAATGAAAAAAAAAGACAGAAATGAGCATCCAAGTTTTGATAGAGATCATTTGTGTGGTTTTATCGGACGAATGATGCGTTTTGCTTATTGGCAGACAGCGGAGTAGAATAACTATCTAGTCGGGCTGATTGGATCATAAATGTGCATGTGAGACTGAAACGACGTTCTGAAAGAGAGGTGGGGTGGAAATTGAAGATTATCACTGAAATCCTTAGAACTCACTGATCTAACTCATATTTGTTACGCATAATCCGTGATATAAACTCGTTATTTTGCATATACAATGGCGGAACTTTGGAATTGTGTGATAGATTTCGTAAAAAAGTTGTTATAGATAGGGCGCTTGGGTGGCACATAATAAAGGTGCAAGATGGGAGCGGCAGCGTCTGGAGCACAGGCGCAGATGCAAACCGAGCACGATCCGAACGCCGCGTTCCCCTGGTGGGTTCGTCTTTTGGCAAAAGGACTTGGCATACTTGGCGGTTTCATTGCGATCTTCTTCGCCGTGCTTGGTTTCCTTTCATTTTCGGCTACCTGTATTATCGCCGTTTTATTACAGTTGTGAGTTTTTTACAGTTTCTTGCTTTTGGTAAAAATAGCGGCGATTCGTTTATGCATTTTCACTTTTTACTCAGTAAGGGTTCGCTTATATAATGTACGCATTTCCACATAATATGCACAGTATCTCGGTATTATGTTTTGCATGTATCATTTGTGCTTCTACAGGGCACTTTCCGTTTCCCACATGTAGAGGGGGGTGAGTGATTTTCATGTTGAGTATTCATGTTGGGATTATGTGGGATTTATACTGATATAATTGAGGGGCTTCGGCGGTCCTTTCTGAGATAGTGTGAAATTTATTCGTATTTAATTAAGCGGACTATGTATGCAGAGAGCAAAAAAACACTGGTCATTAGTCGGTTTGCAGCCTCAGAAATGGAGGTATTCCCTAGTAAAGTGGATCCGCGTACACGAATAGTCGTTATGAAAATGTTAAAGATAAGCCATAATTCGCTTGTGCAAATTGATTATGGTTTGGGTGATTTTGTATCGCATTCTTATATCATCGGAATTTTTCAGAGCATTTGGATTGTTGATAGTAGCGTTGGAGGCACCGTTCTGTTGTATGTTCATCGATTTTATAGAAAAAATAGCCGTCTTTTCGGAGTCACGAAAGCATTGGCAGAAGGCTTTAATCTATTGCGTGTAAGTGAATTTCACCGTTATTGCTTGCCTCTTGTTGCAGAGAATTGTTGCATTGCTTCGTCGTATTGCATACAAGTGGCAATACCTAGATATTATTGCCGAAATTCACTGTGAAATACATTGCTCTATGAGTCCTGGATTGCTTAAGCATGAGTATTTTGAAACTTCAATAAGATTTGTTTATTTATTGATGCAGAATTTCTACTTATAAAGCAATCATAAGCGTGCGGTGAAGATGTTTTAATTATTTAGGTTTGAATGTGCATGACGATGGTTTCATGGATCGAAATAGTGTGCACATCAAATGATTTTATTCAACTCCTAAAACATTCACAATGCTCCAGTCGTGCTCCACAAATCATAGTGTTTTCCCTTCCCGTTATCTATCTCTTCCTAATGATTCTACAGGTTTCAGTCCAGGAATGAAGAACCTAAGCGATGGACAAGACATGAATTGTATGAAACACGGGTATAGTTGATAAGAGTGTGTGATTGGAGTGGGATATGTGATCGTTGAAATGAGTTGCTAGATTCGAGTTCATTCACAAATGCAATATTTACTCCCAATTAAGTGACCATGAAATAGTACATCCAACTGAGCATTTCCTAACATCACAAATGTGGATAGTGGCAATATTCATCGGTTATTCCCATTCGAAAATTTTGTCATTCTGTAGACAGTTGATGGTGTTGAGGCGATAGTTCCTTTTCAGTCATTATCGATCACCGTTCCATTTTTTGCAGTAATGACCGGCTTTACCCGTTTAAATGATTCAGTATTAGCTCGTTTGTAATTTTTCAGTTGTTTTTCAACTCGATTAGATCCACATAAGTCACCATTTGATTGTACTATTTAGTGTTCATCAAATATTATGCAGTAACCTACTATTTATTTTTTATTCGCAAGTTATACGCCCACGCAATTTCACCACGCTAATATCATAGCTTATAGTTTGACGCTCCATTCTGTTGGTATTGAAAGCGACCCATTACATTTCACTTTTGAGAATGTTTTGTGAGAAGAAAAGGAAATGAGTGCGGTGATACTGACTGGGCACTGACGCAATTCCCTTGTTGCCGCCATTGAAATGGCTTTGTAATCAGGCGAAATAGAAGTAATTGTGAGACCCAAATAGAAAACAGAAAAGATATTTTCATAGTTGGGCCACATGAAAGCTGAACCGTGGAATATATATAAAATATTCGCCGCCAGTATTCTCCTTCCTATCGTTTGTCACTTCCTACTGATGAGCTGAAACGCCGACTGTGATGATGCGAGTTGAAGACTGTGTTTTAAAGCGAATCCGCCTTTTGCAGTTGATATACAAAATGAATTAAGGTGGTTTCGTATTTGCAGAATGGGCGTGATACCGATTCTCATGTGCCCTGAATTGAACACTATTCTTGGAGGAGGTATGATATTTGCATCGGGCACCGTTTATGGCTTTATGGCACTCGGCAAAAAGGCAGACCTCTCGTCGATGGGTGGTGCTGCAACCGATCCCGCTTGGAATGCGAATGTCAACCAGCAGACGCCCGCTTCATTTGGAAACCCGTCAATGGCGTAATTAACGGCGTTCCTTGGTGATCTCTTCGCCGCCCACCTTGGTACCCCTTTCCTGTCATAGTGCTGTTTGCTTCGGCGTTATGAGTAAATGTTGGCACCACATTTTGTCTTGTAATGAGGGCGTGGGAGGGAGACCTCGATAATGTAATCCATATGGGTTGCAGAATGCAATCCATAGGTATACTTTCAAGCTGCCGATGTGCAAAAGCAGCGTCATTGAAGTGCATGTATCTACGAAGCAAGCAGTCACGCAATATTTGCTTCTCATTTGGCGGTGTTTTTCTTGCTTGATGCGTCTGTTTACGCAACTATCGGTTGTTTTAATAATTGCTGAATGTCATTAGACATGGCTAAATATGTCTTTTCATGTTCGAGATTCTTCGATGAATGTCACAGTTGAATGGATGTGGGAGTTGCAGATTTTAAACAAAAAGGCAAAAGCGCAGCGATGCAGTCTCGCTGTGCGCATGACTCATTCCGCCTTCCACTTATCATCCATTTCTTCTTTAAAAATGGGACGCGAAAAGAACATATCGCATCCTCCTAGGTCTTGAAGGAGAGTAGAGATGGCAGAGAGGGGAACCTTTTTCTATCGTTTATTGAAGTACTTAACTTATTCATAATGACCATCTCTGGAGTGATTCTTCAAGTACATTTTAAAAAAATTAGATTACTTTGTGAAAAGCGGTGAAGAGTGGAGAAGAAGCACCCGAATGTACAGAATAAACAGAAAGATCTTTTTATATGCGACGATAGTCTATCGTTGTGGATTATGATGGTACTATATTCCGATGCGTTCTGTAATAATTAACTTTTTTTTTGAGGATTTGTGTGAATTTATATGAGCGTTTATGCACATAACTATTCTAATTGAATTTTCTTTCATCGTTGATTAATTTATTTTCAAGCAACCTATTTACTGTCATATAAAATAGCGATATTTTTTTGGTATCATCATATGGTACAAATGAAATGAAAAACATTCATCAGCGATAGCAGCAATCTCGTTTAAGAGAACAACAAAAAAATGCTTATGCAAATTTTATTTTATATGAGGATCATTTCTGCATGGGAAATAAAATATTTCTTCGACAATAAAGAGGGGAAGTGGATCTTATCGAGCAGAAATTACTTCGAAAGAACCTTTTTTTGCACTTCAGTATTGAATCCATTCTTGAGGATTTTAACCCAAGATAAAGCCAATCCAAATTCCCAAGCATCCATTATACCCTGACTATCTTAGTACGACATAGAGATGATATGGCAGCATAGTGCCCATTGGATGATCCGAACAACGCAAAAACAGCAGGGGATGTAAATAGAAAATATCAAATCAGCGTTATTACTTTGTTATTACTGTACTGTATCTAGTGATTAGTACTGTATTTGGTAATACTGTATTATGACATAAGCAATGCCGCAATAAGAAGTGGCAATTGGATGACCGTAGCACAGCTTAGAGATAAACATAACACGATAGGTTATAAACGAATAATGAAGTGAATTTGATAGCAAGAAAAAAAAAATAGCGAAAGACTTGTCTTATTACCACAATGACTTCATCGCTTTCATTTTCTTCACAAGCAGACAGAATCGAGTTACGGGATTACCGAGTTTAATGAGTTCACTCATCGTCACTCCCCATACTTGTAGTGGCTCTTGTAGTACTTGGAACTTCTGCAAAATATTCTTGAGTTGCGACAGTAATGAAAGCATCAAAGAGTTCCAAGATTCCCCTCCCGACGTCTGTGGCACTGCGAATTTCCTGAAGTCCCACCCCCCCCCCCCTCCTTTCCCTTCCAACTTTTTTGAGAAACTTTTAGTTATCCTTGGGGAAACTTGATGAGACTAACTTTCCCATGTGTTGTCGACTTGTGATGTTTTGGACCTCGCGCTCAGATTCTGCTCAACGAGGATTCCCAAATCCAAAAGGTCTTTTCTTCTCGCAGCACAATAACATAAATTAAAATAGTTTTACTTTTTCTTCAATGTTGTTGCTGAATCGTAAGATTGGCTGATATTAATATATGGCTGAACTCAATAAAAAAAAAAGTTTGAGGACAAGTACTAACCATATCAGGTGTGTCCTGCCTATAGATGATATGGTCATTCACATTGAAGCAGCTTACTGCCTCATCGTATTCCACGGTCAACGTTTTATATCGGAACGTCGCCTCACGTTCGATGCGCTGCAATTCAAAGTCGTAATGCCAGCTTTATACACTTATCTGAGCCGTAATACTGCACCGCTAATATACAATAATAATGCATATTAAATACTGTACAAGGCTGCGCAATTGTCTCGATATTAGATAATATTATACCACGAGCAAATGCAGTTGTTTGTTGTCATACGATGGATAAGGCCTCCATGCATAAAAAAACGAAATCAAATCAGCAATGTCACTAATGATTAGACCCGTTTTTCATATACTTTAAACGATTATTAATTGGTCGTTCAAGTAGGTCTACTTTGCAAGTTTTTTGAATGGGTCTTATTACCCCAAAAGTATACCTGTGCCAGTATTATAGAGATACAACTGATGCTAACTAGATCATGCTGCATTTTTGTTCAAAATTCCTGATAGAAAATTATGAAACTGACCTAAGTAGCGGTCATTAACATAAACACATTGATCAATAACATTAACTGTCCATCACTCGTTCTACTTGGTGAACGGAGAGGGACAGAGGAGGAAAAAAAGAATATCTGAGGAGGGGAGGAAGAACCGAAAAAGATAAGGAGAAGCAAGAAAATAATATGAAAGTTAACCAGGCACAATGAAAATGGTTTAACCTTGTTGATAGCAGATGAAATGGTAGCGTATTTTTTAGAGATTCAAAAACTAAGAAAGATGAAAGCATTTGAGGTTTAGACGTTAGACAACCATCAACTATTCTTGATTTTTCGGCTGTCATATTTGAGCTTTCATGAACAAACATCGTGAGCATAAATGAGTGAAAAATACCTGTAAGACGAGTTTTGCTTCTTTAGAACTGCCAACTGCGAGCACTTCTGTCGAAACAAGTGAGACGTAATGCTTAAGCGGATCACTACCTGGTAGTGCTATCGGGATAACCGCCAAATCCGAAAACGTTCGACCAACGACCTACAATCTTCATACTTATTTATATACACTTACAATTCACAAATATATTGCTGCAAAGATAGAAAGTCGATCTATCTTTAATTATAACAATATTTATATGATTGTAGGCGTAATAAAGATTTATATTAAAGTATCCAAGAAGAACGAGAAAAGAACTGACCATTGCGCCCTCCATATTGGTGCCATTTTTGCGAGTGCCAACAAAGATCTCTTTGCCTGTGAATAACACATCGCTACCTTCAAGCACTACAGGTTTACCATGATCGTTGGCTGGTGCCTCGACCACTTGCCACGACAACTCTTCCAACACAGAGGTGATCTCAAATATCCTCTTATTCTCAATCGCAAATATAAGCTACTCAGAAATATTCGGTATAAAGTATCGCCAAAATAAAAACATTGAAGGATATAGATAATTGGTTTGTCCATAATAAATCTCTTTACGCATTACCTGGCATATATGATTGGCGTTTTAGTTTACACCCTTGGGGCTGATATAAGAAATAAGGTCCACTGAAAGCGCTCGTATCACCTCAAACAATTAAAGCACTTGCCTCAGGAAGCATGAGGTCGCGGATTAACCGAATGCGAATGATATTTTCACTTGCTCTCAGACAACATTGCTGCCTAGTATGTCAGAATTTAAATCCGCATCGAACAGTCACTATCAATGATGGACGATTTCGGAACCACATACCCCTTAGAAATTTATCTGCATAACCCGCCGCAGTTAAACCGATCGGTCGCTGAATAATTCTTATAACTCGGAGAAGTTAAACCAGTCATAGGAATGAATCTTTAAAGGAGTCTGGCGTTGGGGTCTCCATCACTAATGACTATCACGAACGTAGTTGCAGCCCAAATATGAAGCGTTGTATGCATATTAGCGATTATGCTTAAAAGCTTACTAATAATTAACTATATGAGAGAACGCATTTTAGAATAGAACCAACTTCTTGAATACGGCTGCCCGCCTTTTTGGGTCGTGTAATTAGAGCAGTACCGTTGATGACGACAGCAGCATCGTCGACGTAGAGACTTTGTTGGGTACAATCGTCTTGTGGTGATAACTCAACGACATCAACGCCTGCCTATAAGTACCAATCCAAGTTTAAATCCATCTAAACAAAAGCTAGAAAATGAAACAACTGAACGATGAGGAGGAAAGACATTTCGAAGATAAGTGAATCTCGAGAAACGAAGAAAATAAAATATTTATCTATTTTAAAGCTTTCTATTCTTTAAACTTTGAAAAAAACATCACATGATCATTGCAGATTCTTCTCATCTAGTAAACCCATGCTATATGATTTTTAATGTTACACTTCAAAATGCGTTCGTATGATTGGATTTTCTCATATAGTATTCACTTGAAAGTAAGTTTCTAATATTTACTCTTTACTGCTTAATTATTGATTATTTCTTAAAATAAAATGAATAAAAACGATAGATAAATTGTCAATGTCGACAATATGGTAAATAAAGTAAAATAAACAAACTTCACGAAGTGTTTCCGAGAGATCATCGAGTTGTTTGTTTGCAAGAACGAAATCGACGTTCGTCTTTTTATCGTCGAGTTTCACCGAATTGGGGATACGTACAACGATTGCATGAGTGTATCGCATTATGAGTCACTTCTAATCGACCTCTGCCTCCCCTCTCCTCGATGAATGGAAAACTATAAACTATGATCGATCATATGCGCTCTTCTATTGAATTAGATAGATCGGCGAGCATAAAAGCAGCAACAAATAAAGAGAATATTTAATGATATTATCTTTGTTTCATATATGACAATCATTCTTATTAATTTTGATTTTTAATTGTTATAATTTTTAATTTGCGGATTTCAATGAGAATAAAACATTTCGTTGTCACCTTTGTGAACGTTAAATCATCCCTCATACTCAATTAAACATTACATCATCAGGCAACAGGTATGGTAAAAAGAAACAGTGATTTTGCAGATTTCTGTTGACGAATCAAAAAGGATACAACCAAACACCGCAAAAAAGTCACATATGCTGTTATCAGCCAAAACCAACAGAACGGACAAAAGCGCCACATTGCTCAAATCACCTCGTATCATTTAAAAAGCTCTCTATCAATAAAAGAATAACGTCAAAGAAAATAACAAATCTGTTACTAACGAATAGCTTATCTATCATCGAAGTCAGCGGATCATGACGAAACTTTACAAGTTTAGAGATCCTACGATCTCGAGAACGCTCTTTCCCAAAATAGTGGGAATGTGGGAATTTCCTGGCTAACATTGAAAATGAACCTCAATGAGTCGAGCACAACAGTGATATAACTCTAATAAATACGGTTCTGGTAAAACCTTCTCATAGTTGAATTGAAACCTGTTTGACCTGCAACTCATCGAAAATAAATGATAAATGAATAGTTTTATATAAACTCAACCTTTGGTTAAAATTCGGAAATTTTACATAAATATTTGGCAGAAATGATAAAGTTTTCGATGTTTTTACAGCAGTGACAATGCAACGCACATATCTACGCATTACAGTTGAACCGCATCGTGGACTAAAATTCTAACAAAAAGTTCGGTCTTTAATCACCAATGGAAGAGAAAGGAGGAAGGCGTAATCACAAGTAATACTTGATGAGGAAGGATAATCCTGGAGGTGGCTATATGCTACTAGATTCGAAGAAGCGACTGCTTTCAGCTTACCTTGGCCCGCTTCCGGATTGAGGTCACGGTGACGCATAAGACATGCACATGGCCTGAACTATTTCCCCCACCTCCATTTCGGGTACTAGTTTGGTTAGAACGACGGCAAAATTTCGCCAAATGAACCACTATGCCGGTTTATTTTTCATTCATTTGTCGTAGTGGAATACCATGAAAGAGCTACAACAACAGATCACTTGCACTTTTAAAGATCGTTTTGCATACAAGAGATGATACGAGGCACAACTAACAGGCCTGGACTAAATAAAGATGGAAGGGCCTTCTAGAAATTAAGCAATTGGCAAAACGCGCCAAACGAACTGGCACGATATGCGCTTTTGTAACTCACTCATCTAGCCAACTTGCCTTTTAAATTACCAACAAATAATAGACATGCGAAATAATGCCTTTATGTTTACTAAACCAGACTGTTTGCACAATTATAAAAGATCCATTTGTGCCCTTGTAAGCCGACTGATGCAAAATGCGTATCTCTTTTTGCAAAATCTTTTTCCATCTTCAAACGTTTGTCACTCACCTTTTCTATTTTCCACGAATCGATGGGTTGGCATACAAAGTCATACAACGCATACGACACACCCTATACTCACTAAAATTTCCAAACTCGAACTTCAATGGTTATAAATGAAACTGTGAAATATGTGCAGACACAAACAAAGGCAGACGCAGACATACACATACAGACACCACGTTCCCACATTGCACTTTCGCTTGCAAGCGCAAAGAAACACAATAAGAGCTTGTTGAGTTGCTTGCAAATTTGCAGATAAATCTAATGAAAACCCAAAACAACTGCTGTTGAACTTCCATTCAATACAGCTATGCCGATCGGTGGACACTCGAAAATCCGACGGGTCGATTGATGGTCACTAATGAGAGTTTATGCGTTTGCTTGATTGAATTTTACACACGCAACTTTCATAAATGCTTCAAATAAAACCATATGTTTGAAATAGAACATAAGTGCTAATAAGACGATTCAAAACGAGCAATCACCGTCGATCTAACAATGCCGACAACTAAATGAAGATCGACAACCCGACGAACGACTCAGTCTCCTTGAGTGTTATTGGCAAAGCAGCGGGTCGAGCGATAGTCCGTTCGAGTGTCATGCAAAAGTTTTGCGGTTTAGACGCGAAACGAAAGGAAACTGGAAGATTGATTCTCTGGAATGACCGGAAAAGCCGATATTACATCTTTTAGGTATGTGATGACGTTGTGAACAGTGTACACGGCGTGTAGGAAGTTAAATTCTTCAACGATATGCATTCTAATGAAAGCATAAAAATACTTTCCTATATGGTGATAACGTGATAGTGCAAACGATTTGTTATCTGCACAATTCGTATATAACCACAGCTAACAGATGCATACGACGTGGCTAAGCAGTCAAACATACGAATAATTTCCCGATAAGCTGAAACTTGACTCAGGATACTTCAAGATGCTCAGTTAGGGACACAGGGGTCACATACTTGCTAAATATAACAATGTTTTAAAGGTAACAAAGTCCATATATATATATATATATATATATATATATATATATATATATATATATATATATATATATAGTAAATGAAATTATTTGAAAAGGCACCTGATTCATAGTTTTCAGTTAAGATGAGTCAATCCTACGATTCACAAAGATAAGCAAAAGTAAAGCTGCGGGTATGTGCAGATGAACGTAGATACACATCACAAAGCGTAGTACAATGAGCACGCCACCCATCACAGTGTAAACACGAAACACAATCGGTTATACAACTGCAATGCTGCATCCCATTAGCACTTAACAATGCTCTAAAGCTGTACAATTAGGCACCCTTCCCAGGATAGCGATATTGCAATCAAATGTACACTATTACATGCAACTATAGGGTGCAATAAATAATCACTCTATCACCCCACTATACTAATATATTTTCTTATATGTTTTAATTAAAATATCCCACACCACATATGAAGTATGAAACATGGTCAAACGTCAACGATCACAACGTTGCCGCGGTAATAATGTGATACATATGCATGCACAAACAGTATTGTTGAATAAAGTGTTAATGAAAAAAAAAAAAAATAGGCGAGCAGTGTCCACTCGTCTACTTGCGGTCAAATTTTTTTCATTTATTTGCCTCCCTTTTTTCATTTTGGACAGACTCTCCATCTTTGATCGTCGAGAAATTTCGAGAAACTCTGTGATTTTGAATTGTCTTCTTGATGGTAATAATTAGCCAAGAACTCTCATATTCTATGAGCAGATTGCTCGAAAGAACCATAAATTGAACATTTTAGAGATGAAATGTTCTTTTTTACTTCCCTCTCCAAATTGGATGACGTTGATATCCGTTAAGCGATGTCATTTCTATCAATGGCGGTATGTATGGCACAAATTAACGTTCATGTATCAATGACGATCACTCCCAGTAAAGACAGTAACTCCCAGTAACGTCCGGCAAATACAGTAGAGATAATATGCAGATGGTTTACGATGTGAAAGTTAGCTTCAGTGGACGAGAGTTTATCACCTGTTTACTATATGCTTGGCAAGTTGTATTTGTTTTTTCAAAGGTTATCTATAGCTTATGTGCTCAATAGTTAATGGCTTTGAACTCATTTCCGGTCTAAGCCATCCTGAACTCTTTTCCCATTTGAATGGTTATAAAATCTCTGCATCGAAACAGGTACGAGACTAATTTATTTATTATTTGAAATGAAATGCAAAGGCGAACTAATAGCTAAATAGAAACAACAGAGGGAATGAGATATCCGTCGATAAGAGGGTTATCCGGGAGTTGCCTTTCGCATTCGTTCGAGTGCCATCTCAAAGTACGAGCATCTATCCGAACACATCATATGAAAATGTTTGCACCACAATTCGGCTGTATCGCAATAAGCGCCCTTCAATTAATTCAACTTGAGCTTAATTAAACGTATTTAATTTCAAATAAAATTTTTTTAGTAGGTTTATAGATGAAACTTGTTAAGTATACATCTCTGCGTTTATTGCATCAAATAGTTATTTGAAATACTCAGCCAGAAGGCGAGCAAGTGGTGATAGGTGGGGTGACGAGGAGGAAAAAAGATTAGTCGTACATTGGGGTTGGGTTAGCCCATCGACCGATCACTGCCATGTTGTTCAAATTAAGGAAATTTATTCCGTTGAGGGGAAATATATACCATTTCATTGCTGAAACGGAGGATCGTCTTACTATTTTATTATTCGAAATATCGGTTACAATATAAAATCGCAAAATTTCCACTTTTATATGAATCCACAAAAAATACACGAAATCTCATCTATAAAAATCGGAAGACCTACAAGTCTATCACTGCCTTGTAAATCCACAAATAACAGCACACAGTAATACAACATAGATCATATGATTTGGGTTTTATGATAAACTGAGAAAATGATAGGCATATTTTTAGTTCCCATTAAGATGAGACCATTGCAATGTAGTGAAGTGAAAGTGAAACCTGAAAAATATCCTCGAAGGAATCCATAGCGGCGGCCACAGACATCGAGAAGCGTTCAGCAACAACAATAGACGCCTTAACAGCTGGCCATACGCTCTGTATGATCAATTCAAAGATGGCCGCAAACGACACCTCGAGATACAGAATTATTAGATAACTGATCAATATTAGACCAATTATCGCTGTTGGACGCTATAAGAAGAATTCATTCATGAACATCCTATAAACTACATTTTACTATTATTTTAAGTGTATAGTTTTAACTTCAGGGGATTGCGTAATGGGTTGAGTATATATAACTTTTTGAAATTTGATGCATATGAAAGAAATATGATTTTAGATCACATCAAATATTGTTTGCATTATCAATGCTAAATTTATGCAAAATTCCATTTAGCTTTAATAAATATTTGGTGGCTCTTTGTTACATCGTATGAATGGGCTCCATCTTCAGCAATAAGAAATCATCGCATCTAAATTTCTTGAAAATTTTTTCAAGTTTTCTAAAACTTATGCTACAAAAACTACCCATCATCGAAAGTTTTAGTGGGGATTTTGAAGAACTCATATAATCCCCTTTGATCTTTTAAAAGATTATATTTTTTACTTTCTGGATCCATTAACTTTGATTTTTTTTCGCTGAAAAAATTGCAAAATATATTGGGAAATTCAGAAAACAACCGACCGGATGTTTTTTGGAAAAGTCGATAGCCCTAATCAGAAGACTAAAAAGATCCTCAATGAGCTGATAGAATGCGGTCGAGAAACGACGCAATGCCTCACCATCATCGCTAAAATGATTTCTACGATTAGAATATCAAATCGATATCCAAAACGATAGATATCAATTCGTCACCTAAGGCGATAATATAAAAAATTTCTACTCCATCAATAATCACGGCTATTATCTAGCAATAAATCTATCGCCAACTTTCTATTTATCAATAGACAATATTTGGTTTTTATTCAATAACAATTCACTTATATAGTTATTATCTGCAATAATTGAAAAGTAAAAAATTTCAGTAATTGTTTCAAATGAATCTTTACCGATAAGTCAATATTCTTTTCAAAAAATTTATTGGTATTATCGAATTGAAACTAAAAAGTGAGAAAATTTTCTTTTGGAAAATACATAACGATGTAGTTTAATCCTTATTATGAAAGAGGTTGACTGTTATTACGGTATATCTTAATTGTTATTACGGTGGATGTTAAGTACCGTTGCGGTAAAGTTATTTTTATTACTGTAGAAATTAGGTGTTATTTCGATAGAGGCTAGCTGCCATTACGACTGAGATTAACTTTTATTACGGTAGATGCTAATTGCATTCACGTTACAGTTAACGTTTATTACCGTAACGGTTAGCTGTTCTTATTGAGGTAACACTTGCGAAGGTTTTCTATTTCGCGACTGTATGCTTCTCGATTGGCAAACTCCAATTCTCGTGACGAGTATATCTATGTGCTATTTCAGTAAAATTTCGATCATTGCGCTTGATTCACTTCAATTACAATATGAAATCTGCAAAATATAAAAAAAAAAAAAATAATATTGCCTCTGAGTGGGAAATTTTAACGATGAGAACAATACACTCACTTAGCTTCAGCTTCTTCGGCATCCAATATTTCATCAATATTCGGGCAAAAAGGATGGTCATCATGTCGTTCGGAGATCGGACAACGAACCGCAAGATCACTGAAATCAAATCTAATGCTTAACAATTGTGCAATAAATAATTGCAAAAATTTTACTTCTATTTTTGTGTAGCATCGGTTAAAGCATTGAGATGTTTTTGCGCTCAAAAGATGTCATCTAGGATGATTACGGTAGAAATGTGCTAAACCTTTTCATCTGAGGAACTAAATTGAGATAAAATGGTTTACTTTAAACCTCACTTTCGAAGTGGTCAAACTCCAATATTTCAATAAAAGAAGAAATTCGCTTCCGCAATATGCGAATGAATCGTAACAGCAATTATTCTTTAGTTGGACCTAAGAGATCGAGATAGGTGACTAACCTCGGTGAAGTCGGGCAACTGTAGTATCTATGGAAATATTTGTTGCTATGGACAAGACCTTTTTCTCGACGAGGAGTGTGAACGTGCTGATTTCGACGATCACTACGCTTATGCTTTGTCTTTTTTGAATGTTTGTGTTCAACTAAAATATTCCATTAAGGCAAAAAAGAAGGAAGAAATCAGTGACAATCTATGAGAGTTGTTTGAATTGTGATGATCCAATAATCAGTTAATGTGAAATCACTCAAACGCCATCGATTTCTTTATAACTAACTGCCTATGAATATAACCCCTCATTCACGTCACTTCTGCTCAATTATAATCTCAGTTACATTTTTTTCTACCCACATAGATCGAATGTGACCTTTCAAAGTCTATTTTTCGATCGACAGCGTCTAATTGTTGCGCGCTTCTTTTTGCATCTCTTACGCTTCACTTGATACAACACCACAATCATACATCTGTATTATTCGATTGAAAAAGCTAGGGTGTTTATTATAAGTTTTACGGTAACTCTCGTTGTAGATTGCCTCTCTTATTGATAGTGTTGGGTGCATTCGTTCCCACAAAACGAATTGGATTAGAATATTTATTGTTTTCAATTTCAAAAAGCAATTCCCATATTTTTTTTTTATCCTATAATATTACCACAAGTCATTTGATGATCAATCAAATAGTTGTATATATGGGGAGTCATTATAAAATGCCTATCTGATAATAAATAGATAGTGAACCACGTTTTCGATGAGTCGATGAAACGACGTTATGAGGGATCGATGTGCTATTTCGCATATTAGTCGTTGTATTTGTGCTGAAGTCATAGTTGTATGGGTGAATTATCATTTATAAACTGTTTTCGGTTCGATTTTCCAACATTTTAGTTCCCGCTTATCCTTATTTTCTCATGCGTATTATTGAAATATATTATTCAAATGAAGTTGCCTTTTTTTTCTTCATGACGATTATTGAAGTCAGAATTCAATTTGAATTTCGATTCAGTTCTCAAATAAATATAACTTTTTAAAATTAAAGTACACTGGTGAGTTTCGATAATGATGTGATGATGATATTATTGCTCTAACTTAATAAAAGAAATATTTTGCAAGTGATCAGCTGTTGTTTTAAAATTCCTCACCTCAGTCTAATTGTTCACATAGAAACATTTCAAAGTTTTTTATGGGCGAAAATTTAAAGCATTGATTTGTGCTCTTTTTTGTGAAACATTTTAGGCAACCAGAATCGTTTTCGAAGAAGGGCATCGAATAGTGAGAACGTAGAAAAAAATGCTCGATATCGTGTTTGCGAAGCAACTTTTAAAAGTGAAACAATATGATTTAATGGCTAAAAATATAATTTGCTTATTCTTTTTGTGTCAACACGACTCCTATTGGAGTATAATTAACGATGACGAAAACTATAGATTCTCAATGTGCACCTTATTTCAAATAAAAAGAATAACCAAAGGTAGCATTATGATAACAGAAACAATAATTTAATAACAAACGTTGGTTGTTCGATGGGTGAAGTCGCAGAATTAAAAATATCTTCTATTGATGGACAATTAGGGATGTCATCCTTGCGATTTTTATGCTTCCTGAATATCGTATTCAACATATACTCGAAGTAACTACATATAAAACAGTTGTGAACTACTCATTCAATCGATCCTCTCAATTATAGGCTAATCAATCTTGATACCCTCTTCCGAAGCCGAAACTGTCGATAGTATTTGCTTACAAGCGGATCATGACGAACTGATTTTGGCGAGCATGGAATCGCTGATACCCATAGAGGTTTTTGCCTCAAAAATACACCTATGTTCTCTTCCTGTGGGCATCTTTTCGAAATGGTCTCTTCATTTGAAATTTGTATCGCAATAATATTATTGAATATATTATGTGACCATTAATCAAATATACAGTAATGGAGGGATTCGAATGATACAAATCAATTGGAGTGTAATATTCAGTGGATATATGAACGTATAAAACGCACATTTTCCATCGCTTGGCAAGTGCTTGCCCATCCCTGCGTCGCTTTCTTTCCGAGTTCATTATGGCCCACTGTTAAAGCAAACTGCTGTGGATTCTTACAACGTTTGATGCTGAAATCTAATATCCACTTAAAATGCATCCTTTCTTTCAAGCAAATATACTAGAGTGGGTCGAGGTAAATCCTTGCCCCGATCATGGCTGCGATCGAGAATGCGATCAACACTTGGTTTTACCAGACTCATTCGACTACGACGAAAGAGTATCGCAAAGTTTATTCCTTATAAAGCGAATCACTTTAAAAGTTAAATGAAGTTAATGTTACTCCAAGGCGAATTCCACGAAGATGTCTTTTCCTATAACTATGCCTTACTAGATGTGAAGGCATACGAATAATTCCCATAAACCCATAAACCCCAAAAAGTACCAATATCTTAGATATTACTGCAGCCCTCCGCATTTACAGCACTTTTCATACGTTTGCAAATAAGCGCACTTATCATACGCCCATTTAACAACCAATACCGGCCACCATCCTCCAGAATCTATCGACTGAAGGCAGATAGCCGTTCGAGTCTTCTAAAATGTCGAATAACGAACTACTAACCACACCAAACGATGAAAATATGATGAAATGAGTGGAAGGATACTTTTCCTCGAGATTCTAATAGAGAAAATTTTTAAAAAATGCAAAAAATTAGAATATGCAAATTTCACTAATGAAGTGCTTTCATATGCAAATTTCAAGAAATACGAAACGATTTTTTGAAGATGAGAGATGAAAATGAAATAGAAAACGTCTAAATTGATGATACAATGCGATCAATGATAATACAATTCAACAGTGTTGCCTTTTGTGAAGCTCATCTAATCTACGCAATCAATCTTCATACAAATAACCACTCATTATTATAGATGTTAAAATTGTTGAATTCATTAATATGGGATTATTATTGATTGTATTAGGAGGGGGGGTGGGGAGGGGTGGCGGTATAATCTGCAAATGAAGATGCGTTTCTACATAAAAATTTATCAACGATTTGACGGAAGTAATAATCAACGAAAATATTCGAATTATTTCATCAACAAAACAAAACCTACAACGATTATGCACAATAAAACATTTAAATATGCAAAAATGAAGATCAACCACAACGATCGAATAATACCCGTCAACAGCTTTTGTTTTACCATCAAAAGTAGGAATATATAAGGAAAGAATACTACAGAAATATTCTAGTATTCTATATTCTGGTGTATTCTAGTAAAGTTATGAAGAGAACAAAATGTGGAATGAAGTATTGCACGCATTTCTCGATAAATTTCAACCCATATTACTATAAATAGATATAATATGAAGTAATAGTGTTATAAAAATTAAAAAACACGAGAATACTTCCACTTACTTTATTTGTTTTGAATGTGTACTTTTACTTACAAATTGAAGAATGCTTATTTATGGGCATGAAAATTTTAGGCGATGTGGATGATAAACGCTTATCGCAATCATCGTTTAAGGTATTCACGACATCATTTGATCTTCCTTCTTCTTGGTTATAGGCCTAAAAATTCTGCGCCCTTCGTTAATGCTAACGGCAACATGTCTGAAGATGGGAACGCCGATGTATTAGAGAAAGAAGAACGGCCGCAACCGATTATGTAGCTATAAATTGACCACAAGCATGTCACGATTGATTGCAAAAATGAAGCAAGTTTGAAAGAAATATAGAGAAAAGCAAACAGTTGAGTTCTGATTAGTCAAAAAACAGGTCAAGATCAATAACCACTTCAATAACGATCTGGAGTCACCACTTACTAAAAGAGGATAAAAAGGATAGAAAAACGCATCGGATAAGCGGCTAGGATAAAAAAAGGATGAAGACGGAAATACGATATCATCGTATTATTCACGAATGAATGAAGCTGTAGCAAATAAAAGTGTAAGAAATCATGGGCCAGATAGGAAGATTCGACAAATCATACAAAAACGCGCAGCGCACATCGTTAACCGTTCACCCTGAACGACTAAAGCAGTCGTAAATGACTGCTTTTTCAGCTGTTTAATTGAAGATTAGATATAACTACGCAATCTTGATACTATCACAAATAATAGTCCGTTGAGGTCGTGATCGAGTAAGAAAAGGGTGGAATGAACAATACAGAGTACAAATTGTGCGCCAGTAGTATTATCAGATTCGATGAATTTGACTGGATTGTTCCTGAACTCGGATCGCGAACCAATTTCAATGAGTAGAGGTTGCGCCGAAGCATCAGCAATCGAAATTGTGCTCTGACACCGGTCGGCGACGACTACAGCAAAATTTCAGTGGATCAAAACCGCTGCTGCGAGGATGGCATCACGATGAAGTAAGCAATAAGTATCCTTTATTTTGGGAGTTATTGTTATTTTATTCGTACTTGCCGCCTTCAGAAATTTAATATTTTTATTTGTCCTCACCCAAAAACCAATAACAGTGAGTGAAGACAGCAGCATTATTATCCATAGTGTTACTAAAATTAATGCCTATCGCAAAATTTCCGCAGAAAACGTAAAAAAAAGGAAATAATTCACAACTAATCAACATTTTCAAATAAACTAACAACCTGTTACATTATAATCATCAACATCGGAATCAATACGAGGTCTTTTTCGTGAAACTTTGTTGTTCTCACTCGATGGAATATCAACTTGAATCCTGTGAGTGTTATCACCCTTGTAGATTGCACTTTTCGGACCCGATACTACATAGCTGATGATCGAATATGGCGTGAAATGAAAGTCCTCCTGAAAGATGAATAAATAAAGTAATTATCTATTACAGGTATGCAGCAAGTTCGATTTAGGTCCACACACTTGTTCCGTAAATCAACGATAATTCTGACTTGGTGGCAATTATTCTAGTGTTCCATCATCTGAAATCATGTACTAGTGACGCCCTTATTAGCCCCATGATAGATTTAAGTTACCAATCAGAAGTATTGTTCATATATTTCGTTTCATATTACTTCGAAAGTGAATTTAAAGATACCTGGAGGTATCCGAGTAATAGCAGATGCGCTAGAACAATTTCAAGATCATCTTTGCACAATGATCGTTCCTTCTTAGCAACCAATTCGACCAGCTTTAAGCCCGTTATGCGTCCATTCGAATCGTTTTTCGAACCATTCGATTGCTGAAACCATAAAAAATATGAAAAGATAAATATCCATCTATTTGTTGCCTGTTTGTTTGCTTGTGCCCGTTGACTAATTACCTGCCCGATAAAATAGGATTGTTTTTTCTTAACATATATACTGAAATTTCACATCAAATCACACTAAAAATGCTATTCGGACTGTCATGATACAATATCAGCTTGTTCTAAGCTGAATAGTATAGATTTAGCATAGCCAAGTTTGTTTAGCTAATTTCAGCTTAAGTGTGACTTCCACATCTCACTTAAGGTGACGACAACTATTAAAGATGAGAGATTTCAGTTGAAACTTGCCTCATCGATAACATTGAGCATTGAACGCCAACATGAAGTGACATCCACAGTGGATATGCTTTGATTGCCTTCTATAGAGCAAACATCACACATCTGTGCACATAATGATCTCTCAAATGTTTCATTGAAATGCTCGGCGATCAATGAACGACGACACTCTTTTCTCTAAACGAATATAATCAATAAAATTAGGCATAAATTTAATTACTGCTTATTTCATCTATTCCTTTCTTTAATCAACCAATTTCATGCGTTCTTTTGAAGTGATTGATGATATGGCTATATTTATATATAAATTTTTGGTGATATTACATAACTTACTTATTATATTGCTCATACTGTGTTAAATACGTGTAAAAATCATTTCTGAAGTTATCTCCTTCTTTAATTCCTTCCTCTCGTCTTCCATACCCTCATTGGGTGAAAACAGCATTTGAAGTGAAATGAGACAAACAAAGAAGAGAATCTATTCTGCGAATATCATGATTATACCTGTATACAATAAGCAAGCATCGAATAGAGGTTACTGACTCCGGTTTTCTCTGTACAAACCATAGTGCTCTGGCGGAACAGATCGCCCAGACGATAGTATAGTATACAGGTAGCCTGTTTACCATCTCTTCCTGCCCGACCACTCTCCTTAAAACGACCATATTTGTAATAATATTATTTATCAGCTAGATTATGTATCGCAAGGTAATATATAATACAACTATTAATAAGTATAAATAATAGGCGCAAGAATATATCTAATTAAACCCTACCAAAAATTTTTAATAAAATGTTAACACGACTATTTATCTTCGTTGATAAACATTATATGGCTGAAAAAAGGGAAAAATGAAGGTTGAAATGAAAAGAAATAAACAAATTCTGTACTTGATAATAATTTTCCATCGATTTAGCCATTGAATGATGAATAACATAGCGAACATCGGCTTTATCAATTCCCATCCCTTAAAACGTTAATGATGATATATGGGTAAATAGATTTATGTGACGAGAGGAAAAATTTGCATAATGGTTTGAAAAATTTGAATAATAATCTCTTTTAAAAGATAAAAATTATAATATTTATTGTTCTAATCACTTTTTATTCTACAATGGAATATATAATCGTGTAATACTGATAATATATAATAGTATCGGGTGTTATTGTTCAATTATGCTGATACGAGATGCAAATATTTGAAAAATGTAGACAATATTATTGCGTTAGATCTAGAGTAATGGACTGTTGCACCTTCTATAATTTGCATAGATGGCAAAGAATTCTTTAAAAATGAAAAGAAGTACCAAACGCAACAGTAGCGACGATGACGTTAACTTCACCATTGATCCATCTTTCATGTGTTCGACTTCTTTTATCACTTTCCAAATATGCGTGGTAGTGTGCTGCTTTGATCTTTCTCGATCTTAAAGAAAAGATTTTATAAATCTCCATTCAACTCTCATATTCAACAACTAAAGTTTAAACTCTAAAATTTTTTATTATGCTCTTCTCGTTCATTCAATCACTACCAGCTGAATATCTCCATTGATATACGGTCTTCCTCCCGCTGTTGCTGCCCATATGTTGATGATAGATATGATATATACTATCTAGATGAGACACTGGAAGACAACAAAAGGCTTTGTTGGTAAGAGTGACTAAAGAGAGGATGTGAATAAAGAAGGAAATAAACAATTACCGAAGAGCATGGGTGAGATCCTCGCATTCCTTGCGGGAGAAGCAATAAATAATACCACTTTGTCCATCGAAGCGATCATTGATCAAAGAGACTAGCTCGTCAAGAAACTGCTCCGACGAGGACGGCTTATTCCGAACTTCATAATATAAGTTCGATCGATTGAAACCAGCCCGAAAGACAATTGCCGCTAAATTTCAATGACGTCATACAAAGTTCAGTAACTCTTTTCTGCAATTTTCAGTACTTAAGCAGTTTCAAAAATATTTAGTTCCTATCTTAATTTTCGTTTACAGAAAGCGTCTTGGGATCTAAAATGGAGAGCAACATACGAGAGTTGTGGGGACCGCGAGGGAATAAAATTTTGAATCGCCAATGTAAGAGGCAGAAAATGGAGTCAGTTTAGTATGAACTTAGAAAACCTATCAGTAGATCACAATCAAGATTAACAATCATCGGAACACTCGCACTATCATGCCTTTTGCTTTTGCTTTTCGAAAGAAGAATAAAGAAAGAGGGAATGTGCTGGCTAACCTGGGATGCTAAGAATATTTTTGACGTCATCGATGACGTCAGCAGTCGCTGTGGCAGTAAGTCCGAGAATAGGTACTCCTTTGAATTGTCGTTTAAGAACATTGAGGAACTTAAAATCAGGTCGGAAATCGTGACCCCATTGTGAACAACAGTGCACTTCATCGATTGCCACCACCTTAAATCCATCCCTCTCATATTTACGATCCCTCTCAATTCACAATGAGTGAGCATCCCTTCTTGAATTCAATTACTCGATGGTATTATTTGAAGGGAAACCAACCTTTAGTCGACCCATTTCGGCGCATTTTTCAAGTCGATTCATTACACGTTTACTTTTCGCCAATTTTTCTGGTGTCACATATAAAAGACGAAAAGAAGAATTCGGATCGGTCAATGCCTTCTGAATCCGAGTAGCCTAAAATTGAACCCTTTTTTGATGGATTTAAGAGCTATTATCTAATTGAATTTTGCACAGGAAACTTCACCACATTTTTAAAGGGAAATATTCATAAGCAATGTCCCTACATAGTAACGGAAATCAACTACTACCTTCTTATCATGACACATAGCAGATAACAGTTATTATTAACGAAATGGCTACAGATAGAATAGCTATGCTCTGAAGTGTCCCTTAAGGCATAAAATATATGTTCCTTTATTGAAGGATTCTATCAATATTTGTATAATTGAGTATAAATTATAAACGAACCTCATCTTTGGATGTCGATTGATTTAGTGTTGCCGCTTCGATACCTAACTTTGCTAGCTGCAGTAATTGATCCTCGATTAATGAAATTAGTGGAGAGACCACTAATGTTACACCTGAAATAATTCTTTGAATCATAACAACTTTCATGCTATTTAACCAATTTCTTTAAAGCTATAAACATTTGAATGATTTTGTAGAAAAGATTTAGAAAGAAAGAAATTGGAGTAGAATCGGGCAAGGTAAATGTTGATCTTTTCGGGAAAATATTTTGGTGATATTTTAACTATCCCTTTAGGAGTTGACGATGCCCAACATTCGCAAGCAATGATCAGCAATAGACATTCCTAATAAAAGCTTGAATATTCCTCACAATAATAGACGTTTTCAAATATCTCACCATTTAATAGTACGGCAGGTAACTGATAGCAAAGGCTTTTACCACCACCTGTACTCATTATGATAAGTGTATCTTCTTTCGATAGAATGGAATTGATCGTTGATCTGAAATCATTGCTATCACTCATCTGAGACAACTACTATCACTGATCTGGGATCACTGCTATCACTGATCTGGGATCATTGCCCATCACTGATCAGGAATCATTGGCAACACTGATCTGAAGCCATCACAATTTGCAAGCATCAGCAAATGAAGGAAATTATAGACAAGATGTAGAGCCATTCACGAATTATTCGTATATACGATCATTTCATCGACTGCTTTTGTCGGATATACGATCCCAATCCCCAGTCGCTTACAATATTCGACCGTCTTTGTTATAGAAATCTTATTTGATATTTGGTGCAACAATCCATTTCTCCTAGTTCTGTACGTGCTATCATCAAATATTTTATGGCCATAAGCTGCTAGACGATAAAAATGAGAGGTAATACCAATTATATTTTGTTGACCACCCAACACGTATAGGAATTAATAATTTGTTAAAAAAATGTCGATTCCTGCTTACATATTACAGTCGTTGAGTACGAGAATTGGAACCAATAAAGAAGTCTTCAACTAGCAAACAGAAAGAGTGTATTCTAGTCAGAATTGAAATCATTTGATGCAACAAGTAGGTGTTAAAATCGACTCCGTCTATCCTCTCAATGTAATTCACAAAGAGATCTTCTTGCTAAGATGAAAATACTTATATTTCACTTATTTAACTACAATTTTAAAAACATTTATATAGATCAGTAAAGGAAGTTTAATGGAAAAAGGTTATATTCTAAAAAAAATTTTTTTTTTGAAAACCTATGAATTGGTAAGTGGTAAGCGAAATGAACAAAACCTTTGAAGAGGACGGAAATCGGCAAGTTTGAAAACTTTTCTGAGAACATCATAACATTGCGTCGACCATGAAAACGAATCACTCTCCCAATGCGATATGTCTTCACTCGTTATTCCATTCCTCTCTTCTATGCGTCTCTCAATCTGCAATGAACTATCCTCATCGAAAATTCGTTTATGAAATCATTCAAAATCGAATAATTTTTTGGTGATTCTCTTTGAATAATTAGGCATCATGATAAAAGCTGTATTTTTGGTGCAATTAGAGATCATAGAGCAGTAAGGCTGCTCCTGCTTGGTACATTCAACAACTTTCAAATACCAGTAACACTATGACAAGGCCAATCAACGGTAATCTCAAGAAGAGCTCTCATTCAAATACACCTTATTTCAAGTATACCATTCAAACACATAGTAGTTAAATCAGCACATTGCAATAGAGAATCATATCGCTAATGCACCAATTATCTCATGTTTCAAACGTCCGCCGGCGTAGTTCCTTGCATATGTCCCTTTTATTTCTTTGTAGGCAATATTATGCCATCATTGTTTCTCGTTTTTTCTTTTCATTCCGTGTCCTGTCTGCATGTATGTATGTCTGCGCCTGTCTGTCCAAGTTTCAACTTGGGAATCACTAAAGCTAGAAATATGGCGTTTGTTGGGCATAAATGTAGAATAACCTCCGGCGTACTATTCACACTGAGCCTGTAACTTTGGAAGAAACCATAGACGTTGATTAGGAAATCTGCTTGCATTTTACATCGGTCGATTTTTTTACACCGATTATGCCGATTCTTTCTTTATATTTTCAGTTCTGTTCCGATCAAGTTACAGAAAAAAAACTCGTTTATGGTCGATTTGCATATGACGTCGACTTGAAATACCAACTAATGTTCTAGTTGCTGTTGATTCGAAATTAGTTACTCAGGTGAGGTGTGAAAAAGAGAAGCTGACATAATGTCCAACTTGTTCGATTTCATGACGCTCAAAATAGAGAATAAAAAAATAAATAAATAAAAATAAATGAAAAAGATCGCTAACTGCTGCTTACCACACGTTTCCTTTCGATTAATGCGTGTTTTCTCCTCTTTAACGTTCGAATTTCATTTTCAATATTTTCCAACTCGATATCGATTTCGGCTATTTCCGCTGATAGCTTTGATCCAGAAGCCATCCGACCGAACCCTTGCTCTTGTCTAAAACAACCAATGATCTTTGCAGCTTTATTTTACCACAGAAATTTCCTTTACCGTCCAGCCTCTTCTCAAATTTTGCTAATGGTGAGGTGGGATTACAACGTTTGTATGTTCCATCATCACCGCGTAACATTTTACTTAATAACGCATTCAGGTTGCTAAATGACAGACGCGAAGGTAAAAGAAAAAAGGGTTGTTTGTCTTGATAACCTAGAAGAAAGGCTTTAGTTAAAAAATGCCGGTGATTTAAAGTGTTCTAAAATTTATTGAAAAATGCAAGTTTCTAGTTTTAAAAAACTTTTTTTTCGAAGTCAGGTCTAAAAGTGGATGTGTTATAAAATCTCGAAATGTCCTCCTCTATCTCCCTTTGTTGGACAATGACAGCACAATAATCGTCCTTGCAGTTGATTATAACAATGAGTCAAACACAACGTTTACAAATAAATAAGCAATAAATATTCGCTGTATATCACTTCATGATGTATATATTGAATTGAAAACAAACTATAATATTAGAAAACAAAAACAATCGACAGAAGTTAAGACTTATTAAATATCCACCAAATATTCTAATGAAATGTTTTATGATGACGATGAATGGAATGATTTATGCAATCCATCACATCATAATAAAATCACAACAACGCAATTTTTGCTCATCTCTTAGGATTCATATTCTTCCATCGATTGAACAATAAAAATGTCCATACATTCGTGTTTTATATCTCTTTTCAAGTATAATATGTGGGAAACTGAACAGAAAATTATGAGAGTCAACGGCGGAATTGAACCTCCGCCCCATCTTATTCCTGCAATAGCACGTGTCCACCAGGCTATTGCCTCTCAGTCATTTCTATTTCTTTTAATAATCGAAGTGGTGATCGCTTTAAGAGATTATATTTTAAACTGTTCCATAATGGAATCTTTGAGTTGGACCAAAAAGAAATATTTATTTGATCGTTTACTTATTTATTTATTTATTTATTTATTTATTTACTTACTTATCTATTTGCACATTTATTTATTTACTAGTATATTTATGTGCTTATGTGTTTATTTATTTATTTATTTATTTGTTTATTTATTTATTTATTCAGCGTTTCACGTGAGGGAAACACACACAAAGATATATGAGAAAGATAAAATGGGCAAGTAAAAATAGATCGAGTTGAAATCAGAGATTTGCATTATTTGAACTATTGTAAAGCTTATCGTTCGAAATGCCGCAAATATTCATCTAGCTATATGCAATATGCAATTGCAAACGTTGAATTTAGATTCAATCGATTGCGTTCGTAATTATTTGTAAAAATATTTTACATTTATTTTTCTCAACAAGAGAATATAAAACGTTCATTAATTTATCGCTGTTCTGCGTGAAGCGGTCGGTTTATCCGTTTTCTTTGCTTCCTTTTCAATGTTTCTATTGTTTCGATAATTCAGTATTCTTGAAGTATATATTAAAAAATTAATCGTCTCATATCTTAATTCGAAAATTTGCGATGAATTTTGAGTAGTTTGACTCGGATATGGGCGATATATCACAAGAATGCAAAACGTTTTTGCGGAAACAATGAAAATTGATTCGACATCGTTTAGGGTATATGAGTATTCATCGAGTGGAGAACATTACCAATCATATACGCAGAAATGGGCGTTTTACGCGGCGGTGATAATCTGCCATTGTGTGGTTTCCAACAATCAATGAGACCATGCAGGTGATAGATTGATGTGATGGCTGATGATGTGGTGTCTTGTCGTGCCGGTTTGTCTGTGTCTGTCGGTGGCTGCTTATACTAATTGCTGTGCTTCTTGTGGTAACCTTCTTTTGAAAGTGGAAAGGCATCTAGATCCGTTTACGTATGTTACGGTGCTCAGGTTTAATCCCTCACCATGGAAGGATGGATTAAAACCCATCCCAGTTCTGGACGGGCTGAAAGTAGTGGCCTCACTGGGGGACGGCGCGTGCAGTCCATCGAAACATGACTGATAGGCAAATACGGCCCACTTCAGTTCGCGATTGCGGCTAGGCTTGACCTAACCCACCACCAACGTTACTGTTGACAACGGGGGGGGGGGGCTACAGAGGATCACATGACCCATGGTAAACCCTCTATATTCACAAAAAGTAGTTTTCCATTTGACGGTAATCTGAAGCCACATGACCCACTGGAGGCTAGGTAATCTACGACTCGCTTCGTACCTTTAATCTGTGTTAAACATCGGCTATAAGCGGTTGATTGGTGAGTTTGTGGGTCTTTATTTCGGTGACTTTAAATTGAAGGTGCATTTCACAAAACTGCAAGATGCGTATCACGGTGACGACAGATGCGAGTGGAGGGAATGTCTTCCCGGTTGAGGTGGGGGAAACGATGGAGATGGAGAATTTTTTAGCGTTATGTCAACTCGAAGTGCCTTCGTTTTCTTCTATTGCGCCCACCAACTTTGTTATTGCTCACAACGGTCGTATCGTACACATGAACGCTGAAAACCTCAAGAAAACCTTCAAGGTAATATCTATAGAAATAGTTGTTTGTCTGGAATAACGGAAAAGGTATGAATAGGTGAGGTAGCGGAGAGGGTAAATTGTTTATCGGGGATGGGTGGAAGTGGAAAAATTCGGTATAATACCGTTCAGGGTAATGAGTTATAGGTACTGTGCAAAAAGTGGGGTTGTCTTATTTAAACCGTTAAAAAAAACCATGATATTAGAATCAGATTTCCTAAAATGCTATCGTCCATTCTGATGTTAATCCCATACTAAACCTAAAAAAAGATAATAATGTCTGCTTTTTTTATCTCATCGTTATATAATACCATCATTGAGCTGCTGTTCTCTTTATTTAATTCTTTTAGCAGTTTCGTGTAGCACTCTTATACTCTTCTATGTTTTATTGCACCACAAATTAGAATTTAATGGAATGGGAGGGAAGAGGAGGGAGAGAAGAGGGATAGCTAACCAGAAAATACGATTGCTTCGTATGTCGCTGAAACTGAAGAAACGTTTCGAAGTGATATTTTTGTGGCCCTTTCTCGTTCCCTTTCCCGATCTGTTTTTTCGCTGCTGTTTTTTTTTCAGATTTCGGCGCTTCTAATGTAGCAATTTTGTGCAAGCCGAGATATTTCTTCTTCTTTGAATCAGAAATTGACAAGACGGAAGAAGGTGGAATGTGAGGGGTGGGCAATGACTCAAGCTTTCAGTCGATGAATTTGTTACATTTGAGTTTCGCATACCGATATATCCGATATTCGTCGATTTCGATTTTTACTTATTCATCGACTATGCGTCCTATCACAAAGCACTACCCACTGTATCTCTTAATTTGACTAATCTTTTCGTGATTTCAAAATATCTTTTTCATTCAAATTTTTCTGGATATATTAAACGTAAGGAAAATTTTAAAGGTCGCTTAGAGTGAAATACCCTTCATAATGCGAGGGATTAAGGTATGAAGATACTAATGACTGGTGGTTTGTTAAGTGGAGCAATTTGCTGTTGCTTCTGTTTGTTAATCAGTCACCATTAAAACATTGTTCTGCAAAATGTCAAAAAAAAACTGAAAAGAAATAAAGTTGTTTTCTAGCTCGATAGTTCATTTGTAACCTGCAAAAGAAGGGGAAGGGTTTTCGGTGAGAATTGGTACCTCCGTAGCCAAGTTTTCTGCATTTCATGAATTCTGATATATTTAACTAAAGGATCTGGGAATAGTGGATACGGACATTGTGATGGTGAGTCCACGACCTGGTGCCATGAAAGCGAATAAGAATCCACAATCGCAGCCGACCGCATCTACTGCATCTGCCTCTCAACGACGACAACCTACGGCTGAATTGATTGCTAATCTTGTGAGTGCAATTAAGGTGCCAACTACTTCCTCATCATCTGTTGCGCAACGTAATTCACATGGCTCTCTGAATGAAACCGAAATCTCACAGGTGAATATTTTTGGTATCATAGCTTAAATAAAGCGCTGAAGTTCTAGTCAAAGACGAATGTGATATATGGATGTGGTGATATCTGGTTTGTGGTTTGATCGTTTACGGTTTATCAGTTATATTTATTTATTTCGTAGCTCGAAAGGCACTGTGTTCATTTCTGTCTTTATACCATTGAGGAGAGAAAATCACGAATCGTTGTGCTTAAATATATGGGTATTGATTGAGTAGTTGACGAGTTGAATGTTAAAGTGTAGGTGCTGTTAGTGCTACAACTGTTATCGTTACGGAATGCCTATTATGTTAGACTGATAACCATAAAATGTATTCTTTAATAGCCTGATTACGTGGTATTCAAGCGATTATTTGATAGAAGTGAAGCGCTTTTTCTAACGATATAAATAAGAGATATATGGCTGAGAATGTTATCTTCTAGTATTGATATTTCACTTGTTTGGATGCTTTTCAGCTGCGTGTTCTCTTCGATGAACTTACAGAAAGTCGTGACCACTGCGATCGCCTACGTGGAGTGATTCCGACGTTGGTGAAGGCGGCCGAGAAACGAGATTTCGGTATAGTCAGAAAGAATGTCCCCATACTCCAAGTTATTTTGTTATTCACATATAAATGAGTGAAGGAAATGCATCGAAATAAGTGAAGGAAGGAAACGACTCTTGGATTTGGAACGTTTCAAGAATTTTCTTATAAGGAAACGTTTGGAAATTTTAAAACATTTGGGAACGTTTTGGTAAATTTTCATTTGTTATTTGGGAAGTGCTGAAAGTAACCATGTACTATATGGTTTGATGGTTTTTTCATTATACTTTCTAAGTTTCTTATTGGACTATAATCGCTAGCACAAACGTGCAACATCCCAGTGGAGAATTTTGGGCGTAATGATTGTAATAGTTTGAGTCACTTCCAGACATTGGGTGTATTTTCAGTATTCTCGTTGATTCATGTGGGGCTGGATTGTAATTTAAAGTGGTTGTTGACGTTTTTAAGCAATGTTATTTTCCGCTTCGAGGTCAATCCATTGATATTTAAGGTGAGTTCTGCAATTGTTACGTGGCGGATCGAGAGCGTGTATTGGCACGACAACGTGCTATGTTGGATCCGATGAGTGCAGAGGGGCAACGATTGATCGCTGAACAAATTCAGAGGGAGAATATCGATTTCTCACACCAATTTGCCATGGAACACATGCCTGAGGCCTACATCCCAGTTACTATGCTCTACATCAATATGAAGATCAACGGGGAACCCGTCAAAGCATTCGTGGACTCAGGTTGTTTATGATTGCCTTTTTCAACATTTTCACTTAGAGCTGCTTTATAATGCTTATTCATCCGTCTTAATTTGAACATTCGCATTTGAATTTGGTGAAGTACGTTTGTTGGACACGAAAGTATAAGAGATTCACTAGCTTTGTAGAAGGATTTTAAAATGTGATTAAAGATATCGGGGAAGAACAGGAATCCTTTTTAATAGCGGTGAAATAAGACCATTTCCCTTTTCCATTAAGGCAGGAATTTTGAAAGGAGTCAGTGGAATTGGAGAAAAGTGTTCCTGCAGGTTGAGGAAAAAAGAGTTCCAAGCTTGCATGCTCCATTCTTTTATGTACATCAATAGTCTCGACCGGCGAGATCCATACTGTTTTTATAAATCGTAATTTGTTGCCATTGATACCTAATCGTAAGTGTCAAGCATACCAATGATGTACTATATATTACTTCATTTTTTGTTGTATTTAAGGCGCACAAGTGTCGATCCTCTCAGAGCGTGTCGCAATCCGATGCAATTTGATGCGACTCGTCGATAAACGTTTCCAAGGAGTTGTCCACGGTGTGGGTGGTGCTCAGAGGTTGCTCGGAAAAATCCATACTTGTAAATTCTTTTTTTTTATTTTATCATTTAGCGCAATGCAAATTGTTGTTGAGAATCACGGTGCTCGTAGTGATCAAAGGAACTTTATTGAAAAGTCGTAACGAACTACGGACACTGTGAACTTCGGGATCCCTGGGTCCAGAGAACTAATGGAATTGGTTTTGACTATGGCTGCTTGCTGTGATATGTGACTTTTGTAATGATGAATGGTATATAGGAAGGAGAAGAACCTGTAGCCTTTTTAAAGTGGACACCTCGCTTGCAACTGCACCATTTGGACCTCTCGTTTAGGTGAATAAAGTTGTTTTGGAGAAATAACCACTCTGTTAGGGGCAATGTAATTGGATAAAGAATTTCGTCTGCCCTGCTTGTGTGATGGTCACTCTGTTAGAGTTGCATCTGCATCGTGGTGTGGTGGTCAACTCTTTCTGAGTGGCGTCTGCACTGCTTGTTGGGTGAGTGTTTTTGTCGGGCAGATATGTTGCAAGTTATAAGTAGCAGTATATATTATTCTAAGGGTTTTCAGGTCAAGTTCAAGTTGAGGGTAATTTTTTCCCATGTAATTTCGACGTTCTCGCGGATCGTGACATCGATGTGCTCTTAGGGCTGGATATTCTCAGAAGGCATCAATGTGTCATCGACCTCAATAAGAACTGCCTTCGGTAAGTACGATGAATGCGCATTTCTCTACGTTCTTTTGGTGGAATACTCTAGCCAACTCTCTTGATATCCTCCAAGCGAGATATTGCGATCTGCAGATTCCTCGTTCGGATGGGAAGGGGAAGGTAATATGCGGTCGCTCGATTTGTTATGAATTGACAGGTGTGTTTATTAGGTTTCCCGAAACTGATTAATATCTAATCAAATATCTGACTGTCTAATATCTAATTGAATCGAATCTAATATCAGTATGTGATGTCTAACTGAATATATAAATTGAGGTGTGGTGCTAAGAAGTATTTTAAAAGTGAACTGTGTTGAAGATGTTAATGGGTTGCAGTTTCGGAGAATCGACGGTGACGCCATTTTTGAACGAAGCAGATATCCCGAAGAGGGATGGAGACAAAGCTGGCACATCTGCTCATGCATCAAACGGTCCGTATATTTTTCATTAAAGAATTTTATGCATGACATTCTTAAATAATGGAAAGAATATGTTTATATCATCTCTCTTATCTCTTTGAAGTTATTGCACTGATAAATATAAGTCATCTGGGATCCCGTATAAGAAAAGGAAATGTTAATTGATTCACATGTTTTAAAGAAAGGTTATAAAAAATTCACCTGGAGTTTCCCGAAAAGACAACAATCATTCTCGATTACTTTTAGTTATAAAGCATTTTATTTAATTTATAAAGTATTATAAAAATTGTGTTGTTGAAATATTTTCAGTTGAAGTGGATAGTGCAAAGTTGGCGTCATTGATGTCTCTCGGTTTTGAAGAGGCTGCCTCGAGGGCAATGCTTATTCAATGTGGCAACGATCTCGAGTTGGCTGCTGCGAATCTCTTGGCTCGACAAACGACAAAGTCTTGATTCACATTGCTCATATCAAATGCTGCAGCAGCTATAATTGCAAAAAGAGATTCAAGGGGATGGAATATGAATTTCCGAGAATCGCATAAACAAAGGAAACGGGGGATACGAGCATCCAAAAATTGAATGAATTAAAGGGGATAAGAACTTCAAAAAATCGGATGGATTTGGAAGATAAAAATATGAAGCTTCAAAGATCGATTTTTTGCGAGGCTTGTCACGTTAGGCAGTTGATAAAATTGAAGCACTTGAGCATAAACCTCAGCAGTAAATATTGATGGCTTAATTATGTGAGAAGAAATGTCAACTATTGATCCGAAAGTTTTGCATTATTAAGCGGAGGGATATCATTTTTTCCGCTTAAACAAATCATTTCTTATTATGATATGAGTAGTGGAATTTTTCTGCAAAAAAATTGCAATAGCGGTAAATTTAAACTATCATTTCTAATATTTGAATTACGTTTTTAATGCAATTAATTTTTTTTTTTTACATCAAGTTTCTCTGTAGTTAATCAACCATGGGAGGAAATGTTTTTTTTATTTTAGGTGATATTGTTCGATTTTTTGTTTTCCATTTCTCTTTTTATGAGAATTTTCCCATCATAGGTATCCTTTGAAAATCAAGGCTGTTTTCTTCGACTGTTTTTTTTCTCACTCTTCGAAGCGAATTTTTCCTTTTTGCAGTTTTTTTTCTCGTTTGTTGATTTTCAATTATTGAATTCGGCAACATGGCAGTGCATTCTTTTTTGTTGAGATTGCTTCATTTTATGAAGCTTCACAGGTGATCGGGTTTTGATTGCGATCAGAGGTTTATCTCTATGATGCAGTGAATAGTGCAATAAATTGCACATCATCACTGCTCTATGTTTACTCATTGAGCCTTTATTCGCATTTATTTTTTTTTTTTTGCACTAATCGTTTATACTTCCATCCTTCTCCGATATTATTTAGCAAAGTTGTAATTAATATTGCAGTGTAAAGCCACTTTTCTATCTTATTTACCTCCTTCCAATACTCGCTTCCTCTCGGTTTCTCTTTATTTCATATTACTTGATTATTGCCACTTGAGTTGGCGTTTGAGGAACAATAATACCTTTAAGAAAACTTCATCATTTTTTCAAATTCGATGGAGGTTACCACCTCTCTGATATTTAAATATTTCGTACAGGTGATCTGTGAAATGGAATCCCCCTGATAAGCACAACTAATTCACTCAAAAATGGTATGAGAGGGTTTATGGTATAAGCGGATCGGCATATCACTTCATAAGAACTTAATAGCACTTGTGCCAGTTTGGTGCATCGATTAAAATGACCCTAATCTTGCTGGATCTCCGATCTAATCCATATAGTTAGGATATTGTTGTGGCTTCCATAGGTTTGAAAAGAAAAACAAAAAAACTTGAATGTTGTATCGAGCGAGCATGAGAAATCTGCATATAAAGGTCGAACATAAGCGATGATTGACTGAGAACATATTTATTGGAGAGTAGTTGGCTTCATTGCATCCATAGCCATACCTTGTCGTTTATATTACATTTGTTGGGTTATATGAATAAACTCAGTTCAAAGTCCAATCTAATAGGTCATATCCGTTGTGTTGTGGCAATTAAGACATGTGTTCATAATTGCGTCCTCTCGGCTAATAATTATGCATGTTGATCTACGAAGTTTTGAAACGGCAGGAGAGTGAAGTTCGGAATCTGCGCATGAAAATACCGATCCCAACCATATGGTCATTTAGACGTGTGTTGCACAAAGACTACATCGAACACGAATGCTTGTTTCGTTAACAAGTATTGGAACACTAGTTGTTGCTGTCTCTGAGGGGGGTAGGGAGGGGGAAGGAATAAGTGGTCTAGGCATGTTTTAGGTGGATTAATACCTTTTCAAGGAAATCGTAACAACAGTTAGAGCAATGTGCAGCAAATAAGCAGTTCCGGGGGAATGACGCTTTGTAACGAAGTTTGCGAAGAACGAGGTATCAACTTCCATGTTGTTAACAAAGAGGAGGGGCATTGTTGTAACTTTGGCGGTTTGGGGGGTGAAGGGCGGTGCCAAGACGGTGTAGTTCAGATAGACCCTCACCCTGAGGATGTCCCCTCAAAAAGATACGAAAACTCAGTAACTGTGGTCCTGCTTACTCGCAGACACCTACACCGCGGCCTTTTTGTCAAGTGGTCGCTCTCACTCGTACCAACCCAACAACAATTATATAAAAATTCCCTTGCACTGCGTTCAGCTGTCTGCAAGTTCACATGACAGCAAAGTGCCCGGTTGTTTGCACTGTAGGCTTAGCCAGGTCACCATTGTGCCTATACAGAAACCGCCAATACTTAGCCAATTCGACGAATGTGATTTGCACTGACGACGTGTTTACCCTAATAATCACGGCTAACCATTTCTCGTCTTTTCGCGTTGTCATCGGACACATCCCCCACCCCCTCCTCACATTTAATAAAAACCTGCACCTGAAAACTCCACCGTTCCTTACACTTCACGTTCACTAGCGCTGAACCAAATACGGCACAACCCTGTAGTCTGCTGTGGGGCAGCCTCCCACCAACCAATTCGGCTGTTTCACTGCAATTCAACAGCCGGCACTTCTGGTATTCATTAATCGATTCGGTGGCATCGACCATTGCATTAGCAATAGACGACATGGGCTTGCTCCTCGAGATAAATACACACAATGTACCGATGAAAGGCAACCGAACCTTTTAATAGACTTCTGCACATCTTGCATAAAAATTACAAATGTAACAATGTTTTACAACAAAACTACTAGGCAATTCATCAAGAGAATAGAATAAAGCAAAACATGTGAGCATAAGAATTAGAATAAAATCATGAGATGACAATTCCGGAATGGAAAGAAGCCCACTGAGCTGTGCCCATAACGGTAGCGCTCATGTCAGACACACCGGAGCCAATTGGGGAAATTATCTTGCAATAACACTTGATTAGAAATATAACCAACTCATTCAATGACAAGAATTAAAAAACTTGAATAAATTACAACATGCAATTTAAAAATCATTTAGCGGTTTAGTTGTGCAGAATAAGGTACAATCCCCAACTTCCTCACAAATTTTGAAGCAAAAAAAAAACTATGAAGATCGAAGTGGCATTTAGAAATTGTGACGGATTAGCTAACACTCTCCCTCCCCCCCCCCCCCTCAAAAATTATTCTTTTAGCTTCACAGCCACATTTCATCAAAACGCAGACGTTACGAGCGATTGTACCACATTCTATAAATTTACATATATAGTAGAACAACTGTAATGAATAAGATAACTTCACAAAACCTCGGGAAAGTGCGGCTCGCCTTACGTTCTCGAGCGTGTTACAAAAAACAGCACAACAATTTGTTAGGAAACTTTCTCAACTTTGACAAAGGAATTGTGAAGTACAGCTAAATGCAATTTTGATGCATTTTCCATCTACCCCGACTTCAGTCCCCATAAAACCGGAAAAAACGGCAATAAAACGTCGCAAAAGACTAAAACCCGTCCACCTATTTCATCTGGAACAACTTGATCACCTTTAAGAAAAGAAACCAAATTTTGTAAGGCGCACCTCCTCCCCCTCTCCCATAAAAATTAATAAAATAAAAAAGAGAATGCGCTGACCCGGTGTACCACGACGATGACATAATTGGATATTAACACTTCATTGCATAATATCTCTTTTTCAGGCCACCAAGTTCGCATTTGAGACGCTTATTTTCTGCTAAGAGTTCCGCTTTCTGCATTTGCTCTTCTCTGACCGCCTTCTCCAGCACTTTAATACTGCTTTCTTTCTCTTCCAACAAATGACTCATTACACCAACCTTCTCCTGTAGATCTTTGATCTGATTGTCTTTCATCCTTTGCTGTTCTTTGGCCTTTGAACGCGATTTGCGCACTGCATCGTTGTTCTTCTCTCGTTTAAGACGATACAGTGGGTTTTTCTTTTCGGCCTGTAAAAAAACCTTTGACTAATTGCACCGATACGGGAATAGGGACTGACATTCAATAAACACCTTATGCAATTAATGCGGGTGTTCATATGTGCGTTCATCTAGCTGTCATATTATTTGCCTATTTAACAGGTGTTCAACCGTCGAGTAACTCTTGACTGCCTTGCCAACAACGTCTACATGCTTGACAAGACTTAATTCATCAATTTGTCTGTCCGTTTAGCAAACACATTTGCATATTTACTAAAATTCCAAACAAGCGGCAGCTTCCTCAATCGCCCCTCATTTTTGATAAGTTATTACTTCACAATGGAGTCGGAAACAACAGAAACTGGAACTGGAAATCACTGCCGCTCAATTTCACTCACCAACAGCAATATAGGTTTTATCCCGCTGAAAGTGAAATCGAAAGTCACTGCTGGGCAGAAAAACCGCTAAAAACCCAATTACGGATATGTAATTCACTTCAATAGTCATATACACGTCAACCTTTGCAAAATATAAAAAGGCAGTGCTCACCTAAGTTGTAAACAGGTGTGCTAACATAAGCGGCACATATGGATGAGTCTGACTAACCTGATAACTAAATCCAAAAAAATACAAAGTGACAGAAGTGAATTTCAGACAGCTGTAGTAATTACAACTTCAACAATGATGACATTTCAATACGCAACCGAAAGAAGTCTTTGAAAATGTTACCTCTGGTTTAAGCGAATATTTGCGCGGTTTTATTGTCGGTGTGTAGGTGACCTCGACCTGCTCTTTCGCACCTGGACTGGATGTCGTCGGCTGCGATGACTGTTCAGACGTTATGGGCTCATCTTCCCATGGTGTTTCCATCTTCACCGATAGATGTCGTCCTGACATCCGCGGCGTGCCCGGTGCTGTGCCCGCCATATCATCGAATGATTGTTCTTGCTCCTTGTGCTCTGCAATATAACACACCTCTCCTTTCAGCCATCTTCAAATCCCGCTGTTATAATCAACTCCCGTGGCCCACTTCTGAGATGTACTTGGTCAGCAAACCACCAACATCTGAGACTGCTACAGAACTCATATTTTGACCGAACCTATCACTCGTGCAAATATTTACGAAATAACCACTGTTAACGCGATGGTAAAATGCACGCAAATATAGGTATTAGTTACTTTTTGAGGATACGTTCAATTTGAGAGTTGCATTGAAGGGTTATTTTGTGGCGTGAATTATGCACAGAAAATTCACGACTGCAGTTTCAGTGATTCGCTTATTGAAAGTGATGCATTCACAAACAAAACTAATAAACATGCGCGCAGAGATAACGACAACATTTTGAGAATGCCCATTTGCAAAAGGCATATAAAACATGATGAAGCAGAGAAAAGTTTGGTTACCGCTCCCAATAAAAACGTCTCTTCTGTTTATGATGGAAGTTTTATGTGCATAAAAGCGCAATTTCGATCGCTTGGTTCACGTAATCGAAGAACATAATAGTGATACCATTTCCAATGTGGCCACTTCGATGTTAGGACTTCTCGTCCAAAACCAAATAGCACAATGGACAATCAAAAAGATGAAAAACATCTCTGATATTTGGGGGGAACCGAATAGCTCTATAGAAATAACGAACTGACTGGGCTATCAAGTAGTCAATCTTCCAGCTCTGGAAGTCCACATTTCCTTTACCACAAACTACAGATTAATAAACCTTCCTCCTGCAAAATTTCGGTATTTCAGGTATTGCCCCATGAGACCCAACCAACAAGGTCTAATTTTCACCAATTTTTTCCCAGCCGTCCCCCTTGAAATTTCTTTTTCGAATGAGGAGTCAACCCAAGCAAGGAGTTCAACTGAATTCCATAAATGAGGGAGGCTGAGATTTCCCCCCCCCCCCTCTTCCCCAACCCTCAGAAAAACGATACAATTTTAGGCCTGCGTACGTCGCTATGATTGAACACAGCAAACAAACCGTAAGCAGCGAGATCCGTATATTGAGGTGGATATCCGCACTGCTGAGTGTATATATCACTTTCGATTAACCTTTGTTTATCGATCAGCTCCTCTCCCAGGTCTCCGTCCAAATCTTGCAGATCATTTAAATAAGGAGTTAGATCGATATTCTCATCCATAAAATCATCGTAACCGTCCTTTTCTTGTAGCTGCTGACAAAGCATCAATGAATCCTAGAAAGAAATCATTTCAACAACTTAGAAAAAACCATTCCAACAAAACATCCAACAATCGCCATTATAAATCCACCCCGCTCCTTTTACTATATGAGGCATGTTTCCTTCATTCATATCCCAAACACAGTCATTTGTATTGTTAATGCAAAACTCGCTACATATGTGGCTGACAAGCGTGAAATGGCTTGATATGGTAACTAGGGAGGGGAGGTGGAGGGGGGAACAGAACGCTAGATCACTTTCAGCCAGTACTTTCGAGCACAGAGTTCAAGACATCACGTTTGCATATAGACAATAACCTTTATAAGCTTGGCCAACTCACCTGCCCTAGCCAAACATTGCAGACCTAATTTTCACGCAACCATAATGACAGGATCACAGCAAAAAATATTTTTGAAATATACGACGAAATCTTTAGCTCAAGAACGATTGGAAGTTGAATTCGTTTGTCTAATGGATCGATAAACGAAATGATGAGAGATGAATTAATGTTAAGTCACCAATTACAATACTATTAAAAAAGTTTCAATCTTACTGCAGTGTTAAGCTCAAATCTTCGATTAGTGCTTCACAACAAAAGACGCATCTTTCGCAGCATTAAATAAACAAACCTGACGATCAACGGAAAACGATAAATCGGGACGTGGAGTCTCTTCTTTTGGATTATTACTTTTGCCTTCAGAGGGCTGAGCATAACGTTCTATCGAGAATAAATCCATCGTTGTGGAACAGAAAATATGTTGCTGACTAAACGTAACCCTAAAATAGAAAACAGCAATGATATTTCGTAATTAAATGTGAAAATGAAACACAACTATTTGACACCACAACAACGAGACGCTTCTAACAACAACACATCAATGATGAAATCTCTATGAGAAGCGTTGAATCATCAAGCAACGCCCACCATTCGATCCGCCCCATTTGACGGCACGCAACGCACGCCACCAATGTTGACATCATTAGCGTTGTCATCATTAATCGAAAACAACTTCTCTTGAAGCGAAAATTTATCTACGATATCAGTAAATATTTGAAAGCTTGCCAGCTACGAGTTTACATGCATCCCATGGGAATGATAAACGCATTATTGATCATATTATGTGGATTAGAGTTTGAGATGTCTATGTGGGACTTATTTAAATGTTTTCTATGTTGAGACATGAAGGTGTATTTTTGTTGTTACTCCGTCTTGTCTGCGTTATAAGCGTCGTTTATAAGCATTATGCATATAACGGTTACAACTTTACCGAATGCATTTATAATTTTATTTTGCATTCTGAAGTGAAGAAAATATAAAAGAGATACGTGAATAAGAATAGAACGATGTATAACGTGACAACCGAAACAATAATAAAAAATAAAAGCTGACATAAAGCATCTGGGCGAACTGACGTCATACTTCTCGGCGTTCAAAGTGCAAAAGCATAAATAGTGTGAGGATCGAAACGACTCAGCTGTAGTTTGAAAAGAGAAGCGGGTTGATTAACGATCTTGTCAAGAAGCAGATTCCACGTCCTTCAGAGCACATAATTAGAAACTATGAAGAACATTGTTTATGTTACAGCATTTTCTGACGAGTTGAAACTGATATCCATATCGACTATGCAGAATGCGCAAGCTGTGGTACTTTCGAAAGCACAACGTCAGGAAAGACACGCAAAATTTTGTGACAAAGAATCGAATCAAACTTGAGCTTGCACAATTTTTGATGCTTCTAATTGAAAGATTTTTGTTCTAGTGGTGTAATAATTTGGCTGGTACGAACCACGGTAACCCTTGTAAACAACGATAGAAACGAAACGTTTTTGCTTATTTTCTAGCAATGTGATATTTTAAATCAAATAAGGAGACCCGTTGAAGGAGTGCAATATTCCAAAATGGATCAGCAATAAGGAATGAAAGCATTTTTTGAATGTTTGGTAAAATAAAAATGCGGAGAAATAGGTTACGATTTTTGATTTTTTAGCCAGAGTAGAGTACTGCTGACTCCAATGAAGTTCTCAATCGATTACTGTACTGAGGTCATAAACACCATCTGCTGAAGAAAGAACGTTATCCTCCTCACCTGTGGAAACATCCATGCCTGAAGATGATATTGATCACTTGACCTTTTTTATGGGAAACATTCAACTATCGTAGTTTCGACCAATTGACGGATGTATCAAGGTCGTTTATACAAAACGGAAGTCATGCAGAGTCATGCAGCGGACTATAAGTTTCGAGGTTGTCAGCAGAGAGCTTGATTTACTCAGGATTTTATCAGAAATGATATCGTTAATCAAGGCACTTCCTTGTGGGACGTCATTATGGATCGATGTGTCTGTGGCCAATTCTCAATCAGAAACGTTGTCCACATAAAATGTTCTAATTCACTAATAGCAGACCTTCGATAGCGCCATATTTGTACGTAATGGGGAGGGAGAGGGAGGAGATTATGCCGATAACGAATTTCAAAACGACCGTAAATTTGAAAAGAAATGAGAAGAAAAGAGGGGTAAACGTATATTCGAAGGAACTCGGTAAAGAGTGCATCCAGGCAACCCTTCGTTCCCGTACTCTTAACATGTTCATGCATCTTGCATTCGCTAACAATCTACCGAACTTATTGCGCTCAGTACAGAAAACAAGATGTGCTTGATAACGGGCTCATTATATGCAGGTTCATGGTATAGACTCATATTCAGGGAGTGGGGGGAGGAAAGGGAGTTAAAAGTGTTCTATAAACGAGCAAAAGGCAGTACACTTCGAATGATTTACCTATATTTTAGGCTAGGTATAAGAGTATATGGCGATGACACATCGATCTTTTATATTGGCTGACTTTCACTATCCTTCACGTTGTCTTTGATTATCACAATGTCTACTGTCAATATAGCCGCAAAACATTAACAGTTTCTAGTTTTAGCGTTAAATGGTTTATACCACCACCTTAGTTAGTACTGAAAAAAAAAAACTATCCGCCCCCTACATAATTATCCGTGCAATGTAAATAACCTGTGTATCTCCCTTAGTCGAATTCGTTGTTTCATTGCGTTTCTCCAGGAGTCATTGATTATCTATCAAGTGAAAAAATAGCTAATGATTTCTATTTGTATGCGCAGTCATATATATTTACATTTTAGAGAGGCTTAATTTATGCTTCATTTCATTGATTTGCTTTGATATGCAAATTGTTTTGGTTGATTTGCATTTAACAGCTATAATCAAATGTTGATAATTGTTGTTATAGGTGTGCTGCGAAGAGAGGATATCCGGCAAAGGGGATGGGAGAGGGAAGGCTATCATCGGTGATTGGGGACCCTTCATCATAATACTATGAGATGTTAACTCATATGAGATATTGAATCGAATTAATCGAAAGAATATTGATCACTGAGGAAGAAGTTAATATGAAGATTGTATGTGTTATTGCAGTTGGTGGCGAATGTGAAAGTAGGCAATATCTTCGTTAGCAGCCGGCTTGTCGGAAAACGTTCTAAGAAATATGCTGTTGTTTTTGCAACAGATTACAAGATATAAGAGCAAAAGGCCATAGGTAGGAGGCAGTTTTTTGAAATTATTGCTACATATTGAGGGTATTTGAGATGTTGAGTACACTTTAGAAGTAGATGTGTTAATTTAAAGCAGTGAATGAGGTGCTGTTCTTCTTTGAAAAAGGGGGAGAGGGAAGGAGGGTGGGCAAATCACTGAGGTCATCAATTTTTTTAGCGATGCCAAAAATTGACGGTTAAAATATTTTTGAAATTTGCAACCCTCACCGGAGGGATCGATGCACTATCCACGCAAATTGCTTAGATCAATAGCACATATCGGGACATTGAGATTTTCAGATATGAAGACATCCGTGTTCGTTTCATTGCTGGCACAGAGGCAACTCTGTTTGTTATCGATCCAACCTATTTTAGGTGATAAACGCACTAATCCCACTGGCAGGGTTAGTTACTTTAAAATATTTCCATATATCATTTTTGGTACTCACTTGTTCAGAAACCTGGTGAAGTCCACGATGATCTCTGGGAATTCTTCGATTTTGATCAATTCAATAATTTGACCATCTCAAGCATCGTAGTATCTAAGTCAGCTGTAAAAGGTTTGATCATTAAAATTGTTGATAAAGTCTAGCAGCACCTCAGGTGCCAAGTGAAAAGATGTAGGGGTCTGTTGTCAGTTTCCATTAGGTTTTGTTTGATTTAAACATTATTTGATCTCAGTATCAATTTCAACGTTCCTTGTTTTATGAGGTTTGCAAAATTTTGTATTAGAAGGAAAATCTCTGACAAAGAGCAATCCAACACACGTTTCCCAAAACATCGAGAAATAATAATTGAGAGAGCAGTCATAGTCTATTTTTCATAGAGTGGGTTGATTTATCCGCCCATATAAAATGGCCTTTCTTGTGTCTGATATAGTGATTAGTTTTCTCTGGGAGTCGAAAATGGGCTCCGATTCTGATCAACTATTGCGGTTATTGAATTTATTTATTCGCAGATTTGAAGGGGAATTCTTATCAAATGCTGAAATCAAATATCTTGATTGTTATAGATGATAAGGAAGAGATTCGTTTGCATTCCTGCAATCAATTTTTGTTGAAGATCTGGCATTAGGGTATGAGTCATCAGATTGCAACGGCATATCTCACTGCTTTATTCTTCTTGATACGGTATTGCTCACCATTTCGCATCAATGCGGTTTTATTATTTAGGAATCTAAGCGCTGAAGACCTAGTGTTATATTAAATAAAAGTTGTCAAATTAAATAACAACCTTAACGTCATATCTTCAACACTTCGAATAATTGCTGCAAGAGGGTTTTTAAGGTGAAGAAAGGTGTGTGAAGTAGGGCTGTAATGAATCGGCGAGATTTTAAACAACTCATACATCAAACATTTGTGCAAGAACGCATTTTTACATGCGTAGGAACCTACTGCAGCAGTCGTTGAATATTACACTGTTTTATATATGTTGATGAAGGAATGACGAGATCATCGTTCCCTTCCCCTCTTCCCTTTTCCTCGGTTTAATTGAGAAAAGGGAAGTCGGTTTTCACAGATTTTAAATATCAAGGTGGAATATCCTTAGCACGTCCCCAAATATCAGTCGTATCGTGTTGTTAACTGATTTTTATACTGACTTCAATAGTCGTTCTTCACTTTCCCCAAATACGCAACGATTTATATTGTGTAATAATTGTAAATAAATGATCTCTGACAATATGACGTCATCTAGTGTGAAGAAGCAACACTGACGTCATGCACGAATCACAGCATCAATATTATGAATGATATCGATAAAATTTGAGAGGTATTCCGCTCATTTAGACAATTGTTGCAAATGAGGAGAGACGATTATAAAATTTATATATCACTTAAAATAGAAAAGAATTTCAGAGGACTTTTACGAGAAGAAAGATATTATTTTATTAACAAATCTTATGAAACTATTCTATATTCATTTCTTGAAACATTCATTGCAAATTTTGCAATACTTTTCTGCAGTTGAATTGCAATTGCATTTGTTGTTCTCATTATTTGAAATCCTGCTTCAGATTGTTCGTATTTATGACTAATTATCTATAGATTCATATAATCATCTATTTACCTGTGTATATACCTGTGCAGCTTTCCATTCACCTATTTAGATAATTTTAGAATTGTTTATATGTCTATTTATTTATCTGAAAAATTCAACTTCATATGTGCATGCGTGGATAGCAGTCAGAAATTGAAATATATCGTTCCGTTATGCATATTACGATCAGCATCACGCGAAATGAATCGTTGCTGTTTCAGTATTAATGAAGGATATTGTTGATATGGATACTATTAAGATCAGTTTTTTGATCTGATTGATTATCGATCGGACTGTCAATAATGAGATGGAATGAAAATCGTGTGGATCAGTCGGAGGGGAATTCCACAAAGAAACGCTCGAGAGGTGATCAAATTAATTTCTATCCCCCTTCGAATGATTCATCCAAAAAGGTTCGTCTTCATCACCGATTTTTTTTTGAAATTTCTTTTCTGAATAGTTTACAATAATTCCCAATAAATTTTAAATATATTAAAATAAAAATACACAATACTGATCGTATCATTTTGTAATATTTACAGTTTTCTGAATAATCAAATCTACGAAATGCTCAAACAAAGAGATGGCGTTTTTACGATTGTTTTTGCCTTTTAATTTACTGCTAATTTAGAGTTTTTTTTTTTGATAACAAGTTATTAGAGAATATCGGTTGTGAAAATTGGAACTTAGGGGATTTCTAGTTTCGGGTAGGATTTATGATGGAATGGAATCTTGATTTGAGGAGTTCAGGAGTACGTTAAGAAGGGAGAGGATGAAACAGATTATATCTGAGCGCTTTAACAATTTCATTAATTAACGAAATTAGAGCTTCCTATACTCATATTCAACAGGCGATATCTGAAAAAGCAAAGCTGGCCTTAGCTCTTTAAAATGATCTCAGGCATGGTCAAATGTTTATTGATGCCCATTTGATAGGTCACATCTTCAGTAAGCAAATATTATTTTCATGTTTTTTCCCCATTTAAGGATTGCGTTTGCTTATCACTAATTGAATGTATGTTGCAGAGACGCTTTTCTCGCGCCGAACTACCAGTTGATGAAGTTCGTAGTGAGCTAGCGAATGCGATAAGAACAAATCGTATATGCATCATTGTTGGTGAAACTGGCTGTGGTAAGAGTACGCAGATTCCTCAGGTAAACATCTTCACAAAAGTTTAGTTCTGGTTTGTAAACTTTGAGTTTATTATGCTTCTTAAATGCTCAGAGTTTTTCAGGCAAAGGTGAAGTTGTAGTTGAGCAGTTATGTGAAATAAAATATGAAAAATTGATGTTACATAAAAATGTGCTCAGGTGAAGTTGGAATATTGCCTAATTTACTGCTATCTTTTCTGTGCAGCTCATTGTCTTAATCGATGGATCGTCTGTCTGAGACGTGTTTCTCATTTATTCTACTCTACATAGATAATGGAGGGATGCGTATGTTATCACTGGAAGATTCACTGATTTCCTTTGTTTTATCTGTTATTTTTGAGCTTTTTGCTGTTTATTGTGAAAGAAATTTTCAAGAAAGTCAAATATGTTTTTGTAGCGAAATGAAAATGTGTGGATTTCATTTTTTGGAGAACCTATAGCAAGGGGGGGGGGGGGCTTTAAGTTTCACGGATTTCCCAGGATAAAAGAAAGAATGAATAAGAAAGGGCAAAGTTGTCCGAGGTCTTTTCACACTGTGCAGAGAAAGGGCACGGTGGGTGGAGGTGTGTTATATAGATGACAAGTGATAAATGAAGGTCAGACAAGGAGTTACGAAATGATTTTGTAACTAAGAGGGGGGTGTGATCTAGCTAGAACGAAGGAAGGATATGTCGATGAGGATGTAGACTAGCTTTTAGGCTATATCCTGTATTTAGCTATCTTATGATCGAATATGGATTATATTTTTGCAGGTAGTTTTTTGAATAGATATAAATGAGTTGAATTTGCAGATTTGTTATGAAGAGGGTTTACATGGTGATGGTTTGATTGCAATTACACAACCGAGACGGGTTGCTGCAATAACGCTTGCCAAGAGAGTCGCTGCTGAGATGGGCACTGAACTCGGCGAAACGGTTTCTTTCTAGCATTTTTATATTATTTATTCATAATTTAGCGAACTATTATTAATTATTGATGTTTGTAATTACATTAAATTATAGATTCCTGCGTAGGCTGTAATCAAGTTAAAAGAATTTCATCAGTAACGTTTACTGTATATCTCGTCGAATAGAACCCCCATCAAACTAACAAGAGTTGCGAATAATAAAAGAGCGCCGTTTGGGTACGAAACTTTCAGGTGATTTGAATGACTATAATGCTTTTTGCTTCACTTCGTTGCTCTTAGCGATTGGGCGTTCTTTGTTGGCTTTCGCTTTAACCGATCCCTCTACTGCGGATGCAAATTTACATGGTGTCTTCAGGTTAAATTTAAGACCTCGTTGAAACTAAAGCCACAGTATTGTAGCGCCTCGGGCTAAAGCTGTAACTACATGTACCTCGCAGGAGAGTCTCACTGTGTCCTCGCGGAGGAATTTCCTGTCGTATAACCTTAAATTACTTTGGCAGTACGATATTTGCGCTCATTAGCTTTCGTATAGGGATATTACTGTATCGATGCTGTGATCTTTACGTGTTACTATTTGCTTTCAAAGATGAGTCGGGGTAGTAGATTTTTTTCTAATGCTTTCATCAAGATAACATTTTTTCCAATGCTTTTGTCGATAATGTTGTAAAAATTAGTACTGAAGATACTTCACTGGAGCAATTTTATTGGTGGTATTACTGATAAGAGTGTATTTTAAAATATGAGATTTATTTGTCAGCAGTTGACATGGTTGTTATTTATCTCTTATTTGTAGGTGGGCTATAAAGTTCGTTTCGAAAATGTGGAGAGTGAAAAGACACGAATCGTATACGGAACGGATGGAATATTTTTGAGAGAAGCATTCTATGATTCGATGCTTTCACGATACTCATTAGTGATCGTTGATGAGGCTCATGAACGATCACTTCACACTGATGTACTCCTTTATGTTCTTCGACTTTGCTGTGAACAACGTAAAGACAACTCACCACTAAGGGTGAGTTAGTTATGTGTTATGTAGGGTGGTTGATTGCGAGCATCGATCGAGGCAAAATGTAGCAGCCACTCATTTGAAAATGGGTTTATTTCTTCAAGAATTTTTTTACTTATATTACTCAAACTATCTATGTTAGGTTGTGATCGTTAAGACGGTGGAGTGGGAGATGCGGGTCTGAATAGAAAGGGCGGGGTGAGGAGGTATTGCGATGGATTGTGTTGTCTCGTTGGGTGTTGCAAACGCTCGTGTCGACTTTGTATTATCCATCTTACGCGTAATGACTGCTTTTGTGTTATGCATCTTATTGCTTATATAGTAACAATTATTGAGGCGGCACAGATAGATGCATGTTATCTATTCATGCTTCGCTGCGATAGTTTGCCTCAAATTTCCCTCCTTTGGCTCTTCCCATTCCCTCTTATTTTTCCTGATATGAACAAGAAGGAGGGGAAGTAAAAGAGTCATGTGGGGAGAGGGAAGGTAAATCGATCCGTTGTGGAGTAACGTGCAAAGGTGGGCTATGCGAGGACGCTCTAGGGCGCTTTAGAGCATCTATGTTTCATCTTTTAAACTCGTGAGTTGAGGCGTCTTATTTTTCCATATCCGCGATTCCAGAGGATCTCATCTACCTTTAATTTATATGTTGTTTGTTTACAGGGATTTTTTTAGGTAGTAATAATGTCAGCAACTTTGGAGATAGACTTATTTTCGGAGTATTTCAATGACGCGCCTGTGTTTATGGTGAAAGGACGGAGACATCCGATTGAGGTCGGTTCAAGCGCTTTTATTCATGCAATAATGCTTTTCTACGTTGTTTTTAGTTGTTCAAGCTTATCCTTCGATTCTTGTAAGTACCGAAAATCTTATGACTTGTAAAATTATCATATTCCGATTGGGAGGGTTCATTTAAAGTTCTATCTTATAGTTGATTTAATCTACCAATATTTTCCTTTTTTTTTAAAATCATCTGCTGATATTCTAGAGCATTTGTTTGATACTGCTACACGATGCATGTTTCATTCGCCGATTTTTTCCTATATAAAGTAAATTACGCATAATTTAGTGTCCGCAACACTGTTTTATCGGCTGTCTTATATCCACTGCCATCTCCTTTAATAGTACTCAAGGAGAGAAGTATGCGTCTTAAGTAGTCAGGGACTTTCTGTGTTTCTCCTTTCTTTGAATATAACTTTTTGCTTTATTGAAATGCTCGGAAAGTTGCTTTATTCGGCAGCTTTATTCTTTTTGGTTTATTGTTACCTGTCAGAATCAGTGGAATCATTTATATATGTTAATTATTTTTCAGTTATTCTATGCAAATTCCTTGGATAGTGCAAATGAGGACTATGTGTTTAACGCGGTCGTTACACTTCTACAGATCCATCGCAATGAGCCGATCGAGTATGTCGCGACAATATTCATTTTCCTTAGCTATAGAATATTTGGTTAGGAATTTATTATGAAGAATCAAGTCTATTCAAGTCGAAGCCTCGAATTATCGATCTGTGTTTTTTGGCAAATTCCTTTGGTAGGTTGTTTGGATAAAGCATCTGAGCAAAAAACAAAACGTCTCGTTTTCGGATTCTACTTTTATTTGCTTGTCCACAAGTACCTGAATCATAAGATGGTTTATTCGAAATGGTGAAACTTTTTTGAGGAAACATTCAGAAACAAAGATGAGTCCTCGTTCTTAGTCTCATTCGTTGAAAGCTTCTAAGGGGAGCTAGAGTGAGGAATGAAAGACCGTCCTGTCAGAAAGCAGAATCTTGTCTTTAGGTTGCCAACGCTTTTCATGTTGCCACGCACTTCCACAGTATTTCAAAAGTGCGAACTTTATTTTTTGAGTCGAAAACCTCATCACTTTGTTGATTGATATCGATGTTACTATCACGATCACCGTCAATTATTTCACTTATTATTAAAAGTGTTGTTCTCTGCTTCAATGTTTTCATCATTGGAATTCCCATCAAACGTAATTTCTGGAATGAAACCTCAAAAGTTTCATTCACCCCCTCTTCCCCTCTCGTGATTGAAAGGCTGTGTTGAGTTCATCTTCGATTGCAAAATTCGAAGAAGGATTTGTTTCATATATCAAAAACATTGTGTGTTTTTTTTTTTTTTTTTGCCTGTTGACAAAATTTTAAGAACAAAACTAACTGCATAAATTCTCTGTCGCCCTAAATTCGTGGAAAATTATTGCTCTGATCTTTTAATGAGAGTTGTATGATACCGTTCATTAACTTTTTACTGATATCATAGATAAAATAAAAATCAAAAAAAGTATCTGCAGAGCACATTCTTTTGCAGTTGGGGTGTGTTGGTGTTTTTGACGGGACAGGAAGAAATCGAAATTGCGTGTAAAAAGACACGTGAATTGGCGCGTCTAACCGATCGTAATTTGGTGGCGTTGCCTCTCTATGCTGGTCTTTCGCCGTCGTCGCAGATGAAAGTCTTCGAACCACTTGAAGCATCGGTTAGTTAGTTTTAAGTTGCTTATTTACCGATCGAGGTGGATTCACTTTTAATTGAAATTAATTGTGTGACACTTATTTACTATTTGGCTAGATGCTTCCGTTGTATAGTATTTGAGAGCACTTTCAAATGGAATGCGACTTCAACCACCCTTTCTTACCTTTTGTCCCTCTCTCCTCTCCCTAACCTTCGAGGGTCTAGGAAGCGGTGGAAAGGGGCGAAATCGCTAATAATTGCTAATTTTTTCCACGCGCTTTGCTTGCTTTCACTGAAAAATTGCTGACGTGCGCCGTTTGACTGAAAATTTTCGTATTGACGTGACTGTCCTGAATCCAAAAATTTCGACTCGCTTGGTTGTCTAAGAAGCATATTTAAAGACACGCCGGCGAATCTCGCCTTGTTTTCTCAACACGCGGCTACTCACGCTGCAGCAACCATCTGGCAGCTTGCCAATTTTCAGATCTATCGCCTCAAATTGTTACTGATTCGTTGTTTTTCAAGTTCCCCGTACTTGGCACGTTGACAGTTTTTTGGCAATTAAATGACATTTTTCCCGTTAAGAAATTGCTGCGTTCTGGACATTTGAGAGTCAACGATAGAGAAAGTTGCGAGATATGTGCGTCCGTATCATTTCAGCAATGAGGTTTCATAGATCATTGTCTGATAAGGTAATGATTACGCTTTTCTGTTGGAAGGATTCAGGTAAGTAGGAGATATAAATACGCATTTTAGATGTATTATTGCAGAACACGCGAAAGGTGATATTTGCAACGAATATTGCAGAGACGTCTCTTACAATTCCGGGGATTCGTATCGTTATCGATAGTGGAAAAATTAAACTCAGGTCTGTCTGATTACTTTTATTTCGTTGTTGTTCGCTATTTGAAAATGACTATCGTTTGGTGGTGTTGGTATGTTAATAGGTATTGCCTAAAGTGATTTTGGAATTAAATATTGAGCTGCAAAATTTGGTGATCGTCGTGAAATTTACATTTTCCTTACAGCTGTTGTAGACGAACTGCACCATTTTAACGTGTGTATACTTTGCAGCTTGTAAAAACAATGCCCAGCAGAATTATTATGGCGCAAGTTTTCGGTGGGGAAGGAGGTGCTGAACGAAAAGTGGGAGTAAGAGGAGAATGGGTGGATGGAATCCCTTCTGGGCAGGACTGCTGTGAAATCAACATCTCTTGTACTATACAATAACCTCTTCATAGTCAGTATTTTCATATGGTGGTAGCAGACTACATGAGAAGTGCTGATGTGAGTTTGTTGAATATGGATTGCGTATCCATGTTGAATGATTGCAGGACTTTTTTAGCCGATCGACGCATAGATGTACTGCGAGTGGAGGATACATCCCGCGCATCGGCAACGCAACGGGCAGGTCGTGCTGGTCGTGAGGGACCGGGCAAATGTTTTCGATTGTATTCGGAGAAGCACTTCGGCTCATTGCGGCCGACAACGGTGCCTGAGGTGTTACGCACTAACCTGTGCACTGTAAGTTACTGTCCTTTTTTAGTTGGAGTAGTGTTTTGTGAGTAGGTTATATATATATATATATATATATATATATATATATATATATATATATATATATATATATATATATAGTACTTACCCAAATTTGTGCATACGTATTTTTCTTGTTTGGCAATAATGTATACCAGAGATAAATTGTGCGTTGATGGGACTGCTTTCTATTCGCTTGAATGATACTTTCCGGCTTTGAGTGATGTCGTTGTGGTGTATCTTTTAATTTATTACTGATTAAAAATGATCTATATTTGATAATATCATTTCAAACATTTTGTGTAAATCCCATAAATAATTAATAAAAGTGGTGAAAAATAAATTTAAGAACTATAAAATAGTTATTTATTCAAATGTTATCTATGCCAGACTACAAAATGTTATGGTGTAATATCAGTTATAGTATTATCAGTACCAAACTGCAAAGTATAATTTGGTGGTGATAACAGTGCATTGTTTCGAAATCTCTTAGGAATATATTTTCCTTGGGCTTATATGTTAATGTATTATTGGCATCGGAGCGCAGATTCCTTATAGTGTTTACCTCATGGAGTTCACGATCGACTGGAAAGTGGGCAATAGATCATCGATGCGACAAGAATCCTTCCTTTGCCTTCCTCCCTCTCCCTTGTTAAAAAAATGAAAATCACTTGAAGCTGGCAACATACATGAATCCATGAGAACCCTTCATCTCTACGAACAGCACTTGTTGATCTTCAGGTACTACTTGAGTTGTATCGTATTGGTTTAACACGACTCCGCTCATTGTCACTCATTTCACCTCCTCCCGATGAGGCACTCAATGCAGCGCAATCAATGTTGCAACTACTCGATGCTGTGCAATCACCCGACAAGAAAGAACGAGTATACCTCACTGATATGGGCACACGTCTTGCTGCATTCCCTGTTGATCCTCCACTAGCCAGGTATATCTCTCTTTTATCCCTCCCATTCTTTTTTCCTTGTATTCGTTTCTGTTTAATCGTTGGTCACTTTATTGATATTACTTGGCTATGCTTGGAAGAGAAGGATGTCACCCACAACTTGATGTCAGGTTGAGGTGCAGGTAGCTCGGTAAAGATATGAAAAGAGGGGACAATGGAGGGAAGATAAAAAGAGGAAGTGGGATAAAACAAGGAAGGAAGCTTTGAAGGAATACATATGCAGCCAGCAAGTTTTTCTTTGATGAATATCTTCCGTTCCTAATTATGAGACTTGAGAAAGAAGAAAGGCGAATAGTACACATTTGGAGTTTTGCATTTCCCAGAACTTAAGAATCTAAAATCCTTTGCCTCATGTAAGATTTCCTTCTCTTTTTTTCATCATACCGCGCATCACTGGCGCTTTCGATTGCTTCCAGAATTGCGCTGCAAAAGGTGTGTATTGGTTTCTAAAGTGTTGCTTTGGGACCTGCAAAATGATGAGGCGTGTTATAAGATAGAGCATTGGTATTTTTTTCACTTCATAAATAGGATAGATAACATTTAAGGGTTCTGTTGGCAGCGTCGCAGAATGGCTGTCTCGAAGAGGCACTCACCATCGTCGCGTTTATGTCAACTGACTCGGTCTTCGTAACATCCTCGCACAATCGCGATCTTTGCAATGAAGCAAAACGCAAATTCGAGGCTGCCGAAGGGGATCATTGTACATTTTTGAATGTCTACAGAGATTATCGAAATGCTCGCAAGGAGAAGAAAGTAAAGGTATGTGTTACCCAATATTTTACTTCATTTACTTCATTAGAATAGCTCATTTGTAGTAATTAGTTCATTTTTGCCGAGTTTAGCTTGATCGTTGTTGTCCCATCACTGTTGTGTTACGTTTGCAAGCCGAAGTTTAAAGTGATATATAAGTTGTCAATTCTTTCATAGATGTTTATCAAAAATTGAGTTATTGAAAGAAGGGGCGTACTTTCCAAATTATGAACTCATCAATGGGAAGTGAGTAAACCTGGCAATTGTGGAACTTTTGAAACGAGAGCGTAATTTCACTTACACCCATATTATTGTCATTGTTGTTTCATTGCGTGACTTTTTTTGGCAGAAAGGATTGTCATGCGTTGAATACAATATCATTCATGTATGGTACGTCGCATGCTTTCTGTTTCTAACTGGAGATGGCCACATGAGATTGGGGAATATTTTTGTAAAAGGACTGTTAATTTTGGAATGTGGGAAGGAGGGTGGCGAGAGGGGGGAACAATGAATTGTTAAATGTTTCAAGCAAGAAAGTAGTTCATTGCAGGAATGGTGTATAACAAATTTCGTGCATGAGCGCGTTATCAATACTGTTTTCAAGATTCGAAGGCAACTTCGTGATATATGTTCGAAGAACACGATGAATTTAAACTCTTGTGGTACCGACTTAACAAAATTGCGGTACTTAACAGACACTTATTTATTTATTATTTTTCTTTTTCGTTTAATTTCTTCATTCTAATTTTCTGGAGAACAATATCCATAGTATATTTACTTGATTATAATGGTTTTAGGTATAGCATTCACCATTTTTGTTGCAGTCATAACCGTGCATAGAGGTGGGGAAGGAGGTAGGGAGAGGGATGGGAGGGGGAGGTGTTCAGTTATGTGATGTTATGTTTTCTGTCATATATGATTGTTCTTCTGGAATCCTAAGAATTCGATTGCAAACACCTCATGCTCATAGTTTAAACTGATTTTCTTTTGGAGCCATATTAAGAGATGGATGTAATTCACTGCATCATTTTGATCGTCTTGCACCCCGTGCCATCCTCCGTTCCCGTTTCCTCAAATTTTTGAGTATTAAGAACTAGTGGTGAACTCTAAATTTATTTATTTATTGATTTATTTGTTTATTTATTTATTTATCTAAATTGTTTCAGATTATTTGAACGAAGTTTGCTTGCAATTACAGGAAAGCGATGTGTGCGGGTCTTTTCATGAATGCCTGTGAATATGATAAATCATCAGATGGCTATCACCTTGTTGCATCCTCATCATTATATATCAAAATTCATCCTTCCTCTTGTTTGGCTCGTTCTCAACCAACCGCTTTCATATTCTCTGATCTTGTTCGGACCAGCCAGCTCTATGCAAGGTTTGTACAGTTTTCTAGCAAAAGCTTTATACTTGTCCCGAATGATATCAACGCCTTCGGTGAATAGTCTCAAATAAATCCTTGTGGAGACAAAATCAGGATTCGCGCTTAAGTTTTCAGTTCGCCTGAAATATTTCCTGTGAGGCTAGCTATATTGCATTGTTATCACATCACAAATAACCCCCTGAGGCGAATAAAGGGCCTTATTATGACCTTAGATGTTGGAATATTGCATCATTCTTAACTCTGATGAAGTGGAACCGTCAAACTGAGAGTCAATCAGACTCGAGCAGAAACGATGCAGTTTTATTTTATTAGATGAAAGTCGACAATTCACATTAAAGTTTCGTTTAACAAACATTTCGTGTAATCGGCAGATTTGACCGCATTACAAATCCGATGACGTTACTTTAGGTGTTTTTTCTGTTTAGCAGGCAGCAAATGTTTTCTGATGGCGACGCATTTGTCTCATCGATGGCCGCTGTTGTTGCTTTTGCATAGCTCTAAGAGGAATCTGAAGTTTAATTACGTGTGAATTAATAGAAAAAGTAATATTTAAGTGGATATAAATGTCATCAAATAATAGTCTTTCATTGCTTTTTGTTTTACATATTTGGTTTTTCTTTTTTCTTTTTTTTTAAAATAAAAACTTCCACAGTTTTAATTCTAGACATTCAGAAACGAGTTTTCAACGATTTCTATTGTTTTTGATGATGAGATATATCCGTTATTCGTGTTAACTAATCAGTAGAAAGAACTCGAATACAATAGCTGTGCAATTGACCAAAAAAAGAATTGACGAGATAATTTAAGAAAGTTGAAAACAGGTTTTATTTTTGTTTAGTGGGAATTTTGTTTCTAAAATTTATATATCAAATGACTGCAATGAACGATTAAATAACTGTGACGCAAAAATTGCATCCTTAAAGGAACAAAATTGTAAATGGTAACTGAGAGAAGTATCTTACTCCGATAAACCTTAAGATTATATAACCCTCCTGAGGGCATTGTATGCGCAAGTTGGTGAGAATGATAAATACTTTTATGCGCAAGTTGGTGAGAATTGCAAAAACCTTAAGTAATATTTCGAATGATCATTGTTAGATTGAGAGATGATTTGATTGTCAGAAGTGATTAGATTGAGAGATGATTTGATTGTCAGAAGTGGACGAGATGTCTTGCATGAATTTATTGTTTTATATTCTCTCACTAAAGAAATGTCGTTCTTTCGCGCAACATTACACCACATTCTTAGCGCATTTGCCGTCTTCATGCCTATCACATCGCTTTATTTCTCCCTTTCGACTTTTCCGCCATTTTATATGAATGACTTTGCGTTTTTTTTGTGGAATTTAATTTTTATTGCGCTCATATTTTAAATATTCTTCTAATTTTAATAGTTAACGTTTCACTTTATATATTTATTTTGTTTATTCAGTAATTTCTGAGTAGTTTATCGGTTTAAATCATTTCGAGTACACTCTCGAAGCGGGTAGATTGCGATATAAAAGTCTGGCGAATGTGCGACAACACTTTTTTTCAAGTTATGATCATTTTGGTCGATGAAAAGTGGTCATTCCACTCTGAGATCGTTTTTAAGATCGTTTTTGATGGACTCCCTCCTCTCTTCTCTTTGGTTTATTTTTATCGATAACGAAAACTTTGAATTTTGCTACCGTGATGAAATTTCAGTTTGGATGGGAATTTTTAATTCATTTCATTTCGCTGCTTGCGTTTTCTATTTGTTAATATAGAACTACTCTTTATAGTAATATAGAGCAGAAGCCAATATTTATTTGTTGTTTTATTTAGAGATATTACGGTGGTGGATATCGATTGGGTGAAAGAATTAATCGAATCGAAAAGAAATCTCTTGAAATCATTGTAAAAGTTTAATTCTCGTTGTTGTTTTATTTAGTAAATATTTTTTATTGTTTATTTCTTATGTTTTTCATTAATATATTTATAGGGATGATATTTTGGCATTGTCGTTATTTTTACTTTTTTAATGCAGTATTAATGGTGCTTGATTACTTCTCAAATTTAACCTTAAAAATTTAATGAATTGGCTTCAATTTTTCAATTAGCGTTGTTGTTTTTAATATCTCATTAACCGGATGGTACCCTTTTTGCTTAAGGAAACTACGCACTCCTTCCCCCTCCCCCCCCCCTGTGTTCTCTTCGTTGCTACTATTTCAACGAATAGTTAGTTAAGTTATGTGGAGGAAATCTTATAGTACGATTCATCGAGAATGTATTTCCGACTGTGGTTATTGATACGAGTAACGTATGATTAGGTAAACGTAATCTGCAGTGTTTACTAATCCAGATTCCACTCTTTCAAATCGAATATTGGGGTTGGGAATGAGAGGATAAGCGATGTCTTCATTTTGTGACTAACGATATCGTTTAGTAAAATATTTACTGAGCAAAGAACATCTTCTGATGTAGTCGATGGGTTGTGATGAGAATTAATCGATTAGCATTTTGGTATTTGAAATATTTGCTTACCACTTTTTGAATGCGGATCGATTAATTTTTGAGTTTATCGATTTGAACGCACATAACGATTCATATTGCGACTTGGGGAGGGTCTTATATATATCAATATCTTTTCTAACAAATTACAGCCGGAATTTAGCTCTGTCCTTATTCCTAACTCAGGATTTCCAGAATCGAATAGTTTAGAATTGAATCAAATAGTTTTTTTTTTTTTTTTTTTGAAAGGGAAAAACTAAAAAAGAGAATTCTCAATTTCGCAATTGTTGTGTTTTATCATCGATGTCGTCTCAATGTTTTATCATCGCACTATCGAATCGCTATGTATGCGTAATTGTAATGTTGATTCATACAATGCGTAGTTGAAGAATAACTTGAAGCATAATGCTTTCACGGCTAGACTTGCCGTCACCATTGAGTGATTCGTTCATTTAACATTCTAATGTTCGACAATAAGATAAGCTGTGCAAACATTTCACTGCAATTGCAATGCAATACAAACAAACACACATAGCTGATTGCATAAATTATGTTACATATGCTTCCATATTGACACCTGTAAGTGAAGAGTTAAGGGACCTACACAGTCCAAGTCTGGTTGCCTAGCCAGACATGCTGGGTAAAGGGATCTGCATAGGAATCAATCGGTCCATGACTTTTTTTGGGGGTGGGGGGGGGAGGAGAAGAGGGGAGTGAAAGCTTAATGTCTCCATAATGTCCTGCAGGAGATGCATTTTTTTTTTTCAGCTTTCCGGAGCGAAATGACCAAATAGGGTCAATATCTACCAATGGGATCCTTCTTGCTTTGTCGTTTCGCCCCTCTATCACACCTATTCTAAAAGCGTCTGTTTTTTAATCGAGCATTTTTCGCTTCTCGATGAATCACGCTCGAAGCCGATTGTCGCGAACCCGGAGCTCTGTGTCCACTGGTACCAAATTTCGAAGAGACTCCACTGTTGGGTCATGTTTTCTGAATCTAAGAATTGTTTTGATATGAAAAGATTCGATTCATTACCAATTTTAAGTCCTTTCATTGTGGTATTAGAATTGCTTCTAATTTCTACATATTGACTGATGATTAAAGCTCATTAGGGGTAATAAATTTTAGTGCCGTTTATTCGATCACCGAGCCATGAGCATTATCCATCTGAAATAACGTGATTGTCAGTGCATTATAAGAGGAAGATTGTTAGTACATCTACATCCTGTATTGAGATGTGGTCGAGTAAACTGCGAGATGGCACAAGTATAAGGGCGAACAGTTTATCATACTTATACAATAAGGTGGCAAACAGGCACCGACTTGTTCAGAGGGATGGCTTCGATCGTCGACCCGATCCCTCTAGTCGCACCCAGCGAACTCAACGTTGCTGCCGATCTCCTCACGCATTTCTAAACTGCTGAAGGCCCGCTCGACCGTGAACAGTCTAGAAGCTGGAATGAATACATGTTCACATCAGTCCCTTCTATATCCTCCCGATTCTGCCTCAAGCTAGTCGTACGACCCAAGCTGCACAGTCGTTTGCTCTTGACCTTAGGCCTCTATATCCGATTTATCTAGCCTACACTATTGCACGATTCAGAAGGGCTCATTTGTTTCTTATTTATGGTTTATGGTTGATGTAGGAAATCTGATCTCTCTGCTTACTACAATATGTGGTATATTGGCATTTGGCAGCTGTCAGTAGATTTGTGGAATAAATTGTGAATAGTAGTGCTTCAATTCATAAATGATCGATCAAAAATCCGGGGTTGCCAATTCAGATCGAATCGATTGTGCGATCGATGAAATTGGGTCATTTAAGTCCATTATCATGGACTGTGATAGGCTTATAATTGATAATTTTTGATAGAGGCTTAATAATTAGAAAACATCACTTCCTGATGGTTTATTAATGAGGTAAAGGCAAACGTGGATGTGGAGAGATGTTGGATTTCGGATTTCAGTTACATCAACACCAGGATAGGTGTATTTGCTATCCCACAGTAAATAATAACAATAATTGCAGTAATAATAATAGTATAAATTTGCACAACGAATCTTTATTTATACAGTGAAGAAAGCATGGAATCCCACGTCCACTACATATATATATATATATATATATATATATATATATATATATATATATCGGTGATTGAGTGATTAAATCGATGATCATTTGATAAATACTTACTAGTTATAGAGATTTAAATTAGCAGAATAACTACGAATAGTTCAACTAATTTTGGATGCTGTAATACTTAAGCACACAAATAGAGAGGTGACCGAATATAATATGCAGATGCGCAAAGGTGAATAGAGATGATTGTTGTAATTGTTAATTGTATATCATTTTACTTGTTCATTTTTGTTCCGCAATTTGATTGCACAAAATTATTGCATATTTCCTCGATGTTTATATTATTCGATCACTATTTATGTTGAGAATCGTCATGATCATGTGCTGATCATATGGCATCGAGGCTGATCATGCGCTGATCATGTCACATCCATACTGATCGCAGATCGATCATCTGTGTAAATGGTTTCGCATTAAAAAAAGGAACAAAATGGCAATAAAAAAGATAAATGCGCATTGCTGAGCAATCTTTATACGAGTAGTTCAAAAGACGGATCGATAAAGATCGCATTGATTTCAGTGGTCATACGAAGTGAACTAGTCCACTAGCACATATTGCATAGTGTATATGATGGACGGTGGTGATCGGTTATTGATGATGAAGAACGCCCTTCAGCCTTTAATAAATGATGAAGTAAGTTTTTTTTCGTATATCATATTACTTTTGGACAAACAAAATAGATTGATGAATTAATTCCTTTAGCCTTTCGTTACTTTATCATTATTTTTTTAAGTATTATTTTTTCTTCATTTTTTGGCTACTATTGATAAATTGACTGTTGAATTTCAATTTTATCACTGTATTCGAGTTGTTTTTGCGTATTTGTACTCACTTTTCTATTCATCATATTCAATTCAGTTATTTTACATATTAGCTTATTAGCGAAGATTTCGATACTGCGTCTTGTGCATATCGCTCAAACGCTTTACCAGTTTGTCTATGCGAGAGTTGATTCCTTCACAACTCAAATTTCGGCTTCATTTTTTCATTAACGTTATATGCATTGCAGATGTCAACACACTTCAAAATCTTTGAATTGTAAAGATGTAAACCAACTTTCCGGTAACCTTAATTGCAATATTATCCGTCGAAATTTTTTCGATTTTCTGTTGACCACTATTCTATGATATAGAAAAAGCCTTAAATATGCGTTAAATTTTTGCATTGATATTTGACACACGTAGACCCACTTCCCATCTAATTTCCCATTTTCACTTGTTGATGCCACTTTTGGGCATTTATTTTCGGATTTCTTCGGTTGGGGTTGCCAAATTATTACTCAGTTGTGGCGCTAGTGTATGATTACTGATGGCAAGAACACTCTTGCATCGAAAGCGGATTAGGGAAAGGGCATTGAGGGTCGAAGGGGGGAGAGGGTGTTCCTGCAAAAAAAAAAAAAAAAAATCTCAAACTGCCTTTGATTTTGCGAGCCAATGACTTTATATCATCTTGAACAATCGATCTAAGCATTTGATGTTATGTGCTCAAGGCATTGATCGTTGATCGGCCGATGACGATCGATGTGTTTGAATTGAACGATTGATTGCTTCGTTGCCATCGTATACAACATTTACGCAACGTGACGCAACATTTCGTCATTTCCACTTTGAACTCTGTTCTGTTTGGATTCATTGTTTGACGTCTCTTCATTAAAAAAAAAAAAAAAAAAATTCGGGACCATTTGCTTAATACTTTTTATCTACAAAAATCCTTAAAAATGACCGCTGAAGAGAGTAACTTAAAATAAAGAAATAATAAACAGTAATAAATTAAAAGCCAAATATGAGAGGGATTAAGAATCTATTTAGAAAAGAGAGTGGAAGGGAAGGGGAATTGAAAATCGCTCGAAATCTTCTCTTTAACAGCACTGAAAATGTGGGGAAAAAATCGTCGATGATACAACTATAATTGCTTTTTTTTTTGCATCTGACGAGGAAATATTGGTGGATTGGAACAATGATCCGCTAGAATTTTCGGAGATTTTATGCAAAACTCTACAAAGATATCATAAAAAATTTGCATTTCTTCCCTCCTGCACATTGCCTGCATCTTTGATTACCCTCTCGCCTCCGTCATCATCGTCCTTTCCTCTCCATCTCGCCCTCTACCCAGCCCCCTTATCGCCTTTTCCCTCATCCCTCCCCCATCTCTTACCCACCGCATGTACCTTTTACCTTTTAAAACCTATATCATCCCTTACGCACTGTGAAACAAAGTAAAAGTGCTTCTCATCATTAATAATTCTTGCGTATAAATGAGTCTATCTTCTTTTTAATTGCCTAATATAACAAACAAATAGGCGCATTGTCATCGTGTTACCTTTACGCTTATTGAAAATTTTTTCTGCTTACAAATTTACTTCGACACCCTCAAAAAGTTTCCATATATTATCTGGTTCATCCATATTCTTGCAATTTCTTTTTTTTTCCAATTTTTCACCAATTCCATTTATTTTTTTTTCACAATACTTTTCTTCAGATGACATTTTAATTCATTGCACTTTAATCTACTTTACTTTATCACGAGTTTAATTTTATTCAAAAAAATTTTGATATCAATTTATTGGTTTGTTGATCACTTAAGCGATCAGTCGAACTGATTTTATTGTATTTAAAAATATCTCTGCGGGCTGACATATAAACAACAAACAGATCTTTTTTTGCACACTTAATTTATTTTTGGAACTCGCAAAATAGTAAAATGTATAAAAATTGGTGAGAATAAACAGTAATGAGGAGAGCAAAAAATAAAAGTTCACTATATAAGAATAGTAATATTTCGAAATTGAAAATAATTGAATGAATAGTTAATTGGAGAGAGTTATCAAAGAAGGATATCGTCCACTTCAGTATTTTATATTGAGGAAATATAGAAAGCAATCTTTCAATAAAACATTTTCATAGAAAAGATATTTAATGCATAGAAGGAAGCATTAAATATAACGTTTTTGAAATTTTTGACAAAAATTATTGTTTTATATCAAACTCACTTTAAAATATAGATTATCTCTTCGAGCACCTTAGCCATTTCAATATTCCCCTGAAACCCTTTCCCCCTCCACTCTTGCCCTCTATAGTTGTGTGTTCTTTCCTACCTCCCGGCTCAACTGGTTGCTGCACCTCGAACCTCTTCCTCTCCGCCTTCTTTTCTCTCAATTAATATTTTCTGCATTTTACGCATTTCCCTTCGAGAAGTATAGTCGTTTATTAGCATAGCCATCAGCAGAAGGTTGTGTTACGGCAGAGAGGAACAACTCGTTTTCGATCGTTTTTTTTTTTTTGCATAAATTTGCATCGAAAGTTATGTTACGGAACGACATTCTCAGTGCTATTTTTATCGTGTAAATAACTGACGTCATTCTTCCTATACTATTGGTCGCTCTCAATGTTCATTTTCCGTCAGCGGAATGACGCCAACAGTATGATATTAAACAGAATTTCGGGCTCTTAGGTTGTTTTATATAAGAAGAGGGCTTTATTAGAGATCATACGGTAAATGTTTGTACATTCATCAAGATGGTAGACGAGAGTCATTGTGTTGTTGTGGGGGGGGGGGGGGCACGATTACGGTTTTGAATTGAAATGCTTTCCGGAACTGATATATTGCTTTAAAGAATAGACCGGATCATAACCGGTAGTGGTGATAAATTTTTCTTCCCCAACATCTGAGGCAGAGTTTCTTGCTGCGGGATGTTTTTTTCCATTTATGGTATGTTTTGTTGTTATGTTATGACGAGAACGGATTAATTAAATGTAAGCAAATTAGATGGACGAAAGGTGCTCGGATGCCCACTAACTGGAAGATCGTTTTGTCTTTCGTGACAGCTAGCTGTGTTCATTGCAGCGATCAGCGCAGGATGCAGCCATATTCGCATCTTTGTTCGATCAATTCCTCAATGAACCAGCCACTATCGATTGGTCGAAGATGAAACCTCTTAAAAAGCATATTGATTATGAAAGTTTGCCTCAATGTGAAGCGATCGATCACGATACTGTTCTCAAGCATTTATGTGTGGTGAAGTTGAATGGTGGACTTGGAACAACGATGGGTTGTAAATCACCCAAATCATTGATCACAATACGCGATGGATTAACCTTCCTTGATTTTGCTATCAGACAGAATGAGGTTCGTCGAATTTGAAAGGTGTTTCGTTGCATCAGACTTGATTCGGTATCCCCATCTAATTTCTTTATTGCTTATCGAATGCTGTGTTGTGTAGGTTGTCAAAGTAATGTGTTACTGAGAATAAATGTTAACGTAATTGAGAGTATTGGTGAGAACACGGACTGCATTGTGGCTATCCTCTTTCTCCTATCTCCTACCTTTGGTGTCGGCAAACGACTCGCACTGATGATATTTACAGATAAGTGGTAATAAATGACTATTTCCAGTCTCAAATAACCAGTATTCCTAAGCATTGTCCACAATGAGGAGGTCTTCGAAAACATCTAAGCACACTTCCTCACATTTGCATATTATTGGTGTTAAGAAGGTACATTTCAGATATTGAACGCAAAATACAACAGTGATGTGCCTTTAATTTTAATGGACAGTTTTAATACAGCACAGCCAACGGCTAGTGCTCTTAAGAAAAGAGGACTGAAGCTACGCTCGTTCATGCAAAGCCGATGTCCACGTATCTTCGCCGACACACTTCTACCTGTCCCGTCGGGTCCGAATGATCGGATATCAGACGGGTACGTTTATAAGACAATGTTTACCTTGCAATTGCGAAATATTCATCCTTTTCTAAGCTAGCTAGATGTTTCTGATCCAAATAATATCTTATATAATATCAGTTATTAAAATAAATTCCGAACAATTCGTTGTTGAATTTTATTCCTTAAAGCAGAGAGAAATCCATTATCTGGAAAGAGTTCGGATCTGACAGTGAAGGTGAATTGTAAGGTCCTCAGTCTTGCTATGGATCATAGGTGATTTGCCTTCTTAAAATGGATAGCGACGAGAATGCATTTTTGATGAGCCGAGTGGAACAGCAAAGAGAGTCTCCAGCACATATAAATTATAATCGTTTGAATCTAAGGTTATATTTTTTTTGCAGTGAGGAAATAAAGTGCATCTCAAATTTGTAATTCCTCTTTTCGATTATTTGTGCAATTGGTTTTGTCACCGTTTTTCAATTGAACTATAATTTAAGAGCGATTTTTTTCTTTTTTTTTATAGATGGTATCCACCTGGTCACGGTAATATATTCCAATCGATGCATCTAACGGGTATTTTGGATGAGCTCATCTCGAGTGGACGTCACATTTGTTTCATATCGAATATTGATAATACTTGTGCGACGGCCGATCTACGAATAGCAAAATTTATGTTGGATTCGGGCACTGAATATGCGATGGAATGTACCGAAAAGACATCATCCGATACAAAGGTTTCGTTGTTTATCGTAATGAGTGGAAGATATTCAACGTTGGTTACTCATAGATAAACATCGGAAAAGGATTCTTTTTTTTTTCTGATATAAAGGATTTTGAAGTGCTTAAAATTATTAATTTCATCGAAAGTTTTCACAAGAGATCTTTGATGATATTTATAGCAATTAAATGGCTTCTATAATTTTTACAGTGAATTCTGCTCATCTATAAGAATTCCTTTTATTTTTTTCTAAACTCCATTGGAATATATCTCGCTAATTGGTAATGAGAAAAAAACAACAGCGAACGTATTGAACGGTGATATTTGTGGTAAAATATCATGTGATCTGATCGGAAATTATAACTGCTCAAATTTTTGAATGCATTTTTTTCACTTGTATGATTGATATGCTTTCCTTCGTTTACTAATTAGTTATATTGATTGAAATCAAATAATTAAGTGAAATCGTCGAAATGATTAGTAAAAAAAAAAACGCGAAATTTCAGGGTGGTACATTAATCGAAATTCATGGACATTTAATGCATTTGGAAATGTTGCAAGTACCAAAACCAAATGTGGAGGAATTTCTTTCGACTCGTACATTTAAGTAGGCTAATAATTTCGAAATTTTGTTATTTGCTAATTATCTTTAATGCAAAAATTCTAATTATTTAGATTAAGAGTGAAGGAAGTTGATTTTTGTGATTTCAAAGTTTTTTTCCATAAGTTATCAAAAATTTCGCTTGAAATTTTTAATCTGTTAGGTTGAGGGGGAATCGAATTTTTTCTTATGTTTTTGTTCTTCCCCCTCCACCCATCTCACCAAATGGTAGAAATCTGTCAATGAGTGTTAAATTGTTGCATAGATGATTTAGAAAGATGTAAAAGTGTATCGCTAAAATCACTTTGTATAGACTAAATGCGAAGAATGAGAAGCATAAATGCAATTTCATGAGGGAAAGTGCATCGATAATTGCAGAAGATCACATCGTTTATTCAAATTGTATTTCTTTTTCAAAAAAAAATTTTTTTTTGCAGAAATATTCTCCCTGAAACTTTGCTAACTTATTGAATTCAACAAATTGCAAAGATTTATCGTTATTATTTTTTTAGAACATTCAATACGAACAATATTTGGGTGAATTTGATCAATGTGAAAGAGCGCTTATCAACAATGAAAATGGAGATCATCGTTAATAAAAAGGTGATTAAATTACAAATGTGATAAATCTTGAGATTGCTTAATGTCTGCGATTGATTATTTGTTTTAGTGTTTCTTTGCGCTTTTATAAACTTTCATTTGCATTAAAGTCATGTATGGAGTCTGTGTGTCTGCCTGTATGTATGTGGGTGTATGCATATTGTGCTTATCTTACGACTTCAGTTTGTGAGTTATTGAAGTTAAAATCACGAAATTTGATAGATGTAATTAATTAAGACGATAGAATTTGATGAATATAAGCATTTTAAATGGATTCATGAATTTAAAAATGAGTTTTGTCTATTTAACGATGCCCAAAAATCTGCACACCTTTTGCGATCGATTAGATTCATTCTGTATATGGCGAGTCAGAGAAGGACGAATATAAGGGAAAAAAGTTCTGCGAAATGTGTCCAATCAGTGTGAGTATAAATGAGCTGTTGTGGGATATTTCTTTTTTGTTGGCACTACATTAAACCGGTTTGTCTTATGAGCACAATACCATCGTGCCAATATGCTGCCTCAATTGGTAGTTACTGAAATGTCCCTTAAGTGTACTGTGATTCTTCACAAATTTTTAATTTAGAAGGTGGGGGGGGGGGGGAGGGAAGGGGTGGGAGAGGGAAGCGGAAAGGAGATGGATGGAAATAGATTTCAATCTATCAAAGAATCTGCTTTTGCTGTTTTTGCATTCCCAAATGCGGAGATGGGCCTCGAATATAAAACTGTTTTCTTGTGTACGATTTGGCTGCTACATTACGAAAATTGAAGAAATTATGTCTTTATTACGCTTTATCACTGCTTCAGTCTCACGTATAACTTAGGCAATGATCACTCAATGGGATATAACGATTGATGGGTATGAGTCATAGGCAAAGAAGACTTTCGCTCAATCAGTCGGCATATCGGATGCTTATCTTGGAAATGTATCAACCAACAGCTGTTTTTATTCATTTTCGTGCATTCTTGAGAAAAGAAATGAGTCAACCTTTTTCTGTTAGTAACGTTTTTGAGGGGAAGGTTGCCCAGAGAAAATTTCAGAAATAGGGAAGCTGAAGGATTCTGGTGCAAGCAATATAGATTGTTCTTCTCTCACTTTTATTTCCCACATTTTTTATGTTTGCTAAGCCGAGTAAAACCATAAAAGTTAAACGTGTCAAATATGAGAAAATACTTTATGAATCATTATGACATAATATATTTGAGTTATTAGATAATTTATTGAGAAACACAGGCAAGTTGAAATAGTATGACGTCATCATTGCAGGAAAATAGTTCAACGTTTATAATACGTTGCATAAGCGAAAATTTCTTGATCTTGTTGCTCTTTCCTTTATCCTCTTTTTTTGGCTCACATTTTGAGTTCCAACAATTCAACTTTCATAACAAATGTGCATCAAATAGGAAAGTTTCACCTTTTAGGTTTATAATTTTTGATGTTATTCATTTATTATTTGAAAGGATGATAGGCAGATTTTGCACCCAATCGCTCTAAATCGATGTTTATTGCTTTTAGAAGTTGGCGAGTGGTGAAGATGTGATACAGTTGGAAACATCAGTTGGTGGTGCGATTCGTAATTTCGAACCTGCGTGTAGTAAGTTGATCGTTGTTGAAACTTTATTTGCTTAGAAACGTTAACTATGCATATAATGTTGCTTTGATTCACTCATCTATTCTTATGCAAATGTTGCATTTCCATTCTTTACTTCTTTTCCATTTATAAAAGTAATTTAATTTTATATTGCTCAATTTATCAATTTCACCATTCAAATTCTCAATAAAAAATCTTATCTAGCTAGTGGAACTGAGATTTAAATCACTAGATATGGCTATGTGTCACATTCATTTGCAATTTACGAGCGATTCTTTTGCATTCTTCTATGAATTGTACATATATATATATATATATATATATATATATATATATATACAATTCATAGAAGATGAATATATATATATATATATATATATATATATATATATATATATATATATATATATATATATATATATATATGCTGCAATTTATTCATCATAAACGTTATGACGATCAACTTAAGTGAGACTAATCGAAATGTATAATATAACGTGGTCGCTGAAATTGATTTTAATTCCGATTGTCCGTTTCGTTATGAGTTATAAACACTCTAACCTATTACTAAATTAAGAAAGTTTTACTTGAGAATTCATATAAATTGATTGGCGAATGTTGAAAGTTTCATTCGAAAGTTCGAAACCCGTCTGAGAAGAAATTTTTTTATTCATTATATTGTTCATTTCTCAGAGATATTTGAAGAGGATTTTGAATGACCATAAATCATCGGAGGGAGTGATAATAAACTTTTTTTGAGTAGCATACTCTATGAAGAGGTAATATTTTTGAACTTTTAAAATTGATGAACGTTGAAGGTATTCGAGTGCCGCGTTCACGATTTCTTCCAGTCAAAAAAACACAAGATTTATTGGCTATAATGAGTGACATCTACGAGATGGATTGTGAATTTCAATTGCGACTTCGTCTCGATCGTCCAATACCCAATCAGCCAACAATTAAACTGTCCAAACAATTCAGTGCGCTTTCTGAATTTCAACGACGTTTTGCATCTATACCACATTTAGCCGATCTCATTCGACTTACCGTAGACGGTGATGTCTGTTTCGGGAGTGACGTTGTGCTCAAGGTAAGTAAAAAATGCTGAGGGTAAATTTACTAATAAAGATTTTCCTGTTTGAAATCATTGAGCATTGATACAATTTGTTGATACTACGAATGTTTCTCTAAGATTAGAAACGAATTTCGAGATTTTTTAATTGAAATGATTTAAACGAATTTCGAAATTTAATTAGATTCATGAGATCGTGAATAAACTCTCAAGGGTTTATGCTTAAGGATATACAAAGTAAAGGATATAAATTATTATGGTTATTTGAAACAATCATATCTTCAATGGATGAGTGTCTTTGAGACGGTCGTATTGCAGGGTGATGTGATAATAATAGCGGATGACGAATGTACGCTTGAGATTCCGAGTTGCTCATTTATCGAGAATAAAATTGTGAGTGGTCGATTACGTTTTAGAGAAAATTAACGAATTCAACACGACAATCACTTCCGACATTTCACTTTTAAATCTTATAATCATCTTTTTAATGCGTTTGTAAACGTCGAATAAATTTTCACTTTTTTCTTCTTCTCACAACTTATTCTTTAATAGTTAATGTTGGAAAGAAATGGAGATGAACATCTTATGGATGCTAGCGTCCACAAATATAACAAATCGAATGATTGCTTATCGGTGCAATTTAATACGGATCGATTATATATATATATATATATATATATATATATATATATATATATATATATATATTAAACCATGAAAGATTTAATTAATCGATTCGAAAATCAGTTACACGAGTATGTTATCGTCATATATCAAAAATAATAAATGAATGCGACCCAGGTAATCCGGTTTCCATTTTGCTAAAAACGACACGAAATAGTGCATCAAAAACAAATGGAAAAGTATGATAGAAGGGCTGGCACGAGTGGTCTGAAATGAAAATATCCGCTCAGTGAAAGATAGATGCAATTTTTTTGGTACCTTTGAATGTATGCATTTTCTTCCGTGATTGATGAATCAATATGAAATAATGTGCACGAGCTCATCGAATGGTGTGCACAATATTCAGCAACTTTATTAGTTCCGGAGTTGGAACTGCTGAGCAGAGAGACATATACACCTGCAGATTTGACGTCGCGATAGTGAGTTTTTATGAAACAAATTTGGAAAAGAATATAAAATGAATGAGGTGAACTCATTTTATTGCAGTGAGTAAGCTTTTGCAACAACGAAATATAGTTTATTCAAATCTCAATGACAAATACAAATGATAGAAATGAACGACTTAAATTTGCATCATATATGATTATATATTTGTGCTAAATGATATTACTGCATTAGATTACTTTAAACGAACGTTCACCGATTTTTACAAATGGAGTCGTTGTGCTTCTTTCAAAAATTAATCGCTTTTCATTGCGAACATTTTGGATAAATTTGTTGTTGAATGAATGCACCAAGCGATTGCAAGTTTCGAAGTTACTCTGCTTAAGAAAGAATGTCCGTTCATGAACAATGTACTCCCCTCTTCTCTTACCCACATCCAAATAAGTACATTTTTCAAGTCTTCATTCAAGAACCCGGCTTTTTAATAAGGCGAGCTTCATAGCTTTTTTACGGAAAAGGAGCATCGACTCAAAAGTGAACTACGGAGGTGTTGTTGGTTGACTTCAATATTCACAGCTAAACTCTGAGGTTGATGTGAGGCGGAACGTTGGCGACATGATGGTAATCGAAATATAGACCACCGTTGACGAGTGTTACTGTACGACCTTCCGCTTTCGCCTTACGAATTTTGCCTTCTAGACCGATCGCATCAAATGGTGGATTACCACCGGCAAACATGCTTGCCTGCTGCATCATCATCGCAACGCCTAAGCCGACCGTATTTGATCTGAAATTGAATCGGAGAGTTGAGATGCTATTTGAACGATGAATAGATTGTTACATTTGAGCTACTATCAAATGGGAGTCATTCCGTGAAAGAAACCAAGCAAAAAGCATCGAAATTCATAAGAAGGCCTTTATTCGCATGCTTTACAGGCAGTATGAAGTCTCGAAAAGGACGAGAATGAAAAGGCTAATTGAGGGCGAAATTGCTGAGCGTAGCACGTTCTCAACGATGGCACAATTTGCGTCAAATCGACGCTAACGATTCGCCTATCTCATTGTTGCCCTTATTTCTGACTGATAACGAGATATTGAGTTAATTGAGAGGAAGAGGACAGCAAGGAGGAGGTAGAGGGAGGTGGGGGAGGGGGAGAGAGAGGAGGCGAAGGGTGAAAAAAAGCTGTGACACAGTCTTGGGAGGATAATACAGGTATGGCGCGATTCACTAAATCGAAGCAGAACGCTTTGTCGAGTAAGAAGAGCGCTTCTGTTTCCGCCGAAAAGAGGATTAGATTAGAACGATGCCTTAGTCAAGTTTCTGCTGCTAAATTCAATAGAAAGGAGATTTCCAAACGAAAACGAGGTAAATGAAAAGCTTCAGCAATTGCTAAGAATCGATGAACAGCTGAGTGGAAAAGGTCAAACTCAAGCATGAAAACGCTCTCAAATAAGCTTCAGCGCCACCAAATAGAATTTTTACAAGATTCATCAATAGAAATACTTCTTTTATCGTTAAACAGTTATTTTTTTCCTTGGTTTCCTTGAAAATGACCTCGAAAATGAATCAATCCAGGTTCAACAGTTATGTTTTCCACTATGAAAGAAATTCTCGCGAATTCGACAAAATGTTAGAAGGAACTTTTGCTGGCGATCAACCGGAGGCACTGAATCTGTGATTTTTATAAAATCTGTGGAGATATTTTTTTATTATTACTACTAAATCACCGCTTAAGTGAGCGTTATTATCTGCGATAATGTGTGAGGCAATTTAATCAATCAACTTCATGCAACATTTGCGCTCATAATATCTGTTGAAATCTATTGGAGAATGCACTGAGCGAAACAACTCGTAATTGAACTTATTATATATGGTACTTCTTTGTACTAAAGACTTCTAACAAAACACCTGGGAGGGAGAGGGGGAGGGAGAGGAGGAGGAATAGAGACATGTCAGAGGTGGTGAAGCTATGTAGATTTCTGTAATAATGCCAATCACGAAATAAGATTGACCATTTTAATGGATTATCAGCAAACAAAAAAACGCACATAATGCAATAACACTTTTAATGAATCGTCTCTATGCATTTCGGCGAATTTACACTTGTAGAACTTGTTATAACATCCTCATGTCTGTGCGTATGTATGTGTATGCATGTGTCTGTCCGCTTACCAATTGATCTTATATCTGGAACCATTGAAATTACGGTTATAAACATTTGAATGTACACGATAGAATAACCTTCAGCAGTAACCTTTAAATTGACTCATCAGCTTCGAAAAAATTCATAGACAATTAAATATGCCTCGCATTTTGCAACTGGTTAGCAGGGATTTCACATTGGAGAGCTCAAAAAAATTAGAAAAGCGCGCCAGACGAGCACCATAATATGCTCTTTTGCATTATTAAGGAAATTTTTTACTGCACATCTTTGTTCATAAAATTATTGTTGCTAACTGATGGAAAGATAATAATAATAATGATAGTAGTAACAAGTAATAGTAATAGGCAATAGCAGTAATAGCGACAACAACAATATTTAATAAAAGCAATAATAATACTTGTAAGGATAACGATTATAATTACAAAATGATAATAATAATATAAATAACAAAAAATTTTTGATGATATGACCAATGTAGAGCGTAAATTTCTATGCAGGTTTCCATCATGTGATACATACTGTCGCCATTAACTTTGACCGCCACATCATTTTTGACTCTCGAGTTGAAACAACCTAATAGACAGACCTACAGACATATAGGCGCTTATACAGTCACAAACGTGAACTCCATATTATACGGCTCTAAAAAATTTTTTATATTCAAGCATAAAAAAAGCGAAGGTAAGAGTTTTGTTGAGAAAATACCGGAAGTATTTTCCAGTGGAAAGAGAACACGACGAATAATTGACAAGATACAGCAGTATAACTGATATTATCTAGGTTGTAGTTTTTTACTCTAGCAGTCAACAGTGACACTGATCTCAACAAATATTTTGCGCGTACCCAACTGAGTAACAAACTCGTGGCTAGTGCATAGCGTTACACTACTACTCTCCATGCTATCACAGTACTTTTCATTTCCTAATTCACATGCGAACGAAGAGAGAAGCAACCGATCCGAACTGAATGTTTCATCGACATTCTTAACGAATTTGTCTGTCGATTGCGTTACCGCATCAAATATATCTGGACACAAAAGAGATTTACTCAGAACGCCAAAGTGCAAAAATAAACGGCGATTTGAGTCGACGAGGAATAACTACAAGAAGGATCATATACACTTAGACGAAGCGCTATTTACCAAAAATCGGGCATATAATCTTGGGTATATTTACAATGCCTTGTCATCAATGTAATCGTTCTTTTGATGACAAGTGAAAGTCCCATTCGTAGAAGGAGACGAACCTGAGATATTTTGCTTGTCGGGATGCTGCTTTACTATTGAGCCAGTGGAGACGCTATCATTTAACATTGTTTTTGCTTAGAATCCTATTGACAATTGATCATGATGACGCATCGTAAAATGCTTTTTTTTTCATCAATGTTGATCAATTCTGACTATAGAACTTGCAATATCATTTTATGCGTTTTTTTTTTGTATTTTTCAGAAGCAAACGAGCGATTATTCACTAAGGTTTTTATATGTGATGAATGAATTTGTGTTTGAAGAGGAATATTGGATCACTTCAGGCATCCTGTAAAATACGAGCGATAAGATACTTGCATTTTCCATTGGGCTGATCAGAGAAGGAGGCAGGGGTGATCATGAAGGAAAGTTGGGCCACAATCACGTCAGTGCACAGTCGTAGCACTTAACATATGCCTAAACTGGTAGTCAACGATCAAAAATGGACAGTGGATGGATCGTGTTGGTACTCTGAAGAACTGCCAGGTTTCCATCCAATGGCCATGAGAATTGCATTCAGTTGGCAAGTGATTGTCATTCATGCTATACAGAATATCTGCGCTTTCTAAAGAACTTTGCTTATAGGATTTGCAAAGGTTCGTTTCCTCAGATAGCGCTTATCCCGTTCATTCGAACTCGATATAAATTTGGACTGTTTTAGTCGGACTGCATAACATAAAAGTAACACTATCAGGCCCTCATAAAAAGTAACACTTTAAAGCAACGATAGTAGGTTATAAAGTATTGCACTTCATAATAGTGCTACATTGTGCTTTAATATTTCCCATCTTTGGGACAGAATCTTTGTGCAAGAAATCGACTGCATAGTGGTGGCCAAATGCTAACATCTAGTCAATAGCAGAGAGCAACAGCCAAGGCAGTGGAGCATGTTTTTTTTTGTTAACACGATGTGCTGTAAATGAGTTGATGATGTTTTGATGCGTTAAGCGTCATCATTGGATGATGCAGTACTTAAGCTGCTTTTTATGAAATCCAATTTGTCGTCCATCAGCATCCTTCCCTCTCCAAATGCCAAATTCAACAAACTTCACTATTCTCGTTCCCCATCCTCCACAACGTCTTCAACAATATGAGTGAAAGACTACTCGATTATTAGCAATGGAATTGCACGTTCATTCGTTTTTGGAGTAATCAAGTCACCAATCACTGGATAAAGGTTTATTTAAATAGTTAGTTAGGTTCATAAAGCGGTCAAGAACAACTTCACCGGATGCAAATAAACGAACGAATGAATGCAATCATAAACGCAAAAGGAAACAAGTGTCAAACAAACTTATATAGAATGTCGAAATAAACGCGTCCTTTACACCTTTGATAATATTTAGCGACGAGATCTTATATAATACGAAAAAATAGAACAAAACAAAACCCAACGAAAATTATAGAGATACACAAACAAATAGCAATCTTTAAGCAATGTCTTTATTTCGAATATGAAAACCTCGTTTATATTTCTCAAACTTAATGCTACTTTTTTTTTAAATTGTTATTTTCATTCAAAAATGAATTTATATATCAATTTTTGGGAATGTTAACGAAAGAGACGACTAATCATTATACCATATCTAATAAATATTACCTTAAGACTAACATAGGTGACTAATAGAGAATAAATTACATAGAAATATTATTAATAAAGACTGCAAACTCTTTATGTTCGCTATAAAGCGAAAATTCGTTCAATAAATGTTAGCGATTTTCGATTATAGTCTTATCTGATGAATTTTTTGCTTTGTAGTATAGATATATGAAGCATTATTGAAAGGCATTCATTATTTACTACCGAACGATTTTCGAATACTTCTTTCATATGGGAGTTCTTTATTTATTTTGAGATATCGAATTTTTAGAGAATTTCCTGAAGCGCTTAACCCGTACTGCTGCTTTTCGCAAAGTTTACGGTGATGCCTACTAAGTTTTTTATTAAAAAATTGTGCACCAATTTTGAGGTATTCCATTCTCGGAAATATTTCAACTTGCCCCTCTCGATCGTCGACGTGGGTATCAATTCAAGCTCTTCAAGAAATGTTGCAATGCAAACAATGTTTTGTAATATTCACAGTAACTGATTTTACGAGTGTGGAATGTGCTTATTGCCAATATCCTCAATGCACCATTCCTTCCTTCATTTTTCGAAATGGCGCTGAGATGTTCCAATCTTCACGCTATTGCTCCTGTCATATATTGAATATCTATTGCTTCAGACTGTTGCTTTGCGAATATTTTACTTTTTTTATGTTTATGTTCACATACTTTGTGTATGCTTTCCAAGACGTTGAAATGAATAAATTGATAAACAAATAAATAAAAAGATAAATAAATAAATAAACAAATGAATAAATGAATAAATAAATAAATAAATAAATAAATAAATAAATAAATAAATAAATAAATAAATAAATAAATAAAGCTTCTAGGAAACAAAGCCATTGTGTGCAGAAAAAGACGCTTTGCAGTGGTAATCTGCAGAGATGTAGAGAAGGCGGCATTCATTTGGTTGTGTTATATGCGAGCACTGCAGCAATATGAGTGTAACGGTGTGATATTCTATGCGACGGAGTCTACACCAAACGAAAGAATATTAATGGTGAATATGGGGAATCAAGTATAAAGAGGAGCATCTAAGTTACTTTGCAATCGCACCAAAAAACTTCGGTTGAAAGACAGCAAAACGTAAGATATTTTCTGCAACTGAATAGTATACCAAGAGATATAAGGTGGACGGTCGATAGTACCGTTTTATACCGCATCAGAAACAGAAGGTCGATGCTAGGTGTGAAGTATACCAACTATGGTATATAAATAGAGCAAAACCTACGACTGTCTGCGTTTGGCGAGCTGATTGAAGCGAATTCTCTCGGAGTCTTGAGATGAGCAGCAAGCGCCCATCCGAAGTCAGCGCTTGCGCAGTTCGCTCATGCCTGAGCACAACGCCGATCCACAAATTCAATTGCGCCTCAATGAAGTGCAGCACGAGGTTTAAACGGCCAATTGTGGTGTGTTGATGACCAAGTGGCTATAGCTTCTCTCGCTGTCGTTGAGATCGTCATCATACAACCACGCCCTCCGTGTTTATCACATTACTTGACATCGGCTCACAAAACTCTCCTAATCAAGCGGATTTTATATGCCTCCCGATTGAATATGATATCACAAGCATAAATCAAAGAATAGAGCCATAAAACACCTTTCAAATATTGCAACCATTCATTTTACTAAAAGAGAGAGATGAATTAAATTCATCTCTCTCAAATATTCGGCTTTCATACGTTAGGGGCTAATCGACTTGTGATAGAAAAGATAATGATAATTGTTGCTACGATGTTGCATATTCTTTAAAGTTGCTTTGGCTTCGGTGAGGTAAACCTAGTGGTGATATCATGATGGACGTTACCTTGAAATACAGGTATGCGGTAAGGAAACTGCTTGGCTGATGTGTGAATGGCTAGCTGAAAAATTATATTCAAAAATGAAGTTCTTTTCATATAATGATTTTTAACACTACAAAAGAATGCAACAAGCAATGTTTCAACAGCACTGATGGCGATCTATTCGCAGAAAATGTTGGCCATTACTGTCGAATGTCGGTCTCTGTCGTTGAATGTCGGCCAGTTTTGCTGGCCGCTATTTTCAACATTTTATAAATGTACCTCTACCTGACTAAATACGCTACCACAGTCACAAGTGAACGGCTAGAGTAAATGGGAAGGGATGTTATTCGAAGTAACGATTAACGGATTTACATACATCAGTCATGCTGATATGAGAATAGATCGTGATAGATGACTATGAAACATTTCATTACAATTTTATTTAAGTTCGAATCTCTAATGAAGCATTATGAAAGTATAGCCTTCTATTAATGAAGGGAAACATTCTCTATAAGTATTCCATAAGTAACAATTGAACTTCGACTATGTAGGTGTTTTATGGATTTGACGTATTATGCTAGTCATATCAAAGCTGCTTCACTAAGAAAATGATACGGTATGAAAGGGCATTTCATACGGTAGATTTATTATAAGAATACTGCAGAAGTATTATTACCATACTTTGCTGCAGTCACTGTTTTAATTGCTATACGCGCGATATGACATAGGAGGAGTGTTGCTCTAGCGGTCACTCCATTAGCACGTAGTTATCACGAACTGGATTGCTTGGTCCATTTATGCAGCCTCTCCCACAGTCAGTCAATTTCCCAACCAATAAACGGTGGTGTTGAATTACATTGTGGATGAGGGAACAGCGAAAAAAATTCAGTTAATGGGAAGGAAAGGGCATGCAAAATGCTGCAATTTCAAACGGTCGCTAGGAACGATTCAATCGACGATTTACGAAATCCACCAATCATTACTCAGTACTTATTTCTTATCGCCAAATTATTGAAGAAATGTTTGATGATAAACATTATGCTACGAGTTGTTCAAAATAATGACTGTTCCATTTTGAAAGTATCATTATGCTGTCATAGAACTACACAAGGAGTTGGTAATCAAAGCGTGAACGGTATTCGATTGGTTTAAACGTTTTCACGGAAAATGAAAAGTTTTAAATTCGATTCTAATGAAATTAGCTACTGAACTCTTCGAATGATCTGATGATCGAAAAAAGCTCTCATAACTATATGTTTACTAGGAACTGGTATAGGAATCTGAGTAGAAGTGTTGCCCGATCTGTTTCAAACTTAGATAACTTTATTGCATGAAGATGCATAATGTCCGCGCTAGATCCGAACTCGTAATCTTCATCCATCCAAAGAAACTTTCTAATCACTTGAGCTACGACCACCATGGCAGCATCAGACCTAGAATTCAAGACTCCGAATGACAGGCGTTCCCCATTTTGTTGGGGGATCCACGAAGTTGGAAGGGATTCATGAAGGATCCATCGATAAAGTCGAAAAGTGTTTCAAGCGAAGCAGCATGCCTAGCGTCAGAATGAGGCACAACTTCAATTTCACATGAAAGTTCACGGTGTTTTTAAGAGTTTATACCTTCCCTCCTCTCATACAAAGGGAGGGCGAGGAGGGATCAAATCGCATTTGATAAATTTGCCTCTAGCAGTTTCCTAATTGGAACTATCGAAATAGGTCTCTATCTGCTTTGTTGAGAACAAATTCGTATGACATCTTGCTAAAAAAAATTACTTCTATTTCACCCCAAAAAATAACTTCTATCTCTCTTGTGATCTTACATATTGGCATCGAGAGACGGTTATCGGTTCGTGCCCTCTGCTTGCACTCACTCTCCTCTATGTCACAGCTGCTAGTCACAATAAAGAGGCTAGCACATGCGATGGTATTTATAGGTAACGAGACAGCAAATAATATATGAGAGGATCTCGTTTGATTTGTAATAACGAAAAATCCAAACTAGTCATCCGCTTTCATTCGCCTAGTTGAGCATAGTTGCACTGGTTATCTCTATGAGCTGAAAAGTGAACGATTGAAAGCTGCTTTAGAAGAAATATTGCACAAAATACTCCTACAACGTAAACTTGATTACGATAGAATCTTTTATTTCATTGTCACAGGACAAAATTCACGCAACGTTATCGTGTCAATGCTTTTTAGTGGTGATGATTTAGCTTGAAATAGAGTTCGAGGTGGAGAGAGGGTGGGAAGAGTGAGGTCGGGATGTGACGTAGAATTGAGCTTTAGCTGGGGGAGATAGTATGACTTCTTCGAGAGCGAGGAACTATTGATGCATTTAAGAGTATTGCTGACAACGGAACAAATATCAAAATAGCGAAAGAATCCTATAGAATATTCTCATTTAATTGAATATCTCTTTACTTAAGTTGTCATTTCGCTGCTTCTCGACGTTCATATTCACGTGATCTCATACACCTTCGCATTTCTGCTTATTGAATTAAAAATTAATTAAAATATTCTTTTGTAGCACTTTTGCACTTTCTTTCCTCTCAGAAGTTTTCATCGGTCGGTCGTTGGTAAGGCGGTTTAGTTTTCTCCGTAAATTTATTAGATTTGATGCTTTTTCCGTTAATTTCTGCAGAAGTATTTAGCTCGAATATCGAGTCTATCCACATATATGTTTGTTTTTCTGTTCGTATAATAGTTTCAGTTTAAGGATTTCTAAAATTAGAGGTGCAATTTAGTACGTATTACTTACGTCATGAAATAATTTGTTCCACCAACTTTAAGGTTGCTCTCAATCACAATTAGAGATAATCAAAAGTGCAAAATTTCTTTGCATTATTCAGTTGGTTTGCAATGGTTTGCATGGATGTCTCACAATAAATTAGGGAATATTGCCAAAGGAGCTGCTAAAATACTAGAGGTGCCGCATTCTTTCACTTTCATTGACCCGCATCAGCAAATTCCGCAAATTGCCAAAAAATATAGAAAATTCTTCGCTCATATTTTTTAACTCATGCATCCAATCGTATCGATCATTCACTAATCATTTGTCGTTCTGAATCGATCGATCGATTAATCCAATCGATCTAATGATTGTGAGTTGTTAATTCAGATGATTTATATATTCATTCACTATTAATAAGAAACTTTTTCTAGAAGAGGAAGAACCGGTAGGTTGATAAGATCTATAAGATAAAATGAAAATAATGAACATAAAGAGGTCAAGTGTGAGTGAATATAAGCAGTAGTTTAGAGGGAATATCGCAGAAGCCTTTTATAGATTTATGAATTATTGGTGACTACAACTTCTTTCGAATGTGATCGATCAACTTAAACTACAAGATGTGGTATAGGATGTACCACAATATTTCATTTCTCTTGTTTTAATGCTTCTGAAGTTCAGACTGTCAAACAGACCGACAGACACAGACATTTGCAAGTTGTATTATTTTGTCTTATAGATCCAATTTTGCAAAGATCCATAAAATCGTTTATTTTGTTGGAGAGTTGTGCGAGCTGTTGAAACACTTAAAATATCGATATGTTCTTCTGAATTATTGGCATTCTGTTGTAATTTTTGAAAGCGGTCGCTTGCGGAAGGCATGCGTCAAATTGTGTCCATTTCTCTATTGCACTCCTCCTATTCTTTGCGTATATGGTGTTTAACTAGTTAGCAGCAGTATATATATATGCAATAGCGGCATGCCTATGTGGACAAGTTTTTTTCGAGTTGGCGATAAATGATGGAATTTATTGAAACGGTTTATCCCTTCAAAAAGCTTAAAAGAGAAGGAAGTTGCTTCATTTACACAGTTATTTACATATAATTACAACAGAACATAATAATGTAGAAAGAGTTTCGGAACTTCTTTCTCTAGTTTTTGGCAGCAGAAATAAGTATTCAAGAGGAATGACTTGACTTAAATGACCCTGATAAACGGTATTGGATTTCGTTTATCTTTTATTTTGCGTTCGATCGCTACTGAAATATTATTTTGTTTGCAGCCACTATGTTTATGATGGCATCTACGGATGATTATTTCATACCAAAATGAATGAAACATTTCAGATCCACTAACATATTTTTGGACTCACTGCTGACGATTCGGTCGGTGAGGTGGTCCTGGTGATGTGCACTCTATTTTATTGTCAATTTTACGAATGCACCCAAATCGATGAGTTCACAGCTATCGCCTGATTGTAATCACTCATTAACGGGTGTTTGTCCGAGGTGAATGCCCACTCATTTCCTTTTTTTACCTTTTTTCTTTCTGTTCTCTTGTCTAACTTGCAGTTTCTTTCTAAGAGCTCATTTGATGATTTTTATATGCACTTAGTGAATTATTTATCTCTACTGTTATATAGATAATTATGTCTTTATTATTAATTTCAAGACTGATAGCGTTTCTCTTGTTAAGTTTTATTTGTACGATTTGTTGCTTAAATTTTTGAGATTATAATAAATTAAAATTTGAGATGCATTTTGCGAGATGCATTCAACTTAACTTCCGAGGAGGCATCACAAACCTGTCAACCACGTCAACTATCATTCAATGGATTGCTGACCTTTGGTAAAACGAGTTTCGATTTGCCAACAACTCGACTTCCGTTGGTGACATCTACACGAAGTTTGCAGTTGGATGGCAGCGATGCCTCTGCAACAACTTCAGAGCTTGTTAGTCATTGCCTTTTTTATTTTTCTTCACCACTATCCTGTTGATTCATCTCATTTTTACAGTATATCCTATATAGGATGATCTCTAACCATATTTAGGTGTTCTTCTGATCTGTTGGGTTTCCATAATATTATTGATACGTAACGTATTTTGTGATTAGCATAGAAGTATATAGATGCAGTTACTATTGTTAAGCGTACAAGTTGGTGCATCTTAAAAAAGTTCGAGCTAAGGCTGTGCTATATGGCAGATGAAGCGATGCATCTTATCGTGAGAAGATGTGCAATGTGTATGCAGATGCATTGGCGTTATTGCCGTTTTATATGCGCGCAGAATTATTGAATATTAAACTGAAGTTGGTGAGAGGTGTATGAAAAGAAACACTGTCCATCAGATGTTGGCTGTTAGCGTTCGGATTTACTGCAGCAATAAAGGAAACCACAAATAGCTTTGATTTGCTTATTTTTGAGATTATACTGAAATGTTTCCATAGGGGCGTATTTGCTGATACGCAGTGCTTGTATCTTTTACATATATTTATTTCCGTATGCTCACACGTTTTATGGGTGTATGAATGTGCAACAATGTCAACGTTGTTAGAGGAGTGTCATTGTGGTGGAATCTATAATTCGGTTTCTTTTTCGCTTTCCTCAGTCTTTGTTCGGCTTTCATTTATTATTGGGAAGCATTTTTTTTGCTGCTTGAACGACGGAGAGAATTATATATATAATCTTTTTATAATTATATATATTCTATATATTTTAAAACGTGAACAGAAAAAAAATTTTATAGAAATTTTATAAAAATTATAAAAACTTAAGAAAAAGTAATATAAATTGCATATATATATATATATATATATATATATATATATATATATATATATATATATATATATATATATATATATATATATATATATATAATCGTCATAAGACGGCAGAAATGCGGTTGGTATTAACTTGTGAAATTATAAAAATGAAAACAAATAAATAGTTTTTAGTTCTATTCGAGAGAGTCATACCCGAAATAATTCATGTACATTTTTATATCGTTCAACGGAGGTTTACGAAAACGCTCTAAAATAAACTCTATAATGTATTCATTTGTATAATTCAATGTGGATGAGTCAAAAATGAATGAAATTTTCTTCATGGGATATATTTACATTCATTCAGAACAGTGAATTCATCAATTTAGGTTTCTCTAAAATTGAATTGAATTTATTTTTTAAATTCAATTCAACTGATAAACGCTCAAGAAATAAATTTCCTTTTGCTATGGCCATAAATGCAAAAAGTTTTTGAATTTGCTAATTATATATCTATTTGTTTATCTGTTTTTGAACTTGCTACTTGTATATCTGTCTGTTTATCTATATTTTTGTAAGTTTTGTTCGCTAGATTCTAACCATTATAGAATGAGCTGACTGAACTAACCATAAAACGTATGTTTGATTTGCATAACGTAAAGCTTGAGTTAAGACTATAATCAGCTTTTTTTATAACTTGTCTTCCAGGTTTCTAATTAGCCTTGCAGAAATTATTGGGTTTTCTTCTAATATTGCACATTAATTTGCATTATTCAATGAAATGTTAAAAAAGGGAATTTATAGAGAAAAGACGTGGGAAATATGAAAATATTTCTGATATTATGCTTATTGTTTTATTATCAAATAATTATTCAGCGTTAGCACTATTTTCATTCTCCCGGAGCGTCGTTTCAATTCTGTTGTGATGTTGTTGAAAGTAATCGAATTTTACGACTTATAATTGAGATTCCAACATTTGCATATATAGCTGCATACATTTGCGAATATGCAAATATCCCTTGACGAAGGTATAGTAAATATTTTTTGGGGATTGTATCAAGCTTCAATAACGTTTGTGGCATGTACCAGTTGATAGTTTTCATCGTTGACTAAGTTATAAGCAAAAGCAAAATAAATAACTTATAGACTATATTTTTATAATTTAAACCATTGAATGGAATAGTTGATGAAGTTTGACACCTCACAAAGGAATATCTCGATTCGTTGAGATAGTTTCATTCGCTGATAAATGGCCAACAAGAAAGTTTATATTGCTAGAAGGATGGAGTATTGAAGGTGGAGAAATGAGCACCATACTTTAGATCAAAGCATAAAGGAGATTATAAAAAAGAGCATAGGGCACTGTTTAAGCTGTTGCAAGAGTGGTGGTCAAAGACATGTGAAGAAAGTGGTAAATCGGTATTGCATGCGATCAGTGGCACTCATCGGGCAAAGAAGGCGCAACTAGAGGCAAATATGTGTTGGCCTGACTGATACTGTTCATTGATAGCGTTTGAGATGTAAGCGATAGGCCGAATATATTTGTTGTCTTGGAGTTTTCGCCAATCTTTGTTACTTGATGAGTCTTTAGAGTTTCTTCTAAGAGTGATTTTTCTTTTTCTTTTTGAAGTGGCTACAGGTGATATAATCTGCAAATCGTAAAGGTCATAGCAGTGAAGGTTATCGCAGTGGAATAAACTTTCATAAATTAATATAAATGAAATTTTAAAAATTCATGAAATTAATAAAATTCACTTGTAAAATCTACAATGAATTTTTGGAAAATTCATTGCAATAACCTATAAGTGCCGGTTATAGGAATTTTGAAACATCACACTTCACGGTGTGGTAGTCGTCGATAGCGATTAAATCGTAATAGTTGGTATCGAATGCCTACGAACTGTCGCATATCATTACTGAAATGAAGTTTCGTGGTGCCGATATGACATCGTTCAAATTCAAAGTGAATTCACTGCAATGAATTCAAGGAATTGACATCCTGCGGTATGGGACTTCATAGTAAAATGCGTATGGGGGAAGGGGGAGATTCTACTATAGTGGTAACCAAGTCACAGACCATCATGATGTTTGACGAATCAGATTGGAATGGCTTTGTTCAGCTAAAATATCCTCACGAAAACCCGCTGTTTAATTGATCACAGATACGTTAGGATGCGGAGTTCTTCCTCTGCGGGGTTTTAGTGAGTTTGGACGAAGAGTCGTCACCCATCCATCGCGGCGCCAATAAACGAGTTGCCAGAAAGCGTGATCAGAAACACTATATTATCGTAGTGAGACACCAGAGACTAGTTTAGCTTCGACGAGCGTTTGTTTCGCCGATATGTTTTTAGCCTGCTCATTTGTGTATCTAATCGTCTTTCTCTTTCGGCATATCTTGTTTTTTTGTCATCGAAGGTTGTGGGTGAAGTGCAATGCTCAATGAGTTTCCGAAGGTCCGTTGCTAGTGTGAAGACACGTTTCACTGAGGGAATATCCTCGCTGCTGCTTTTTTATACTCAAATAAGCTTAAAGAAATCCAGTGTTTCATATTTCATCCTAGATTGATTTTATTCGCTAACAAGTTGCTCATTTTGGATAGAGATGGTGTCATTAGTACCATAACAGCACACTTGTTTTTTACGAATGATCATTATTATATACAACGCGGATTTTTTTTTTTGAAATCCAGCATATTAATGCAGTACTTCTTTAATTAAAAGTAGTAATATTAGTTAGGCATGTTTATGCGCCTTATTTCATCGTTGTTTTGTTTGGAAGAAAATAGTGAGATTATTTATAATGGCGATCTGAGATGAGCTAATTGCTTATAGTCGCAGAAAGGATATCTTAGTAAAAATGTGGTGTTGGAAGTTGAGAGGAAGTAATGAATATTGGTCCGAGGAATTAAAAAAGAGGAAGTGTGTTTTTATAAAAAGTTTGTTAATACCCCTTTTGATGTTGTAAGTTCAAAGATGCAGTTCATTATGAGCGATATAGGTTTTATGCTTATTATTACAATAAAGCGTATGCATTTTATAAGGCGAGAGAAGCTTCTAGGTAGAATTATTGTATAGAATGCAGGTGAAATGGTGGATGGTTAAAGATGACAAAACGGAAACATTGAGCGAGAGTAAGAGAGGTTTTAGAAGTAATTTTAAAGAAATGCGAGTAAATCTTTTGGGCTTTGCGCTTTACTTAGTATTATTTACAAAGAAATTAAATAAATTAATAAATGGAAATGATGATCGTGTAAAGAATCGTTGTGCTGGCGATACATGATAGTTTCATTGATATTTATGAGAGCTGCTCATATTTTATTGAGTTTTCTATTGGAGAATGAAAGAATTGACAATGGCTTGTGCTATTATGAGATTAACGAATAAAAAAAGATTATTGAGTATTGTTATTAAATCTATTAAGAATATTTCGAAGTGTAACTAAAACAAATACGATAGTAGTTCTCAGTTAGTCATTCGATTCTTTAGCAGTTATTGAAATGACAAACATATTGTATTAGCTAACACTAAATTAATTGAATCGAATATATGATAAAGAATGAATAATATATAGCTGAGAAGTTATGCAAATATAAAAGATAAGGACGATCATTTTAGACAGAAATAGTGGTAGTGAATGATGCTAAAGAAAGTTGAAAAATTGAAACAGAATGCGAATGTAAAATGAGACGACGAAAGCGAGCAATCCAAGCGGTTGATGGGCATAGTGAGAGGGGCGATGAATCAGCTGAAACTAGAAATTAACAAAGTGGGATATCGAGGAATGCAGTGAGCGATTATGGGTGACTCCGGAGCTGGCATTTTTGAGTGAAATATGTAAATAAGTTTATATGAGTGCAGAATTTGCCCATCAGCCGTCATTCTCTGCCTTGAGTTAGTGTTAGATCTTTGTGCAGTTTTATGCTACAATGTTGTTCAATAAAAAAAAAAAAATCGAGCATTCAGAACAGAAATGTTTTTTTTTTTTGCATTATTATCCGTCATTCTTTTTGAAATTCTTCTTTGTATATTTTTCTCTAAATCAATTTCTAATATTTTTTCGTCATCGGTGAATCAATCGCCCATCCATCTCTATTCAGTGTTGTCTATGATGCTCATTTACTTACATTTTGTGATTATTTCGGATATAATTTATAATTTGATGAATAAAAGTTCTTAATTGAATAATTGAGTATTTGATAATTAATTTCCCAAAAACATTTACATATTTGTCTGCGGTGAAAGTTCTTTAATCAATTTAATTCAGTGGAATGGCCGTTGGTGATACGTCCCTTTTTATGACATTCCCTGAATAATGAATTCGACTCGTTTTATTGCCAGTTCTCTCTTTTGCATTCTTTAGTGCCTCTTTTTTGTCCGCATTTTTTCTTCGAGAGGTTAGCATTACGATGAAATTCACCAAATCAGGCATAGAGGATCGGTGATGTGAGCTTCGCTTTTGACTGGTTCATTCATAAGATGTGTTATGCTCTCATGTGTACATTGTTTAACTGTTGGTTGTGTTTATGTTTAGACATTGTATTGATTCGCACATGTTTTATGGTGGGTTGTGGTGCGTTTAGAGGATACGAAATATTGGCAGCCGTCTGGATCTAATAAAGGGACGTAAGGGACTTAGTGATAAAGAAGCGTTCCAATTTTTTTAGTTAGCAGTCAACGTTTGCTGCTATCGGTGGATCACGCTACAAGTGACTTTGCATTCGGCTGAGTAATGAAAATTGTTGCACTTAGCATAAAGCAATTTAATTGACATAATGATATTGTTTTGATCGTCAGTTCTTTGTATGGTATAGGAATGTCGCATGGCATAGAGTGAGTTGAAGAAAATTTCGTAAACCGATGTATGATGTTTTGTTGAAGTTGCTGCATCAGAGGCACGATTTATTGCGCGATTGGTTTGTTGCTTCTGATGGAGAGTGGCGTTAGAGGGGCTTTGTTGTTGTGAGAATGCAGAGAGTTGCCTTGTTCAGGGAGGAAATTTTTATATGCGTTTATGTTACATAAATACTCACTGGATGAAGATGTTCAAGTTGGGGCAATTTTTTGGAAAGTATTATTGGATGGAAAAATAAATTGAGTGTTCTGGTAAATTACCATGCCTCAGGGCGCAGTGGCGCATAAACAGTGTATTTCATATGCTGCGTTGTGCATTACTTCTCTAATAGCTCACTCGGTTAGAGCATAGTGCGGAAAGCTATTAATCTCAAGTTCGGATCTCAAATGTTATAAAAGTTGCAGATGAGATGCACGGTGGCTTTTTCGATCGGCGAGACATCGCCTGGTGTTGCCGACGAGGACGCTTCTTCATGCTCTACATTGGGATCGAGAACGACAGGTGACGGGCAGGCTGCCGACGGGGATGATGGCTTTGATGCAACCCATGAAGGTGACCATGTTAGAGAGGATCATAGGGAGTATAACGGATGTGGATCTTCGCAAACAACAACGCTAACTGAAGAAAAGGTGCAAGAGAGGAATACCTCCGAAGAAGCGGAAGACGAACGAAATAACGACAGTGAACGCAGAAAGGAGAAAGTGAAACTGGAGAGGGTGAGATGTTTATTTTATTTGACATTATATATACTGCCTTTTATCTGTATAGTTTATTCTGATTCTTCGAAAGATCCTATGATGTAACTCTTTATGGGCAACGAAACATTTTGACGAGTTGGATCGGTGGCTGGTGCCATTGTTCATAAAATATTTAAATTAATATGAAAGAAAGAAAGGTTATTGATTGTATCGATTGAAATGCGATTAGTTATTGATTGAATGTGATTAAGATTGTTGATTGTTGAGTGCGACTGAGGTTATTGATTGCTGAGCGCAGTTAAGGTGCAATTACTCTAGAGTGCCGTTAAAGGAAGTGTGCTGGTGGGCATTACATTCTTGACGCAAAATTTATTCAAAAGCGGAAATAGAAATAATGAAAACAGTTTATCGTTTAATTCATTCATAAAAAATCACCTCAATAGTGCAGCATTCTGGCTAGATAGTGTTTAGTTTTATTTTGCAAATGCAACGAAATGTTATAAGCGAGAGAGATATGCAAAATTGCTTTGCATGTTTTTTCTCTACTTTCGATGATTAAGAGGTTTTCTCATAAGTGTGTTTGTTTTTTATCGACTGCTGCCCAGGTTGTTTATGCACTCATTGCAATGCAGTCTTTTCTTTTAATTTGCAAAATCTATTAATGCGAATATCATTTCGGTTTTAATGTTCAAGCGTCTTTTTCTCTTTCCTGTGGTTTTAAGTAGAGAAGCAAAGAGGCCATCATTATGAAATTTAGCGAGTAGAACTTAAAGCGCTTATTTATTTCTTAGACTCTTCGTCGATTCAATTGTTGATTTCATTTTGAATTGTTCTTCTCACTTTTTTGTGTTACAGGTTAAACTTTAGAAAATGTAGATCACGCTATCTCTGTTGCTGATCTCTCCATTTGTTGTTTTCCGTTTTGTTCGCATTTTATTAATTATCGTGTTAAACATTCTCGTGACTTGGCAATTCGAATGATGTTGCTTTATGCATCAGTAGTCAATTCCACGAACCTTTTGTGAGTCTGCACTCATTTTTTATCGATGCTTTTTAAGTATTAAATTTGACGTTTAACCGTTTTCAATGTGTTATGGGCAATGATCTCAATGATATGTTTATTTTTTGTATATTATTGAAGGGTTCAAGTTTCGGGAGGAATCCAAACAGCTGGCTATTGAGGCTTTTTGAATCGAAACTCTTCGATGTCGTTATCGCGATGCAATACCTCTCTAGCTCAAAAGAGCCTGGCGTCTTGCATTATTTGGGTATGTTTCTTTTTTCCAACTTGTAAACTAGTTGGAGTCTGTCAATGGCTTTATAGTTTGTTACGTAAGCGTCCTATTTTACATCTATTTGGTTTGCATTGCAAACTGTATCGCCTCATTTTGCCGTCGCTTTGTAGAATTTTTATATGTTCTCTCCACAAATTCATGCAGGTTATTGCTTTATTCCTCTCTTCTCTTGAACAGTGTCCTGCAGATTTGGGAATTTTGGAACCACTGAGGCGGGACCTTCAAAATATAAAAGCAAATTTGATGATGATCTGGCTGCCGATCAAGCTGCAGCGTTCGTATGTTTATTATGGGGTTTCACCCCTAAATTTTCATTAAGAGAGTCACGTTAATCATTAAATGTTTAAGAAGTTCCTAGTTAATCGTGCTTCTGTAGCACTCCTTAAGGTTAGAAAAGTTGAATTAAAGATAAATAACTAAATTTGTTGGAAGATGAAAAGAATGTTTCGAGTGTTTGTTGGTTGGGAGAACGCTGTCTTCATTTTATGTCCACCTTCTGATGTCTTTGGGGTCTTATTTGAGTGCTGTGAGCAGAGATACTCAGATATTTGTCGCAGTTCCTTCTCGCTAGGCAGTGTTTAAAAGACCTTAAAAGAGCGATTTTCAGTGTTAATCTATATTTTAATTGTCATTATTATTTAACGTGCTTAGTTTCTTGATACGAGTGAAGAATAATTGCTAGGCGTTATAATCTCTGACTGAGATTCGGTTTCAAAAAATCCTTTGAAGGGGGGGGGGTTAGGAGCTTTATACGGAGAATCAGTTACTGTCTTCTGATGAGTGTGCCTCGATTAATTTGGCTACTAGTTCGTTTACTGTATAATTGACTTATAAAAGTACAGTTTCCTTGGTATGGCCTTTCGAAGGGATATGAAAATTTGGCTAGTTTAGCTGCCATGTTGCTTAAGTGGTTGGCTGCTTGCTAATTCATTTGCAAGTAATTAATTGGTGGTAATAATATACAGAAACACCAACAGGCAAAATGCAGTTGTTGTCGTTTTATGTTAAATGAGCTTCAGTGTGGCTCAAGGTTAGATGATAAGTACTATTTGATGGCCAATTTTATGTTATGTACATAGTGGAACTGATGAGAGAAAGAGTAATAGTTAATGTAGGGTGTCGCGACTGCTCGCGAAATAAATTTGAATGTTAAATAAAGCTGCAGAATTATTTAGTGCAGAAGTGAGTGGGTTATGGTGAAATCAAGGCAAATTGAGTTGAGGATATTGACTGATCATAAAAGTTGATATGCACATTGTGTTGGGGATTAAACGTCGTAAAAGCTTCTATGCATATCGGATGAGGGCAAATGAACAAACGGAGTTGAGCTTGTTGACGAGTCACTCAGATGTGTTTTTGCACAAGAAAGCGGAATGCACGCGCGAATGGCACAAAGAGGGCATAATAGCGCTTTGTCTTCAACAAGCGCATAAAGACGCCAAGTAGCATAAACACATCGTAAATATTATTATGCTTGCCTAATTAAGGGCAAATGGACATCGTAAAAGTTGTTATGCACATCGAGTTAGTGCATAAACAACTTCTGGGGTCAGCCACAAAAAAAGGGGTGGTCAGTACATAGGGGAAGAGGACTGCAGTGCGGTGCATCATATGCACCGTAAAGGAGGACAACCAAGGTTCGTATAGGTCGGCTGACGATCCTTTACTTCATCATCATTAGGTGCAGTTGTTATAACTTAATAGTATATCGTTGTTTAGGCAACAAGTTATTCGACTTTCCTGTGGAATCAGTCGATTTCTATGTACCACAGTTGGTTAATTTGTATATAAATATGCGAGAGGTTGCCGACGTCATTTACCCGTATATAGTGAAGCGGTATGTTTTGTTTGTTTATATTGGTTCTTGCTTTGATAATAGCATTATGTTCGCAAAGTTTACAAACAGTTCTGTTACAAGAAAGAGAGGAGCGATAAGGAGAGACGAAAAAGTGAAGCGTGCAGAATGAAACCTATAACGAAGAGGGGCAAGGGAGGGTAAAACAAAGTAAAGACGTGAAAAGGAAGAAGGGTCAGAGGGGAAGAAGAGTGAACGAAATAAGAAGCGATTCTTTCGATTGTTGGTCATGAATAGGCATGTAGCAGTGTTTAAGCTTAAGCATTAATTTGTTGCAACGTTTCATCTCTTGGATTTCATTATTTCGCATCCTAACGCCTAATGTTTAGGGAGGAAGAGATCGAACTTAAATAAAAAAGGTTTTAGGTGCCGAGAAAGTGTTGAATTCTCACTGGAATGCTGTTGGCTTCTCGAGGCGTATGGGGTTGATGCGATGAGAAAGCAGAAGCGTAAAGCTCATGGGTATCGACTAAGGCGGCTAATTCTGAACGAGTTTCGAAATGAGCTCGAACCCGGCGGATCGACAATTACGGCACCGCCAGCTCAGTTATTCCGGGCTAGTTCAGTTCGAGCTCACTCGAGGTCGCGCTCCGAAGCTAGTTCGTTGCTTGTTTGTTATTATTTTTAGTCTTGATTTATTTGATAGAGTTGCTTATTCTCAGATTTCTATTTTCTTGGAAATTGCAGGGGAGGAGGGAAAGTAGAGGGAAGGGGGAATAAAATATGTCCTCCAACTCCAGCAACCTTCCATCCTTGGTAAACGACAAAAGTCCATCTGTTGAGAGAGGAGGTTGAGATGCCCAATCCGACTTCGACAAGAGAACTTGCTTGTTTTTATTCGTTCAGACAGTTTCTCTGCGACCATCTCAAATATTTAAAGCACCGCATATGTCATACTGCCGAGAATTAAGTTACCTCAATTTTAATGCGACATCCTATGTATCATTGCGAGCTTTTTTATTTAGCTTGCAGTAAGGCGGAATTTGTAAAAATCGCTGCCCTTCTAAGCAACGATGTATTTGTTATAAGAAAGTTGGCTCTTTCAATTGCTTCATTGTGGGAATGGAAAGTGCATGTGTAGTAATGTAGTAAGCACATCCTATGCAGATTTTATGGGAAAGGGTGGAGGGAGGGAGGGGAAACGTCAAGGATGCTAAGGGACACATGCTGTCAATGCGACCGGAAAACTTCGGAGTGCAAGAGAGTCATCTTCAAAATAGTCGCTTCACAATGTGAGCATTGTGCACTTACATGTTGTTGAAGAGTGCCGTTCCCTTTTTTGTTAAACGACACTCACTTCCAAAGATATGATTATTGAAATTTTTTCATCATGTCCTCTATCGAAATTTTGTTTATGTATGCATTGGGTGGCTATCGATTTGCATTCATAAAATCTGACTGTTTAGAAGATGTATTGTTGACGTGGTTTCTATTTTGTTGTATTTTATATTGCTTTTGTTGGAGAGAGGGAACTGGTTTTAAGAACACATTTCTTCGCACACATTCGAATTCGCACAACTTGTTTTCTTCAACTGATAAAGGGACACATTGATAAAGGCTGGAAATAATCAACATTCGGCGTCTTTTTTCAACGCGCACTTAAAATTTCGAATTTGAATAAAAGGAATTCCATTTATTTCTTTGAAACATTTGAAAAATTTTGGAGATATTTTTCTGCAATCTCCCAGATTCGTAGCTGTTGCAAAAAAAATTGAAAGGAATCAAAGCAAAGGAATATAGGAAACTAATCGCGAAACGAAACAAAGCAGTGATTTTCCCGTCGATATGAGATATTAACAGTTTTGCGCTTATTGGATAACGAAAAATATTTGCATAAAATTGGAATCGAATTGTTCGGAACTAAATAATCCCATAATATTGTGACTTCTATCTCTTCACTTTTTTCTTCACTCCTCATCGAAACTTGCAAAATTAACTTCTTATTTATTTATTCTCATCCCCTACTGAATTACCCTATTTATGTATTTAGGTGAGTTTCGATTTGCTCCGAAAATATTCCATCCAATCTTTGGTTTTGATGTTTATTTTTCTGCCTCTGCTGTGTTTATGATGAATGATGCATAATGGATAATAGATCAGCAAATATTGGCAGATTATATTGATTTCATTGATCTTGAAGGCATCGTTTTGATGCATCTTTAACTGTTTTTTACTTATTTGTTTATTTATTTATTTATTTATTTATTTATTTATTTATTCATTTATTTATTTATTTGTTTGTTTGTTTTGTCTAACTATGTGTTTGAGTCTTTCGCAAATAGCATCAACTTTCTCACCATATATTGTCCTTAATGAAGAAATCAATTTTTTAGCGGTATGCGGTTTGGATGCAACGAATGAAAGCGCAACCAAATTGGTGGGCAACAACGGAGGATTGAGACGAAGCGGAAGTGCGTTCAATACCAGCACTCTTACTTCATTCGGCGATCTCACCACAGGTAATCCTTTTGACTTCTTATAATGCAATTTTACTTTCTAAGCAACAAACGCTGATTTTGAAGGTTAATTCTATGTGTGGGTAAGTTTTTACAGTTTCAATTCAATTTTCCCTGATTTCACTAATTTTTAAATTCATCAATTATCTTATGCAATGATATCGTCTCTTCAGGACGGGCATTCGATAACGGTTGTGTTTGTTTTGATGATACGATAGTGGACAATGCAGAAGAAGCAATGAAAATGGAATGTAAATGTGGGGTGAGTGAATTATTATATCCACCCTTCATATTTTCGTTCATCAACGATTCTAATTTACTGTTGCATTGGAAGCGAATTGCAATTTATAAGGATTTGGTGATAGGTTCGATTCTATTATGAGGGCGGTTGAATTATCCAGCATTGAAGCACATATGGTTCAGTTTCGATCATTGTGCTGTTATAGAAAGGTAAGCTAGTGTTACATACCACAGAGTAGATGGATTTAGCTCACTCGTTCTTGGACATGACCCATTCGCATGTCCACGTGTACTTTGTTCGGAAATGAGTTTCTGCTGTACGAAGCGTTTGTCCTTTGTTGACCTAATTCTGAACTAGTTCTAGTTTTTTGTTGTGTTACTTTCTTTTATTCCATACCGGCCAACATAGGGAGTCTTAAGCACTCGGCGGCTAGGGAGAGGTGGCAAGAGAGGGTGACCTATGAAACACTGCCCAAGCAAGAAAGGGGAAAAGGGAGGATGAATGTCGAAGTGCCAAGACGTAGTTAAACGTATATATAGGGCCTTCGCAATAACAGAGCTGCAATAAGATTTTAAGCGGTTAATGAGTTAATAATTTATTTGTCTTTTTGTTTGATAGAATGCGGAAAAAAGTTATTTTTGTGCAAATAAAGTTTTTCGTTGTTTTCTTTCAAGTTTTAATATTTGCCTTAATTTCTATCATTTTATTACGTTCTTCATTTATTGTCTTAATCTATTTCACTATTTTTTGATTCTCCCCTCCTTCTTTTTCCTCTCCTTCTTTCTCCGTTTCTTATACAATATTGTTTATTTCTCATTCTGTGGTCATTGGAAGGAAATGTTTACAGGCTCAACGCATTCGGCCCGAGCAAGAATTTGTGAAAGCGTTGATGGGTGTTGGCAATCGTCTCAAGGAGATCCCTTTAAAAGAGGATAAATCACGCCATTTGGTGAACGAGCTTATTATGATTAACTTGAATCTTCCAGCCCGTGTATGGTTGCCCCTCTATGCAGATACCATTCGACACGTTGTCTTAAGGATACCGCATTCAGCAGGATGTGTTCTTAACAGCAAAGACAAGGTAAGTATGTGCTAATAATGTATTATTAGAGTGGGTTCATGGGTGGAGGAGTGTTGTAGAAGAATTGTTGGATTGGAGATAGTGGAAACCAAACGATGGGGAAGAGGAGGAAAATTCGCATAATAATACAATGCTTCTATGGAAAAGGATTGAAAATGGAATCGATTTGACGTGTCGAATGGTATTTATAAGAGAAGAGTTGTTTTAGGCACCATATTGTTTGTATGTGGAAGTGTTGGAGGTGGAGGATGTGAGGACAAGCTTTGTACCACATCGAATTAGTGATATCGAAGCGGCTGAATTCCAACGCAAAGAGCGTCAAGGTTCGGCCAATTCACTCAATTCACCTTCATTCGGCTTTTCGTTACCCAACGACAATCAAGTGAGTGCATTTGATACCATTCTGCTAGAATAAATTTAATTTGAATACCTTAGAATGGTAGCAAAAAAATTAGGACTGCTTTGTAGGAAGTTTCAAAATATGATATTATAGGGGTTACGTTGTGAGGAGGATGTAGCTGCTGCGAGCGAGGGGAGGGGGGATTGTGCATTATGCAGCCAAGTTGTGCTTTCTTTTTATGCAAATTTTGTTCGGAACCTAACAGAACAATGTGCAAAAAATAATACTTCTGAAATCGTGTATCTGTTAGGTTGTACGTCGTCTACTTGTTCCACTATCTGAGCATTCACTTGCGGGATGTAATGTTGCTCTTTAAAACCTTATTGCAACTTATCGGCGAAATGTCGCATTCTCAATCTTGATGCTTTAATGCTTAATTTTTCTGAAATCTGTTTGATAATTACAGACACCACCGCCATCAGTTGGTGGCACATCAGTAGATTCCATGTCGCGTATCTCAGAGGAGCGATCGCCACTCGCCGATCCTGCTGAGAGGATTATAAGTGCGGCAGAAATTCGTAAAAGACTTACCAATTGGGTGAAAAAGCCGAGAAAACAGGTAATTCATTCAGAGATTTAGGCATTGATCATCCTTGTGCTTAATATGCGTTTGGTTTGAATGGAAGACTTTGTGTAAAACAAAAGGATAAAAGGGGATAAAGTGCTCTCTTTTAATAGAAAAAGAGCTCACGTCTGGAATATAAAATGAACTTTTTCAATAGTTATGGGAAAAAAGAGTTTTGGAATATAATATGAACATTTTTGTGTAATTTGTAGTATTTGCTTTTGGTTTATGTATTATTGAAATCTTTTTCAATTTTTTTACTCCGAAAATCTTTTGTAGTATAATGAAATCGTCTTTTGTAGTATATGAAAATATTATTGTATCTTTAATAGATTCGGCTTTGTACATAATTGCATTTATGGGCCGTTACGATCAGCTTAATATATGGAATTTGTAGCTGAGGCATGTTCCTGATGATCCATCTGCATCGGAAATGAGTGAACCATGGGAAGAGAAGCAAGCACGCATTCGAGAGGCGTCGCCATATGGGCGTAATCCCAAGTGGAGGCTACTTCCGGTCATTGTGAAAACTGGTGATGACCTTCGACAAGAACTTCTTGCTTATCAGTTACTCACTACGCTTAAGGTTCTTATCAACTGTTCACTTGAAAGTTTTGTACGAATTGATTTAGCGTGTAGTATGTTCGCATTTTGAGCCTTAAATGTTCGCACCTTTGCAATGCATAGGAAAATTTCAAAAGAATAGCTTTAATTATCGTTGTTAAGCTTATGTAAAAGCTTTTTATTTCGTCGAATTGCTTCTGTATATCAACCTTTATTCTTAGTAATCCATTCAGCTTAACCAGTCGTTTCATTGAAACTGTATTATTCAATTATTTGAATTTTTTAAAGCATTGTGTAGTATATTTTCTTGTGGAACATAGAATGGGAAGTATCATTTGTTGTTTTTTAGTGGAGATCGTTCGGTGCACTCTATAGAAATAATATTTGAATTAATGACAATCATAGAGCGGATGTGGCTTATTTATTAGTTTGCATAAATATTTTTGATGGCGTTTATATGGAAGAATGCCTGAACAATATATGTTTGTTTATAATACATATAATGAGTGAGGAACGCTATTGACTGTCAAACGGTTTGTGAATAAATTTGCAGAACATTTGGATTGAGGAGAAGGTGCCTTTATATCTTCGGCCCTATAAGATTGTCGTTTGTTCGCAGAATTCCGGCATGATCGAACCGATTCTCAACGCAAGCTCTTTACATCAGGTTCATCAAGTTTTTCGGTTCGGCGAATAGCGTCTCATTGATTCCATGTTGGTTAGCAACGGGAAAGGGGCGGGGATGGGGTGATTCCGGTGTTCTTCCATCAGCATTAGTGCAAGTGTCTCAATGATTCGCGCACTTCATTCGGGTTTTCGAATCGCATTTTAAGGCTTTTTTCATATCTCTGTGGAAGTTCTCAGCGCTTCAATAGGTGGGCGAGGGGCCACAGAACTGAAGCGCTTCTAAACGACCCACAAATACGTTAAAACGGTTTTGAGAGAGCAATTTTTTTCATTGTGTGATAGTTTTTATTTATTTATTTTTTCTTGTAGTGGGAATTTTTGATAAAAAAAACTATTGTGAAAGAGAACGTGGAAATGGAATATAACACTTCCTGAAATTGACGGAATAATTTTATAATTATCAGCAGATAAATCTTTAGGATTGAAGTTATGTTTTTATGGAATGAAAAATTTAATGAGTTAACCAATTTACAGATAAAGAAGAATTTGACGATTTCGGCGAATGAACAGCTCGATCCTGAGAGGAGGTTACCACCCACTTTGTTGACGCATTTCTTGGAGTCATTTGGCTCATCGAATTGTGAATCTTTCCTTATTGCACAACAAAACTTCGTGCAGAGCTGTGCTGGATACAGCTTAGCGTGCTATTTCTTACAGGTCAAAGATAGGTAGGTGTATTTTCATGATTTTGTTCATTATTGACACCAGTACGAATATGAGCATTGATAGACCTGTCAGCAAAGTCAGCGTTCTTACCTATTGAAATGGACGTAGAGGTGATGTGAAGGTGATGGACATCTTAGATGCATGAGATATAAGGGGAAAAGCAAATTTTTGAAGAAAAATTTGAGAATTTATGTAAAAGTTGACCGACTTTCGTTTGTCAGACAGCAGGAGACAAGCGAAGAATGATCTTAAGGATCATGGTGGGCACTAAATCTGCGAGGATCCTGCTGAAGGGAAGGCGGAAGGATTCGTAACATCGTTCATCCAGCTTTGCACACTTTTTCCTCTTACAGCTCCTCTTTCCCTTCCTCACGCCCCTATCCTCCCCCTTCCTTCCACTTCTCATCCATTCTTTTTCAATGGCGTTCTCGCAATACGATCAATAAAGAAACGTATGAAAATGTGCAATAAGCCTATAAATATTGGATGCTGTGCGCCGACAGGTGAATGTCACATTATGCTTTGATTTCAGTAGCGAGTGTAATTTCCGTTGAAAGATTGTTATGTAAACTCTTTGCTAATGATTTTTCTATTTGTGGAACAAATGATTGTTATTTTTGGTGATGCGCACCTAAATGATTTAATGGCTATAACATTTTTATCGAAGAATAAATGGAGATTAATTGTGAAAAAATATATCGATTATTAAAACAAATGAAAAACTTAATTGCGGATAAAATTTGGAACATAAGAGTGCCTTTATATCTTATTACTCTCGGAAAATACTTAGACTTTAAATGCTGTTTGAAAGTGTTAGAACGATCGTAGTTGTAATTTGCTCAGAAACGCTCTCTTTCATAGATTAGTGGGCCTAGAGTGTTGAACTTTATAACCGATAATGTAATGCAGCTTCATATTGCATTGATTATATTCAGGCACAACGGTAACATTTTGCTCGATTCGGAGGGTCATTTGATCCATATCGACTTCGGTTTCATTCTGTCGATATCACCCCGTAATCTCGGTTTCGAGACATCTCCATTCAAGTTAACACAGGAGATCGTTGATGTGATGGGTGGTGTGGGCAGTGACATGTTCAAGTATTATAAGATCCTGCTGCTGCAGGGTCTCATCGCTGCCAGAAAGCATCATGACCGCATCGTTAATATTGTTGAGATCATGCTCGCTGGTCAGTTTGTCTTATTTGAGGAGGGGCAGAGCGGTAGAAAGAAGCCTGAGAGAGGGGGGGATGGAGAGGGAAGTGAGGTTGACTACAGATCAGTTGTGAAAATGACTGAAAGATTGACTTCTGAGCACTAAATTGCACAAGAGAGGATGCGGGTGATTTCCTGTTCAAATTTGGATAAGTGAATTTTTGCAGCATATTTTGCCATTAGTGTGAACATAACGCAGGGAATATAAGTGATACTAAAACAAATTTTTGATAAGAGGTGTTTCATTTCCTTATTCAGCTTATATTCACAAATGAGTTCAACCTTCGTCATACGAGCATAAGTCTACCATCTTTTTCACGCTTCATAGTACGTTACAGCTCTTTGATCTATCCCTACTCACTGTTCTACAGTGAACCTACTTTTTCTATTTTATGCAGTAAATAATTTATAAATATGGAATTGTTTTATTGGAAATTCATTGCATTGATTTAATGAAAACAATGCAGAAAAATTGTCACTTTTGCATAATCCCAATCTTTGCGTGTCGTCACTGTTTAAAAATCATTTATTTTATAAATCATTGTTACATATTTAAGGAGGTTCAAAGTAGTAAAAGTGACTATGGGTTAGGGATGACAAATTTTGCAAAAATAATGTCGGAAAAGCTGAAACTTTTAAAAAATTTTTCAGAGATTTCCCGGAAAAATGCTCAACATGTTCCTTTTTTTAAGGTTCACAATTGCCATGTTTTCGTGGAGGTGCAAGTACAGTTCGTTCATTAAAGGAACGTTTCCATATGAATTGTACAGAATCACAATTGCAAGCATTGGTCGATACAATGGTGGAAAATAGTTTGGGTGCGATAACGACACGGCTCTACGATAATTTCCAATATTACACTAACGGTATTTTGTAAGCGATACATATTCATGCTCGTTAGAGGTGTTTTATCGTTTCCTATGAGCATTGCTAATATCACTTCCAATATATAAGTGGATCTCAGTCGAATAGCTTGCTTGCATAGATATTACTCGTTTTTCAAATTTATTTCCGTTTAAATATTGGAATAACATATTCGGGTCGGATAAATAGCTATAATAAAAGATCACCGAATCGTTGTTCTGCGATTATTTTAGATTTGTTCTTTGAAGAGCTGAAGTGGAACTATTTCACGTAAGAGGATGTGAGGGGAGGGGTTGGGCGGGGCGGGGGGGGGAAGGTGCGTTTCACTAATTTGGCACCTTTGTTTGAATTCAATCTGATGGTGATTCCGATATGATCATTTTAGTTCTAAATAGGAGCATTATTTATTGGTATCACATAAAAATATGAATAGGCACTAAAGGGAGGTAATTGTATAAGTTGAAATGGAATTGTTTTGTTATGAATTTTGCGGGTATCATCACGATTATTTATCAGTCTATCTTGCCGATAATCATATTCAAATAGTCTTCTATTCGGTTATTTTTCTGGGGTTATAAAAGGCAAAAATCTTGTCAAAGTGCCAACAGACAAATATTTTTTCAACGAATTTTTCACTTTATGAATTAATAAAAGTTGATTGGTACTTTAGTTTTGATAACCAAATTTCAGTGGTAATTGTTGTTGTGAAAATTCATGAGTCGAAGGGAAAACTAGTGAAGTCGGGTGGCAATAGTAGCGGTTTCGGGAGTTTTTTTATTTGTTTGGAATAAATGGTTTGTTGGCGCTTTTCTTTTTCTTTCTCGTTTTTTTTTTTTTTTAACGTTTCGTTTATGTTTGCATCAAAATTCGATGTTATTTCAGCGTTTAAGATCTGTAATATGTTCTTGATGCTTTTTGTTGTTGTGCTTTTTGTGAATAGTCTTTTTATGAATGTATCGCTTTCCTCTTTCCCCATCTTCATCCTACTCCCTTTGATCTTTGCTAATTTGAAGTCATCAGTTGCGAATGCGAATTGGAGAGTTAAATTTGTGGTATGAAAATAATCTTTCGCATCCGGATTAGAGGGAGGTGATATATGCGAAGTTGTTTATATACAGAGCAGTTGATGCGATAAACAAGGTCAGTATTACAACTTTAGAATTAGAAGAGTCACTTCTATTTATGCAGTAATCTCGAAGCATACAAGTGGAAGTGAAGGTCTGTTGCGAATTACTGCGAATTTAAGGCGATTGTGAAGATGTTGCGAATCAACATAAAGAATTCGCTATTTTCGTTTTGACGAAAGAACTGCTTATATAGATGCGAAAATTGTAGAACCCTTGCAAGTTTTATTGCCTATAGAAGAATGAGGAAGAAATTTAATGCTTCACGAATATGAATAAATAGTAATTTTCGCTCATTATCAATAGTCATTATGATTGTTTTATTGGGAGGATATTTTCTTATGTATGGTTTTTGGTGAATTTTATAAGTTTTTCTTTCTTTTTATTTCGTTTTGTGCTAACAGTGCTATTTTATCTTTATTATTTATGTTTTGTCGCAATTCCATATCGATGTTAGCTGATATGTCTCTATTCCCATATTGAAGGTTTATGAATATTGAAGGCGTATGAAGGCAAATTGCAACTCTCATGCAATGTCTAATTTATTCATTATTTAGTTGTATCTTGCTGTGTAGCACATTTTTGAGTATGTGAAAGTTTCATCGATTTTTGGTAGATCTATGGTGAAGTCGTGCAAAATATTGAGGGATTAAGGGCGAAGAGAAGTATGTTGGGTGCCGATGAAGAGTATTGCACAGTGCTGAGCGCATTTACAAAACCTATTTCGTCGCAGTGTTGCACGCTCGTGTGCACTTCATTGCGAACGATTAGCATCGTACTCTAATGTAATAGTGAATTCAGATTTTTCCTTATTTTATAAGTAAACTTTCATTTGGTTGATGAAGTTTTGTCTTGTTTACTAAGAATTATGCATTTCTTGACATTGTTATTTATAGTGGGAAGGGATGTTAATTGGCTGTTTAGTTTATAGATGTTTATGATGGTACATTGAGTATCACATTTGGTTGGTGAGCTTTGAGTTATTTATTTTTTGTGTTGATTCTTTCATTCTTTTATGATTCTGATGAATGGGTACTCGTTCTTTTCACAGTATTATTTCCGCTAGTTTAGCGTATGGTATTCTGATATAATATACAATTCCCATCTCTTATTAGCTCATCAGGGAAATTCGCTTTTGCCACCTTTATGCGACAAATCAAATTTGGTTTCAGGGCCTGTTGCTTTTTTTATTGGTTGCAGGGCCTATTTAAACATCTGTTTATATATATATATATATATATATATATATATATATATATATATATATATATATATATATATGTGCAAAGCCCAGTCTAAAATAATTTTTGGTTGTCACGTATAACAATAACAGTTATGGGTGATGTGCGCATAAAAGTAGGTGATTTATTGTTAGCACATCGTTGAGTACTTTAAAAACAATGGTAAGCTAAGTTGATACCAGCGCGATTGTTTCTGTGATGTGGTGAAAAAGAAAATAGTTCGCAGTTACGGCATACTGCAAAAAAAGTATCGAATAGGTGCTACATTTTATATTGCCAATGGCGGTATATTCACATGTTTTTTATTTGTTTAAAATGTTTTATAATACTGTTGATTTGAAATCCACTTTGCTCGTTTTTATTATCTCTGAGTTGTTTTTCTATCGTTTATTTATTTCAATACGGGAATGAGAGGCTATATATTGTTTGATGGTATTAAAAGGTGGAAGAGGGAAAAAGGGAAGGGGGAATGAGGAGAATGCGGTTGATAAATGAGAAACGTTGTTGAAGTTTTAGTAACACTTCAAGTCTGCTTCTTCAGTTCGGCTCATTGAATTCGATCGATAAAACGTATCAAACATTGCTTTTGCGCTGTTGTTTTCTTATTTCGATCTGAATAACGTCGTTGCTGATTGCTAATTGCTCATGAATGCGCTCTATTGTGATGCACATCGAGTTTTTTATTTTCACTCACATAAATGTTCTTTTTTCAACAGTTCATTTCCGACGAGTACATTCTGGAGTGTAATTTTCATCAACGGTCGGTCTACCTTTGAACAGATTTCATTTCCAACGTCGGCGTCATGCTGTCAAATCTTGCCGTTGAAACTTCAAGAATTAGTACACTCTAGCTCCTATTTGTGTTCTAAACAGCACTGTAGCCAGGTGCAGTTTGTTTTTTTTTGGGGGGGGGGAGAGCGGAGAAGACGGAGGGATATTTCAGAATTGATTCGTCAAGCAGTTGAGGGATGTTGGGGGAGAGGGGATTCTGAGTAGATTGGATGACACTGTCCAGTTTGGTGACCCCTGAGAGGCTTTCATATCGTTTAGCATTATAACGAAGTAACTGAAGTCAATCCAGCATATTTTAGGGTACCCAACGAATTACGCAACTATCCTTATATTGGGCAGTTAATTTGGTAATTTATTCAGCCACGTAACAGTACACTCACTCCCAGATGGCTTGGTGGATGGCAGGGTTCCGGACGGGGCGGAAGTCCATGACTCGGTGACTCGGCGTCAACGCAGCTCAATCACTCAGTACCTCACAGCGTGGAGTGCTGCATCTGTCCGACGCATATGTGGGTTCCCATCGTAAGGGGCGGACTTTCGGGATTAAACTTCCTTGTATCGAGGCATTTCCTTATGGGACATCACTGTGGATTGGATAGGGATCGGAGTATCTATGGCCAATTCTCAATTAGAGGTCACGTCCGAGGAAAATGTTCTGACTCAATTTAGCAGACATTCAACAGCTCCATACACACTTTCAAGAGTTTCATTTCATGATAGACCGCAATAAAGGGATTTGCATAATGAAAATGCATAATAACCGTTTAAATTTTTATATTCGACGCAGATATGCAGTTGTTTAAACAAGAAATTAGTTGTGATATTATGGACCAATCGAGGAGGAAGCGAAATTGATCGGAACATAGCAATCAATAAAATTTGGATGGCTTTGTAAAATTCAGATAACTTTGCGTAAACTTCGTTTGCACTCCAAAAGTTTCTACGTGAAATCTAGGAAATTACAATGTTTTTAGCGAGTGAGCTATTTAAGTCGAATTAAAATGCGGGAAAATTTAAAAAAAATTAAAAAAAAATGCGGGGCAGATTTCCCTCAGCGAGTATTTTAAACACTGCAGTACAAATTGAAGCTGGGGGTTCGACATTGGTGGAGGGGGGGGGTTCTACTCCCTCCCAGAGATTGCTATGTAGGTGGGGAGAGGTCAGGCAATTTCAGGTTTCTAAAATCAGATCAATCAACGTATCATAGGTCAGCTGAACGAGCGAACAGTTGAATAATAAATATCACTAAAGTAGGAATTAAATTTCACCACCATTATTGATGTAAAGAATTCGATGCACGCATGTAAGCTTTTGGCGGCAAAATTACGCGCCAAATTGTTGATACAGTGATAACGTTGGAATTTGAAAGCACAAGTTCATTGTTTCGAAATATTTTTTCAGTAGGCAGCAGTAGTCGATGCTTGTATGTTTTATTGGCAAATAAGGCGGATATATAGAGACGCCAAGTTTAATTTTGTAATTGAGCATTGCCTTGAGGGTGTTACGGGTAGAAACGTTATGTGCATAGTACAGGTATTCGTGATATATTGCAGTCGAAAAAAGTGATTCTAATAATTGTGTTATATGGGATTATTAAAAAAAAAGGAAAATATTTTCAATTATGAATTTTTTTATTAGCTGTGAAATGTTTCTTTTAGAGTGCTTTTACATACGTGTATAGTATGTATGCATCATCCGCCAGTGTTCACTACCTTAAACTTCACAACTCTATGAGGTCTATTTCAATGAACAGTGCACTCATTACGAATATAAGTCTCTTCGTATTGCTTCCACCTGCTCTGACCCAATGCCCCTCTGGTCCACTTGGCTCCTGTGGTCTTTTGGTCGGCCTTTCCTTCTTGCAGGTCGGTCGCGTGAAGGTTAGGGCTTAGGCTCATCTCCTGCCCGTCGGTTGCCGACGAGCCGATTCACCGTCGTTCGTCCTATGACTGTCGGGACTTGTTCCGCCGACCTTGCCACGATGAGGATGCTGGGCTGGGTAGCTCGGCTGAGCAGAGCAAACAATTTGGTCGGTGCTGCACAACCGACCGCGCAGTAGACAAGGCAAAACGATGAATGACTCTAGGAAGTATGACTCTGACTCTTGCTCCTGACTCTTGACTCTTGCTCCTGACTCTTGACTCTATAACTCTTGACAATGACTTTTGCTCCTCTAGGAAAACTCGTATTGCATGTGCAGAGATCGTATTATTACTAAAAGACTGCTTAGTGAATCAGCGAGATGATTTAGATTAGTTTAATAACAAAATTTATGGTACCTAAATAAAAATTGAGATTTTTATCGAATGATATATAATGTGTTGAGCCTATTATGAAAGATTTATTTACCGTACTTATCGATTATTGCACCTGTTTTCTGGCATTAGCCAAAAATTATAATATTAGGGAATCTCTTTCGATTCTTTGATGTGGGAAATTTGATCGCTTTCAGAATCATCGATAAAAACTTTCATATTTGCTGCTTATTTAAGCTCTGCAATCAATGCCGTAAATGTTTTATGACACATTCATTAATATGGCTTCTATTTGCTTGTTTATTTTTGGTTGCGTTGACCTGATTTGTTGAAGATTTTGTTTCAGAATGCAGAAGGGCTGGGGGGGGAAGAGGAAGAAGCAGGAGGCATAAAGAGGAGTTGGGGATAAGGAGCGGATATTCCATAGGGCCGTTATCGAATTGCTTATAGTACTGTTAGATTTAGGGGTTTCGCTGGACGCTCTTTCATGAAAAAACACGAAAATCACACATCTGAATCGTTGATACATTTAAACAGGAAGTATCTCAGTGCTTTCTGAAGTTTTAATGAATCAAAGGCCTCCATGAAATGTTTTTCAGGTTATTCATAAAAAAACGCTTTAAATAGGAATGCGGACAAAAAGCATCTCTTGATTTGTGTGCAGATTAGGTATAAGACCGTTAATTTATGTATTTATTGTTTGAATCGTAACGCATTGAACTGTTGCGTATTCAGTGAATTACCACTGTCGCGATACTTCAGAGATATTATAAGATCATATATGAGGTATAGTATATTTATTGCAGGAAGTATCAGTTAAGGATTGGAGAGATGGTTATGGGAAGAAGAGATATCCTTGAGACGGTGTTGTTCGATTCGGAACTCATCGTAACAATCGGATATCTAAGTCGACATGCCGATATCCCCATCGATGACGCTAAAGAGTTAGTACTTGATATTGTTAGTACCTTTTTAAAATGTGTTTCCATTTGCACCCTATGTCTTAGATGTTCTTCTCATGACATCAAGTTCAAAGCAGTCGGTACGATATGGCGCAAGTCATAGGATTTTGCTTCGAAAACTTGATTGTTTTTATAATTGAATGCTGATTGATCTCGATTCACAGCGTTAGAAATTTTTGGGTTGCATTATGTGAATAGTTCATCTTGGTTCAGTATAGGTTGCTTTGCTTTCATCAACTTCATCCTTGTTCGATTTTTAAAATATACGAAAATAGGCGTTAAATTTTCACGTCGATCACCTAAAATATTTGATTTGCAGAGAGCTCGAAACATTCTACAAGCAGAATAAGACTAAAGCGGATTTGCATGCTGTTTACTTATTGAGTGGTGAATTGAACGATGCGCATTGCGATGGTGATCAACGATGCAATATGCCAACACGATGCCATCGAGTACAGTTGGTGAGGGAGAAGAATTTAGATGCCATCAAACGCAATTACCGAACAGTGGACACCTGTGAAATATTCTGTCTTCATTCAAAACCTATTAAGGTAACTTTTAGCAATGGCTTAATTGCCATCCGATGCCTTGATGGCAAGTAGTCGTGGTGAAACGTTGGTAAATGTGGAGTTGTATGATTACGGAGAGAAGGATGGACAGGATTGAGCATTATGCACCTAACGCATGGTGCCTATCATCGCGTTTTGTCTTGCGTTATGTGTGATGTAGGGAAGGAATTTCCAGTCCGGCGGAGAAACCCTGCCAGGAAGTTATTTTTCGGTGCAAACACTTCGAAGAAGGAATCGGGGAATTGCTCCCAGATGGGGACTTTATCGGGAAACGAAACTCCATTCTACGCTACTCATAATTGCGGATGCTTCATCTTATGTCGTTTTCATTGCACAGCATAGAGGTCAATGAAATTTCCTCAATTTCTGTTGCTTTGAATTTTTTTTTTCTTTAGGCAAAGTGTTATTTGCGTGAACTATGTATGCACTTCCGAATTGTTTTTCTGTAATGACGAGCGGGCTAAATAGGTTTGCAAGTTGAAACTCTAACAAATGTTTAAAGTGAATAAAGTTTCTTCGAAGTGCACCTAAGATTACTTACTACTTTCAAGGTTATTAAAGTGGAATGCCTCACGGTTATAGACCGTTAATATCCAATAGTTTGTAGTTGGTATGAAGTTACGTTTTCTCTATTTCCGCATATTTTTATCTGATGGAATTTTCTGCCACAAAGCGATGAAGAGAAAACTCTCTTTCAAGAAAATTAGGATTTGATATTCTTTCAATAATTTAATGCAGTAGACTTGATAGCCTTTTATTTCATTACGGCGGATAAAGGAGCAAAAACCCATTTTTTTTAACATTTGTAAGGAGCTCAATAATAATCATCAAAACATTCAAATTCGTGTTACGTTTTAATTGAAGTTTAGTATAGAAATATTAGATGAGTTGGCTGTCCCATATGGTAACTGTATATGAGATATGCTTTATTCATTTAGTCACAGGACAAACGATAGGAAACACTGATCACTTTTACAGAGTTTATACTCGTTGTATAGTGTGGATTGCATCGACGATGATGAGTTTGCGCGTACTGATTACGAACGGAACTGGATTAATTGTCCAGCTGCTCAGATCAAAAGGGCTGAGATGCTGGAAGAGAATCGAGAAAGCGCCAAATTGCTTGAGGAGGCTGCAAAGGTTTTTTTCTGTGATCGTTAAGGCTTACTCTGTGAACTTAATACTCACAGAATATGAGAAAAAAAACCATAATTGTGAGTATATGGCAGGGCATCTTTCTGAGGGAGATAGCGGGAGGGGAAAGAAGAGGTACAGAAATTAGTGAGAAAAGCGGCATGTGAAGAGGAAGAAGAATAGCGAAGACGATTGGAGTCGCCAATACAAAATTGTATGAAAAAATGATGAACAATTCTGGTTAAGGTCTAGTTATGGGTAGTTTCTGCCAATGAATTGTGACAGTATGAAGCATGAGTTCTTGTCAGTCAATGAATTGTTGTGGTGAAAAGACAAAGAAATAGATGCAACGAGTAGATTACTGTACCTTTCAGAAATCAGAGCATATTGCTCATTCGATCCGCATCTCACAGCCCACTACATCAAAATCGGTTATGCAGAAAAACGTGCAGAAGAACGACATCAGCGCTTTGTTCGCGAAGGCGGCTGCTAAAACCGAACACTCCACTCCGAAGGTGAGTCACTTGAACTGTTTTTATTTTTCCTGCCTCTGGGCTATCATAGAGACATAATCGTTCCTTTTCTTTTTGGCCATTGATGCACGTAGGGCGTCATATATGTTGAATTGTTTTCAATGAGGCGGGTGGCTTCGCCTCTGGATTATGCCGAAGTTGGTAACTGGGGCCGAAGAAAGCTTACAAAGCTTACCAGGGAGAGGGGAGGAGCCTACCATTTTCACACACCTTCATTGAAGTGCCATATATATATATATATATATATATATATATATATATATATATATATGTACGTAAAAAAAAAAGATTACGTTCATGACCCTTATTAATTTATAGCGACGAGACGTTGCAAGGAAAGAAAGAGAGTTTAATTAAGAGAGAGACTTTGTTAAGTTAAAGGGAATATTAAGCGAGGAAAGAGTGAAACGTTTCCGTGAATCAAAGAGAAGAGGGAGTGAGAAGACAGTATTCTTATCAGGCAGCAATTTTTTGTTCTTCATTAGCCAACAGTAGCAATTCTATAGCTTATATCGGTATGCCGTTCTATATGTGCAATCTGTCGGTGTATAAGATCGACCACAGTAATAGTATCACTTCAAAGTATCATTTGCAAGAGTTGATAGATATATGGTGCTATAATAATTTAAAAGTGCATTATTGATTGATGGGAATATGCTGAAGAATATTGCAAGATACCGTTGGCCAAGCTTTATATCTTAACTTGCTATGCTCACATCGAATTAATTTTTTTTTTTCTGGATTTTTAAAAATTACTATATGTACAGTATACCACATTGAACGACTAAAGCCCCCGGGGGGAGATGGATTTACCAGGATTTTAATACTAAAGGTACTCACTCGGTGGGAAGGGTGATTGTTTCCTTATATTTAACCCAACTACAGTTGAAGTATTGAATGTCGCAAATGTTTAGAACCAATCCGTTTGACTATCTTTATGATCGAGGGAATTTATTGAAGAAGGACTGAGTGTTAAGAGAAAGACCGTTTCTTATAAAATTTTTGCTTGAGATGATGTTCTTATCGCACTAAAACGATATTGTACAACCGTCATCTGTAACAAGCTTATGCTGTACAACATACTGTGGAAAGATGAGGTGAAAAGGGAAGCAGGAGTTCGAGAAGGTGATGGGAGGGGGGATTGGGAGGTGCAAGAAGTGAATAAGAGCTCGTTTCTTTCTTTAACAGGTATTTGTATATGCTTGACTAATCGATAAAAATATTTTTCGAATAATTGTATTTTATAGCTATTAATAGAGCTATTTGCATTTTTTTAATCGTTGCTGAGGCACCACTGTCTATTTATAGAAGTCACCTCGTAAAAGTCCATTCACTACCCCGACGGATGAGGAGAAGGCAGCTGAGCAGAAAGGTGCAAATTCAACAGACATTCAGAAGTAAGCTGTCGGTGCATGTTACTTGATTACGATTTTTCGTTTGTTTTTAAACATAGAATTTCTGATTTGTTCGATTATTAACAGTTTTTCTCTTTTATCGCTCTGTATTGTATAATGGAATCGTTTTCAGTGATCTATTTCGAATTATTCCATTTTGTATTTTCCTGTAGGGAGTTATGAATTTAGTGAAGTTACTGGATATGAATAGTCGATATTGAAGTGAGCAATTAATAAAGGTAGCAATGCGTTGGAATCGATAAGAATATATATTAGAATTAGTGAGGAGGATTTCTACTTTTATTGTGTAAAAATTATTTTACATATTAAGTCAGCACCCTAAATAAGTAGGAAGAAGGAGAAATCTGCTTTATCTCTTCTCTCATTTACTGCCTACTGGTCCGTCCGCCTGGCAGTCTTATTCCACCAATCTCAAACTCAATTTCACGCAAAAAGTAGTATAATGTTGTAGTACTGCAAGGAATAAGTTTAGAATGGATGGCGACATATGACATGAAAACATATGCTGAATAAGTTGCTGTAAGAATCGTCCTTAGTGAGTGACTATAAGTTCATTGCTTAGGCATGGCCTTAACTTAAGCTTAGGCTATTTTTCAGCATTGCACTTACGTTAACATCAATTAACGCATTTTCGTTTATCGTATTTTGCATCATTCATTAGTGACGCAGTTGTACAACCATTGTATATAGTTCGTCAATTCTCGATCATCTACCAGTATTGGCTTACTTCACTTGAAGTTATCTCTTTTAGAGATTCACACATACTGATGTTGACTGCTGGTTAAGCTATTGTTTTCCAAAGTTTTTGTGCTATCTTTTCTATAATCTAAAATAGAAAGGACTTGTTCATGGGCCATCTATATTTATAAGAAATAAATACACTATTTATAAGAATTAATTACAGTCTTTTTTGTTACATTCTTTGTGCAATTTCGAGAATATTTTTTTTCTTTTCAGACACCGTGCACGAAGAATCTTGCTTGATAATGAGGATTATGGAGAGGGAGAGAAAAATCTGAATGAATTAAAGAATGAGAAGAAAACAACGATTTCTTCACAACACTCGGATGACAGCAATGATAAACGCAACAAACGAAAGGCACAAAATTTGAGAAAAACGGAAACAAAGGAGTCTAAAAAAGACAAAAAAAAGGGATCACTTGCTTTATGTGAGTCTATTGTTTTAAAGGCGCCTCTATTATTGCTAACAACTGTTGTTGATGAAATCGAATTAGCGTTAAGCTAGTTTTTGTTCTAGGCGTATGCTGAACTATTGTACCAACATTTTTGGAACATCGAAAATTCAGTCTCTTTTTCTCCATATCTCACCTTCCCTATCTCTCCTACCATCTAATTTGTCATTACTTCATCTGAAAACTTCTCATATTATGCAAAAAGCATTTTTGAAACCTATATATATATATATATATATATATATATATATATATATATATATATATATATATATATATATATATATATATATATATGAAAGCGTCTAGAGTGAAGATTAGTACATAATGAAGAATCTGTAACGTTGGGCAGTTGTAAAGTAGTTTAGTTATTAACTGTTCACAAAGTTGCCAATATGGTTCTATATCGACTCTAACAACTGAACTATTGATTCGACTCCTCTTTAATTTCGCTTACCACTACTTACATTTCTTCATTACTGCGCGGATAAATTTCCTTCTCATTACGCTTCTTGATCATTTTAAATTGTTTGAAGTGATATATTTTCAGCTCAAGGGGATATATTCTCCGATGGGGGATCATCTCCAGAACGTATGGAATTCGTTGAGAACATGGAGGATGAGAAGAAAGAAGTCACTATTTCACCACCTAAGAGACTTCGTCGATCACGTAAACATTCACATTAAATTTCATAATTTCTCATCGGATTTTCTTGTAAGCGGTGCCAAAATATTTCGAAAAGAGCTTTAGTAAGCTTCTGAGGCAAGTCTTAAGCACCTTCTGTTGATGAGGTTCATATATTATGAGTGGGGTGGTAAATGTTGGCAAAATGTTTGTGTCTCCAGTTAAAAAGTGATACGGCTAATGCTCAAATCCTGTGATGGAACACTCATCTATTTTACGGGATTCCGGGTTTACTACAAGATGCACAAGTAACGCTCATCAGGAAACAAGTTACACTTGTGTGAATTCTTGAGCCAAATTTTGGGTGCTGTGAGGAATTATTTAGGTGCTTATACTTCGAATAGGTAAATTTGCACAACAATTGACATTACTGAATGGTTTTAGAGCCGTTAAAGAATTTCGATTGACACACATGAAATTATGAATTTCTCCTCTAACACATCGCATGATTAGAGCAGAAATTATTTCAGCACATAAATTAGCACCATCATGTAATGCGAAGAAAACAGACGAAGTGAAGGAAGAAGAATTGGGCACTAAAAAGCCAACTCGTAAGCAATATGTGACCGAATCGTTCGTTGATGAGGACGGATATTTGGGTTTGTTTTTCCGTTGCAATCTTCATTCACTTTTAGTTTTTCTCACCCAAAGATTGCTCTATATTATTTTCATTAGATTAAGTTTTTATGCGATAAGCAAAGTCTAATAATCAAGAAGCGCGATTTGAACGACGAAACGGAGAATAAAATCGTGATCAAATTTCATCTTGATTGAAATATATCGATTCAAAACAATTTCAGAGAGTTTACAAGTGGGATCCGCTATTGGATTGAAGTAAAACGAATAAACCTCACATACTGACTGCGTTAGCTTGTATTTTCTTTATCTGAAATGCGTTACTTATAGCATTTTATAACAGCAATGTGCTTATGCAGAAATTCAATTTGCTGGACGAACTAATACTAGCGGATGACTTTGAGCTTAGCTAACAAAGTGATGAGCTGTTGTTATCAGTGATCCAGTTTGGGTTATAAGTAGATATTGCGTCATGTAGATATTCCAGTGTGAGTTGCCAATAGTCAGACTTCTCTGTCAATCGCCAATTTGCAAGGTAAACTGATAAGCGGGAAGGGGGCGCATTTGCCTTATTACCAGTAATTAGCTTTCAGTAAGGTTTGTACCAAACAGATATTTAAGTGCGTATAGTTTGAACATGTTTAAAAAAAAACTTGAACGTAAGTGCGTATGTTTTAAGTAACAAAGCAAGTACTCAAAGAGGTGGATGTGGAGCCAGCGGATGAAACAAAGACGCCGCATTCGGCGATGCAGGAGCCACTTACAGCAGTCAGATCGCAGAACGTTGTGTCGATGGATAAGCCGAATGAGAAGACTCGTGCAGCCAGCAAGAGGACTCCTCAGGGGCAGGCGAAGATAAGCTCGTTCTTCAAGAAGCAGTAGTTATTGTTATGCTTTGTACACAACACTTGAGAGAAACGAGAAGGAACAATGAAATGAGGCTGGAATGCCACCAGATCATTTAAATTACTGCAAGGGGAAATAAGTCACCTTGTTTATGGTCGTATATGTTCATGAATGCTAGAGAGAGCTTCATCGAAAAGCTTCTCCCCAGCTTTATTTTTCAATAAGTATATTCTCGTTTATCATGAATATAATGCAAGTCCTTCCTGATTTTCTTTTGCCTCACTCTTCCTTATTGTATTTTTCTTTGTTTATCTCATAAATGATGTTATTTCATCGTTCACTAATCTTCTAAATTGTGTTCGCATAGTTATTTCCATTTTTGCATAGTTGTATGTTTTACTCGTTTCACTACTCTCTATAGTAAGAGGGATGTCTGCTGTTGGCTGTATTGAGAGCAAAGATAACTTCATTGATAGATATAATGATTGACATATGTTTTTTCATTTAATTATTTTTGTTACTGTATAATTCATGATGAACTGCTTTATTACCCGTGACCGAGTTTTGAATCTCATAAAATAATTTTCTATCTTTCTTCGACAAAATACAAAAAGATCTTCGAAAATTTTTCTATTGATCTCGCAATTCTTCGTTACATTAATTATCATTTTATTTGATATTCCTTTGTTTTTAATGTTCTTTTGAATTTTTTTTTTGATCTTCTTAACGAAAAAGTGTGCTTCCATATGCGCATCTCTAGTTTCGGAATGTTTGAGTCCGTTTTTTGACTACAGACGATAATATTCCTTTTCTTTTCTCGATTATTTCTTACAGTGAGTAGTCGAAGTCACTCGCATCGAATTTTTTTTTTCACGTTTTACAATCGATTCATTTCAAGCACCAATCAGAGGTTTTCGATCATGCGAGAAGGAAATGTTTTTTTTATACGGAAGCTAATTTCTCCACATATGAGAGGCACAATTTGTTGTTTGTGCTTACAAATTTCTTCACAAATCGTTTAAATAGATCAATTTTGAGGATGCTTTTTATTTAAGCATATAAGAAGCGATTGGTGGTAATTGGCGAGACGGTTTTAACCAAACAATGCATGAAGTCCATACTATCTCATCAGACAACATTTCTTATAAATGAGATTATTGAAATACATGACTAGATTATCTATGAGATGTGCTATGATTTTTTGCTCATTATTCTTGTTTTATAATATTTGAATAAACAACGCAGGTCTTGTAGATAAACTTGTTTTTTACATCCTTCACCTCAGAGATATGTGACTATGAAAATGGTGTAATGATATAGGTAGCTCTGAAAGTATTAAAACATTTCTCCATCAAGTTTCATTTACTGCGGATTTATTCTCTTCATAAGTGTTGCCTTGTCGTTGTACGTTATAGAATTGTATTTTAATTACTGATCGATTCGTTCAATTCGTGAATTCTTTGCTGCTTGAACATCATTCCATTGAGATTTTCGATGCATCTAAAAGACAATGATCGACCAGATAAGTCACTTGTAATTTGATTCATAACGCATTTCGTGGAGTCAAATTTAGCTCTTCGAAAATTTAAATACTTCAAAAATTTGAATATCGTAAAAAATATTGCGAAAATCGAAGAAATATTACAAAAAATCTCTAATATTCCTTTAGAATGCGCTCAATTTAAACTCTTTAGGATAGAAGAAATTCTCTTGTACAATGTAAGATTCACGGCTTCGTTATTTATATTACTGAAATCATGGCTACTATTTGCAGTATTTAATTGCTATTATTGTCATAGTTGTATATGTCTTAACGTATATTTGATGAATGATATATGATGCGATTGCGAATGATTGCAACGTCAATTGCCGTTATCAGTTAATGTTTTTAAATTGAAATATTAAAAAAAAAAAAGCGTGATTTACATAAATTCGTATTTGAATTTTCATTTCTTTATTTAAATAAATTTTGCAAATAAATTTACATAAATTTTCTTTAATGTTCTTTAGCGATGGAAGCGTTTCAATCGCAATAGATACAACTATTTTATTGTTCGCTTTATATGTTATCTAGAAAATTGAACGTCGGTAATTGCGAAGATGTACATTATTTGTGATGATGATAAGGGCGATTGATTACACTCGTATTGACGAAACGTTTCTTTTGCAGACAGCCATCTGAAATGTTCTCGATGAGTGAGGTAAGCATAATTTATATTACTTGCTTGTTTATTGTGATATTTATAGAGGTTAGTATGCATTTTATCCGCATGAATTATGTGCCACTCCCTATTTCCTATATTTTGTTTTATTGTTTGCGCTTGCTTTTAGTGCTTTCATTTCTGCAGTTTTTATTCGATTGCTTATTTCTCATAGTACCGCAACAAAGGTAAGTAAAGGGGGATGGGAAGAATGTGCACATAGCTTGGATTTCATCCTTCCATTTGAGGTCTTCCGTCGCTGCAGTTACCGAAGGGTCTCTGTTGCACTTGTATTCCGTGTTTTCATAGCTTTTCAATCTTCACGTATAATGCATAATGATTGTCGACACTTTTGTCTTTAGAGAGACCTTTGATCATTGCTTTAAAAAAATTCCGAGCTTTGAGTCCCGATAGACCAAGATGCCTGAGGTTACACTGTTAGAGCTCTTGTTAGAGTTCAACTCAGCTCTTTTTTTGTTGTTTTCTGCAACGGTTCCCATGGAACAGTTCTCCACCATTCTGACGAGCATTTTTTTTCTTGCCTTAGTAATGATTGCAGCTATGTTTTCTGTTCTTTTTTTCTAATTTTCACCGGTTCTAAGTCCTCAGTCTTCAACCGAGGCCGAAATTCCACGCGAAACTTAGTAGTTCGGGTGATTTTAGGCATATTTTTTTAACTTCTTGGAAAGACGTTTTGAAAATGAAAGTCAAATGCGTCAAAGATTTTCATTTTATTTGAGGATGTGTAGTACTCATTTATTGATCTTTTCTATTATCGGTATAAGTTAAATCTGCTAGCAGTCTAGAGTGGTTATCGTCATTCCCGGCTATAGACGAGTTTCACTTCTTTCCGCATGTTCATTGAGTGAACGATCCGGTCGAGTTCGTGACCATGAGCAAGACCTGTTTTGACGGAAAAAATGTTACTCTGTGATGTAATTTCTTTTCTAGAGAAATATTACAAAGTGATTATCACGATATTTCAATAAGGATTTGAGTCTGTTAATAGAGTGATACTAATGATGATACTACGATAATAATAAAGTGATAAGAATACTGATATTTCGCTATCAGTTGATCGATTTCAGTTGTTTGATTGTCTCAAAATTCATCGAATGAGATATGAAATACCAAATATTTCTCTTTGCTTAGCCAACCTTCCTCTTTTTGGACCCTCTTCGGTCAGAAATTTCCATATAGTGAATTGGTCGTTCAAAAACCATTCATCTTCATTTCGTCGCATTTTATTGATAAGAAGGGGAAGGGGGCTGGAATCCATTTTTTGCGTTGTTTATCCAAAATTTGTCTCGGATATTGACACTTCGCCGGCATGTATTTTTTAACGATTATTTCGCAACAAAAGGAAAAACGAAATTTGGTAGAAAATAGTGGAAATAAAAGATGACGTTAGAATAGATCATTTTTTTCTGCTCAAAAATTTTTTGAGAATTTTTTTCTGTTTTGTGCTTCAACAGATTTGTCCCCCAAAACACGATGACGTCATATCTGTGTATGTGCGTGTCTGGGAACCACTGAAGCAACAGTTAAGAAATTTGATGTGTAATATGAGCATCATTGATTAGCTGTCTATGTCGTAAATAACGCTGATCAATCAATGTGGAAGGAGATGTAGACATTTGAAGGCATCAAAGGGTTGACATCTATGCATCTATGAATATCACACCGATCAGGTCACCAAAAGGCAAGTCTTTTATAGAAAATTTGCACGGCTACTTAATTCAGTAATAATTAGTTTTTTTTATTGGTCACAATAATATTCTGCTGTATCCTCCCATCATTCGTTGATTTTATGAGCGCAAAACAAAAAGCACATTTCTTGTCACCTTCCATGGCGCGCTTTCCCATTTGCTCATTCTATAGCTGTTTAAGATGCTTTCGATTTAAATTCATAATATAAGTGATTTTCAGCTCTTAGCATGCTAGCGATTCGTTAAGAAAATTGAGCAATTCTGAACAAACATTACTGCATATAATTATTCTCGCTCGCAAAGGAAAGTGAATATTAGATAGTGTGGGAGTGTGTTTATTCATTAGAGAAATTATTAGAGCGAAAGATAATCGATGGCAGTGTTATTATATCTTCGTTGCTTTTTATTAACAACCAAATTGAAAGATTTAATGATGTCATAGGAATGAAATGATTATGTCGATGGTTGATTGTATTGGTGCGATCACTGGTTTTTTTTTTAGTAAATACTATTTTAATATCTGATAGATATTAAAACCCTTACGATTGAGCGGTAAAATCGTTTGAGGGGTTTTTCCATAATGCTACCAATTGCGTTCTGCGTTTATTGTCACATCTCACCATTTTTTTTTCTTTTTTCTTTTTTTGAGACGATAGTTCGAGTGATAAGAAAATTGCATTTCATATTTGCGCTAGCTACTTCATCGTAGCATACTTAAAAATGAGTAAAAAGCACAAATATGTGCTTCTTTCTTTTTCATCTCTTGATGAGGAATATCTAGTGCACAAATTTTTTACGACATTTTTCTGTAAATAAAATACGTTTTGTGAAAGATCTTTTTTTTATGACTGAAGGTTGGGCGAGTCGTCCGTTTAGCGTAGTTGTTTATGCTCAATGATCAATCACCTAATGCAGTTTCCTTCGACGGTATTCTATGAATTTCGTTTTGATCTCATTTGTTGATTTATCGATTGTTCGGTATTGTTTTTTGATCGTGTTGATCAGCTTTTTTGCATAGATGGAAGACGATAGATTTGTTGATGATTGGTCAAGTGAGATTGATTGAACGGCTTGTCGTTTTACTAGGTTTAGACGTCAGACTATTTTCCTAGTTTCAGGCGTTAAACTGTTTTGTTAGTTTTAGACCTCGGGCTAGCTAGGTCGGGCTAGACGTCGAGCTGGTCATATTTCAAAACGATTGCACACAAAAAAATGCATAGAAAAAGTGCTGTCTTTAAACACTTTAACTTCTTTGGCATGTCCACTCGATACATTTGGCCAATAAAGTTGGTCAAATAAAAACTCTTTGTGTTACTTGTTTTTTGTTGTTTTTGTTGAACTACTGAACCCGTGGATTTCTGTTGTACTCTTCGTCTTTTTTTTCAATACGACTTGAAAGTAGAACGTTTGTCTGATGGTGTTTATGCGTGTACGTGTATATACTATTGCAGCATTTGATAAATTCCCTTTTGCCGTTCTGTTCATTAAGATGGCCGATTTGTGGGACACCTGGGCCCATAATGAGGGGAACAGAGTGGGGAAGGGAAAGGAGTTGGTCTTACAACGAGGTTGAAGAGTTTTACTTGCTCCGTCCCAAGCACTCTAATAGGGATTAGATATCCCACAACGCGTTTATCAGCATCTTTTGCAAGAATATTTCCGAAAAATAGATTATTCATATGCAAAAATACTGTATTTGCATTCACTAAACGTTTCTTAATTTCTGTTACTTTGATTTCAAATATTCAATTATAAATTTATTAATATGCATTGCACTTCATTTAGAATATGGATTATTAGAAGAATTATGCATGCAATTCATTTGAAATGCATAACACCAAAAAATTGAGTACTTTGGGAACATTCAGTTACTCTTTCGTTCGATGGCACTATGAATTCCATCTTGGGCTTTATTAATAAGGGCTGTAAAATAATACGCCGCCTGCGTTGTCCAATTTTTTTCACATCGCACAGTCTCCTCCATAAATATTTAATAAAACATCGTCCACACTTTTATACTGCCTTGTTTAATATGGTAAACAGACCGCGTTTTCAAATGCAGACACATTTTCAGTCGAATTTCAGCAGGAGTTGAAAGTCTATCGTCTGGCAATTAACCACTCTGTCTTTAACGTCGTTGCTGATGATGCAAGTATCCTTTCAAGTTCTCTGTGATGTATCATAGCAATAGAAGAGGGCATTTTGGTGGAGATTGGTTGTGCCGTTGTGGCAGTATATCATCATCGATGTTATGTTTGTGCAGCTGTGATTAACGAGACGATATCGCAACAAATTACAAAAAAAGATTTAATTTAAACAAGCGTTATTGTCTCTAGCGTATATTACTTTACAGTTGATTTTACTCCTCACAAAAGGGGTTATATCTTTTCTTGCCCTAGGCAAACTATATTCTTTCTGATCGTAAACAACCGGTATCTTTCTTTGCTCATGCATTAGGCAACTTATGTTTTCTCTTGCTCTACCCGACCAAAGTTAATCTAAATCGCTCTCACACACTCTATACAAGAATAGCTTCTAATTTATTTTTCAAGACTAACGGATGCAGCACTTCGTTTGCACTTTCACACTGCGGATCGGGTGCAATCACCATCATTTGCGTTTAATCCAAGCCTTTGTTACATTGCTTATATATGTTGTTTTTTCTTTCCAATGCTAACTTTTATTTTTCATTTTACATGAAGAGTTCATCAGTTGGTTCTCTTTTTTTTTTAGATTCTCCCAAAGCGTCCCATCTTCACTCGTTCACTTCTAAGAGTGATTTTCAAACATTTCGTACGATCGGTTTCAGTAATGGCTACGCCGGCTCCAGCAAATAATTCCTACGAGGTAATCACACGTTCTTGAATTTCTTTTTTCTGTCTTTAATGAAGCAGGAAGCTTTTTTTGCTTTACTTTTAGCCTTTATTCTACGTTGGTTCCGTATTCATATATTGTGAGCTCGGTGTTTTATATGTGAGTAGGCTTATACATTGTTTTGCTTAATTACGATCACCACAGTGGCGATCATTTAAGAGGGGCAAGGCTTTCAGGCGATCCTCAGTGAGGGGTCAGCAGTTTATAATTGAAGTACTCTTAGAATTGAGTTGCGTTTATCGTGCTTGATTGTAAAAGTGGTTGAATTTATTTGACTCAGATGTCATATAAAAATGGAATGAGTGATGTAATCGTGAAGCTTTTTCTAATTAAGATGTTCCACTAGTTCGGTTTTAATAGTTCAGCCTTTAAATGATCATGAGCTTATATATCATCGAGATGGAACCCTTCTTGCTGTAATTGAGAGGAGAAGGATAAATGCGATATCCTTCTGTTTATCAATTGAAGAGGAGGAAGGTTAGCATAAGCTCAACACTGAAGATCGCTTAATTGTTCAATATGTGTTTACTAGTGCGATCGCTTCATTGTGCTTGCATCAACAGATTTCTTTGTGGGGTGGCACCATCTTCCGCAATATATTTTCATACTCAACAATTTTCTTTATTTGAATATGCGATAGTACCCATTATCACAATTTCAGATGGCCATTTCACAATTGAATGCTCTACAAAGCAATGCAGCGACAATCCAAATGTTGAGAAAGAAACGAGAATTCTTCCAAGGAGTAAACCTTGTTGAAACAACAGCATTCATGGAACGATGTAACATTAAGGTAACATTTATGCTTCTTTTGGTCCACATTTATTGTTAGGATGCTTGTTTCAATTATACCCCTTTTTAGTTCGACCCATTTTCCGACTTCTTCCAGGGTAGCAGTTAATGGTGGAGCGTGAATCCCAGCTTGTGCACCAAGTTATTAGATAGGTGGGTATAATAATTATACGGTAATCTGAGCTGGTTGGTGGAACGGTGCTGTGGGTTAAGGCTGCAGGAGCTGGATTACTTTCATATGGTGACTGTGGAACATTTGTTTTTAACGCAGAGTCCAGTCTTTTTGCATATTGAGTAAGTCATTTACTGTTGATAGGTCTTCCGGATTTAATGTTAACAGCTGGACGACGTGGACAAGTTGAACGTGATCCATGTTAGTGGTACCAAGGGGAAGGGCTCAACGTGTGCGTTCACCGAATCGATTCTGCGACGACTCGGATATAAGACCGGATTTTATAGGTAACTTAACATCGTCGATATTCTACTTTTATTATTCATCATTGTACTCAACGATAGGATCCCCTTTTATATTCTCCCAGCTGCAATAGATGAATGCAGATTGATTTCTCAATGGGTCAATTCTTGTTTGATCGCATGGTTGTCCATCGAGACTTGCAGTCGCTCTTCGACCCGTCGCTTTTCATTCTTTGATAGCTGATTTCTTTAATTCCTATAATGGGTCATTCTAAGTATTGCTTCTAAATTCTGTCACTTTATTTTTTTGCAGATTATTTCAAACCGACCAGCTACTGTAATTGAAAGCGTTTTTAATTAAGCATTTGGCAAAGGTATCATTGGAAAATGTCACTATTGCCAAACGGCATTTTCAACTAATAATTTGAGCATAAGTATAATTGCTTTTTGTAGATTTTATTCGAATTTGAAGAACATATAGGGGCCCCAATAAGTGGGCATGCTCCTCGAAATTGAGTTTTTTTTTTAAACTTTCAAGGTTTTATTAGTGTTTCGGTTCTCCTAGCAAGAGGGTTGAATGTTCTTACGGCAGTCTTGTGAACCGAAATGACAACACAAAATAGTTATCTCTTTTTCCTGAAAAATGGTTAGTCATTATATGTACTTTTAATAAATGATGAAAGAAGTTCAACTAAAAACCAGAATGTTGGTTGGTTTCAGTGATCAAATTCGATTATTACCAATAAATCTTTGATCACTTATTTTTGAAAGAGGATTAGCCTCTTACGAGCACTGTCTTCAGTTCACCGCATCTCGTACATGTGCGTGAGCGCATTCGAATCAATGGACGCCCTCTAAGTGAGAGTGCATTTGCAAAATATTTCTTCACTGTATATGAACGACTTCAAAAAGAGGTATATTAATCGGTTCGGCGCCTTCTCCATATCTTTTTGATATATGCTAGGCATAATGCTAGGAGGACACGTCACCCACTTCTAACGTCTGAAAGAATTAATTTTATAAAGAAGAAGGGGAGTGTTTAAAGGAGAAAGGGGAGGGGGAGGACGAGAGAGGGTACCAGATCAACTGTTGCATTTAACAGTTTCAGACGATCATTGCTTTTTCTCGATGATTGTCTCTCAACCATCTGTGCTCATTCTATCATTCATTAGAAGAATAGGATGGAATGCAAAAAATTTTCGATTGCAATGCTTTCTGCAAAAATGCATAATGACTTTGAATAGTGACGCTTCCCTCAAATCTGCTTTCAATTGAAGCCACATGTTTCAACGTTTCAATTTGTTCGCTTCAGTGGCTTCCACACTTGCAGTTGCGGGATGCTGTAAACTCCTCTAGCGTCCTCTAATGTCTCCGTATAAACTATCTTTGCAGCGGAAGTCATATAAGACTCCCTCTTCTATTTTTGGAAAATAACCTAGGGTTTCTATTTCAATTGAAACGATCAGAAACAACCATACGGATTGGCACTAAAAGTGGTCTAGTCACTCGAATTGATTTGTTTCTATCATAACAAATGCAATGGAATATATATTTAGGCGGCTGTCGATGGCGCAATGCCAGCTTATTTCAAATTCCTCACCCTTATGGCTTTTCACGTTTTCATCGAGGAGAAGGTTGACGTCGCCATAATCGAAGTGGGCATTGGTGGAGAGCATGACTGCACCAATATTGTCAGGCAAGTTAAATAACTCATCAGAACAGTCTCATTATCGAAGTAATTAACTATTGCACCTGAAGTAGTAACAAAGGGGTAGTTTGTTATCAAAAAGCTGATGGTTATTGCGTGGCAATAAAAAGATGCAATTAAGGAGGAATGATGTAAGTAACCAATATGAAAGGCGACAGGAAGTGACTTCTAAATGGCAAGGAGGTGCAGATGCATTCTACATTCTAACCGTTCCTTGCAACATGACTTTAACCTGTATAGCACACTTCAATTCTAATGTACGACAGGGCATAGCATTGTGCTCAAAGAGATCGTAGGGAATATTCTCTTCTCAAAAATGTGCTGGGTACCAGCAGCATATCCATACACGTTGCATGTCTCCCAGTCTTCTAGTGTCCTTTATTGTTTCGATTTCCCATGGTTTTTGCACTTTAGATATCGCAAGTCAACGTTTCTTGGCTGGCTTTCGAGCTGATATCCATACACGTTGCATGTCTCCCGTTGCTCACTGTTGGGCAAATCCACTCTAAGAATTCATTCTACAAACCATGACTTCGATGTATTTCAGTTGCTTCGTTTCCTCGATTCCAGCCGTTTTGGGGACACTATCTCTCAAATGCCAAATACTTTAGTTATTTTCAGAAAGCCAGTGGTATGTGGCGTTACAACGCTCGACATCGACCATACGTCCCTTTTGGGTTCGACAATAGAGGAGATCGCTTGGCAGAAGGCTGGAATATTCAAACCAGGTTCGGTAGCAATTGTGGCCGATCAGACAGAGCAGACAATGCGGGTGTTAACCTCTCGTGCGACCGAAAGAAAGGTCGGCATGGTTTCACCTTTTTCGAAATTGGAAATATCTAATGCCTTGCAGACATGCCTTGTTGCAGAATCTGACAAAGTACGACTTATTGAAGTGATTAACGACTATGTAAAAATAATAGATTAAGGGGATGCTAGACTGCGCCATGGTGGCCCTAGAGCCGGAGATGGGGATTTCTTTGGTGCCACGGAAGTAGTTATAGGTTAAACGATGGATCTAAAACATTTAAACGAATCTCATGAAGGAGCAGGCATCATTTTGCATTATCGCTGTAGAAGGCCTGTTTGGCTCTCTTTAGCTTACCTATCCTGCACTAGAGCACCCACCGCTATGAATTTCCATAAAGACACAACTTCGTCTGACGTAGGCGCAAGACTTTATGAAATTTCAACCATGAAATCTTTGAAATATATGAATTTTCAACTCTGAGTTCACAAAATATGTTTTAGGGAATCTCCTTTGAATAATCTCCTTGTAAAGAAAAGGTTTTGGATGGAATTTTTGTCATTTAATAAAATGATGAAAATTTTCAAGTTTGACTTGCAGAAGTTGGTCATCTCTGTGGAGTTGATGATAGCTTGGTTTCTTGTAGAAGGCGTATACCCATAGGGGTGGGAACGATCATGGTGGCATTGTTTTGCAGTTAATTGAATGGGTTTCATACTTTCAGTGCCAGTTGCGAGTGGCGCCCTCATTCGAGGCATACGATTGGCCGTACAATGAAATCGAAATTGGCATCCCGGGGCAACATCAATATTGGAATGTAACGCTCGCCATGCAATTGTCGAAAACGTGGCTCGAAAGGATGCACGCAGCTGGTTTGAAATTGTGCATTGCTATGAATAGAGGCATACTAAAGTTCGGAGTTCACCACCGTCCTCCATCCTCCATCCTCCAAGGGCCTCTTGGCGGCAGCCTCGCACCCTCAAGGGATCTTCCGGAACAGAGCCCGCGCAGGTTTCATCATCTTGCGAGGGGTGTTAAAAAAGTGGGCCCTGCCTTTGAGAGCTTAAAAAATTCTCCATAGAGCGGCAGGAATATAAGGAAACTCCGTCATACAGTGTGTTTCATCTTAAAAATCCGTCATACAGTGTGCTGAAGGGGAATGTGATGCGTAGATGTTAACGTGAAATAACAGTTTATTGCAAAAGGGACATCCGGATGTAATGAACGTCAGAAAACAATGGAAGATGGGACAGGCTGGAGTTGGACGACTCAACGTCGATATTTTTTGAAGGCATTCCCCAATATACAGTCAGACAAAGCACCAAAGTTTGATAGAGTTACAAAGAAAGTACTGAAGATAAGAAAAAGTCAGGTGGCGCAAGAACCGTGCTCTCTTCTTAAGTGAATCATTTCAGTGGGAAAACACCCCGAGGAGTGGAAACTTGCAAATGTGATTGTCACATAGAAAGACAAAAACGAAGCGAAAGTGCTCCAAATTATAGGTCTATATCGCAACTAACTAGCGTGTTGAAATTCTCTGAATTTGTCTTTGCGCAAACGCTCATTTTGCAGCTAAATGGAACTGAAAATGCGATGTTTTCATCACGTTTTTCGCAAAAATAACACGACTCATTGAATCGAAATTGTGGAAGAAATGAATCTCGTATGCCAAAAAGGTCGTCCGCGCTGATATCAAGGAAGCTTATGATACAATCAAGCAACATATAGTCAGTCCTTCAGCTTAAGGAAAGCATGTTTCAATTGGACGAGAACATCGCCGTGTTATTAAGAAGTTATCTGACGAGAACAAAATGCAAACTGTATAAGCCACACCTTAACATTAAAAAAACCATCGCTGTCAGAAGTTCGAGAGGTGCCGTCCAATCCAGGGAAAAATGTCGTTTACTGGGAGAGTAGTCGTGCACATAAGCGAAGTGCAGCTCATTTTGAATTCCGAGAGTTGGAAACAACAAGAGAAACAATGTTTGATCAATATTAGTGGGACAGCAATTAGCAGGAATCCGCAAACCAGTGCTGTCAATTTACTTACTACGATCTCTGAAACTACTGTGATTTACATGGCTCCATCCAGAATTTCAATAATTATGTAACGTTATGTGTCTAGAAACTACACTAGGACCACACACGCCGACATATCTGAATTCAAATACAATTTTCGCATTTCAATCGCGACGTCTCTATCAACGAGTTGCGAATGCTACGCCAGAGTCGCAACTTCTCAAAGATTGTTTCTGTTGCAGCTTACGTGAAAACGATAGAGCACAATAGCCTGAGCAATGTTGTAACGATCTTGTAATAAAGCGAAAGTTTTCCGCCTCTACGTCTCCCAATGGCGGCTCCGCCGGCTCCTTTCCCTCTCCAAAGATCCCCGTCCCCGCGGAAGATTTCCAAAACGTGGAATCGAGGATAATGAAAAGCTCTTCGCCAAAGTATGATTCATCAGATAAAGGGAGCAACCGGCGGGAGGCTGCATCCATAGGGGCGCTTTTCTAAATGCTAGCATGGAACATACTGCCTTTGTTCAAAAATTTTCATAAGCTAATTGCAGTAATGGAGACAGATTGATGTGCCTCCTTTTACAGGAACGGTGTTCCAAAACGACGAGAATGAAATGCCGGCTCGAGGGACTGTTCTACCCGGCTTTCGAGTCCCCAATGAATTTCTCGATGGCATTCAACTATGTGAGTGGCCAGGACGAAGCCAGGTACTTAAACTGGATTCAGTGACGTATTTCCTCGACGGAGCTCACACTCCTAAGAGTTTACAGGTGAGGACAAGACTTTCCAATTTGGCATTTTTCTTCACTTTTTAAAATACGAGTAAAAACGTTGTATAGGCCTTTTACCGCCCCTAATCAAGCAAGTTTTTCATTGAAGGCGGCAAAAGCCCTTTTGTGCACCACTGGACTAATGCTTCCAGTTTGCTTGGTTGCAGTGCTGCGCTGAATGGTACAAGTGGGAACGTGAGAGGATTAACAAACGACCCCGCTCTAAACCGCTACGAGTACTGTTGTTCCATTGCACTGCCGATCGAACACCCGAATCGCTTCTTCCGTTTCTGATGGTAGACATTTCAATTTTTCACTGTAATCATCTTCAAATATGAGATTTCATTAATGTGGGAAAGCTGATCACCCGTAAATTTCGTATGAGGGCATTTTCACCTAAGCGCATATCAAGCTGCTTGCTATCTTCTTCGACGACTTCCTTGTTTTCATAATGATCGCATATTCTGGGAATGGGATGAATTTTTGGATTTTCGGAATGCGTAGCCTGAAATGATATATCCTAATGCGCTATACCACCCACAATACGTGCTAATATGCAGCAAGAGCAATAAACGGACTAGATGAATTGAAATCTCCTCCTCGCATTTATCCTGGTTTGGGCACTAATACGTCTTTTCGACGAATATCACCACCCGGTCGTCCCATTTCTCCAACTGTCGCTTCACTGCGTAGCTGAAAATACCGATAACCGCTGATAATTTGTTATTAAAATATTTCACAGCCTCGTGATTGTTCCACAGGTGTATTTCGCGCTGCTCAGGTCTCAGCACATGCGAGATTCAGCATGCAGAGTGCTTTCATCTCGCCTTCGAGTTGGGAAACGTTGCAAATGGTTAAATCGCTCTTTTCCGTCTCTGTTACGAACTTCCCCATTTATTTTATTTCTGACCAAAAACCGCAACATTTAAAAAATACAAAACGACTCGGAAGATCTTGGTAGCACGGTTTGGCTGCTGCAGAAGCAAAAACTACCAGTTGCGGTGGAATATTTAACCCTTTAAAACAGCTTAACTGTACAGGATTGCAACTTCGATGTCGCACTTTTCTGTCCGGCACGTGTGCGTCCGATCCTCGACATGCGTTCCGACCAGGCAAATTACAATCAGAGCGAGAAGGAGCAACGTCTACGCGTGGAGCATAACATGGTTGTATGGAAGCAGCTGACTGAAGAGGTCTCTCACAGTTTCTAACTCTTTTGTTTTCGTTATACTACCTCATAGTTAATGATACGAGGATTACTTTGCAAGTGCATAATACAATCATGTGAACAATCATCGAAAGTAGATGGGTGGAGTTGTTTTGGAGTTTCAGAGTTTTCTTCCGATTCTCAAATTTCTGCACTGAATGCCGATTTTTACGTTGAAATCTGGAGCATAATGACAGGAAGATGGCGCAGCAACAGATTATATGAAATTATTGCCACATATTACGGTCAAAGTGGTTATGTAGAGCCATTTTCCGGTCCCACAGCTGTCTTATAAATCGCTCGGTGCTTTGTGCCGATCATGGCTTAAAAGCTTTTTTTTCTTTTCAGAAAACGTATGTGGAACACTTCGATTGTATCACAGCAGCGATTGAGAAAATAGAGTCGATGAAAAGCGATAAGGGATATGAGGTGGAAGTTCTTGTAACTGGGAGTCTGCATCTTGTTGGAGGCGTCCTTGCCCTTATCCAGTCTCATTCATGAGCTGCCAGTGATGATGCCGTAAGATATCAGCTTCACAGGAACGTTAAGAAGCTGTACTGAGCTCCTGAATTTTCGAAATTGGCGCTTCGTTTCATAAAACACACAAAAGTGCCAAAGACGTTGGGAAGGCGGATCCACCCGATCGTCAATTTGCATTTTTTTTTGGATAATTATATCGCAATTCTGACATCTTTCACTTTTTGAATATGTGATCTTTATGCCTGAGCATTTTTCGATGTTTCACTTACTTTGTAATAAATGAAATTTGTGCGCTTGAGGAATTCGAACAGACACCTTTCCCTTCCCAGGCAGATTCCCTGCCCGACCGAGTTCCTGCAGGCGAAAAAGTTGCTTTCTCGTCAGATTTGCTGCATTATTTGCGCAGCAGAGCTGGTGAGACAGTGGCGAATGAAAGTTGCATTCGTTAGATCTGTAATACGAGGATTAATGAAACGAAGCGAGAAAAACAAAGGTCATTGAAATGCAAGGGCAACTAAGTAGCAAAAATTTAACAAAAAGCTTTGGCAATCATGAAAGTTCATTCATGAAAGAGGAGATGCAAAGTAGAGGAACAAGTGCTTTTCTTTCCAAGTTAGAAAAATATGGTTTGAGTATGTCTGTTTGGGATAGAAGTTACTGAATTTCAATATCTGTTGTTGTCTATAACAAGTCTGTCTTTAAATGAATGCTTATATTTGTACGTTTCAGAAAATTAAATAGGTGTGATAGAGCGGGTAGTTATTAACAGTGTTATGTTCCGCTACTCATTTGTTGCAAAACATGCCGTACATTCTTTAGTTGATTACAAGAAGTCTGCCTTGTGATGAACATCTGCATTTGTGGATTTCCGGAAATCGTGGCATGTGCAAAATTGAAAATTGAAGTATGAGTCAACGTCCTTCTGAGGCGCTGAGTCATGAGCCAATTATTGTCATAACAGAAAGCATTATAGCAGAATTGTTTGAATAGTCACAACAACCGTCGAAAGGAAATTCTTTCAAATCGAAGTTGAAAGAAACTGCCTCTTATTTCAATCACCACTGTGTTAAGTTGCGTCGCCTGGATACTGAAAATATGCTTTCCCCAGCACTGTAATTCATCAACATTTGCAACATTTACTCGTTGATGAGGAGCTAATAAACGCTAAATGTTGTTGAGATAGAAGCAACAAATAATGACGAATTAAAGCCCCAGGCGTTAATGAGCCAAAAACGAAGGCTAAACGAAAGAGGAATGGGAAACCCAAATCTTCTCAAAATGGATCTTATTAAGCTTTGAGAACAACGGAAATACATTTATGAGAGTGGCACAAAAATATTTTGGTATCAAAATCTGAGTTTTCATGCATATCATCGACAGAAGTAAAAGTAAACATAAAAGATACGCTGGCAGCCAAATAACAACGAGAGCACAACCAAACAAAGAAGCAAGTTGCAAAAAAGAAATGTAAACAGATTAACCGATGTTTAATGCAAATGTACCTAAACATGTTTTTGAATGGCCGAGAAAAAATTAAAAAATTAAACACACAAATTGATAAGCGTCCTAACTTCAGCATGCAAAAAAATTGGCACATCCGGTCAGCGGATCCAAACAGCAGTTTTGTCGGCTGTCAACAAATTTTAGATGCAAGAGATGACGCTTCATATATGAGCTTGTCATGCCCGCTGGCACAAAGCTGGAGGAAATTCGTTTATTTGACTCGACCGGCTTAAATTATGCACAAATTTTCAGACTCAGTAGCCTCAAATTAAAATCGTCCAAGTTGAGAGTACTCTAAGATGAAAACACATATGCGGAAATGGCATCGACATAGCTCGTTTTGCATATTCTCCTATGCAGAAATACATTAAGAATGGTTCTGCCAATTATATAAGTAAGAAGACTGAACATAATTGCATTTCTATTTTCTTGTGTTATATTAAAAAAAAAAAAATTAATGGTTTATTAAGAAGTTGCGGTTCCTTAATGGTGGAGAATGATTCAAACTTGATGTTCACATGGTCATTATTATCGAAATTTATGGCTTCTGTGAAAGCATGTTGTGCACATTGTTCTCATGTTCTCTTGTCCTAGTCTTTTTGCTTATCTCTCCGTTCAGCGGTGGCAACCAGACTGATCAAGATGGATTAAATAATTTCCTCTTACTTTTATACGACATTCTAGCATATCAGGATTGTTCTTCCCCAACTTTTTATTATTTATTTGGGCCTGATGATCCGCCGATCGTCACTGCGGAAGTCATTCCGCATCGCGGAAGCGAAAGTGGTCGGAGGTTGTGTGTGGACGGATATCCTCATGCAGATCATGTGAGGTAGTTCATGAAACATTTTATGATACGCTCGATAAAGTGAGCGATGTGGAGTAAGCGAGCTGAGAATCGAGTAGAAAAGCGATGTACAAAAGTCTTCCAAAAGTAACCAGCGATACCGAATGTGCTTTTTGGCTTCTTCCTCAACCATGAGTTTCGCGAGTATGTTTCGCGAGAGTACTATTGATCTCTTTTGGAAGACGTAGTAAAAAAGTTCATGACGGTCATGGCAAACGTAAAACTCAGTGAAGGCGTGGATCACCGTTGATATTCGGAACAAAGGTTATATGTAGGGTTCGTTGAGTAAGCCAACGATCCATCGCATTCAAGGTGGATCTGAAGAAACTGCGTAGAAGGCGCCACACGCAGACAGTCAAACGAGTTTGTGTGAAAACCTTGAATTGCGCAGGCCTCGACGAATCGTCGATGACAGATGGTGTACCCTTTCAAAGAAATACGAGATGTAGTACTTACAGAAAAAAAAGAAAAAAGAAACTGCGAAGAGGAACCGGCTATACCAGTCTTGATAACGAAGGCGACGGCAAATATACCTGGTCACATAGTGGTAGGTCTGAGTGCCACCAGGACAAAACGTTTGATTTCAAGGAGACAATATAAATGAGCTTCATTTGTGATTTCCGAGAAGACAGTTCATACAAGTTGCATAGTTCATACATTGCAACGGGCACTGGCAGATGGTCTGATGAAGGGCGGATGTCTATTATCCTGCTTACATAAAGGTAAGTTGTTCACTTAAGGTTCTTTCAAGAGAAGTTGTCTGAAGAAGGAAAAGGAAGAGGACAATTTGAAGGCACAAAGCTTGTGCGCTTGTGGAGCATTTTTGAATAACAGTAAGGATAAAGGCACATCCGAATAACCCCATCTCGACAACACTTCGATTCGTTGTATGTTTCGTCGAGAAAATAATGATCTGCTTCGTAGCGTTTCCTCAGGGCTATTTGTTATTATTTCCACAGTGGTCATACTCTTTTGTGTCTTAGCCACTTTTGCTTTATTGTACTGAATAAATATTAAATAAATCTCTTACACAGACAAGTTAATCTCTGTCATCTTGTTCATGTACAAAAAATCCGCTTATGAATAGCAGAGTACGAGTATAATTACTGTAGTTCCTGTTAGAAATGTATAATTACAAATGTAGCATTGTTAATACAATCTCACCACAGCAGGCTTCTTTCTTCAAACGATAATGACGGCACAGCATTGTGATGCCCCTCGGGAAGAAACATTCGTACAGTATTATACCGAAAATCTTTGTGCAATAACATCAGTGTTTGTTTCTCTACTTTTCTGACGGTCTAAAAGGCTATTTCTAACTTGGAAAGAAAAGCACTTGTTCCTCTACTTTGCATCTCCTCTTTCATGAATGAACTTTCATGATTGCCAAAGCTTTTTGTTAAATTTTTGCTACTTAGTTGCCCTTTCATTTCAATGACCTTTGTTTTTCTCGTTTCGTTTCATTAATCCTCGCATTACAGATCTAACGAATGCAACTTTCATTCGCCACTGTCTCACCAGCTCTGCTGCGCAAATAATGCAGCAAATCTGACGAGAAAGCAACTTTATCGCCTGCAGGAACTCGGTCGGGCAGGGAATCTGCCTGGGAAGGGAAAGGTGTCTGTTCGAATTCCTCAAGCGCACAAATTTCATTTATTACAAAGTAAGTGAAACATCGAAAAATGCTCAGGCATAAAGATCACATATTCAAAAAGTGAAAGATGTCAGAATTGCGATATAATTATCCAAAAAAATGCAAATTGACGATCGGGTGGATCCGCCTTCCCAACGTCTTTGGCACTTTTGTGTGTTTTATGAAACGAAGCGCCAATTTCGAAAATTCAGGAGCTCAGTAAAGCTTCTTAACGTTCCTGTGAAGCTGATATCTTACGGCATCATCACTGGCAGCTCATGAATGAGACTGGATAAGGGCAAGGACGCCTCCAACAAGATGCAGACTCCCAGTTACAAGAACTTCCACCTCATATCCCTTATCGCTTTTCATCGACTCTATTTTCTCAATCGCTGCTGTGATACAATCGAAGTGTTCCACATACGTTTTCTGAAAAGAAAAAAAAGCTTTTAAGCCATGATCGGCACAAAGCACCGAGCGATTTATAAGACAGCTGTGGGACCGGAAAATGGCTCTACATAACCACTTTGACCGTAATATGTGGCAATAATTTCATATAATCTGTTGCTGCGCCATCTTCCTGTCATTATGCTCCAGATTTCAATGTAAAAATCGGCATTCAGTGCAGAAATTTGAGAATCGGAAGAAAACTCTGAAACTCCAAAACAACTCCACCCATCTACTTTCGATGATTGTTCACATGATTGTATTATGCACTTGCAAAGTAATCCTCGTATCATTAACTATGAGGTAGTATAACGAAAACAAAAGAGTTAGAAACTGTGAGAGACCTCTTCAGTCAGCTGCTTCCATACAACCATGTTATGCTCCACGCGTAGACGTTGCTCCTTCTCGCTCTGATTGTAATTTGCCTGGTCGGAACGCATGTCGAGGATCGGACGCACACGTGCCGGACAGAAAAGTGCGACATCGAAGTTGCAATCCTGTACAGTTAAGCTGTTTTAAAGGGTTAAATATTCCACCGCAACTGGTAGTTTTTGCTTCTGCAGCAGCCAAACCGTGGTACCAAGATCTTCCGAGTCGTTTTGTATTTTTTAAATGTTGCGGTTTTTGGTCAGAAATAAAATAAATGGGGAAGTTCGTAACAGAGACGGAAAAGAGCGATTTAACCATTTGCAACGTTTCCCAACTCGAAGGCGAGATGAAAGCACTCTGCATGCTGAATCTCGCATGTGCTGAGACCTGAGCAGCGCGAAATACACCTGTGGAACAATCACGAGGCTGTGAAATATTTTAATAACAAATTATTAGCGGTTATCGGTATTTTCAGCCACGCAGTGAAGCGACAGTTGGAGAAATGGGACGACCGGGTGGTGATATTCGTCGAAAAGACGTATTAGTGCCCAAACCAGGATAAATGCGAGGAGGAGATTTCAATTCATCTAGTCCGTTTATTGCTCTTGCTGCATATTAGCACGTATTGTGGGTGGTATAGCGCATTAGGATATATCATTTCAGGCTACGCATTCCGAAAATCCAAAAATTCATCCCATTCCCAGAATATGCGATCATTATGAAAACAAGGAAGTCGTCGAAGAAGATAGCAAGCAGCTTGATATGCGCTTAGGTGAAAATGCCCTCATACGAAATTTACGGGTGATCAGCTTTCCCACATTAATGAAATCTCATATTTGAAGGTGATTACAGTGAAAAATTGAAATGTCTACCATCAGAAACGGAAGAAGCGATTCGGGTGTTCGATCGGCAGTGCAATGGAACAACAGTACTCGTAGCGGTTTAGAGCGGGGTCGTTTGTTAATCCTCTCACGTTCCCACTTGTACCATTCAGCGCAGCACTGCAACCAAGCAAACTCGAAGCATTAGTCCAGTGGTGCACAAAAGGGCTTTTACCGCCTTTAATACAAAAATTCCCTTGATTACCGGTGCCAAAAGGACTGTACAATTCTTGCCCGTTTTTCTACCTGTATTTTAAAAAGTGAAGAAAAATGCCAAATTGGAAAGTCTTGTCCTCACCTGTAAACTCTTAGGAGTGTGAGCTCCGTCGAGGAAATACGTCACTGAATCCAGTTTAAGTACCTGGCTTCGTCCTGGCCACTCACATAGCCGAATGCCATCGAGAAATTCATTGGGGACTCGAAAACCAGGTAGGACACTCCCTCGAGCCGGCATTTCATTCTCGTCCTTTTGGAACACCGTTCCTGTAAAACGAGCCACATTAATGGTATCAGAAGAGTATTCGCTATGACTCAAAGACGTTGCTGTTTCTTTGTTTGCCTAACTGCAAATGAGTGATGAATCATCTTTCGATAAATGGTGGCAATATGTTCCAAACACATCCCATAATTTGATTCGAGAGTGACGCTTGGCCAACCTCATCCCCCTGTATGCACTTGTTCATAGCAATACGCAACTTCATACCAGCTTCGTGCATCCTTTCCAGCCAGGTTCTTGACAGTTGCATGGCAAGCGTTACATTCCAATATTGGTGTTTCCCCCGGATACCAATTTCGATTTCCTGGCAAGGCCAATCGTATGCCTCGAGCGAAGGCGCCACCCACAATTGGCACTGAAAGCCCTTCATTTAACTGCAAAACGATGCCAACACGACGGCCCTCTCCCTTAGCATTAACTTCCCTGCTTGTTAACGTTGCAGTAGCTTTTCGATTAAAATTTAGGGGCATGCGCGTACGCCTTACATAAGGCGCCAAGTTGTCATCAATTGAACAGAGATGAACAACTTTTGCAGGCGTCAAACGCGAAAATTTTGTTAGTTAACTAATTTCAACCCAAAATCTTTTCAAACAGTGAAATATGCCTCAGGTAGATTCCTTGAAACCTTATCTTTTGGAGACTCGGAATTTCATTTTCATGTCTTAAAAAAAATAATGTCTTGCTCTACGTCACGCGAAATTGTGTCTTTATGGAAATTAGTAGTGGTTCTCCACTGCAGGATAAGAAAGTCAAAACACACCAAGCAACGATACGCGAAATGATGCCCTCTTCTCATTGAGATTCGTCGAAACGTTTTAGATCCATCGTTTAACGTATAACCACTATCTCTCAGGTCTGTGGCACCAAAGAAATCCCCATCTCCGGCTCTAGGGCCACCATGGCGCAGTCTAGCATCCCCTTAATCTATTATTTTTACATAGTCGTCAATCACTTCAATAAGTCGTACTTTGTCAGATTCTGCAACAAGGCATGTTTGCAAGACATCAAATATTTCCAATTTCGAAAAAGGTGAAACCATGCCGACCTTTCTTTCGGTCGCACGAGAGGTTAACACCCGCATTGTCTGCTCTGTCTGATCGGCCACAATTGCTACCGAACCTGGTTTGAATATTCCAGCCTTCTGCCAAGCGATCTCCTCTATTGTCGAACCCAAAAGGGACGTATGGTCGATGTCGAGCGTCGTAACGCCACATACCACTGGCTTTCTGAATATAAATAAAGTATTTGGCATTTGAGTGATAGTGTCCCCAAAACGGCTGGAAGCGAGGAAACGAAGCAATTAAAATACAGTGAAGTCATGGTTCGTAGAATGAATTCTTAGAGTGGATCTGCCCAACAGTGAGCAACGGATCAGCTCGAAAGCCAGCCAAGAAACGTTGACTTGCGATATCCAAAGTGCAAAAACCATCAGAGACCGAAACAATAAAGGACACTAGAAGACTGGGAGACATGCAACGTGTATGGATATGCTGCTGGTACCCAGCACATTTTTGAGAAGAGAATATTCCCTACGATCTCTTTGAGCACAATGCTATGCCCTGTCGTACATTAGAATTGAAGTGTGCTATACAGGTTAAAGTCATGTTGCAAGGAACGGTTAGAATGTAGAATGCATCTGCACCTCCTTGCCATTTAGAAGTCACTTCCTGTCGCCTTTCATATTGGTTACTTACATCATTCCTCCTTAATTGCATCTTTTTATTGCCACGCAATAACCATCAGCTTTTTGATAACAAACTACCCCTTTGTTACTACTTCAGGTGCAATAGTTAATTACTTCGATAATGAGACTGTTCTGATGAGTTATTTAACTTGCCTGACAATATTGGTGCAGTCATGCTCTCCACCAATGCCCACTTCGATTATAGCGACGTCAACCTTCTCCTCGATGAAAACGTGAAAAGCCATAAGGGTGAGGAATTTGAAATAAGCTGGCATTGCGCCATCGACAGCCGCCTAAATATATATTCCATTGCATTTGTTATGATAGAAACAAATCAATTCGAGTGACAAGACCACTTTTAGTGCCAATCCGTATGGTTGTTTCTGATCGTTTCAATTGAAATAGAAACCCTAGGTTATTTTCCAAAAATAGAAGAGGGAGTCTTATATGACTTCCGCTGCAAAGATAGTTTATACGGAGACATTAGAGGACGCTAGAGGAGTTTACAGCATCCCGCAACTGCAAGTGTGGAAGCCACTGAAGCGAACAAATTGAAACGTTGAAACATGTGACTTCAATTGAAAGCAGATTTGAGGGAAGCGTCACTATTCAAAGTCATTATGCATTTTTGCAGAAAACATTGCAATCGAAAATTTTTTGCATTCCATCCTATTCTTCTAATGAATGATAGAATGAGCACAGATGGTTGAGAGACAATCATCGAGAAAAAGCAATGATCGTCTGAAACTGTTAAATGCAACAGTTGAACTGGTACCCTCTCTCGTCCTCCCCCTCCCCTTTCTCCTTTAAACACTCCCCTTCTTCTTTATAAAATTAATTCTTTCAGACGTTAGAAGTGGGTGACGTGTCCTCCTAGCATTATGCCTAGCATATATCAAAAAGATATGGAGAAGGCGCCGAACCGATTAATATACCTCTTTTTGAAGTCGTTCATATACAGTGAAGAAATATTTTGCAAAGGCACTCTCACTTAGAGGGCGTCCATTGATTCGAATGCGCTCACGCACATGTACGAGATGCGGTGAACTGAAGACAGTGCTCGTAAGAGGCTAATCCTCTTTCAAAAATAAGTGATCAAAGATTTATTGGTAATAATCGAATTTGATCACTGAAACCAACCAACATTCTGGTTTTTAGTTGAACTTCTTTCATCATTTATTAAAAGTATATATAATGACTAACCATTTTTCAGGAAAAAGAGATAACTATTTTGTGTTGTCATTTCGGTTCACAAGACTGCCGTAAGAACATTCAACCCTCTTGCTAGGAGAACCGAAACACTAATAAAACCTTGAAAGTTTAAAAAAAAAAAAACTCAATTTCGAGGAGCATGCCCACTTATTGGGGCCCCTATATGTTCTTCAAATTCGAATAAAATCTACAAAAAGCAATTATACTTATGCTCAAATTATTAGTTGAAAATGCCGTTTGGCAATAGTGACATTTTCCAATGATACCTTTGCCAAATGCTTAATTAAAAACGCTTTCAATTACAGTAGCTGGTCAGTTTGAAATAATCTGCAAAAAAATAGAGTGACAGAATTTAGAAGCAATACTTAGAATGACCCATTATAGGAATTAAAGAAATCAGCTATCAAAGAATGAAAAGCGACGGGTCGAAGAGCGACTGCAAGTCTCGATGGACAACCATGCGATCAAACAAGAATTGACCCATTGAGAAATCAATCTGCATTCATCTATTGCAGCTGGGAGAATATAAAAGGGGATCCTATCGTTGAGTACAATGATGAATAATAAGAGTAGAATCTCGACGATGTTAAGTTACCTATAAAATCCGGTCTTATATCCGAGTCGTCGCAGAATCGATTCGGTGAACGCGCACGTTGAGCCCTTCCCCTTGGTACCACTAACATGGATCACGTTCAACTTGTCCACATCGTCCAGCTGTTAACTCCAAGCATTACTCCTTAATGCCAACTTCCATCGGGCAAACAACAACTTTCAAATGGATTTTAACCATTGCTGTCAATTAATCTCTTGAAATTTAGCTTGATTCACTTATGTGCCTTGCTGGAGGTGGGTTGAAATATGTATAAAAAAGAAGCTAGAATTGAAGTATATAAAGAGCCGATGAAGTGAAATGGAGTCTGATTCATGAAATATTGGGGGTTGTGCAGCGTGGTCTAGATAAGACATAAAAACCTATGAGTGAACACTAGCGTAAAGTGTGTATCCATAAATCTGAAGGAATTGGTTACATTGGTTGAATATAAGTTTTCTTATTAAAACAATGCAATGTAATAACCTCATAACCGCATAATGGAGGCATAAAAAATAACTTCATATAACAAAGAAACAATTCAATCTATCGTGAAACGTCAGAGTTATATCACTTAAGAAATTACCAACTGACAATTGATATGCCACAGTTAAATATTCTATGAGATATTCTACGAGACATCCGATATTCGAATCGAATGAAAAATCCGACACTTAAAAAACATTCTAGGAATAAATCATGGATGGAGGAAGCATTATTGTTACCTTAATGTTACATCGCTCCATGAACATTGCTGTTTCAACAAGGTTTACTCCTTGGTGAAAACCTGGTTTCTTTCTCGCCAGTTGGATTGTCATTGCGTTACTTTGTAGCATATTTAATTGTGAAATAGCTGCCTGAAACTGTGGAAATGGAGACTATCGGTTCTCACATAGAGAAAATTATGTAGCTAAGAAAGAATTGTGCGAAATATGGCCTCATAAAGTGCCACGTCATTCGAAAAGAAATGCGGCAAGTGCTAAAGAGCTAAACGAGTGCCCTCGAGGCAACACAAAGTGGTGATGACCTCCACTTCAGTGTCGAATCTCCACTCTATTCCATTTCATTTAAGCAAAATTGATAAACGTGCCAATACTATTATAAGGGGTAGTCCTTCATTGTCCTCCTTGCAACGGGAAAAGGGTGATCCCAATAGAGGAAGGACAGCTCAATATTGATGATATGTAGGCTTATTAATAATAGAACGGAAGCAGTTTGCAAGCACAGAACATCATTCGTCTTAATAAGGCTCAACTGTTGTTACCGAACAGCTGGGACGTCTCAACAGAAAAAAGGCTTTAAGATTAGGTCTCTCAAGGGAAGTGCCACTGTTTGAAGAAGTGGCAATTAGGGTACCAGCCGCGTTACATGAATGCGTCTCGAAATGTTTAACGATTTATGCGTCGAATAAATTTGAGCACTTCGCAAAGTATGCAGGAAAAAACAATTGAATTCCAAGAGAATTTCAGTTATTATATACTGCCAGCTCCTTAACGATGCGCCACCTGGCAGTCTCGGCCGTCTCAATGATCGCTCTTGTATTGATCGTTATCAAGCAAAAAAGAATTGTAAACTCTTTGTATAAAATAGTAATCTCATTAGGTACTACTGCAGAACGAAAGCTTTAAAACGTTTTAAAATCAAAATTAATTCAAGAATGGATAATTACCTCATAGGAGTTATTTGTATCGGCTGGTGAAGCCATAGCTGAAACAAATTGCGTGGAATGTTTGAAAATCACGCGTGGAAGTGAACGAATGAAAATAGGGTGCGCCGGCAGAATCTAAAAAAAAATAATGGAAAATTGACAATATTAGTGAGCTGTGGGATAAAATAAAAATGGAAACCATAGAAAAAGGATAAAATATATGAGGAAGATAGCAAAAGCAAAACGGCAGCTTGAATCAAACGCACTCGTCCGTCGATTCGTGACGACTATGACCGATCCGAAGTGTGTACATGAGATGAAAAAAGCTGAACTCTCTATGAACTTTAACAAATAAATTGAATAGCACTATCATAAAATCTGTGGAATGGGTTCATATAAACTGAAGTTGCCTAGATGGAGAAATGATACAAGTTGTTCAGGGCGAGAGAGGGCACAAACCCTTTTATACGCTCAGAATCAGCTGCAAAGTAATACACGCAGATACTGACGCTGGTTTAAACTGAATTTTTTTATGATCTTTTAGCAATATCATCTCACATATCGCAACTGCACAAACATAAGAGCGATGACTGTGCGCTGCCAAAATTGCGCAACCACCCTCAGCCATGAAGCTCTTTTTCATGGTATGACACATCACAAAGAACTCGAAATTAAAGACAGAATGGCTAGCAGCCAGACGAAGAGATGTCAATTGCTGCCGATCTTCAACTGTAAGTGTGTGTGCATTTGAAAACACGGGCTGCTCACCATGTTAAACAAGGCAGCATAAAATACTTGGACGATGTTTGCTGATTATTCATGGAGGAGTTTGGGCGATTCGAAAGAATATTGCATAAGACGGGCAGCGTATTATTTTACAGACCATATCACTAAAATTCTCCGATCCTAAGAAAAACGCTCAATTTTTTTAGCTTCGTGCATTGCAAAATTGCATTCATAAGTCTTCCAACAGTTGAAGTTCACTGCGTACTAAAAATAATACTACTGAATGACCACCCACTATGATGCTTTTTCTAACCGCCTTGATGACTTCTGCTACGGATTCGTTGACCCTCAATTGACTTAAACAGTAGCCTCAAACATGAATAATTAAACCTTGATCCATACAAGCACTTCGCAACATATGTTTAGTATAAAAAACCTTCAGGAGTTACACAGATGAATGTTGTGATACCCATTCGACAAACGACTCACATTGACGCCCACTTCACATGTAATGCAACCCGGTAGCAATTACCGCAGTTTCTTTTGAGAAACTCATAAATCATATCCTGCTTATTGTACCGTTTATAGCCATGCTAGAAACAATGAACTACCGCTAGAGTTTTCTCTTCAATTTCACTAATTTCATATAAACAATCAATGAAAATCATCTCTAATATGATAGAAAAAACTAATGTCGTCTTGTTTGTAACCCATTATAAACTGAACAATAGCTAGTCACAAATTAGAAGATTGTATCAACACATCCTAATTAATGGGTTAAATATCAATAATAGAAAATGATGCGAAGTCTATGGAGAAGGAGTATTGTTGTCGTTCCCGTTCTCCACTTGTAAATGCGATGTGAACGACGCTTTTAACGCCTTTTAACTGAGTCCTTTAGACCGCCCCATTGACATCAAACGCTTTTTCATTACTTTCTTTCTCCTATATATTTATGTTTATTTATAAACAGAATGATATGGCATTTCCGATATCAAGCTTTCGATCCTTGCACTCATTCGATGCACTTTTTATTACCTTTTATCGCCTCTCTAGACAGTGAGACTTCAAGTGGGCAGGTAATGTGTGGTTTTTTCACCTTATAATTCAGCCTCTCAATATATTTTATTTTCATTTTACCAATCTCAGTTATTTTTTTTCCATTCGTTTCTCCCCAGATTTTGCATATATTTTCATGAATTGTTGCAATAATCATTTACTGAATATTCCAGACAAAAAAGTGATCCTTACAATAAACAATGATCAACAAAAGACAATGAAGAAAAAAACACATTTATATCATCAATCGACCGCGCAAAATGTATGAATCATTAAGAGACGAGAAAGAAAAAACAAACATTTGCACTTTATTTGCATCGGAGTATTACTCATTTCTACACGAAATTTGAAATGATCTCATATTGCCGAGGAATTAATAAATGTAATCGATAGAGAAGGTTAAATTCACATTATATTCTCTACTGTTTGATAACCTAAAATAAAATAATATAATATATAATAGTTCAAACTATGGTAAACATCACTATTTCGCATAATTAATGCTTATAAATTTTCACGTATGAATATTTTGATAATATTTTCTCCTAAAATATAACTAGCAATATCAAATGAAAAAAAGCTTGATGAGCTGATAAAATGACACTATTGTTCACGTTTTCGTTAAATACATCGACAGATGTCTTTATGAGGCATTGAGTCATGCATCAATTTATGAACGTTTTTCACAAAGTGCCGCAAAATTTTTCCACGAGTGAAGAAAAGCACCCAAGAAATGAATCTATCGTAATTTCTTTCATCGGAATGTTTCGTTTCGATACTGTGCTGACCGTAATTAGAGATAAAAATATCCTTTATGAAACAATTACCCTCTATGCACAGCAATTCGAGTGCAATGGTAGTTATCATTTTCTGCCCATAGGTCACCGATAATGAGTGTATCATCAAAAAAAAAAAGATTCGTATTTTTTGATGTTTCGCTACCGTTATATTTGTCTGTTGATCAGCATCTCTTGGTTTCTCATCTAAACAAAACGAACATATCGAATTTGTTAGTCAAAATTTTTTGAGATGTCCAATTCGAATATCCCGTTATCGAGAAACCTCAGTTTTTCCTGCTCATCCATCGTTTCTGTAATGTCTGCTCAATAGTCAGTTCAATCAGCTCGGTAGACCGCAGTTTTAATTCAGTGGGAAGTAGAAATGTTCAAAAAATATTGAGCTTATGCTGGAAGAGGATGGCATAGGGACTGCATGACGAGTTTAAATCTATGAGATATGACTTGAAATAAAACAAGCTATCATAGAGCTGCGTTGATTCTCCACAGAGTGTTAGCTATTTTTCTGTTCATTCTTGCAGAACTGATAGCTTAGTTGAAGCTGAAATCTGCGTTGTTTTGAAGTGCCTTTGCAGCCGAACGTCCTGACAGCTATCAATTGCCTGGTCCGGAAATCTAATGCTGTTATATACGACCTTTTGCCATTCGTGGCGAAGTTGAACTGACCTGCCATAGCTGGAATTTCTATGATGAGTCTGCCTGAACGGTTTGTTGCAAAAATCTAATTCATTTGTCATCTACAGAATCAGTGCATGAGTCTTGCCTATTGCTATTGCGAATATCCCACTGAACAGCTGTTTTCTTTTCCACATCTTCATTTGCCGTGTTTCTTACCACGTTACAAGTGTTCATATATATATATATATATATATATATATATATATATATATATATATATATATATATATATATATATATATATATATATATATATATATAATGACGTTAAATCCAAGAAGTCTGAAAATTTCGCGCATATTTTAGATAAATCTGGTGACAGCAAACGGTCTCTTCTGACGTTTGTGCCAGCTGGCATGACAAGCTCATATATAAACCGTCATTTCCTGTATCCAAAATTTGCTGACAGACAACAAAACTGTTTGGGTTTGTTGACCGGAAGTGCCAATTTTTTGCATCCTGAAGTTGGCACGCTTATCAATTTGTGTGTTTAATTTTTTAATTTTTTCTCGGCCATTCAAAAACATGTTTAGGTACATTTGCATTAAACATCGGTTAATCTGTTTACATTTCTTTTTTGCAACTTGCTTCTTTGTTTGGTTGTGCTCTCGTTGTTATTTGGCTGCCAGCGTATCTTTTATGTTTACTTTTACTTCTGTCGATGATATGCATGAAAACTCAGATTTTGATACCAAAATATTTTTGTGCCACTCTCATAAATGTATTTCCGTTGTTGTCAAAGCTTAATAAGATCCATTTTGAGAAGATTTGGGTTTCCCATTCCTCTTTCGTTTAGCCTTCGTTTTTGGCTCATTAACGCCTGGGGCTTTAATTCGTCATTATTTGTTGCTTCTATCTCAACAACATTTAGCGTTTATTAGCTCCTCATCAACGAGTAAATGTTGCAAATGTTGATGAATTACAGTGCTGGGGAAAGCATATTTTCAGTATCCAGGCGACGCAACTTAACACAGTGGTGATTGAAATAAGAGGCAGTTTCTTTCAACTTCGATTTGAAAGAATTTCCTTTCGACGGTTGTTGTGACTATTCAAACAATTCTGCTATAATGCTTTCTGTTATGACAATAATTGGCTCATGACTCAGCGCCTCAGAAGGACGTTGACTCATACTTCAATTTTCAATTTTGCACATGCCACGATTTCCGGAAATCCACAAATGCAGATGTTCATCACAAGGCAGATTTCTTATGATCAACTAAAGATTATACGGCATGTTTTGCAATAAATAAACACTGTTAATACTATGCGCCCTATCACAACTTATTAACTTTCTGAAACGTACAAATATGAGTACTCATTTAAAGAGAGGCTCACGGATATTGAAATTCAGTAGCTTCTATTCCACACAGGCTTAATATATTATTCAAACGTAATGCTCCGAGCATAACACACTTTTTATATCGTCATATCACTTCGGGCATGATCTGTTTTTGATGCTATTATTTGAGTAACAGGAATAAAAAAGCAAATGAACAATAAAGATTATTTATATGTAAAATGCGATGGGCTATTTAACGTTCAGATGCGTACTGAATCAAATGTTGCAAATATATATATATATATATATATATATATATATATATATATATATATATATACAGTGAAAAATAGTTGGGAGGCAAATAAAGGGTCCGACTCGCATAAAGAATTTTAACTAAATAACGGAAATCAAGGGAAATTTCAAACGGTCACAATTTTGCACACGTATGTTTGTATTGTAGAACTGAGAGCATTTTGAACTCGTCGACATTAATCGAGCTAAACGAATCTTTTAGCATTAAAAATGTTGCTTCTGCAAAAGTTGAAAACTTTAGCAATTTGGTGTTTTGGAGGAGGCTGTGGACACATGATTTTGGTTCAGTTCAGCCCGTTCAATAATTCATGAATAGATCTAGCCTTGGAAACGTTGCACAAAATGTTTCTTGTTCATTTGAGAGTGGATGATTCAGGAACAAGACCTTCTCGGAGATCAAATGAATGAGACAGCGGTTAGTTAGAAGGTCTGCGGATACGTGCCCAAGACGCGGAAAGTACATACCTTCAGAATGACCTGAACACCAAGGAGACTACTATTCGTGAACGCATTTGACGATATGAAAGTATAATGCAAATATGTGAAAATATACAATTTCTTCGAATTTTATTGTTCATGCAGATATCAACAAATAATTCTTAGAAAAATATACAGTTTCTCCGCATCAGTGTTTTCATTCGACTCGACGCCATCATATGTCACCATGATTCATTCGAAGCTGTCATAGAATATTCAATTGGCTGCTTTGTTTCCATAAACCTGCAATATTATTTCCGCTTCATAAAGTATTTTACAGTCACGCAATATTATTTCATGCTCTTGAACTAATTGATTATTCGAAAATAATCTACATTATCTGTGGATTAATAGAAAAATGTATTATTTGCGTTTGTGTGTGTAATCGATAAGGCTAACTACCACGCACCTGACTGAGAATCACAGCAAACTCGTTTTCTCTATACCAATACGATTTTCTCAACGAAACAAAAGGAACACCGTTCATTACCAGAACAGTTCAGAGTTGACTTCGCTTCTGAGGTTTAGAATGTTGGTTACAATGACAGCGTGCACTGCAACTTCTGGGAACCATTTAATTTCGTTTCATTACCCATTACCCAAATGTTTTCTTGAATTGTCTCCTAAAAATCTATTAGACCCAGCTGTTATAATAACCAATATATCCACATTCTATGGATAAATCACGAATATTATCTAAAAGTTATAAATGCGAGAGCTTCTCTTATTTTAAGAGCATTTTCAACTCGGCACATTACCCTAATTATTAAATTTTTTATAGTCTACGCTCGACTATCTCATAAATACACTCTCTCAACTGTTGTTCTCATTGGACTCAGATGTCGGCAACCCATTACTTAAACTTCACTGAGATGATTCAAAGGCTATTTACCTATCTTGTAATGAGGAGGTATGCCAGTAGATAGTTGTTCATAACCAGACTGAGTAAAGTTGTTCCCGTCTTGTAGATGCTCGAACCGTATCGTTCTATTTCGGATATTTTTTATGATGTATCATTCATATCAATCAAGAATTTTCATTTCTTTTCATGAATTTTTTACATTCTTCGTCATGAATGAGCGGCGCATTTGTCCGTCTAGTTCTTTCAAAGTTATTTTTTTAAAAAGATTTGCGTTGAATATTTCCAACTAACTCTTTTCATGCATACCGATGAAAGTCTTAAAATTCGATATCACAACTTACCGAAAAATTTTCAGGTAATGATTACCTGACCTACTTTGGAAGCACTCACTTTCATAACGCACATCAATGAATAACGACTGTGTTCTTTGCTATAACAAATCCGTGGTATCGATCCGTCTCCATATTATTATTACATTCGCCAAATACATTTCATTGTTATTGTTTAGCCCATAAAGAAGGAGAAAATATGTATCACCAATAAATTTTGATTTTTAACTCAATTATTTATTAGTGTAAATTGCTGAAAATCACTAAAATAGTGATGAATAGAATATTTCACTTCCTTATATTTCAAGTTTCATTTTGAAGTTTTAAATTGTTCAAAAATGATGAATTCAGAATCCACGAACGTTGACCATTTGCACTTCCTTCACCGAATAGGTTAATCAAATAAGCAAGAAAATTAATTGATCGTTTGACGCAAAAAATATTTGTTTATTATAAATTTTCACTATCATTAATTGAAAATATTTTTGTGGGAAATTTTTTCGAATTTAATTATCAGTTTGTTTTATTCATTAAAAAAAAAATTAAACTCATTTAGTATTGCACCCATTGATAGTTGAGAGATGACACCGTTAATATAGTTGATCAATGAACGAATCTATTATTATAAATGATTGGGTAATTAATTGTTTATAGATGCTATAGATGCATTATTCATTAAGGCCGTAAGTCAGCAAATTAGCCAAAAAGGATAAACATGTCAAAAAAGAAAAAGTAATATCAACTAGCGTCGGTTTCCGAGGAAAACTGCTTTTAATTGCAAAAACATTGCCTTGCAACGAAAATTTCAGTATAATATTTGTTATCCTACTCAGTGTTTTATCACTTATAACGAATTTTTTCAATTTTCTTCAAATGCGACTCACCCGTCGGAACGAATTTATATTCACCGAAATAATTTTTTATTTTTTATACTTACAAGAAAGGAATATATTTGCATGTGTTCTTGTGACAAAGTTATGAATGTGTCGATCGATTAGATTTATGCTAATAAAATGTTTTAATAGTTTCTGTATTTGTATTAACGAAATACTGCTGATGTTTACCATATTTACATATGAGAAATTTTTTCCGATATTTTAAACCTTTTTTTTACATCATGATTAACCGAATATTTCATGCATTGGAATGGAAAGAAGATAACGATGGATGAGAGTTGAAGTTAGCAATTCATAACAAAATAAACTTGAAAATAAAAAATCGCCTGTGATTTGCATTAATATTTTTTCTGCATGAACCCATTCACTCCGAATTTTCTTATGTCGCTTATTTCTGCGTTACTTCTTTTCCAGAAAAGGAAAAATCCCTCATATTTGTGTAAAAGTTTAAAAAAAAATTCACGATGTTGAATATGAAACAAAATAAAAGCAAATGAAATTCCATGCATGCAATTTTTGATGAATTTCCATATTTTTATGTCTCAAAATGTCGCTCGTATACGAAAATGAAAAAAATTTTATTATAAGTAAGTGAAAATGGATTAATTTTAGCAGAGAATGAAGTAGTAACAAATTAGTAAGTATGAATTCTGTTCAAGTTAGATTTACTTCGATTTGAAATGGGCAATTCAAATCGTGGGAATTTAATTCATCAATAGATTCTTACATTTTATATACTTCATAATTTTTCATATACTTTCTTTTCAATTTTACTCGATAATAATTACATTCAATTCATTCGATTATAGCCCATAATTTCTTTAATTCCTCACGAATGAGAAAAAACTGCAATAAAACTTCTTACAGACTTCTCATACTCAGAAAATTTCTTGCATTCTTTAAGAGGTTCGATGTAATATTCATTTTTAGCCAACATCAATAATCTTTTTGTGTTTTAACCATTTTGACCATTAAAAGTTTGCAAAAACATTTGTAGATTTTGCCTAGAAAACTTCACTATAGTATAAAGCTGTCATTCAGCCAACACGAAGCAGTTCTATGTATGTATTTCTGTGATGCACACATACTTTTGTTATTTCTGGAAGGATGTTTTTTTTGGAGACAACAGCTAGAGGGAAGCAAAGATTGAAAGAAAGAGGATGACAGATTCCGGAAATCTACTGAGGATTTCGGGAATCCGCCGTTCTCTATACAATAGTGAACTAAAAGCGTGGCATTGCACATCTTAACGGCACTAATTGAAACAACATTATAACTGCAGTAGCGCAAAAATTATAATAAATTACATTTTAAGTGACAGTCGATTTTTAATACTGAATAATTTGTCAAAACGGAACACTTGAGAGCGCTGGATTATTTCGCTTGAGTTATTTTTCATTCGCAGAATTGCTTGAGATTTATAGCAGAGTAAAATATTTACGAGTCTTTTCAAATAATATTTCAAACAAAAATAATATTTTTTTCTGTTTTATTTTGATGTTTTAAATTATATAATAATAAATTTTTGTGGTTTATTGGTTTTTCTGAAATTTAAAAAAAACTCGAATTTTTATTGTTCATTATTTGAGTTTTATTCCGAGTGAAAAAAATTTTCATTGTTTCTGTTGAGTTCATCATTTTGCATAATAACCATCCACTACTATGCAATCAGTCAATCAACTTGGTTAATGCAGTGAAGTAAAAAGATAGAAATGAATGTTGGGAATTAAATAACACGGCTGTCACAATTGAGAAGTGTTGCCAGCTGCATATGTAATGACGACTGATACGTTGCGATATTTCCTTTGAAGGTTACTAATGAAAACTTGGGCCTTTATAACGCTATACTTCACTGTCATAGCTGCGAATAAATTTCTTTTCGAGACGTTGTGTCATATCGTTGATAATATTACCGATGCTATCAACGTTTGAAGCTGTACTGTAGTAACTGCAGGTAACTGCTAACACTGTCATAACTATTCACTTTGAAAGTGCTCAAAATTACATAGGCCACTCGAAACTGTATATATCTGGAAACATTCTTTTGCTGTATATCGTAGTTCTTTGAAGAAATTCAGTTATTCGTGACCATCTTCTTTCACCATAGTCTTCTTATAGACTTCACCATATATATATATATGGTGAAGTCTATAAGAAGACTATGGTGAAAGAAGATGGTCACGAATAACTGAATTTCTTCAAAGAACCACGAGAAATGAATAGTACCTAAAAGAAGTACCACAGAAATTGGCCGTTTATTGTTTGTGTCAGTTCACATTCATCGATGACTCAGTTAGGGATCTGAATGCATAATAATGTATTTGATTAATGTATATTCGTTTATATTTACGTTTATGTTAATTCTCTATACATTCCAGTTATCGGATATTCTTTCAGTATTCAATTATTATCATCTTATTTATTTATTTATTTATTTCAATGAACAGAGCATTCATTATGAATACATGTCTCTTCATATCGCTTTCGCCTGCTCTGACCCAATGCCTCTCTGGTCCAGTTGGTTCCCGTGGTCTTTAGGTCGGCCTCTCCTTCTTGCAGGTCGGTCGCGTGAAGGTTAGGGCCTAGGCTGGTCTCCTGCCCATCGGATGCTGACGAGCCGATTCACCGTCTCTCCTATGACTGTCGGGACTTGTTTATCATCATCTTAATGAATCCAAAAGAATTAATTTATTCAAGAGAAGATATTTTTATGAGGATCTTATCGAAGTGCTCACCGAATAATATTGATAATAATGAACCATATTCACATATTTCATAACAAATATTGCATAATATAAAATTGTTTTATGCGAGGAAAGTACATCCAATCAAGTCTTATTCATTGCAAATACACACCAAGTTTTTTATACTTTTTTAAAATCTCATTTACAGCATTCTATGCATCCCAATCATTTATGAACATGTCTTCAATTGGAAAACATTTAGAATAAATTTTTGAATAGATTCATCACAACTATTATCATATTGTATCATATTATCAAAGATGAAATCGCTTTTTTTTGAAATTCTAGTAATTTGATTGAAATATTTATTTTAAAATGCTTACGAATGCCAACTTTTCCTTCCATTTTCCTCTACTTAGTAACCATAATTTCATCTAGCTTATTGTTTCATCACTACCTAAGCTAATTTCAGCTTTTATTGCATTTTGAACGGTAATCAATTACTGTGAATTAGAAATCCGCAATTTAATAAATCTCTTTGCTTTTATCTAAACCGATGTTAGATAGAAGCAAACCTATAGCGCAAAAGTGTGAATTCGTCGTATGACCATAAAAGTATTAGATAACTATGCTCGACCAACAATAAAATTGACCAATGATCGATGAAGGACGCTGTTTAAAGAATCGGAGGATTTTTTGGAACCCGGCGAGCTTTTAGGGAATTTTTTGCGGTCGAAAATTTCTCGATAGAGCTTAAAAATTTTGCTACGATGATCCAACTGATTTCTACCACTTTAATATATAAGCGTATTTTCATTAATTTATAATCGTATTTGCTAATCGCTAAGTTTTTGGTTTGTGCGATCAATGCGATCATTCTCACTATCATTGACAATACCCTAGAGAATGCATAGAAATGTTACTCTAATTTTTTATTGCATCATTTGACGCCTCAATAATCACACCGTTCTAATCATTTTATCAAGCTTATTCACCATGAAAACGCAATCAACATGTTTGCATGACGAAAGCATCTATTTTTAGTGACGATAGCATCAAACTCGTAGGTGGTGATGTTCGAGCCGATGCATACCCCTGCATATATAGTGCAAATTTCATTTTCTACTTTAAAAATTTGGGAGATGACGTCATTTTCATTTATTTGTACACTTTATTCACTTCATATCTATTAATAGATGTGCCGAAATAATATTTCCTGCTGTTTCATTGGTGTTTAAATGAAAATATAAGCGTTATAACTTTACAACTTGATCTCATGTTAACATTATAAAATCAGTAATGCTTGATAGAGTCAACATTAAAAATTGACATTAATATTATCTATTAACTACGAGAAAAAAAAAGTAAAAATTGAAAATATATTGAAGTGTTTCATTAGTTATGAATTTATACATAAATTTTGTATGACTATTGATCATTTTTTTACATTCAAAAATCGCCCTTTTGTAATGAGAATTGTCGAGCAAACAAATTCTCCATTTTTGCGTTATCACCTTACAACTTTTTTTTTTTGATAAGCGTGAATAACGCATATATTTCATTTAAAATGCTTAAGATTTACATTGAGTTAATATTTTTCTATCTCTTTTAAAAAGAGAAATATTTTAAAAGAAGCATTACTGGCCGTTCACTATTTCTCTAATTAATTTTTATTATTATTAAACAATAACCTTCTATATCGATAAAAAATATAAAAGTTGAAAATACTCAGAAATGATTCTATATTTATACACAGAAAACATTAAATGATTCTATACCATAATGGATATTTGTGGGCTTCTATCTAATGTTCTTTTTTTTTTCTAGTTATACACTAATATCCATCATTTGTTTTTATATTGTTTGAAAGTGCCCATTTTTTCACAATACGATAAGCAATATATATATTTGTGCATTTCCCACTTTATGCGTTCATTGCAATTCAATTTACGGTCGATTTGTTACACTAATTGCTGTCCAAAACAAAAGCACCAATTTATATTAAATTCGATTGCATATTTCTCTCAAAACGTTATCGTGAATATCCATAAACTTTGATGTATACCTCAGTGAGGTTACTTATAAGAGAAATATTTATTTATGTACTTGTATTTCTCTCGCCTCCTCCTTCTCTTCGCCCCTCCCCCTCCCCCCCCACCCCCAAATATATCATTCAGTAATGTAGCTGAACCACTTTTTCGAAAACTAGGCTTGCTACACTTATAGCGCTCTTTTTTCAATTTGATGGAATATTATACTATATCTGATTTTAGTAAAAATATAGTACGAAAACTGCAATACTCTTTGGCATATGACATAACTATTCTTTAGTATAAGGTTAGACGATAAGGCTTAGTTCAAGGAATGGAGAAACCATTATGAAAATGTTGATACTTCGAATATTGTCATAAAACCTTTGAATTTTTTAGAATTCTTTGATCTTTTGTACTTTGTACTTTAAATGAACGATTTCAATCTTCGAACGAGAATCTTTCACAGACTTCAGAATCACACTTTTGTACATTGTACTTTTACATGAAATATGACGATTTCAATGCTAGCTTGATAGGATCTGAAGTCTCTACAGAGCTAAGACCCTGTTGCATCACTAGAAATCATCTACACTGAAGCATCTTGCGAAAAGTCAACATTACGCTTTCGATCTTCTAATCGATGATCGATTGATGGCTGATAGGCCATTTTCATCTTTAGCAAATTTCTTCTATCATAGGTGAATAAAAATAGGTAAAATGAAGTCGTCGTATCGGTTGTGCGATCTCATTTTTCAAGTTTTAAGGAGTAAATACGAGAAAAAGCAATCAGAACGTAAATTTTAGTGGTATATAGCTAGAGATATATTCGCTTCTAATTTGTCACTGATAGTTTATCTTTGTTCATTGGAATCAATATGCTTTATTAGTTATGATATGAAAATGGAATCTCTTTTTTGTTAGATATGATTTAATAAGCTTTCACGGAGTGAACTTATTAAACGATGCATAGCGACATATCAAATCAGTTTATCAACCCCCTCACCTCTCCCTCTTCCCCTTTTCTCCTTACGCCCTCTACAAAATACTTTTGATGGGATTTAACGTGGCAATTTTTGTCACTATTAATGCATAATTCATTAAGATTTTGCTGTGCATAGAGGATGTTTGCTGATCGTTGAATGTCGAATCGCTTTCTTTCTTATCGTTGTTCGTGTTTGCGCATTGGTTTCCTTATTAATTTTTGCTTTTTAGTTGCATTTTATATTCATATCTTGTTGAGGTTGTCTTTTGCTGTTTGCAACGATGTAATCTATCATTATTTACATGCTTCCTTAGCGATTTCATATCTCAAATTTACATCACTTTGACTACGATGTGGATTCCAAGGTGCTTAGATATTGTATGGACAGCACTTTTTCGCAACACTTTTATAATTTATTTACGGCAGAGTAATCACACAGCGTTCCTCCTTCCTCACCCCGGAATTCCCACATAGTCCTTTTTGAGAGCTTTTAAAGGCAATTATATATATATATATATATATATATATATATATATATATATATATATATATATATATATATACATATATATATATATTTGGAATAAACTTATAGACTGATATACATATCGACTTACGTGGCTCTGCGATAGTGGGCTTTGCCAATAGAAATTTCCACAATGCACAAAAACGATCGAAGTGAACTGGCTAAGTTGTTGAACATTTAAGCTCAACGTTCAATAATTGGGCACCTTCAGCGATCGGCTCTTGCTGATGATTATATCAAGTAGGAAGCATTTGTTGTATGAATTAGAGATTTAATCAAATCAGGATATTCGTAAAATTTTCATTTAACCTATAACTGTAGATGAAATTCATCTCTCCGTTCGATAGAAAATCGTACACCGATAATATTTCTTGTTCTTCATTTCAATTTAAATAAAAAAATACTCTTTCCGCTTGCCGTTTATTATTTTCATCTTTTTCCAAAATTTATTCCTCATGCGAAGTAATAACCAAAATTTGTTCCACTAGTCGAGTTATTTAAAAATAGGCGAACGAATGTCGTCCGTAAAAAGCGTACTCATCACAGAAAGGAAGAAACGGAATATTTCCAGGCTCATTGTCATTCTCGGTTTCTTCAAATGTTTTCCATGTCCGGCGCTTTTGGATTTCCTACTGGAGCCTGCATTTGGGGAAAATGTTCAGTAATTTGGCCCCAAAAACGCAGTTCTGTTTATATTTATTTGATAATTTGTTCGTCGGCGACTCAAAGATGTCTGATGTTTTTCGAATACAGGTTCGAATGAAATATCAAAATCCGACCGGCATTTTACCACTCCAGGCGGTCCAAGGAAACCTAGATTTACGATATGCCATAATTCTATCGTATAAGTAAAACATTTCTAAGAATGATTCAAGTTCTTTTTACTCGTTTCTATTCGCCTTTCCCATCATTCTAGGATTGTTTCGAGAGTACGATAGGATATGCAAACGCGATAGACGCACCGACGAACAAAAATAATTTGTGCATGAAGCGAAAGAAAGCAAAAATTGCTGCTAACGAGTGCAGCTGGGCGTGCCCTCATCTCGATTAATTTTGCACTGTTACGTTCAATTTGCCAATTCATTCACTTTGTTGCTAAACTTTTCACTACTTTCGATGGTATTACTTACATTTGACAATCGGTATCGCTAATGTTCCGATCCTTATCTCTTTTTCTACTTTTAAATATTTATTTGGCGCTATTGTAACACTAAATATTTTCATTGTTTCTAAAGAATACTTTTTGTTATATAAACTATAAAAAGTTTATTTTTCAATATTGAAAATAAAATTGAGCCTTCAAGAAAAAAAACTTTAACGAAGCAGTTGCACTAATGATTATTTTTGTGAAATCGTTTGGCATTCTTTTTATTAACACAAGTCTTTTAGGAGATACACCGATTTGCATATATGTATCAGCTCATCTGTTCAAAAAAGTTTTTCATCTCATCATTGCAACCAGAATTTACTATAATGCAGTGATATTTCATATTGAGAGGCATTTCCACTGGAGTAGGTGCTCTACTCTTTAAAAAAAAGACGAAGCTAATTAAAGGACGTGAAACGATACGCTTTTTCGTTTGCCTCACCTGACTAGCTAGTTTCATTGTTTACCTATAAATAATAAATTTGCAAACGAGTGCTCTTATATGCTAGCCAACTCTATCACTTACGCAGTATCTAAAAGATATTCTTTTTCAACGAAACAACCGACGCAGAAATGAAAAATCGACAAGTGTAAAAATCTGTAACTTTTTTTTCTCATTCCGATATTTATAACTTCTATTAAAAATCGATGAGCTAGCATAATTCACATTAAATGAAGTAGTTTATTTTAAATCGGTGGATCTACGTGAATTAAGTAAATGAAATGGTTTATCGTATATATTATACGTATTATACAAATCCATAAATACATTCATATGCATAGGCGTGACATAGCCGTAGTACTCGTACCATGGTGAATTTTACAAGAGCACATCTGAAAAACGTTTGTTGGATTTTATATTTTTTGACCGCATGAAGCATGACCAGCAACTGCAAGAAGTTTCTTTCTCCATATATTTTCATCAAATTTATTGAATATTTGATACGATCAACGGATATGCGTTTACTCTTTTCAAGTGTTATTGTGAAATAACAAATAATTTGGCGGTATGAGTGAAGAATGTTAGTGACGCATAATTATGTAGGTGAAATGTGCGATATATAATCGTATTAGGAAAACCTAATAAATGCAAAGCAACGAAGCCGAACGCTATTCGACAACACAAGTGTAACACTTTCTACGCTTAATTATCTCGCATCTTTGATATCTTTTCTCATTAGCATATTATAGGTTAGCTGATTAATTTAAATGTCTGGTAATTTTTATTTAAAAATCCGATAAGTGCAGTATAATGTGCATAGTTCGGATGTGTTGATGTTGATTATGTCAATATCTTACCTGCTAAATATCTAAATCGAAAATTCTTGGCCTGTTTCTTAGCTTAGTCATTTATTAAAATATCATTGTAGGAAAGAGAAAATTGCAAAACAATCAACCATCAGTATGCGAATGAGGCAATCTCAGAAGTAATATCGTTGAATATTTAATCTATATATCTACAGCAGCATCTGTGCCGATTAGCAATAAATTATATAGGAAATTTAATAGCTGGGAACTGTAGATGTTCTGTGTGCACGGTTCAAACGCTTTTTCCTGATTTGTCCGATTCAGGATAGCCGAACGCATAAGGTTGGCTTATTCGAATCGATAATACATAGATGCATTTGGATGAATGTTCTATTGGATAGTTTTGATTACGCAGTATATATAATTGCTTCAGCTGTCATGCAATATGCCAACAATGTTCAGCACGATGGGACATACCTGTGTTGTTTTACAACCATACAAAAAGAAACTCAAATATTGACCATTTATAAGATGGTTGATTGCTTAGGTTGACCATTGCAAATACTGCCCAATGATATGGAGAGGGCATAGGGTGACGGAAGGGAGGTGAATCAATGTTGAAAATATTGAAGATCTAAACCATCAGTTAACTTACTAATCAGAGGCTGGTGGTGAGAGGCGAGGGGCTGAGGGGGGGGGGGGAGTGGGGTAGTAGAGGGAAAGGTGTTTTGAGGCCTTTCTTTCACACCTTTTCGGTTAAGATGTTTGACTTATCCAACCCTCAAGAAGTTGTTTTCTTTCATCATTGATTTATTAGTTGCGTCCCATCTCTTTTTGTTAAATTGTTCTATTTAATATCGGTTTATTCTCTCTTCCTTTCAGTTGATATGTTATATATGAGTTCAGTGATTGCCTATATGATGCGATAGAAGAAATCACTTTTGAATTATTTCAACTGAATTGGTTTTTTCAATTTCGGCGCTTCGATCAAGCGGAAAAAGCTCATAGATATATCTCAAGACTATAGACGTGCTGCATTTTTTGATTGCTTATGAGTGGTAGGCTAGGTTTATAAATCAAACGCCTCTTTTACGCTTGAAACTGAGTTAGTACTCTTTTCGTCATAGAGTATGCAGCTAGCGTTTATTGCATGGCTCTTAACTCCGAAATTTTTAGTATTGTTGACGTTGTCAGACTCATTTGGTCAATGCTTTGGGCAACTACGTTCCATAACAATATTATAGAGAACCGAATGAGGCGCATAGATTGATTAGCACGCTAGGGTGGCGGCACTACTTCAAACGTACTCGTAGCTGTCGCCGAATAATCTGTGGGAAGAAAAGTGTTTCGAGTTTATCAATTCTGATTAGTGCATAACGTTCCAAGCAACTATCCCATTTCACTGATATATCCATCCCTATGCCTTAGTTGGATGAAATTTTCACTAAAATCATTTTTTCAAAACTTGAGTTTGTAAGCTGTGAGCACAAAGGAGGAGATGGAAATTGAGAGAGAGAGACTTCTGGAGAGAAGGAATGGAGGTGCTCAGGTGATGTTGAATTGAATTGACGGTTTAATCGCTTAATTTGGTGGAAAGTTCATTGAAGGATGTGTGCGGCGAACGTTATTTCGTCTGTATGCAATGCTGTTTCGCTTAATCGCTTAATTTAATCCCACTAAATATTCATCGCTTAATCCCACTAAATAACGATCTCAGAGCAGACAGATCAGTAGCTTTAAAGGCCGTTCAACTTCAGCAAGCATCCTTCATCATTTTATAATGTTTTCAAATATCACCGAAAATTTTCACTTCTAGAAAGAAGCTAATTTTGAATAGACTCCAAATGAATTGAGCTGCACTGAAATGAATTGATCCTTTATTTTATTTAATAGTTCAGAGAGGGTTGCCTGTCTATTTTGTTTTATTACATTTGAAAGCATGATATGAACGAAAAGAGTTTCGATGGGACAAGAAATCAATTTAAGCCGTTTGGAGCAAGACACATAGGGATATAGGCATTACACGGTTTAAGGGAGTCACAATAAGTTGCGCAGTATGTTTGCTGCAAAGGCATAACAATACTATTTTATTTCATCGCTCAAATGAGGCAACCACCACGAATGGCCATAACGCTCTTGTTTTAATTTTGTGGCCCGACTGAGGCAACTACCATAAAGGGATTTAATGTCATGAAAAAATGCGAAATAATGTCGAAGATGATTATCTATTATGTATATGTAATACGGCCTATGTGGAAGTATATCGACCAAGTCACCGATATTCGGCTGAAACTTCCGATATGCTATGTTGCCACTATTGAGCGTGCCAATACTTCGTTTTCGATACACCTTTCTCAACAGTTATTTCATCAACACGCGTTTATACTATAATATGTACGAGTTGAAGTTAGGTGATGCTTAACGTGGTGGTTTTATGAGAGAGTCAGTCATAGGATTTCTCATCGATCTTCAGTCATAGTAGTATAATATGCATCTGCTCGGGGTTCCTCCAAAATTAACGAAATAACTTAGGACTTGTCTTTGCAAATTCCATAGCATGCTTTCATACACTCCGGAATTTTGCAGCTGCAAGAGCATATTGCAGCGATGTGTCTCTACGGATGTGCGTACATACCTGTCTGTCCATTGCTGCAAGGTAATGCAATCAGATTTTAGAATGTGATCTATTTTATGCTCACCGTCAAGCTTAGCAGTCAATTTAGAAAGAGGTTATAGATACATGAAGAAACGATGTAATGTATTGCATCCACTTTGCATATTGTACGTACCAGTCAGGTATCGATACGATTTCCGGGTCTTTCATATAAGAACATTTTGTTGCGTTTCCCATCGTGCAGAAGCGCTCACATTATTTTATATAATTTTTGTCTCCGATTTCGAATTTACATGCAGCGAATCGTGGAGGGGTGTTTTGCATGAAGCCATGCATGCGAAGAAGAAATTCCGTGTGATTCCTTCCCTTTATTCTTTTATTGCAATATTTTATTGTAAGCCATTGCTGTGTTGAGACTGTGACATTATTCAGTTCCGTTGTAGTGTCGCTCTTTGGAATCGCAATATTCATATCGGAAGCTGTTTTATAGAACAGCGCATCATTCCCGCTATTGATCACTTCCGACATTGCATTTGCGTTTGTTAACATGTTCCAAAGTGCGAGCTGACACCTTGTTTACTGCCGAGAAATGTGAACGAAAACACTATTTTCGGGTTCCAGATCGAAGAAAATAAATAACTCTCCAGCATGTTGTTTATAAAGGCATAAGAGCAATGTCGAAAACACTCCGAAGTCTTCTTTTTTTGGTTCGCCTATCCAATTTTGTGGTTATATCATTTGAATGAATCAATCCTCAGTTACGCATAAGATGAGCATGGCAAGGATTTCTGTATCTTTAAAGTCTACTTGTTTTACATAGCCAACACCGCCTTTTTTCAATTTCTAATCCTTTTCCAATAAGCCCACTTCTATACTCGTCTCTCTAAGTTGCAAGATCTGACCAAAATTTTCCTTTACTTTGACTAAAAAAGTGAGAAGGTAAATAATTTCGATGAACGCTTAGAGCGATAGCTGCATAGATGATAATGAGTGCTATGTTCTTTCTTCATAGTCCATATATAAAAAAGTCACCCGTGCAACTGTCTACTTGTAACACTTTTGCATATAAACACCACTTGCGTGATTCAACAATAAAAGTTTTCCACATCCAGCCGGTAAAAAGTAAGCATGAGATAATAATTGTTCGTAAAACCGAAATGTCATTCATTTATGAAATGATTGACGGTGTCGCCCGTATACGCACAACTACCTATTTACTTCAGTTTTTGAATTAGCATTCAACTGACCTAATTGCTGTTTACTCCATTGTTAGCTTAAGTTGCGTATAATATAACTTCATTCAATGATCCACTGATTGAGCAAAAAATTTGCATATTTTATAAGTGCAATCCGAGTGGGCTGCTCACTTAACCGCTTCTAATTTCTGATAGACTTTCACTATTTTCACAAGAAATTTCATATTTCATCAGCTGCACCAAAATTCTTTCTTATGAAATTTCTATTTTCTCAAAGCGACGAAATGCTCGAGTCAAAGAGAGCGCTTGTAGGATAATCTATACTTGATAATTAACTGCTACTGGCTAATCGCTCAGTAGTTAGGAGGTTAGAGTTCCGGTTGATTTCAACGAGGAAAAAGCGTCGTCTCGATTCTATCTTCATAACAAAAAGTATTCATATTACATATAAAATGAATTCTCTTGCAAGAAGTAATGCCCTATTTTTTGACCGTCATCATTTTTACGCTCAGTTTATGCCCCCCCCCCCCGGTGTTGAATTACCTAGAAATATAAAATTGCGTACATTATTGAATCATTTCGGCGCAGTTGTCCGTTAATGAAATACATTTATTACTTTCAAATTCGATTAGGTTCTGCAAAAAAGTTTACAAGATGTAAGGCATATTTAGTCATTTGCATTTACTCCGAAACGCTGTACATAAAAACTCCGCCTTTTAATCAGAGATTGTTCGAAGTATCTTACTAGTGAATCTTATAGGTTCAAGTTCGACTTAGTTTCTTATTATCAGATTGTATGACGCTTTTCCGAGACCCTACTGTCGGAGGTATTTCAGTTGTCTCCTCCTGGTTATCAATTAATCCGTAAAAAATTCCACAACACAAAATATTCTGCACGATTTCCATTTTCATGTTGTACAAGCCTCGAATGTGCTTCCTGCCGATATCGTTAATGCACAAACTCATTCATCCTTCAAATTGCAGCTGAGTCGTTTCGTTGTTCACACTATTGCTGCTGTTATGTGTTGATTGTGTGTTCGTCCGATTTGTTGCTTTACCAACAATTGCACTTTCTTATTGTTCGCCTTCACAAACACTTTAGGCCATTGCAACGAAGTAGAATAAAACAAATTAAAATAATAACCTCCTACCATTTGGCATCCCTCCGCACTCCCCTCACCTCCCTCTCAATTTGCCTCATTGCTAATAGCTTCCCTCCCAAAAGTCACATATGTTCCTTCGCATAAACTACGATATATTCGTTGGTTCAAAAATATGATCGATCCTTTTTTCAAAGTTTTATTGATAAATCTCGGTGCTACTTTTATTTAAAAAGAAATCGATGATCGAAATTCCACCGATATTGAAATTTTTAACATTACTCCTTTCAATATGACAGAAGTGAGATTTTCATTGCTTAAAAAGAACCTGCTTAACACTTCTTATTTGAGTGAAGGCATTGCAGTAAGTGATTATTAAGTAATAAATATTAGTTGTTTTTTTTTATAGGAATAAAATGCACACTTCAAAGATCACATTTTCAATTGTATCATACTGCAACAAAAATAGTTGCGATATGTTGAATAGGTTTTTTTTTAAAGATTTTTCATCAACTATTTATGTTTTTTTTGCATTATTCGATATGAAGCGACGAATTTCTGTCTTTATTAGATTTATTGATTTCTTTTTTTCTCATGCGTTTATATTAGAATTGAACATCATGATCTCTGCTCATTGTTGCAGTGAAACGATTCAGACATAGGCTACAGTATTTGAAACATTCCATGTTACCGTAATGATAAAGCATGCATCTATCAACTTTTAGTAGTTCGTAGAATAAGTTTCTTATACAGTGATTCATAGGACACGTTTCTTACTTATTATTTATTTACATTCCTTCTTTCCTCTTCCGACAATGTCCTTTTTTACATTTATCTGTCGACTTCTACTTCTGTATCAAATAGATTTGCAGTGTTATTCATTTTGTTTTACATGACGAGCTTATTGGTTGACAATCTGTCAGCAATTTGTTCCAGACATCCAAAATCCATTGTTTTTTTAGTGTACATAATGGTTGTCGCTGGATTGGGCAGCTATCTGACAATTGCCGTTTCGTTATTTATTGTTTACCGACAAGTGAGCGCCGTTCCATCTAGCTACGTAAAATTGATATTTCATCGTAAGTCACTTTCATTGTTAATATGCATTACAATATGCAATATTCTCTTATTACCTTATCGCTGTTAACTTATTTCAGTTGATTTTCACACATTTATTGTCATTTAATTCCTTTCAATTTATTTCGAGTTTTTATGTTTATTGGTTGAGTTTATTAAATTCCCTCAGCCAAAATTTCTTTTTATTTGTTCTTTTGCAAAAAATTATAAATGATTTATATCACCTCAGTGATAATGGTTGTTGTCTGATTCGATTTAAAACTAACTGAAACAATCCTGAAAAAAGGGAACTTTTTCGTAAAAATGTTCGATAAAAGGAATCTGAATGGTGTTCGTTGAAGTGGCTGCATAGAGGAAACCGTTCGACAATTTGTGCTTTTATCATTACCACTTACGATTCTCACCTCTAACAATTAGGCAAATGGGACGCGAAGCTCACGAAGTTCGAGTTGTTAGCGCTAGGCAAGAATATCAAACTCTGAAATTTGCAGCAGTGGATTTCATATACGATTCTGAAGATGGCTCTTATCGTCCGACGTTTTATATAGGTAAGCGACATCCAGAGGTAATGCTGATCGATAGTTGCTCAGCACTCAATGCAAAGAGACGCAAAAAAAATGATGCCCTTTGAAAAGGAATTTCTGGAATCCATAAGAAATGTTTCACCTCATTTTCAAAGATCTTCAACTTCTATTTATATTTATACGTTTGAACTATTCATTTCGAACAGAAGAAAATTGATCACTGGCGAAAAGATACGATTGATAGTGTTTGGCTTGTGCTTCCAAGTTTGTGGCTGATATTTCAGCCAATTTAATTTCCTTTGTAATAGGCTGGAATTTTTCGGCTTGTTTGCCTTCATGTATCCTCCCTACATGTAACGCATGCGTCTGTATTTTTGTCGGCTTTGCTGACCTTTTTCGCCGATCAAAACTGTTAACACTGCATTGGATTCGTCTTGAGCATGAAACCAACATCAAATTTTTTCATATATAACCTGAAAATCCCGAATGTGAACTGAATCTTCTCTCATATTTCCAAAAAAAGGATCATGATATCTTTTTGCTTTTTGAGATTGATATTGATTTCCTTAGAATGTTTTACTCAAAAGTATGCCGCTTTATAATTTCTGCACTGATTAATACACCACAAAGAAAGTTACATTAGCTGCAGTTTATTTAATTAGATCATGTAAAGGCAATGGCTTCAAGAATGCAGTTCCAAGTAACGATCAAATATTATTTCACTCATATATACATATACATATATATATATATATATATATATATATATATATATATATATATATATATATATATATATATATATATATATATAATATATATATTATATATATATATAATATTATATATATATATATATATATATATATATATATATATATATATATATTATAATGCAGCGAACGATCGCCTGACCGGCATTTTAAAAATATATAAATCTGTTTACCGATGTTTACCAACCTGAAAGTTAAGTCAACGATCGCTGGATATGATTTTACTGGCAATAAAGTTTCGCTTGGCAAAATAATGAAGGGAACTTTGGCCGGTTCATGGCTGATTTAATATGCAAAAAGACGGACAAGCAAGCGGATGCACATACCCACAGGGAACATGGGAGTTGTGTTATGATAGGTTTGTTTTTAACTTAAATGCAGAGTATGTTGAATAAGGCGGGTGACGAAGAAATATACGTTTTTTATTAGAGCTAATATGTGCTTTCGTCACTCACCAATAAAGCACATTCCGCAAATTTTGGGTGTCTGTTTTTCCGTTCTCTATGTAGCGTTTTGCATAAATTATATCGCATTCTTACTGCACTCTTGTTTCCTGATTAGGTGGCAGCCGAATTAGGTAGCAGCTGTCACTAAATCATCACCTAAATGAATTCCTTTCTAAAGAGAAATGTTTAGTAATTTACAAGCCACGTGGCAAATTAAAAAGCAATACCAAGCGTATTTCTCTGATATAATTCAGTTATGAAATAAACTGTGAAAATATTGTCACTTCCACGATGAGAAAATATAAATCGCTAATCTCTTTCACAAATTCAATCCTTCTAAAATTTTTGAAAATTACTTCATATGTTTAGAATGAAATATTATTCATTTAGGCTTTTTGGATATGTAAACAGCAAAACTTTCTTCACAAATTAATCGTCTCAAAAATTTCAGAAAATTCAAAAATTCATAACTTCTAGGTCTCTTTAAACAATAACTATAAATATTAAAATTTGTGAAATAATGCATTTCATTTTCCTCGGAGGGGGGTGGAGGGAGGAGGGGGAGTAGCAAGGAGAGGAGTGGGGCTCATAGTGTGTTTCCTTTTCTTCGACGTTACGGAAACATTAGCACTAAAGTGGGCATGAAATATAATGAGATTATTTGCATAATAAAATTGAGTCTGTTTGTTCGCAATGAAACTACTGATTGCAGTAGTATTCTCATGCTTGAATACTTGCTAATAAGTAAGGGACACTTGCAAATACATTTATTTAAGTTTTCTTCCCGTTATTGACTGAATAATTGATCATAAAAATATTCCAAACATAGTGCACTTAATATCCCACTAAAGCAAGCGATGCACTAATTCGGGCTTCCTTATCCCCTCTCTGCCTGCCCCCTCTCCCTCTCGCCATCTCCGCCTACCTCACCCCTCTCCGATTTATTGAGAAGGAGAAAGAAGGAGTTAGTTTTATCCCTGCAAATTTGGCAAGATATAGCATTGGTGCAAAACACTTCGAAATTTATAAACTAGACCATTCTTTTGAACTTTATGACAAGAGACGAGAGGAGACTCATAAATGAATGCATTAGAATATGCGACTCGACTGCGAATTTCTGCATTAGCCATCGATGCAAACTTGAATTAATTACTAAGGGAATTCATCGGAAACAATGACAAAGTTTTCATCTTGCAATAAATTATTCGAACGTTTACATATAATGAAATTCAAGACGTTTATATTCGAAGGGATTTATTAAAATTACTATTCTTAGAGTGATTTCTTACTGCAAATAGTTTTATTTATGAGTTTTTGAGTACATTTTAATAGAAATATGACGTTTTAATAGAATGTAGTTCCCTTGAGAGCAAATGGCGGCAATTCTCGTCCACTAACTGTGTTGTTTTCAGTAAACGTTTATTTTATTTTTTTTTTTTGCATGATTGATCTTAGTTTCTATTCTAATTTTAAGTACTTAAGTTCGAGCATGATAATTCTCGAATTGAAAATGTCAATTACATATGTATTGCATGTGATTATTGACAAGTTCTATATAATCGCTTTCGTCATGTATGTTTATGACACCTTAAAGGTTGTTATTGTTGTTGGTTGCGGATTTAACGCAACGTTTCAATGACGCAACGCTTCAGTGATAATGAATGTTTTTTTTAATGTGAAAGTTTGAAGTAATCTTTAGCCTGTGAACTTTTTATGAAAGGAAAAGAGCGTTGATAATAAATGAGAGTGCTAGTTGATCAGTTTTTTGTAAAATTTAATTTTCTACTAAACGAAATTTAAAAAAAAAACCGAACTACGCGGTAGTTTCCATCGGTTGAAAAGCCAAATGCTTGTTTTTCTCGGACTTAAAGAGAGTGTGAATCGGTATTACAAAAGAATTTTTGTAACCAGAAGGAGTTGTCCTTTTCCTCTGAACTTCATCAAGAGGTTTTCTTCTCTGGAGAGATTTTTTCTGCTCAAGCAAATTATTTTAAATTAAAAGAAAAAGAACTCTGCCATATAGTATATAGTATACCATCAAATATATAGTTATGTATAATATGCTCTGAGATATGCTATTACAACATCACAACTTTTGCATTGATTTTATCGTCTTTTTTACAGAAGAGCGTGATCTGCCGACGATTTCTCAACCTCTACCATCAATGTTCTTCGAACGGTCGGAACGGGCAGCAAATTCGGGCAATGAGAAAATTTATCAAATTCGACATGTTGGTGATTTACCGATGTTTCGTTTTGGATGATTGTGTGATGTAACTCGAGGTGCAGATGGAGGAGTGGCCCGAGATCTCGATGTGCGCGTGAATCGGAATGACAATAAGTAATGGAGCGGCGAATCAGTAAATGCAGCTCAGGATGCTTCGCTGTTTGCGTGGGTGCATATTGTGCGCAATGTTCTCAATTCAACGCCTCCAATAGGCGCGATAAAATTCGGTGCAAAAATCCACATTTTCCCATCTTCCAGCTCTGTTTCTCGTTTCGCTTATTTCCCTTTTCTTTTTTCTCCCTATTCGTTTTATAATGAATAGTAAACCTTTGTTTGAACTACGCCTGTTTCAAGATCCACAATCATGTAATACGATCTCATCGAATGACCAATCGACAATCGTTCATTCAAGAGGCTTATCTGATCTGATCTATCCTACACCGGTTTAGTCCTGTCAAATCCGGTATCATAGCGGTTTCCATACAAGCTTACCGCATGCCGTTATTTGTAGTTATAACTTTGCTTCCAGCTTTCGTTGATCTCTTTATGTTATTACTGCAAGGTGCAAGTATTTCACATAGAACATAATTTACTTTTTACATTTTTAGAAAGAATTCTCGAAACTATACATATATCTGTTATCTGTAATAATGGATGCCATTGAACCCGTAATTTTAATGACCTCACGTTCAAGTGCTTCATAGCTAGAGCAAGTGTCACGAAACCAATCGTTGTCCACGTCAACACCAAGCACATCGTGCACCTCGCCAAGTGACCAATTCCTCTAAACTTCCCAATTATTTAGCAACACACTCAATGCAGTACACACTGCAAAGCTCTGTTCACTTTATCAATGGATGTGAATTGTTTAATTTCTTGTCGCGATTTCTGCTTGCGGATGTAAATATATGCACCAATCCATAAATCAAGATCCACGCTCCTCACGCAACGCCTACTCTGGAATCGAACTCATGCGTCATGTGTGACAGGTAAACGTTTAAGCCATTTTGTCAACCAATTCTGCCTCATTTGCTTCTCCATAGAAGAATCGACTCATCAGAAAAAAACTTTTAAGGAAACAAAAGAAATGGAATCGTATAAACGATAAAGTGATTCATAATTAAATGCATCGATAAAAGAACCCTTTTTAGTAGTGCATTCCGTCGTATACAAAGAGTCGTTTTGTGATTGGTTGAGATAATTGCCAAAAGCAACGCTGTACCGAATGAGACTCTTTCTCGCACTGCCAATAGTTTCAATTTCGCTGCAAATTTATTTCTTTTCTCATTCTAAAGTGAATGAATTTATCGTGCTCCTCATCACACTACAAAAATACTCTGCTTCTACATTAATCAATTATATTCCTATGTCAGTAATTTGGACGGGAAGGGAAGAGGAAGGGTGAATTACGCTTACGATGCAATAAAGTTTGTTCAAAAAAATTTTCAGAAGAACTCTTCCCTTTAACGTTTTATGTACACTGCTGCTGCTCGGTCACAGACAACTGATGACTATATAGGTAGATAGGTGTATGACATTTAATGCTTAGGTGTCCATTAAACAACAAATTTCTTTTAAGCCGGATGGATTTATGATGTGAACCTTGCAGTCTCCGACATTTTTTTTAACCACAAAAAGGTTCAGAGCTATTTGAACGGACCCTAACGCCGCATTCGTCATATCAGTATCTATGTAAAGTGAGTTCACATCTAAAGCACTAGTTGGCTTCAAGACAGTGAATTACTAACGAACAAAATTTCCGGTGTTCGCCGATTCCACTTTCATAAAAGTGTATCCAATCAACAACCAGATTACGAAAGCATTCTAGGCGGAGACGTGAAATGCTGATGACAGCAAGTAAGTGGCTAATGAACTTTGCTTCAGTTGTTATCGACTGTTGATCAAACATTATTTCTCACTGGCGCTATTGATGTTAAATTCTTCAAAAAAATTAAAAATTTGGGGAATCTTTTCAGATCAGCTGGCACAAAATTAACTTTTGCAATTTGCAATTGCATGGGTTGCTAATAATAATAAAACTGGCAGCACAACACATATAAATTTTAACTGATCAGACTTTGCAAACTTTCTATAAAAGATTGAATTTTTGCAGTTCAATAACTGACAATTAAACGTCTGATCGGTTGAAAGTGTCTCAAAATCTCCTATATATTTAAGTGTTTGTAAATATTTTCAAAGCCACTGGATCAATCCAAGTGCTTATATGGGAGATTAACATATAGTATTCATAATATTTTCGTTGCTTTAGCTTCACTGGTTTTCAAGCTGAAACTAAATGACAAATAGATAGATGACAGATGGTCACTCTACAATTAAAACTAAATGACAAATAGAGAGATGACAGATGGTCACTCTACAATTAAAACTAAATGACAAATAGATAGATGACAGACGGTCACTCTAGAATTACAGATATGCAAAAACCTCTGAAAGTATGAAGCAAATGGAACAAAAGTGAAACAAATTTGCATACAGCAGCGTAATGCGATGATGACGGCAGGCATATCAACGCGCATTGCGAATTGCCTTGGGCGATATCTCCGTTCGAGACCCTTTTGAATCAGATATTGCAACGATGTTGAATAATTATCACAAATCTGAATATCTCCCACAAATCATAATGATTTACATGATGTACGATCGTATAGACTAAGAATAAAACATGTATCCGGCAGATGGGCAATTAAAATTTGGAAAGGTTCAAAATTTTAGCACTAGGTACCGAAATATTTAATTTACAATGGTAATCAAAAGTTTTCCAATAAAATATTGGCAAATATAAATACACCTTCAATAATGCGTTACTGATTCCTCACAACAATACGCTCTCAAAAATCTAGAAGTTTTAGTTAGCAGCATTGAAAATCTCCGCTTATTGTTTATAATGCAAAATTTATTATTTAGGGGAACTTATGATTCTATATAAGTTTCTAAGAAATTAGAAGAAACTCATAAGCCGAAACGTCTCGTAGAACGTCAACAGGAATCAAAATTTACAAAAATTATGTGAGATTTTCAATATCGATTAATTTTTCAGAAAAAAATCTACTCGCTATCTTTTTTTTGGGTAATTTAGCATTAATGAATAAAGTGGAAAATTTTTTCTATTGTATAAGAAGAGCAAAACGCTTACTTCATGAGCCATTTCATCGGTTAGTTGGCCAATTGAATTTTCATAGATAATCGCATAAACAGGAGCATTTGGTTGAATCAATAGGTCACCATGTGACTTACCTGCAAAAGTCGTGTTTTCGAGAATTTACTCATTTCATTTGCTTACCTGCCTGTATTAAATAAACTCGAGTATGCTTATTGCTTGCCGAGAATGCTTGCCACGCTTTCGCACCGACTGCATTTGCACCGAATGCTTTCTCATTCTGAAATTTTCATAAATAAAATACTAGAATTCAATCACTTATAAATTTAAAAAAACCGCCCAAAAAAAGGACGCACCTGCCCAAAAGCTATTTAAACAAGCAACTTATAGGAATCCAACTATTACCAGAGAAATATTTTATGTGCGTGATGTTTTTCATAAATGCCACTTTTGGAAACGTTTATTGGAAATGAAAAAAGTCAAAAATGAAAAAAAAAAGATAGTTAAAAATTGCGATAAAAGGATATTTTTGGACGCCTCAAAAAAGAAAAGCTTGTTACGAAGCGCCATTCTCGAACGGTTTGAGAAAAGTTTTGCTAATTTTGTCTTGAATTACAGATATTTTTTTCAAAAGCAACAACAAATTTTAATTTATCACCATAAAAAACAACGTATTACTTTGAACGTTTTCTGAAAAAAAAATCCAACAGTGAAAATTTTCAAGTGTTTCATCGATATTCGTTCAAGCAATCGAACATTAGAAGCATACCTGATAAATAATAAATGATTTAAGTTGTGGAAGATCGGCAATTAAAATAACGACAGATTCGTCAAGATGCTGCGGCGAGACGGTTAAATGCTCGAGGTATAAAAAAAGACCAATTTGCAAGAAAGGACGCGGCACTTTCGTTAAATTAATCAAACATAGTGAGGTAAGTTGAGAATCGAACTGATATAGAATCTAAAATTGTAAAACTTTTGAGGTATTGATTAGTTGGTACATAAAAATGTCCAAATATGAAATGCTATATTTTATATGTGGCCGACAATATTGCCGATTGCAGGGATATAAATAAAATAAGAAAAAGAAATAAGGATTCAACGCTATGAAACGGTTCATTCAAGAAGCAACAAATTGAAGCCATCTGCGGATTGAAGCCATATGAAACAAATTCAACGCTTAACAGCTCATCTGAAACCGACTGAACTTAGAACTCCAAAAATGGATAGACAAATTATTTTAAAATGCTGTTTTTCGAAGGTAACTTACATTCTCTGTAAAAATAGCTGAGGATTTTAACGAAGCGTAATGTGATGGTGAAGAGATTTTAATATTTCTAAGATAGACCTGTAGGCAATGCATAACTGAGCAGGTGCTAATATGTCGAAGCAATAGATGAATGAAACAAAACGATAAGGTTTTTTTTTCACTGTGTATGGCGCGCAAATATTATTTTAAGGCTTTTTCTGCGCTCGGCGATTACTTCAAAATTTAGCCACTTCAAATAAACGAGATTTCATAAAAACAAGTCGAAAATATTTGATAAATAATTGATTATTTCATTAATTAATTATAAGATAAAACTGCATTTAAATCATTAAAAAGTTATCGGATCATTCTGTCATGATACATTGCTACAAAGATGCTAATGTATGAAAGCTTGAGAGTGTTTGCACTCAACTTCAATACTATTCGACTCATTTAACTTCAAGATATCAGTTGGATTGAAAGAAAGAGATTAATACGTCATCGATGAAGTGGTTACATTCCCATGGCTCGAGCTGCAGTTCACGAAGTTCCAACTCATTGAGGCCGTGTAAATGGGAGAGTAGAAGCGATAGCGATTTCAACATTTCGCCACCCGTTCCAATCATCTAAAAAACAACTAAATGAATCCCCAAACTCTCTTATTGCATTTTTTAAAGCGGTCGGCCACTTTTGAAATTCTTCTAGGTTTTACATGCTGATATAAACTTTGTTTTCAATAAATGCAATCAGATTTTCGCAATTACAGTAGATTTATTCAAAAAGTTATAATTTTTCATCCTGCATTCAAATTACAAACGTTCAACTTAAATGCATTAAAAATTAAAATAGTTGATAAGAACATTAATAAATTAATGAGATCATCTAATAAAAGAGATCAACAAGTAATTATTAAGTAATTAAAGCGTAAAAATAACACAAAAAAAGCTTCAAAATTTCACTTTTGCATTTTGATTGCCTCTTTCATGCAAATGAAGTTGCCATTTGAAGATGAACGAGCGTATGCCTTCAAGTGGTCTATCTTCCGTATTTTTCTCGTAATATTCCGAGAAATTTGTCAATACACGAATAAATTCATATAAATTAAAAAGTATTGTTACGGGTACAATTTCTAATTCTCTCCATTTCGGTGCCGCATTCATAATAAGATACCTAAAAAAATTGCATGAAACTAATCGCAACAAATAGACTGAATTACTGAAGAAATTTTTAAATGAATTTATGATTCTTCTGCATTTTTGTGAGGAAAAAAGTTTCACTCTCATCAATTTTATAAAAATCTTCAGTTAAAAATAGTAAGCAAGAGGTCGAAAGGTTTATTCCTGTCTACCGTATAAAGCATCAAATAAATATTCAGTTGCCTGATCGTCACGTTGCATTGCAGGATAATTGTCTCCTCGAAATTATTTAACGGGAAAAAAACAATTGAATGTTATGGGAATTGTTTATTTTTGCATAAGTGCAAATAAATTGAGAAATATGCCAAAGAAGTGAATGGATACAATATGCTCTCTCCGAATTGTATTCAACGCATCAACAAGTTTCATGAAATAGCAAGAAATCATAAAATGCGCACTATAATATAATCATATTTATGTGCTGCAACCGATTGCATACATCTTACAAAAACAATCCATTTCTTATGTGCTTTCGCAAAATCGCATTTGCAACACCATGTTTGTAGTGTTGCAAATGCGACTTCGTTGCAAAGCCAATTTGCAAATGCGACCTATATACGTTTGTTCATTAGCCCCACAATTTCTAGTCAAAGCCACTTAAACTACGTTAGAAAATTTACTGGGGGTAATGAACGTATCCGAAGGTAATGAAGGCTTTAACCTCGGTGATTTATTAACCCCAAGAAAAGGTATAGAGAGTTGAAAATTTTCGCGTGCATTTTGCATGTATTACATATGAGTTGATTTAAAAATAAAAACAAAAACTTTTTAGAAGGTTTATGCGAGAGATAGGAACAACTAAAACACTAATAAATCATCAAGCATGATCTATTAGTTGTTTCCATTTACGAAGGCGATCATCGTATCACATACTCCGCCACCACTCTTCATTTCTTTAAATTCTCAGGGACCACCGATCTATGCGATACTCTCAAATGCGCAGAATACCTGCTCCAAATCGACAACGAAATATCTAGAAATGTTTTTTAAGGTACTGCTAAGCTGCTTAAAGTTCTAAAGGCTGGCAGCAATGCATATGAAGTAGCGCAATAGATATATCATAAGACAGTATAAACCTCGAAAGATATTACCTGAGTCGCCAATGATCAATAGCATATTGCCATCCAGCATGTGAAGTAAACTTACGACGAGTAAATATATAATCTCTAAATTGAAAACGTCGCCAAGGATAATTTGATCGGAAAACTCGATACCAATTCGAACAAACCTGCAAATCATGTGAATCAACTCTCAAGATTTCATTCACTGGCTAAAGATTCAAAATTGGAATCAAATTCAATCTCGAATTCAAGCAAAAATTCATTTAGCAAATTTAATGCCTGTTAAATGATCTACTCAGCGATTACAAATGCTTCATTCGTTGAATGAAAGTTTCCGATGGAAACTTATCACACATGAGCATTCTATTCATACAATGAATCCGCTAGTGATAGACCGATTGAATTCCAACCGGAGAGCGAGATTCCCGTCAGTTTTTCCAGGTAGAAAATTTGTTTTTTTTTGCTTTTTCGGTTGCAACCGAATTCTCCCGATCAGTGAGAGAGTGAAAAAATATTGCTCGTTTATAATAATTAATTACTCCTCCAACAATTCGCCTTTCACGGTTTAAGCAATAATGTATTTAGCGACAGTTAGCTATTTTTATTTGTACATTTAGATCATCGCTGCTTATGAACAACTTTTTTTTCTATAACCTTCGATGCTTCCTACAATCGGTAAACAACCGAAGCATTGTTCAAAAAGCGATCTAATGGCGAATAACTACGAAGAATTTCTCTCGAACATCTTAGGCCAATAATAAAATTATATAGCTGCATTTGTTCCCACTTGCCATCCTCTCTTCGATAAGCACCCGTCGGAATCATAAAGTGAGGCAGCATAAACGAATTAAATTTCATAGGATGCGTTTTTGTGCTAGTCTAATGAGTCAAAATCATTAACTACAGTACTATACTTGTAGCACAATAGCACTCTTGTTTAGTGAAATCGTTTCGGAAGCAAGATTATGAAGCCATTTTGGAAAGCTTTCGCTCTGAAGAATTTAGTTACATTGCTAATGTTCTGCTTCATCTGGCACTTCCTTGTTTTATGGAGCAACATTGAACTACATTCGGAAAAAATTCCTATAACGGAATAGAGGTGTAAATTTAGAAAAAAACTTAAACCGAACTTATACTGCATTATATCAAACTTTTAAAAATATAAATATAAGCTTTTGCTGTGACCTATAAGTTCATCAAAGAAATATAGTTATTTCATATCTATAGCGATATTTATTCAAATGTATGATGTGAGTATAATTGTGCTGCAACAAACTTGTGCGCATCGGCCAAGGTTCTTGAGTGGAAGTGTTGAGAAAATCTCTTCGAGGAGAACATCTGGCAGATTAGACCAACCATACGACTGTAACATATGCTCTGTGCACATCGACCCGTGATGTTTTCAACGATTGCACTGCAATGAAAACATTTGAATGTGATATGAGTTAGATGTGATGCGACGATTCGAACATCGTTTGAAAGCTTTTTCAGTCACCTAGCTTAAAAACTCACTATGACTTGTGAACGGCACTATACCTTTGGCTTCGCTCCCAACAAACTCTCTAAACTCACTCAAATTTTTGAGTCCATCCCAGAAAAAAAAATTTCCCATTTTAAATATACAGTACAAGCTCTGAAAAGTGAACAGCGACTCTGGATACGAATTTGTCTACGAATTCGTATATGTAATTGATAAGTTTAAGTTAACCGGTGTAGTCCACTGGTCACGAACAGTGTGATGCACTTTTCAATATGCAAAATTGGAATTAACTAGATAAATAAAATTATAGAATTTGAATTCATAGTTGATCGCCTATAACTGTCTAGAGCAATCAATGCCAGCGCAACTTGCAGATGACAACTAACGGAAAGAGATGCGTGATTTTCTATAACATCCTTTTGGTGTAGTAAGGAGAACATCTAAAAACAAAAGAAAAGACCTAAATGGAAGAAAAAAATTGAAGAATGGAGGGAGTAAAAATATTTTAAAAAAATTAGCAAAATATAGCTAAAGATACTATTGACTGACTCTCACAACAGTGAAATATGATATGAAATCTTATATGCTATGACTGAAATATCAAATAAGCGTATCGAATAATATTTAAGATGATTTTACCATAAGTTTTCATAGCGACTCCAAATAAAATTTAACTGTGCGTTATTACTCACATGAGCATTGTGCTCAAAGTCTTCAGTGCTCAACTTTTCATTAATTCAATTTTTTTTCACTCGTTCAATCTAATTCCGATGTGATTTTAAGCTGCTTATCCACCTAGAACGTTTCTATATACAATTTGAAAGGAAACAATTTCGAACGAACATTAATTGGCAGCAAATTATCGATAAGGGCGAACAGCCTCGATGGATGGATGAATATTGGCCAACTCGTTGGTAAGGTTTTCGTTCCGGCTCGAGCAACAACGAGCACGATCACACCGATCAATCGATAATCGTCTTACATCTCAACAACCGTTGGCAGCTGAGGTTGCAGCTACTTGCATGATTCGAGCTGTGTTATTTACTGCACCGCTTTTCAATTAATTACATTTGTTTAACGACTTCAACGACTTATAAACGTTACCTGGGAGCTATTATAGTTGTCGAGTAAATTCAAGATTCATATTTGTTGAATACTGCAAAAATGAACTGCTTAAAAGTGAAATTCAAGCCATTCCTAGCTATGAATCCAATAATTTCAAGGAAATTTCTGGGTCGTTGGCACAATAGAGCACTCAAATAAGCAATGTCGGATCGGATTGTAAATGTAGCACCTTCTGAGATTACGAAGCCGTCTAAAGCAATGCAATAAAATTTTTAACATCATAGATCAACCACAAGTTTTTTAAATCTGTTGAACGTTTTAACTTTCAATGTGTCATTCATAGCAGATTTTCCACTTTTTTATGCTTCCATTTTTCAGTAAGGGCGTCATTCAACGACAGCCGAATCATGCATGCAGCTGCATCTTTCTAATCAGTAAATATTACAAGGTTGTCTTGGTGATGATCTTTTCGATTGGTCATATAATGTGCCAAGAAAATAGCACCTCAGAGACGAAATCGTTTTCCAATACCTTTTCTATTCTGCCAAAGGAAACAATTTCGTTGATGAAAAATTGCATCACGCAAATATGACTCAACTATTATTCAGCATAAGCCGCACTTTTGCTGCTTTATTCAGTTCGCCACTTCATCACTTGTTATAGTCATAGTTGACTAGAGGCCATAGTTTCTTATAAATACAATTTTATTCACAAATACGGAAGCAATAGTTTAAGCATTATAGATAAGTAGATTTCTTCCAGATTCGACAATGTAATAAAAGATTATCAAATGCAATTTTATCCATGGACACGATTTTACGGCAATTCACAAATACGGAAAATTTTCGTTGCTTGTTGGACATCTAAGAAAGCAAAAAGAATTTCGAAGAAGATATATATCATCAACAAAAGAAGACATCATCACGCACTATTAATATGCATCTTGATAGTGGAGAATAAAAGTTATTATGTGATCTCTGCTGAATTTGCATAAAATCACACCGCACCAAGAGCCTCGAAAGGCTAAATCTCTTGTATGGGAAGTTGATTATTCCTTTTCATGCTCGCTTATGCGAAGTTTCTAGCAAAAATGCACTGCAGCGGCGTAATATATATGCGTGTATATATGTCTGTCTGCTTCTCCGAAAGTTTCGTCGTTTCGGCCGTTGATTACCAAATTTGGTGATCAGAACATACGCCATAACGAAAGAGATTCTAGCCATGAAAAATCGGATTAAAATTTTTTTTTGCATGCGCTTTACACTAATTAATTTTTCATTTCGCACCGCTCGGCATAGGGAAGAAAAAATATTTTAGAAGATCTATCTGAGTGGTCAGATTAAGTAATGAACGTTCATTATTATGAATATTTAATATTTATTGGAATCCATGGAAGTATTTGTTATGGTGAGCGAAAGGAAAACATTCACATGCTGACAGCTGTTTGAATTTATTTCCAATCTTGTTTGCTTTTCATCTGCATAAAAAACAATTAAAGAGCATTATTTCTGCAGACTAAGAGCCAACAACGCTGTGAGGTGAGGTGTTCTATATTACTTTATATAGGTGATACAACTCGATAACTATACACACTAGGAACGGTTTTTGTATGGAAATAAGAAAGTTGGTTGCTTCCTGAAATAGCAAATGTTCACATCTATTGTGAAGATTTTAATTATTTACTTTTTACTTATTTATCATTCAAATTTTGGAACTTGAATTGCAACAATTTTTGCGACCACATTAGCTAAAGAACGAAAGAAAATCTGCAAATATATTCGTGCTTCACGATTCGAGGAGACACGCTCCAATTCATGATGGAATTTGATAACGATTTGCGCTAAGATGGAAAGTGTTTTGTTTGCATATACTGCAGGAAATTGCACTTTTGTTAACAATATTTATATATTCCATATGGGCAACGAAATTGATTACCATATATCAACATGCACATGCAATTTTTACTGGAATTTTAGAATACGTGTATTAAAATAATTAGAATATATCAACATATTGTAATATAGGATATTTAGATAACAGTAGAATATTTACGCTGATAATTAATATGCAAGTTTAGAATTTGCAAGCACTTTTACAAGACTGCATTTATGTCTGTGCATATCTGTATGCCTGGTAGTGTAAACTTGTAAACTATTGGAGAAAGAAATGCAAAAGCTTGATAAATGCGCAATATGTCATGCATTCGCCTTATATGGCAACCGAAAAGAGCTTGAGCAATTAAGGTTGGTTTGAAAAAATCGCATATATTTGACAACTGGCCAAATTGAATTTTATGTCGATCGAGTCGTTAAAAAGACTAATTTCCACTAATTAATGAAATCAGCTGATATATAGTAAGTGGGATGCAAAATCGCATATTTCATCAACCCTTCCAGTATGCTTGCTCATCGAATTTCTTCGTTCAGCAGCTAACGGTGTTTCGTTCCTCTTATAACAAAACTTGCTAACAGCAAAAATTTTAGTTTTTCCTTTTTATTAATGAAAATTACATAATCTGTTCTATCGAACTCTTCTATTTTTCTACCATAATTTATTTTGCGATAGCTATTTCAACTGGAGTTTTATCATCTCTATTGAGTTGTTGATTGCATAAAAAGTTGCTTTGTAATATTGGATGTTTTGTGTGAATGCCCAACACAACTGCCCATCACTTGTTTTTCAACAGATCATTTTCACTTAGGCGGGCGTTAATCATTTTCAACAAACACATTCAACAATGCCGTTAAGAGCACCACACTTACGAAATTTAAACATCATGCTCATTTGATTGACGTAAAAAAAAGTGGAATAAAATTTTAATCCATAGGTTGCAATGTCATTCATAACCACCCTCCCCTTCAAGTTGCGTAAGAAAAAAGCATTTTGTCTGCATATGCATGTGTATGTCTGTCTACCTGCCTACGATAAGTTTCAACCAGGGGAGAAGTTACACCTACAAAACTTAGTGAGCGTAATGTTCAACGTAGTTTGATCCCTCTCCTGTACCAATATTCAAGATGATGCATCAAAATCGAATTATGGGCGCTTAAAGGATGTGGAAAACTTGTATGCAATCTGCAGATGGTCTCATAGCATTTTTCATCAGTTAGCTGCCTCGTATAAGCGATTGAACCAGAAAACCGCGAACACATAGATTCACACGTTTTATTGTTTTTTTTTTATCGAGCTCTAAAGCTGTCTTGTATTGTGAGCATAATACACATTTAGTACCAGCTGCTTTGATATGCTATTGTGTGTTGTCGAGATTACATATTATCACAGTACGAAACCTCTCACATATCTCTGACGTAGTTTTGAATTGCAGCCGATGGTAGTTTCTCATTTAATCGCATAAACGCTCGAAAAGATTTGCCCCAAATAGTTAATATCTTCCACTTGAGAGCTCTTTAGGATATCGGAAGGTTGTTTATTGGTTCTAGCGACCTTAGAATAAAGTATTGATTGCCATTCGTTGGTTAAAGGTTGCAGTATGAAAATATTACTTAAAGGTCTCCGAATAAAATTTCCCTCTAACTGCTGACTCAATTTCAAATTTTTATTGTTTGTACATCCGTATCTGCAATATTTCTTTGTGAATTCTTTCTGATGTTATTTTCAAGTAACTTCGCTCATGTAGCATCTCATCGTTCAGAGAATTTTGACATCATGCGAAATTGAAGAGATTTGATGAGAGTATTATCTCAAATACCTCTGATAACAGCAGTCAACGGATTTCAGGACAAACTAATGAGACATATGATGCTTTAGAAGTGGATTGACTGACGATGTTTTTCTTTGCAAAATTCTATGAGTACTGAGGCCATTATATGTGTGTGTTAGAGCTTGCTGCAATCAGTGCGAAGTTGTGAAATTGGTGCTCATTGCCGCTTTCCGCATAAGATTTCAGCATCTGCTGCACATGCCTCCACTCCAAAATAAATGAATCATAACGGCTCAGGACACTATATTCATACGTTATATATATATATATATATATATATATATATATATATATATATAATGTACATACCGATAGATAACTGCGAGAACATGCTGGAAAATTGTTGTTTACAGTGTACACGAAAGCACTAGAGTCGAAGAATGCGCTAAATGTCAGTTTGAGTTCTGCATGACATAACAACCTTCACAACATCGCCGACCACAGACCACCTTTAGCGGAATCTCGTTCTCCGCCTTTCGAAGTCTACCACAAATTTGGCAAAATTTGCCTCCGAGGAATAAAACTATTATTGCCGATGGTGTTCGAAATCGTCAAAACGTGCACTATAATCCTCAAAAAACTGTTGCATAAATCCTCTTTGTTTCAAGATTCCTCGAAAAACAGCTAGAACATTTCTGCATGATAGAAAAAAAAACTGTCACGTGCAACAAAAATCCCGAAATTCTTACTTGATTTTAGTTGCGACTTTTCCAATTACTGGACTATCTTGCCTCATTGCAAATGTGTAGCAAACTGAGTGACGAGATGAATAAACCGAATGGGAAATTACTTCAAAATAAAAGCAGTTTATTTATACATTATAAATGAGGAAAAATAGAAACAAAAGCGATAACTCGCATATGCAAGCTTCTTATACATTCGCGATGATATCTGAATTGAAGTTAGTTAGCAAACGATTTCAAAAGGAGATGTGAATTGTGCGGAAGCATAGGTATAAAGAATCATGTAATGCTTCTATCATCATCAAACACATTTTACACATACTCCAATCGTTGCAATAAAACCAATGAAAATATTGTAAATATATATCGATGAAAAACTTCCATTGTTATTTCCGTTGCTTGCAGAACACAAAAAAAAACTACATCGATAGTAAATGATGGCGAAATGAAACGACGGCAAGATAAAAATGGAATTACGTATATTATATAGATCATACAGAAATCGATAGGACATCAATTGGAAAAACGATAACATAATTAAATGACAAAATTTTCATAAAACGTAAATTTAGGAAATATTCATGCGTATCAAACGTGGTAAGTATATTCAAAAATTAGAAGATCAAAGAAAACTGCTGAAAAAAAATAAAACAAAAGAAGATGCTGAAAAAGTGAGAGATTTTAAAGAGGCAGATAGAAATAGATATCAAGCGGACAGATTTGAATATAATAATCGGTAAATATCGGTTAATTGTCAGTAAACAATATCGGCATTTAGTTGGGGGCATCTCCTTGGAGGATTTTCACATCCCACAGGAAGAGGAAGAACTCGACAATGATGCATATCTGAAATTAATAAAAACTATTACTTTTCGTATTATGTCATAAGTGTTCTCGTGAACGTTTATCTCATACAGGGCAACTATTAATTCTGTAGTGGGTGAAAATGTCTGAATAAGAACTTACTTTCTAATTAAAACACTTTCGGGCTGATTTCTTCTCAACTAAAATTTAAGATTTGGACGTGCTAAAGAGCGTTGCGTTATTTTATTTCGCCGATACGATAGAAGTGTTGATTTCTGATAAGCAACTATCAAAGCAATCGTTGTTGACCTCGAAAATGTTAAAGAAATATGATATGACGGCCACTAATGGCTAAATAGCATATTTACAAACCACACTTGTTCTTCTCATAGATTGCTGTTCATTGCTATGAATATCACAAGGCATTAATAGGCGCAAATTCAATGCTAATATCAGTGAACATTATTCATCGACAGTAGAGTTGATAGCTAAAAGACATCTAATTTTAAGACTGCAAAAATCAACGATTTATAAAGCAATCGATGGAAATTCCACTCTGAAATGGAATCGGAAAAAAACAAATCCGATCTCAGCTGTTTAACGAAAATGTTTTTTTGGTCCATTAAATGAAAGCCATGAGAAGACATACAAGATGAGAGAAGATAAGCTTTGACGACTTTATCAGTATCTATTTTTCCCTCATTAAACGTTAAAAACGATCACATTGATCACTATCTTCAACACTTTCGTCTGAATAAGAAATGAACAATAGAGAGGAATAAAAACATACGGCTGCAATGATGAGCGAAGTTCGGTCGGCATTGACTTCGACGATAAACCACACGATGAGGATCGACGCAACCAGGTAGAGGACCGTGCACACAACCGAATAGACGCGCTCCTAAAACATCACTCTTGGTTATGGAAAATGGAAACTTCCGTTTTGGGTAGCCGTGAATGAAGGTAGATGTTCTTTTAATAGGGACAGCGTTGCATTATTTATGAATTCCAGCAAAAATCAGTGAATTATTTCTCACAGATTTTATACTGCGAATACTGTTTTCAGCATTTGTTACTAAGAAACGTATTATCTAATCGCTTTTCCAGGGAAAAAAACCATTGGAAAATCTTCATATTGTACTTGATCAGTCAGTAATTAGTTACTCAATAATGCATTGTTTATGAGCTGTTAAAAGTATTAAAAAAAACAGGTATAGCTGAGCAATGCAAGGAGCACTCAACAGTCCATATCGAATTTCTGGACGAATGTTTTGATATCTACGAAAGAGAGTAGATGCAAAGAGTTTTTAGAAATGTAAAAATTATATGAGTGAAATTCCTCATAGAAATTTTCTTGGAAAATATTAAAATTTCTAATTTTTCTCTCGCGATATTCAAAAATTACGACATATCGATAAATTGATGGGATGAAGAAAACGCTCATTTCAATGAATCCAAATTCAGAATCAGTAAAATATGACTGAAGTGAAATATCTGAAAACAAATAACTATGAGAATCTGTAGAACTGACCAGTCTCCACGCGAGTATGTTGAGGAAGTTGACCACGAATAGTACAATATTGATTATGAGGACGACAAAGTTGAGACCCGAGCAGTAACCAAGACGGCCCTCACCGAAGCATGAACGACCACCATGCCTTAAACAACCAGATTTTATGATGCTCCTATTGCACAGGAAGTTTGTTAGTGAACACTTTGACTTACTTCAATTTTCAGACATATTACCGGCATCTTTTTTAAGCGAGTTTCTTTTCCAAACTGGACATGTTAATTTTGAAATTGCTCTCAGTCTTAGTTTTGATCTTGTCAAAAAATGACTGTTTGCACCCAAAAGTAAGAATAAGAATCACACGAGTTATATCTATAAGAGGCGAGGAAGAACAAATTAGTACCATGAAGCACATAGCAGTGAGCAGATGATGAATCCGATGATGATCTGTATGATTTTAATGACTCCACGATTGCTGCTCAAATAGCGAGTATTGATGCCAATGTCACCCATTTTGTTATGTACTCAACACGGATTGCCTTAGCCCGCTGCAACAACGATTACTTGTTTTGACAACTTATTACAATAGCGAATATTTCAACTTTAGATCGATCATTACACTTGAATCATATCGCGTCGAGTTACTATTATATATACGATTGCATTGAACATACTATCAAAAATACATCGATATTAATATGCATATAATTTATTGCTTTGTCCACAAATAACTGCGAAAATTTCAATAGCGCACAACACAAAGAAAGTGAGAAATAATATAAAGCACTGATCATAGATTCTTATCCGCATGAACGCGTGGATGACGCACAGGCAAAGTTGGAGAGCTGTTGCATGAAAAATTATGGTCGTTTACTTTAGAAGAAAGAACGCCGTAAAACTATGACTGAATTCTCAATTTTGAATTTTGAACCGTGACACTCATCACTCAAATCATTTCGTATGAAAGCTAGCGCTAACGAAATCCATGGTGATCTACATATAACAAATATTATTTATTAGCAAACTTCTTGTATAAGGATAGCAACACATTATCGAAACGCAATATTGTTAAATCGAATTAGATACCGCAGTATTTCGAGTAGAGCCCTAGGTCAAAGAATCCCTGGAATTAATAGAAATATCGTCGTGCATGTGTAATGCAATATCGGGAGGTACTTTCTGTTTATCAAATATTGCTTATGCAACTATAAACAAAAGAAATAACAATAACGTTGTGTCGAGTCCCTCAATAATTTCATATAAATGTAATTTTTATAATTTGTAAGTTTAATTTCATATAATTTGTAACGCTTGTAAGTTTAAAAAATAAATCATTAAATACTGAAAATAACAATTCGTTTCGAAACTCACAAAAAAGAGAGCAGAAGAGATAAGAGGAGGAACAAAAATATATGAGCAATCCTGCTCGATAAGAGATCTCAGTTCGTTTTGAATGCGTCGGATCATCGGCCCATACAAATGGATAACGTTTTTTGTAATTGAAATTCATAAGCGATTTACTTATATGAGGAGATCCCAATTTGTGTCAGAATTTCGAAACTTCTGTAAATCGTTTTCCTAGCATACTGGTGAAAGTTTTTGGTTATCGAGGGTTGTGTCTCTATTGGCTGTTCAGTTCCACTGGTACTCTCACTGCCATTGGTTATTCAAATCGAAATGTGTGGTCCAGCTGTGCTTATGAGTAAATACGTGTTACGATGTAGATTTTTAGCGCTGATTAATGTGTCATTACTTGTAAAAAGTGCTAAGTTGGTTAATGGTTTGTGATTTCCGTTCAACTTTTTAATAAAAGTTTTTATTGTTGTGAGTGTACATTCGGAAGCGTCGGTGTTTTGGGGACGCGCATTTGTCATAACAAACAATAACTTCTGGCGCAAACTTATCAACAGACTGGATTACTGGTAATGCTAGCGATTGCTCTTATGTTTACTGCAAAAATCAAGCTAAGAGGCCAACATTAGCGACACAACGCTTGTGCGGGCTACGAGATGTCCTGTGTTTTCGTGTTGGCGCATATCGATTCTGAGTGCAAAACATATTTCTTTGCGGCTATTTTTAAACTCTCGTGCTCCGGCTGCAAATGTTTTCCCTCATGCTTCTATCAAACTTTTTCTATTTCGGCTACAAATGCTCACTCAAATGTTTTTCATCTTGTATTTCGTATGATTACTCTTTGATTTACACTCTCTTTTCATTGTTTACCGACTGACTACAACTTAACGTTCGGTTGGCATTCTATCGCATTTTATGAAACTTTGATGTTTCACATAACTTGGTGGGAATATGATACTGACTAATATTTCTTTCTTATCATTCATTATGCATCGATGAAGTAAGTAGCCACGTCATTTTATTCTCCGCTTTGATCTAGTGTTTGTTATCGATATTCAGAGCAAATGGTATTAGAATGTTAGTTCACTTGCAAATATGTCTTCAATTTTTCACTTCGGAACGAATTCTCCGAACAGAGAACAAAACAACAACAGAAAATTTACGTGAAAATAGCATTTTTTTATTAGTTGAAAGGAAAATTGAAATTTCATTCTGGTTCAACGATTTGACTGCATATATATATATATATATATATATATATATATATATATATATATATGTCAATGAGAATAAGGTGAAAAATACGCTAGTGTTAATATTATCTGGCTGAGCGTAAAAACTGCTAGGCAAAGAATCCCTTAAAGGACATTTGCTACAAAAGAAGTGCACAGCAGGTAAAGCAAGAGACTCGATCCGAATATAACCGAATGGACGGAATACGGAATGAAACAAGTAAGTGAAGGAACGTTTCTAGTAAACGGATCACGGATTGCAAGAAATCAGCAAAGAACAACTTCAAGAGTATGCGGAGTGAAACAGCCGAGCGAAACAACGATGCGTTGCAATAATAAAGCAAAGCAAGAGGAATGATTTCGTGAGTGAAGGCACTGTGTTGTTTATTGATAGACGGCTATCATAAACGTTATGAGGCACTGCTCTATTCTGCAATAGAATTTTGGCCGACTAAAATTGCAAACGATGCAATATTCGACCACCAGAATTGCAAATGATGTAATATTCGAGCACCAGCTGCGATCTTGGAGAACATAACAACCGCCTCAAGCTATCTTAATATTATTAACCACTCAGCAACTAAAATATACAGCAAACGACACAACAGTTCCCTCAGCGTTGCAATTTCATAGAGGCTGTTGACAAAGCATTCTGGCAAGTAATGGCCGTACTCACTAAATACTGCTAAGAACACCCCCAATTCAAAAATGGAATTGCTCCCCTCTCCCTTAAGGCAAATCTGCACTAAGATTATGCGGCATTAGATGCCTCCCCAGGTCCCGCTTTCCTATAAGGTCACCCTTCAGCAAACACCGTCAATCATCTTTCCTTAGCCTCCACCAGAAGAAAAGTCAAAGTGTTGTTTCATACATGAATGAGCTTTGTTATTCATAACTCAAGTGAACAGATGATCGAATAATCAGTGCGATGCAAAGCTGTAGCGATGTACAACCTCATGCCATCTCTTGATCCTCGAATAGTACATTTAAATCCATGCATACAAGAACGATGACGATAACAACTCCCAATTGCATCTGTAATCGGTGTGTTGCTATCGTGCAATAGAATGGCCAGTGAGTTACCGAAAGAAATGGCTGGAGAAGCAGAAATAATTACTCAACATCAACAATAGTTCTCTTGAAAAGAAAATTGTCATAATTGTTGCTCCTTTTATCGATGGATTGATTGATCGAATGCAATCGTTGCATATTTATTTCATAAGAGAAGAAAGGCAATTGATGATTAATTACAAATTGCAGGTATATCGTTGAATTTAATGACGATTTTGGTGCATTTAATTCGCATATTGGATGCCAATTTGATTTTGAATTTTAGTCAATCAACTAATACCTCGATATGGACAGATAGCTCAATTGGTTAGACAATTTGCCTGCAGAAGTGAAAAGCTGCGGGTTTCAGTCCCACTTGAAGAGATAAATTCTTGCTCGGACTAGACAGTGTACGTCTCGGCAATATTTAGCTGAAATGCATCATCCGCATAGATGTTGCTTCAAATACAATAAGGAAATCCTCTCCATTTCTCCTGATCCCTTCCTCTAACCGTTCCCGCTGTGATGGCATTTTTTCAATGGTCATTTCTCATCTCAATTCGAGAGAGAAAATAGCATTAAAAAGCTACAATAACTGATTTTTGCAACATCATATCTGATTAGCATCTTGAACTTTATTTCTTTTATCTCGACTTCAAGCCGTGACAAATAACACATCAAAAATGTCAGCGGCATAAATACTGTTTAAAAAGTTAAAAATATAACTTTACTCTTAGAAAAATATCCATTGGGATAAAAAAGACCCGGGCTTCTTCTAGGAAACTTCTGGGATACAAACGGGCCGGTAATTAAACATAGTGAAAAAGAAAACGAAAGAGTCGCCAAAAGACCTATAGGAGTTTAAATAGCCATGTGTTCTATAAGCGGATAACTGCCATCGAACGGAAAGACGATTATTGAAAACTGTAACGATACACATTGAAGCTTTTTTCAGGGAATATACTGAACAAATCCATAAAAAGTATTTCAAAACCAATTATTCAGCATTTCTCTTTTTTTCGGCTATCATGAAAACAGCAAGGGGCAAAGATACGACCACACCGCCCACCGTGAGTAATGATGAGCAAATGTAAAAGGGAGGCAACAAAATCGTTGAGAACGATAGGGTTGTTGTTATTGAGCCACGCCCACAATTTTTGTTGTTGGAACCGGTATTTCTGTGAGAGGGAACGACAAACCAAAACTACCCACTCTGATTCATCGATCTTCCAAATAGCATATATGAGCATAAAAAAGCAACTATAAACAACCCTTCATCAATAAAAATGCAAGAAAAAATGATGCTAATTCAATCTTGGCAACCTCTTGTGAAACAAATTGTTAGGCGTCGGAAAAAATAAGCTACATTTTATGCGCAATACGACTCGTATTTGTCAAAGATTACAATAGATGCCTTTTATGAAGAAAAGTAGACGTAAGTAATGAGCATAGCGATGCCAAACATTCTAGATGAAATCTAGTAAACAATACTTGATACTCATCATGGTGAATGGAGAAATGAAAAAGTTTCAACATTTTATCCACAGAGATTGCGTTCCCTCCTATTTCCTTTCGCTTAGCAATCATCCATCTCCTCTCCCTCCCTTGATACATTGTGAGGGCCATCGATGCGTGATCTCAACGGCAACTCACTTAGTCGCGAATTAGCTCTGCTATTGTAAATCGTATCGATACAGAAGGGTTTTATTTCTGTCACAAGAGACAATTTTGAATGCATAAGACAACGTTGGTTTGTGATTGAAACATTTCACTTACGTTCACTCTTGCACAAAAGAAAACAAAACGCGTATCGTTGACATTATCTCCAACAAGATATTTCATCTTCACTCATTAGCAATAACATAGCATTGATAAGGAAATAATAATTTATCTTACATCACCATCTTGCAAAATCAACCAAATTTTGAGCGACAACTTGTGGATTTTTATTTGGAAAAAAGGGATGCTTTTACAGAAAATATTCGAAAATTTCAATATTAGACTTTGATGAGGAAATTTCAATATTCAAATTTCAATATCCAAAATTTCAACTTTTCAATACTTTCACAGAAAATGTTTAAGGATTTCAACATTAAATTTCGAAAAATGAAACATATTCGTTTGGAAAAACAAAAAAAGAAACGCCCTCAAATAATTTCTAGTAGCTGGGTTCGTGAGGAAAATTTTTGATCTAACGAAAAGAAAAGAACCTAAATATCACCTGAAATTTGACTCGAAACTTTCATTCATAAACGATATATTTTTTTTAGTATTGGAGGAAAAGAACGACATATAAATCGATAGGAAGCGTGAGCAACAATAACGTTCGAAAATAGAAATGTATTGTCAGGTATGGAATCTATCAATAAATGCCATCCGCATTAATTGTACGTCATCGTATTGCTCTCGTTTGTCTGGAATTTATTTCAGCTTTCACTTCTATATGACTTTCTCCTGCAGTTTTTTGACCGTCGCATTTTTCATCATCGACGACACCTCTGAAACTCATTTGTAAAAACTAAATTAAGATGTTGAATGTGAAAAGTAAAATATATTTATTATTGTCTGTAACATTACATCACATATAACAAAAAAGACAATTTGAGCAGTAATGTCAGCTCAGAAATTTTGCCCAGGAACCCAAAAGAGCTGTTCAAAACTCCGAATACTTCAGCACTTAGCAATGCAATGGCTACTTAGATCTTAATTACTATCATCTTTAGAGCTCTCTTTGAATGAACAACTACATGAAATACACGTTTTAAACCTTCGGCATTTCCAAATTTTGTATTAGAGATTTTCGCTCATACAGAATCTCCTAATCGATGCCAGCTTGCCATATATAGCAACATCACTAGAAGGTTATTCTAAATTATAGTTAGGTTTTAGGTAGAAGTGCGATTTATAATGCAGTACTTCGTTGTCAAGTTCAACACAGGAGAAAAAAATGGAAACTCAGGCCGGTTGACGATGAGAAAAAATCATTGTCCTGCAACGCAATAATAACAGCATCACTCATCAGCAATAAAATTTATTCAAAAAGCCATAAAATTTGCATAATTCTCCGAATTGTCCGAAAATTCCAATACCTTTGTGAAAATTTATGATTCATTTTTACGGTAAAGATATCAAAAATGAGAAAGTTTTGATTTTAGTTTTTGGTGTTTTTATGTCTAAAGTTTCTTTCATTTGCGTGTTCTTTAGCAACTGATCTCTAGAGTGACCCCTCACAGAGGAACGAGATTACGAGTGGACATCCCATTGGTGCGAATAGGCGTCCCATAGCACGAAAACAACGCCATCAACGCAAGAGGTCACATCAACGATCACTCATCGTACACTGTGCGCCCGACCTCACTGGCTGACCTTGCAACATTTCTTCCCCCGCGCAATATACACACAGTGAAATCTTCAAGGCGTCACTTGTTGGTTTCCTGGCACGGATCCAATTCTCTGACCCTGACATCCGCAAAGGCTCTGCAGTTTCGATTTTTTAGTCAACACCGATTTTTGGCACATCGGTATTCGCAAATTGATCTAAACGAATTTTTAGTCAGCAACATTCTCCAATATTTTCCTCATATTTCTTCTATCTCAGAATTTTTTATCAGTTGTGTTTCTTTCAACTTTCATTCCATCCTTCCCTTCTTCTATATATCAATTTTAATTTCCATTAATTCCTAACAAACAAAATTTTGTATTTGAATTACTTTGTCTTCTGTCAGTTTGAATGATCGCTGCGTCCGATATCATAGTTTTTGACTACTGACTACATGTAAAAAATTGAGAAGAAAGGAAGAAATTAAAACTAAAAACGACATAATTGAAAAAGGCTCTAAGACAAAAAAGAAACGAAAGAAATATCAAAGAGAGATAAAAAACATTAAAAAAAAAAAACTCAAAATTAAAAGCGCTTGATAAGAAATACACAGATACACTCAGGAAATACAAGATGTACTGGACCGAAGTTGGAAAGAACTACACTTGTATACTGCTAAAAGAATTTACCTATCGATCACTATCTGTTGATGTGAGCACTTGAAATACATGTGGATTAGCGTCAGAATAGAATGCTTAACCCTGTTACTGTAGAAGGAGAATAATGTGCATCCAGATGAAGAATATACAATATGTGCAGATTGTGGAGAGTCAAAATTGTAGAGAAATAAAGCAAAATTTAGGTGAAGAAAAGTGGTAGTGAAAAAAAAGAAGAGAATTTTTTTAGAAATTGACTTTAAGTGAATAAAAATTTGCGATACTTTCCAATATAATTTAATGTTGTTTGTTAAAATGATATCATCATGACGGTTCTATGTAAATTTTACAAATTTTACAGCACTGCATATATTATACAGTGCGAATTTACATACATACATACATATATATATATATATATATATATATATATATATATATATATATATAATTCGCACTGTATAATATATACAGTGCTGTAAAATTTACATAGAACCGTCATGATGGTATCATTTTAACAAACAACATTATAATATATTGGAAAGTATCATAAATTATATATATATATATATATATATATATATATATATATATATATATATATATATATATATATATGGCTAACTATTTATTTAAGGCCTTGTTTGTGTTAATCCATGTCTTTTTTTAAGGCTTCTAATAATTTATCCTCTCACACCTTTATCCTCTACGTCAACATACTCATAAAGTTGGATATCAACTTAAAACTTGTCCCCACAACTTTCTTTAACAGCTTTGTAAAATTGATCACAGTTAATCACAAGTACATCCCTGCAATAAATAAAGTTAGAATAAGTAACTCTGGGTTATTTGTATTCAAACATGCATACAATAAAACTCTGAATATCTCGACCTACGCCGCCTCTCCTTTATTTTTCCCAAAAATTACATGGCATGTTCGTGTTGCTTTCAGTTTGTAAGGGGAGCAGGTGTGGACGATATGATACTGCAGATAGCCTAAGCAGGCCTTTAAACATATGCATTCTGATCCAAAAACCTCTCCAGGCCTGATGTGAACACGTCCTCTCTCTGAGGAATATAAATTAGTTTACCGTTCTAAACAAAACAAACGTCAATAATCGACAACACCTTCAATTAAGAATCGATTGCAATTCCTATTATTCGTTGTGCTGATTTTTTGGGTGACTGGAACATCATTAAAAAAGGACCATGAATTTTTATTAATGATAACACACCGAAAACATAAATGAGCATTTGTTGATAAGCGGGAATTACACCAATCAGTAACATAAGTGATGTTAGCTGATACTCACTCTTGAGGAATTGAAAGGATAAAACTTAAAGAAAGAACGAGTAGGAAAGAAACAGTAACAGCCATATTAGAAGGGGATTCGAAACGTGAATAGTGAGGCTGAGATGGTAGGAAGGATTGAATGCATTCTTCATGCTTTTCGCATGCAAACATCAATGACAAGGTTAATATAGAAACTGCAACCGAGAGCTGGAAAGGGGGAATGTACTGAAATGGTTACTGTTTCACGATATGATATATTCCAAGAAACATCGAGCCAACAAGGTGGCTTCAACTCCAAGGTTGTAGACGGTCAATTTTTTCATCATGAAGCTGGAAAAAGCGTTAAATATTAACGTTAATATGCTAGTTAAACTGGTAGTGACTATATTCGTTTCTTCAACGAATATATATGAGAGAAGCAGAAGAATAGACTAAATATTCAAGAATAAAAGGTAAAATTACCATATGGATGGCTCATTCTATACTGACAGTTTATGGAGGTGATCGAAATTGATTTTCGAATATTTTCTTCAATCATCCATACGTGAAGGTAAAATTTTTTGGCAACCTACGTGTTTGGCAAATTCGTAGAATTTATAAATCAACGAATAGGTAAAAAATAGAGTAAAATGCTAAGAATTCGGGAGAACAGGAAGTACGGTAGAAGGTGTATGCACTAATATATGTGAGTATTTTTTTTAGCTTAAATAGAATAAAAGTGTTTAGTCTTATTGGATGTGTCGCTAATTTCACCGAACGAATTCGTAGGTTATTGGGCCATATCTTCTATCGCTCTCTTGTATTTTCTCGTTGATGAATCTCTCTGCGCGTTGCTAAAAATTCTTCGATAATTTATTTCATTACATAAACCTCTAAAGATGCATGAAAAAATTGAACGAATTTTCAGGCGAGAAACTCAAAATTGCACTTTCAGTACTTGTTTTGTTTATACCGACATTTTTTCTTGCAATAACAAAGCAAAAGCACTACACTGATGAAATCTGCTTCCTCACTCTCTAAGCTAAACGGGTGCTGACGACATGTGGTGAAAAGGGCTGCATCTCTGCAGTTCAGAGGTAGTCGAGGCAATTAGTTCGAAGGTAGGTGGTTCGAATCTCATGTACGAACTATGGTTAATGATTCCTTCAGTACAGGCGTAAAAACTAAAATACTATAATTAAACTTGAGGCTTTCATACTAAGCATGATTTGCTGCGACGAACCGTAACGAAGAATTTAAACAGATTCTGGCAGCTCACCACATTCTGGTGATCAATCATAACTCCTAGTGATGTATACAACAATGAAAGCTTTCAGAATGTCAATAAAAAAAGCTAAAACAAACCCTAGTAAGTGGATCGATACGATCGCCCTCAATGAGGATATTTCGAAACGATTCCATGATACCGTAGCTGGTAAAGGTAGGCAAATAGATCGCACAGCGTCTGGTAACTATTTCCAATGCATAAACCATACGTTCGATTAGTATGGGATCAGTATCGATTCGTAGCACAAACGGTACCACACGAAGCAAATTGCTAGCGCATAGCCAATGTGTCTTCGCCACGCTTGCACCAGTCAACGCATTCGCTACTGCCCAACCAGCTTCCTAAAAGATTTCATCTATGTCTGTGAAAAAAGGGATACGAAAGCATGCCATACATAGGTGAGCAACAGCACCGAAATCCCGATCCTGGATCCCTCCGACTTCAATTTTTCTTTGGAATCTCTGTTCCTGTACAACTTCTCCCATATGGATTGCTGGTACAATCGTGAAAGGGTGTATTTAAATAGAAGGTATTTATTAGTATTTGAGGTGTATCTAAATTCCACAGGTCGACTCTGCGATCGAACGTGGGTGTTCCCCTTTACTGAATTGTAATAAAAAAATATTAACTAAAAACTCATAATGACAAATCATCACGTAAGCTAGAAGATGAAGTGATAAATTGCCATGCAATATAATTTTGCTCTCCATCCCCTTTCTCCCACTCTATATTCTTCTTCCACCGTCACCTCTCCTCTTAGTAAACTGTATATTCGGCCATCGCTCATTCGCTAATTCTCGGTGCGACTATTGGGCAGCGTTTAACATCGCAACAACGAAAAACGTGACGAATTGAACATGTGAATAAAAAGGACGAAGAACGGTTTAGATACTGCCGACTTTCGCAACACCGTTTGCTATTCTGTATTCACAGGACTCTACGTTTGTCACAACCAAGTATAAAACGCTGAAATTTGACGTTGTCTGAGTAATTTTATCCCCCCTTCCCCCTCACCAACCCACCTAGCCAAAAACGCACCTTGCGAACTCCGAGATCGTCACCTTGGCCAGCTTCAATCAGCATTGTGACAAAATCGCCATTGTTTCGGTCGAAGAGTGCATCGATCTGTGAGTGTGTGCCAGCCGCAATATTGCTTACAATCCATACCAACTCTTTCCTTTGTGATGGTAATGTGCATTCTTTTAGCAGTTTTCCCTATAAAATATAAATGTTTTTTCAGGGCACAAAATCATTTATCAGCTAAGCAATGTGATGATGTTTAGTGAATACAAAAGACGTGGATAAGAATGAAAAGGATATTCAACACTGCTATTTTTGGATAATCATCTTTACTGCAAGCTTTTGGGTTGAATGCAGAAAACTCCTTTTCAGAAACATATTGTAACGAGTAAGCTGCAAATTTCTCCACCTTGATTGGATCCTCAACTCCAAAGAATTCGTTTAAGTACGCCTATGTTTTTGATCTGAGCAGGAAATAGCTTTTAGGGTGATTAAGCGTTGGTACGCAACTGGTGCAGAAACGCATCAAGGGGTGCCACAATATGTGCTTTTACACTTTCGCTCACCAGCGGAACAACTTACACGAATTGCTAGCGAATAATAAAATGCACCCGTAAATGCATCAATATTTCAACTGATCACCCAACCGCTCTACAATATTCCTCAGCAAAAAGTCTGTTTTTCTGTGACCTAGCTAGTGTAAAATAAAAATCCAACGGGTTGAAGAAGCATGAAAATCTTTGAATATATTTAAGTGTTTACGAGCATTTGCGGAATTGACGGGCTAGCCGGAGTGGTGACAGGAGGTTAACCTATTGAGTGAATTATCGATTGCTTAAGCTTCGGTGGACCTCAAGTTGAAATCATCGGATAGAAAGATGCATAAAGAAGCATACTCATCGCATAGGCATGTAGCATTACAGTGATGCATTTTGCAAGCGAACATTTCTAAGGGCACATAAAAAAGTGCTCACAGCAAAAAATTTAAAGTAAACAACTGGATTACAGGATTACTTCTGAACGCTCTCAACAAAAATTTCACGTTCAACACTTATTTTGGAATGACAATAGCATACTAATTTTGGTAGAACTCCTGCATCGATAACACATTGTGTTTGCTCGTCGTCACCAGCAACGATATTTCCGATAGCGCGAAGAGCTGCAGCTACTGTATTTGGGTCATCAAGTAGTACGAGAAGTCTTCCAAGAAGTCCAGGCGTTTCAAGCACCATATTAATCTAAACCACATTTGTTCATCAATAACCTCGATATTTACCTTCGAAACTATAGCATCAATAGAAATTCAACTCAAACTCTCTCTTTTACAGTGTTAGTCGGTTGTTAGTCGGCTAATGAATTAAACAGCAGTGGTTTTATAATTCTTTTTGAAGTACTGTATACCGTATCCGAAAGAAATGACAACACCAAAATTGGCTGTGTAGGTAGTTTACTCCTCTTCGTCATATGAAATCTGAGTGGGATATCATATCTCATAGAAAGTATTTCATTCTATGCAAATCCATATAAAATTATCACTTTCATGAAACCAGTAGAAAGAGTAATAGTTTACTGTAGGAATATATTATTACTGCTCTTCGACCATTGTTATCCCGATTGATAAGCAAGTATCGTTGAAGAATTAATTCAATAAGCAGTCAAAAATTCTCTTGTTTTTCAAAAATTCTCTTGTTTTATTTTTTTATCTATTTGAAGCTATAAGAAATTCATTCTGCATCCTTCGAATAAGTTGATAGATTACCGCTTCTCCTTCATTTAAACTATTAGCCAAATAGGCGACACTCCAGGTCGCATCGCTTCTCAACTTTTGATCATCGTCATACAAAAATGGAAGCAAACCGTTTAATGCCGCTTGAGTCTGCTGAAAGAATATAAAGGGAATTAGTGAAGAGAATTTTTGGGCAAGTTGTCACTTTCGAAAATTCCATCTTTTATAAAATAATCGATCTCGCATCGGTAGTAAGTGGTATTTAGCATAAATATTTTCACCTCTAATTATATGAAAATCGAGTTCTGCCTTCATATAAGTGTCCTACAACTTTACACCTTAAGTTCAAAAAGTTTCCCGACTCGATTCAGTCAGTCTGCCATAGCATGTGAAGATGATTCGATCGCAATGGGGCGCATCGACAAGAAAGACTCCCACTCCTATCTCTTTTAACATAATATTTTCACATTGATACCATGTCGTACACAGCTGGTTTTATTTTGCTCTAGAAGATTGCACTTACTTTTTGCATGCGTGGAATAATTTAAGTATTAATGTTCTGATTTCAAAAGTTCATATTGGGAGACTGGGTTCTACAGTTTTAACAGCGAAAATAAAGGTTTTATGGAAGCAACAATTTGCCAACGTGTCGTCGATCGTTCAACTCGCATCAATTCATAGAATATCACCCCCGATTCCCTGCACAGTTTCTCTCTGAAAGCGAAAAAACAAGGAGTTTGCATTGGAGTAGTGTAGAACGTACCGCAGGAGGAATCTGTGGAGAGCCACCTCGAAGAATTTGTGCCATTGCCCATATAATGTTTCGTTTATGCTTCGAATGAAGAAATTGTGGTTTGTGCAAAATATTAATGATATTAGGAAGAGCGCTACTTTGACGAACCTTAAAATATATTGAATATCTATAAACTACTATAGACTAAAGAAATTAGATGAAATAAAAATCATTTGAAATACTGTGCACTCGACTTTAAAAAAAAATCCACTTTTATTTTAAAGCAAATAACTAATAAAAAGTACACTCATGCTATTCTCTGCTTCTCACATGATATGCATTAAGTTCTCAATGTAGATATATGGTAAACGAGGAATTCGACGTTGCAATAAATTATCAATTTACAATATTAGACGAAAATATCAGGAAAATTTTTACGCGACATCTTTTACATCGGTGGGCAACTCATATCCATTAATCAACCATTTATTTCTTAAATAATATTCATTGCTAGAAAATTTCGCCATTATATTTACCGCTAATCTGCAAGATGGACAATCAGAAGCGATATTGCCAATCGCCCAAATCGCTTGCTCGCGAACTTCATCATCTGTATTTTGTGCACATTCCACCAATGCACTGATTCCATTCTAAAAACTCTTATTCCTTCATATAATGCAGCGAAGGTTGCTTTAGCAGAAATAATTCAAAAAATTCTGCAAATAATAGCACATCAGCAAAGGAAGGAAATGGAGGCAAGCACTGAAATGAATAGCTCAAAGATTCGAAATCTTTCAATTTGTTTTTCTCATCAAGCCTCGTATCCACTTGACCATCGATTCACATGTTCTCATCCATCTCTAAAAAGAACCTCACTCAAGAAAAAACGACTCGAGCAATGTGTGATAGCAATAAACAAAATTTTACTGAAAAGATTTTTTAATGAGTGAAAAAAATTTGTCACGAATTTTAATGCATCAAACAGATGGTGAAACAAACGTAGGCAATGATCTTTTCGCAGATTTCATGTGGCCAGCACGCAAGATTAGTTATTGCCCATGCGGCATCCCTTTGCATACTGCCATAGTTTATTCGAACGCATCGTATCAACTCCTTTATCTGCGGAAATAAAACAATGTTTAGATTATGAATACCAATAATGATCAAGTTAAGTCCAATATTGTATTATATTGGATGTTCGAAATGACAACGGAATTAACGCAATATTGGAAGATCGCAATGACTACAGATATAACACAACTTCTGTCTGCTTTTTAAATCGAGTTGAGAGAAACAGCACTTTATAACAACTGAAATGAGCAGCTTTTTTCAAAAATATGCTAGAATTGACATCTAAGCTTGTGGCACAAAAAGTGGGCTTCATCTTCCTATAAATTGCTAGTTCTGTGTTAACATTTTAGTAACGACCCGCTCCTTGGTTGAGCAACAGTGCGACTCTTGAGGCTGCAGGAATCCATACGACCTGTTGGACTTGTTATCGCCTTGCGAGGACGAAAGTAGCCTCACCTCCACCTCTCTCCACTCCCTCCTCTCCCTCCATCCCTCCCTCCGAGGAAGTGACCGGAAACGAATTCTAATGAACAGCAAAGAAGATATGGTAGCGAAAACTGGTGACGTTAAGATATAAATTTGGGAAGCAAATCTTGAGATCTACCTTTTCCCTACATAACAAAGCTCACCTTGCAAAATGCCTTCAAAAAACAGGTCATTCTTACTATCTCTTGGCAGTTTCAATTATAACTCAAACTTTTGCCTGATGCATTCACTTGTGATAAAACACACATAGGTTCGTGTTATTGTTATATCAGAAAGACACTGCTTCAAAAGCAATGTTACCTCATGACACTAATAATTATCCACTGTCTCGAACCAAAACAATTTCCCTCTTCAGATCCTTCAGCTTCCGAGTACAACAACTAGAACCACACAAAATCCGTCTTTTTAGATGATATCACCAGAAAATTGACCGATTCGTCAAAAATAGACTTCATCACCCGAAAATAGTCAGAAAATGCAGTGCCGAAAACTCCATCGCAAAGAAGAAATTTTTAAATCATTGATCTTCAAATGGTTCATACCAAATTATCGGCAATTTCCGTTGTAGCATTGCTATTATGGACCAATAGGCGCCGGAAATACTCAACGGCGCATGCCTAAATAACAGCTTTTAAGTGATAATTGCTGTTAGCTCTTTCTGACAAGTACATGTATAAACCACATCAATATCTTTGTGCTACCAACATCTTTGAATTATGTGAACTTGATAAAAAGGATGAATGAAATTAAATAAGCCAAATACTCTGCTTTAATAAAGTCAAATAAATAAATAAATAATACCAATAAAAACAACAATAAAATAAATCAAAGATTTCAGATAACGCCTAAATGCCTAGCAAATAAGATTTCACATATTCGTCTCGCTCATATATAAATGCGGAAGACTGTTTATTGTTATATAGTTACTATTTTATTATGATGCAGTATGCTTGAAAAAAAAAGCATTGCTTTTGGCTGCATGGTTGGCTTCGCCCCATTCCTAATCATCCCGCTTAGACAAAAACGAAATTACTAGGAAACATGAATTGAAGCATGAAAAGTGAGGTGAATTATTTAAAGCTGCAAATATTTCAATGTGCATATTAAATTAATTCTGCAGATAGAATTTATCTTACGCATGAAAATCACCCGTTAATCTTATTTCACGTTTCATTGCAAAAGTCTTTCACGTTCAAATACTCTTGGTTTTACCAACCAAGTAGTCTGATATATATGCAGTAAATAAAAAGATACTTAATAAAGTAAGGTGAAGCACTATCGTAGCAGATAATCCTCTAACCTGAGCAATAAACGAGTGTTCAGCCGATAGCATCTTCAAAAATGTGGCAACCTCAGTTTTGCTCAAGCATATCCTCAAATCTTTAGCATCCATTGAAAACATCGCAAATATTTTGAGCCCGTATAGCAACACAACCACTTCCGAGTAGAATGCACAATACAAATAATACAGCATTATGGACTCGAAACTCTTTGAGGTTTTTAATGAAAATTTCTTCAAAATTTCCCTCTTTCAACATTTTAAAGAGTTGATATTTTTCGTTGAAATTCATGCATAATGATAAATAAATATTGTTATTTTATATATATCTTGCAGTGTGATTATTTTCCTAAATTTACGCAATGTCTTTGATGAGAATTGCATCATATTTTATTGTGTCTCATTTAAATCATGCAAAAATTGCAAAAAAATTTACAAAAGTTAGAGAGAGCGTTGGAATTATTTCATTTTTATTGGGAAATATTTGCTTACAATGTATAACCGTGTTGACATTTATTGTTGTTGCTTAACGTTCGTTTGCTCATTTCAACAAATGAAGCACCACTGATTATTGCCGAGGTGTTGAATGATATTCGTATTCTTTCAACTTTAAACCCCTTTATTCTCACTCGATATCTGATTTCATTCTTACTTGTGTGCATCCAAACTTTATTTCATCGCTTCCAAAATAATTCGAGCAAAAAAAAAATTCATTTTAGAGGAGTCAAATGTAAAAAGAAAATCCTAACTTCAGTGAGGAGGGCGAGTTTCAAAAATTTATAACTTTTTGCTGAAGCACATTATCACTAACAAACTACTAATGCTATCATGATTTAATGCTATCAATGCTAATAATACAAAGAATTACATCTTATTGAAAAGTGTTACCAAAACTTCTCGTATGAATATTTCTGGAGAAATTTAGCTACCTAGTGCATGAAAAGAAAATTTTTCGTTTCCCAAAAAAATGGCTAAGGTAGAAAATTTTCGAGGAAAACAATCGATCAACTCAGTTTGTAGATTCGCAAATTATTACTTTATTAGTGGAAGCAAGATTTAAATAAGTATAGTTTTTATTTCTGTCAATAATGGACGATATTTGTCTATTCGCATTTCATAGTGCTGAATTATTGAAACATGATGTGTTGGATTGAATTGGATTCAGACAACAGCAGACAGTTCGAGCGATAAATTATTAACAACCGCAATGGAGAATAAATGCTGGAATGTAATATTTCGTAAGCTATTAAGCAAGCGTAGGCAATCGCTTCCTTATATGATCACGAATAGGTGGAAGATTGTGAATACGTTGGATATGAGATAGTATATGTGGATATGCGTCCAAGCAATTTTCTTCTCCAAAATCGATGAATTTCGAGAAGAATTCCGCCGCAAAGATGTCCACCCATGTTTCCTGAAGAAGTCAATTTCACTACTTCTTAAATAGTTTGCAATTTTCAAGATCTTTTTTCATTTCTTTGTTGGATTTTCCATTCAATTTTCTCATCTCTTTTTTTCCTCTGATCTATTCAACAGTGTGAATTACTGAGACTAGAATAACGAATTGTATTTTTTGCACGTTTAAAATGTAGCAACGATAAATATGAAAATAAATGCAAAACGAACATAAGTGTAAGGAAAATTTGAACGAAATTAGCACTACTATCTAAACGGTACGCTGAAAAAATTAAACATTCACGATATATTTTTTTGAAAGGCGATTTTTCAATAAAACAAGACGACATTTCTCGGAAATGAAAAACGAACATCCTATCATGCGTTCATTTAAGAAGTCCACTATTACATATGTAAATCTAGCATCGTTATTCAACATCTCAACCAATAATGAGTGCTTAATACTGCGGAACAAATACAAAAGGCATACGCCCGAGATGGAACAACTCAATCTTTTCGCTTATCGTTTTTTTAATATAAGTAGAAATGATATAAGAAATTTCGCTAAATTTGCATTTTGTGCATTCTATGATTTTATGATTTTTTTTTCAGCAATAGTCCTCAATGAAAAAAATACATATGCAAATTTTTTGGAGTAGAAATAAACAACTCGAACCTTATTTCCAATGAGAAGACCGTTGTTGTTGCGAACGAGAAATTTCTCGATAAGTGGTGCGAATGCCGCTAACGCTGGTTCAACTTTTTGCTTGAAATATTCAGCCTTAAAAATAATACGATAAAAATTAAAATTTTTTTTTTCATTTAAAAGAGTCTCGTTTATTCCAAATTATCATTTAGAAACTATTTAAAATTGCGAAAAAAAAGTTATCCCTAATAAATTATCTCACATCTTTGCAAAATTTATTGCTGCTACTGCATCAATTTATCTTCCTATGACCTCTTTCATTTCGAATTCGATTTGGAATTGCGTCATTTTATCACCAACAACTAGTGCCGAATAGCGTCGCTTATTCAGAATGCGCTCATTCCAGTTCTCTCACTCTTCGCGTCTGCTTGCGGATGATTATATATATATATATATATATATATATATATATATATATATATATATATATATATATATATATATATATATATATATATATCATTTTGCAAACCATCTTGATAGGAATTTTTATGCACAATTCAGCGGTTCATGAATATTTTAAAATTTATGTATTGCGATGTCAAACATGATACTCACTTTAGCAATTCCTCTCAACTAGCCACGCGATTGCATGAAATATCAATAAATAATTAAGTACGCTTAATAGAGCATTGACATTACAACCTAGATCAATCGCTCATACAAATTTTACAAAGAGATTGCAACCTGAATGAGTACAAGATGAGTGTGAAATCTTTTTCAGTGCTCATAACTATTACTGAGATTGAAAGCTGGGCTTGAATGTTGCTGTAAGAAGTAATTTTGAGGTACACATTATTTGTATATTATACTCAATTAATGTCGTAATTCTGGCTTCAATAGTCACCAAATTGAAATTAGCAGACAAGCATACGCATAAATATATGTAAATCTCTTGCAAATGCAAATTGTTAGCAAAAGAAGAGGACAATCGGTTTAAACAAAGCAAATTGATGAAGCACATCACAGAAGGTGGCACAATTTGCGCACTTTCATCGCCTTCATTTAATCAGATTATCAAAAAAATGTGTAGAATAATGCCTTAATCAACAATCTGCATAATTCTTCCAGAAAAAGTCGTTTCATAGTAAACTGATGGCTATGATTTTACAACCCAACCACTCTAAAATGCATGCAGATTTTTTGATTCTCTTAAATGTCTATCATCTCCTTAGAAGTTGGTACACGAATATGGAATACGATATGGGTCATCCCATAATGCATAAAATACCCACTAAATTTCGTACTCCTACTTCCAGTGCCTCCCTCTCGAGCTACCGAACAGGCACGTGGGCAGACACAAACGCCTAAAAGAGCATGAAATTGTTAAATGCGTACTGGAGAAATTTTTTTAAAGTTTCGATTACTAATCCGGAAGAAATCTTTTCACCTTATCCTCGTTAATAACGCCCAGTAATACATAAGGCCATTGTTTGATGCCATCAGCGTTGAGTGCATCAGAGATCAACTCAGCCAACATGTCAAGTTGTGCGTTTTCCATTGCGTCGCGACCATCTAACTCTAAAGCGAACGGAATGTCATTTGAGAGGAACATGAATACATGTCACAATGCAATCACCTTCACTACCTCATATCGCAATTTAGAAACAGCTCTCTATAGAGTTTCAGTTTAGTCCAATCTGGCACACCACTAAACTATGACATACTAGTAGAAACACCATTATGGTAATAGACTGATCAGTGCCATCCTTATAGGTTTAGAGACTTTCCTCCTTGAAGTATGTAAGCTGCTGCAAGCGATGCCTAAAGGCATAAAAAATGAGTGGATTTTCGGTGACATATTCAATCTTGTAGGTCACTTACAAGCCTCAAGCATCCTGTGAAGGTTTTTAAAGATAACTTTTAAAATACTCACGAAATTTATGGCCAAGGTATCGAGCAATAGCAACGGATTGCGCAATTTTAACTCCATCCACTTCGAGTACTGGCACCTGCCCTAAAGGCATCTCTGAAAGCAGCATTCTTTTATTGGCTACGAATATGTATAAATAAGTCTGTCGTTGTTGAATCGTTTTTACATGGTTTAACGTTTCATGTTATATTTTCAATAGTATTTCTCAAATTTACTAAGCAGTACTATAAAAGAATTGACTTCCTGACATTCGTTGTGGTTTATATTTTACCAATATTTTCGAAATCCGAATTTTTGCTGTGTAATATACCGTTGCTTCGACACCCTATGATGGTCACAGTGGTAATGGGTGCGGTTATAAAGCCTCACATTCTAAAATAAAAACAACATAACTGTAATTGAAAGAGGGAACGATAGTAATTAGAATCGATTTGATGTGCTATACCAGACTGTGCAACTTCGAGTAAAACATGTACCGGATAAGTCTTATTAAAAGAGGCAGAAACCATACCTCTATCAATGCAAATAACTACAATTACTGGAACAATTATTTCTTTCAAAAACAAATAAAGGATTTTATGGTAATCGTTTATGCTTCGGACAAAAAAATGAATTACTTTTGACTGAAAATAAATACTGAATCACTGAAATTAATATTGCAATAAAACATTCACACCAAACCATCTTTGTACTGAGGCCATGATTCTGGTGTGAGTAAAATATCATCGAATGGTACTCCAGCCAACCGTAGAATATGTCTAATATGCTCGCCTCGTCCTCGACCAGTGAAATAGTATAGTTTATAAGTTGGCGATCTAAAGCTTACATAAATTGATGCATCAAAACATCATAATTCAATAATTTTGAGTAAATTATTCAATGTGATGTGCAGTATAAGACAATGCATAAAAATGAATCTTAGAAAAACTAATTAAAAATAACAGTAAGAATGCAAGAAAACTTTTATAATATTATTACATTGGCGGTATACGGCACGGTGGGGCTGTAGTTCACTAGGCATTATCGCAATGTTAGACGACTATCACTTGTTGTTTCCATTTTTCATTCGTTCACTCTATCTCGTCGCCTTCAATTCTCAAGGAAAACAGTTCCTCTACAATCGCTTATAAGAACGGCTATGCCTACTTTTGCCTCTCAATAAGATAACATCAGAGAGTTTGTGAGAAATGACCGGATGTATAACGTGATTGAGAATCAACCTAAACGTCTTTAGCTGAACCGGTAGTGGTCCACCCACAGGATTTAAAGTTTTGCTCGGGTACCTGCAGAAGTGACAAGCAGGCAGCTCCAAAAACTCCATCTTAAGAACTTTGTCATCGAAAACTAGAAGAATGGATGGAGCCTCCCATATTACAGCATCATATTCCTTGATATATGTCACAAACCAGTTGTTTAATAAACCAACTATAGTGTCTGCATCCAAAGGGTACATGGAGGCTGTATCTATCACTGATTAATTTCCTTTCGCCTATTTCTTATTTCAATCGATAAAAATTATGAGATGCAAATATCGATGAAATAACGCTCAGCGATTGAGATATCAATCGAGCCAACTTGTGAAATTATATTAGAGCTGACTCGTGCTGCATGCGACTATGCGAGATTCCCACATACTTTAAGAACAAGCTTCTCGACTATAACCTTCAGCAACAAGGTGTAACCGCTATTCACAACGGACCTTTATAACACTTCAAAGGTGGGTCTCTGTACGAAACGAAAAATGCTCCATAAAACTTACGCCGAGAACTCGAACATTGTTGTGAACGCTCTTTATGAAGCGACGTTTTGAAATGAGAGTGTGTTGAAAAGGTGGTGTGTTCCAGATGTTCATTAAATCGGTCATCGATGAGAAGAAAGATTTAAGACGAAGAAACAAAAGCGATTTGTTGCGGCTTATTATGAAGAATAAAAAAATGTGTTGAATGAATCGGTGAACAAATGAGACAATTTGGGTCGGTGCTCTTCAGGACGGGCATTCAACGCAATTACTGAAAACAACATTCGACTCGCTAATACGCTTTTTAGGTCAATGACCCACAATACAGACCTTTTCTCAGAATAACTGAATCCGTTGCATGTAGCCACAGATATTGCTTTTCAACTTTCGCCGATTCTCTTCCACCTCGGATTATTCTACACACTTTTATCTCATAAAATTGACCTAAAACTAGTCAATCCACAACGACCAACGACCAGTGTGACCGCTGTAATAAATCATATAGAAGGTACAGCAGTGTGAACGTTATAAACAAGTCCCGACATCCTGCGCACTTGAATTTTCGGCTTTCTGCCAAATTTCGACTTTAAGAAAGCTACAGTATTCAAAAACTGGCATTCTCGTCAAAATAAAAGAATGGTACGAGCCATCAAAACAACTATGTATAAGCGTAGTCTGTCCTACTTCTTATTTTGACAGCAAAGTCATGGTTCCAAAATTTTGTGCGTATATATCCGTCTACCCGGAATTTTGGACTCAAGAATCACTAAACTTGCAGTTAGGAAATTTGGGAAGCATACTCTATGCTAAGGGAGACTCGTGCAACAAGTTCATAGATTTTCTTCTTATAGCGAATCTAAAAAACTTAAAATTTCCCCGCAAATTTTCGTGTTAGGGGAATTTAAACTATGTGGAATAATGGGCTCACCTTTCACATGATCCAACCAATGGAAAAGTTTTTTTAAAAATTAATTTTCCTACGAATCAACCGGCGCAAAATGCACCTTGACCTCTCATAAAAATGCATATTATTCTGAAATGTCTATTACCCATTCGAAAAAGATCAAGCAACACGAAATTTCATGTACGACGCCACATTTTTTTGTTCATAATGCTCGCTACAATCCCTCAACTCTAGTCCTAGCGAGACCTTAGCTGAAACTACCGACAGGCAGACTGACAAGGTTATATGCACACAGACATGAGTTTAATATTGCTAATTGTTTAACTTCAAAGCAAAGGTGACGTCATTTGCAAAAAATCCTAACTATAAGTTCTAACAAGCGAAATTTTAGTGCTATGAATTTTGATACCTACAATCGTATGCGTTTTCTCTCCAATTTCTTCTGTTCAAGCATATAGCGACGCTGTGCCGGTGCGTATTTATGCGTATGTGTGACTACCTGGTATTTTTCACTGAAAAGCCGCAGAGATCAGAGCTCGTTTCAAATGAAAATATAATTACCTACCTGAGTTTTGCACCTTCAGCTTTCACACTTCGAAATACGCATTATTTAATGGGGGATCTGAATACAATATTATTTATGAGCGGAATTTGATGAGAGATTAATATATCACCAGAAAACCTCGGAGCTCTCCCATGCTATTGAGTTGTTCTTCAAGAACTAGAGAAACGCACCAGGAGGTTGCCAAGACTTGTGCGCTTGCATTGCCTTTACCTGACCAATAAGCTTCACAAGTTACTGACAAAAAAAAATCCAATACAATGCCTTCCTATTTGACTATTCCAACCATCCCTATGAACTTCCAACTGTAACAGAAGATAGGTTTTACTGTAAAGGAATTGGTGCAAAGTGAAACGAAAAGCCGGCTCTTACAAAATGTATGCAAATTTAGCTCGTTTTGGAAATGATAGATTAGCGTGAAAAAATAATGCAGAGGCCATCCTTTATTTTATGTTATCTTCATAAGCCTATCTTCAGTGTAAATAAGCGCATCCACTATAATGCCTTTTCCAGAATACATAAAAAAGAATATCTGTATATTTATGCCAACGGTGGAATTAATAAAATCCAGAAGACATTATTTCATATGTTCATTACTTCTTGGTAATTTGAAATGGTCGTTTAGGTGAAGGAAATACAAAATCCTATATCATTCAAACAAATTTGCCTTGCTTGTCCAATCGCTTCATTACATCTTGATACAATCAAATCGACGACCATAATTCGTGAAGGTCACAAATTTTAGACAGACCATAGGATTAAGAACAAGACTGGAATAACACGAGTGAAATTCAGCATGAAAATTCTATGATCATTGAGATAGATACCAAATATTTGATGCGATAGTGACAAGTAATCCACGTTTCTTAGAGCAATTTTCTTTTCATTGGCTGTTTCCAAAAAATCCAGGAAATATTGCCCCATCAGGAATTGATTGATCGATTTTGCCCCCCCAAGCACACTATCACTTTGAGCGACTGCGTCACTTGACCTAAATTTGATCGATTTGCCATTTACGAATTAAAAAAGGTGGTACCTTTAGACCGCCCTTTCCTCCCTTTACCCTACTACAATGCAAATTCAGAAGAGCGTAATGCGCAATTCACTGCATCGGTGACTTTTTTTGGCTTGTAACCGTCTCATGCTCTCAGCTGAGTGCAATATGGTGGGGCCATTTTTGCTTTTGATATCTGGGCTCTTGATAAGAAACCACGCTTCTATATGTACTCGGGCGATGAGGCTTGCTAAATCCACCAAGAACACAGAAATGGCGCGGCGAATGAATTCGTCCGGGACGTGGCGATGAGAGTCGATGAGCAGGCTGGACCAAGTCGTGTTTAAGCCTCATATTTTCCTGCGATTCGGCTATGCTACCGAGAATAATTTCTTTGACGTAAGGGAAACTGATTTGAATTGATGATACATGAGATTATTCCGCTTTCTTTACCTCGTTATTGTGACGCTGTGCTGAAACGCTGTGGTAATAAGCTGCGCCGGCCTCCTACCAAATTATTTTCGTCCTCAGGTGAGGCGAAAAAGAACGAAGAACCCCGTAATTGAAGACAAGGGCCGAAATCACGAGGGAAAGCTTCAGGTGGGCGCTGGGCACGTAAGCCTTTTGGCTTGCTGGCCCCTATGTCTTCCTTATGATGCTTATCCCGCTTGCTCAAAATAGCGCTCAAAATCCCGCTTGCTATCTACATAAACAAAACTATTTTTCTTAAATTTCTGCATCCCAGCTGTTCGCGCATTGGTAGTTTTCCATAGTCTACAGTAGGCACGACATGCGCCGGAAGGTTATATTAACATGCATTTAATAAGTCGTAATTTTTCACTTCAAAATTTCACATTAAAACAGCAGCTTCAGAGGGGCTGCGCCTTCTTAAGTGTTCCTAACGGGTGCTACCACCACCCTGAACTCTCGATTGAAGCTGTCTCGAAAAATTGGTTGTAATTTCACAAAGATCCTTATAGTATTTACCAACACAGCAAAATATGGTTGATTCAAGATGCAAACAGTAGCTGGATTGATTCGTTCATTGCCGAGATACTGCCCAAGACATATCAAATATCACGTTTAAATGTTCACTCTTATTGAATTCATTGATAGAAAGAACTCCCTAAAGAAGCGATTGAAGAAAGAATTATTGTAGGAGAAAGTGAAAAAGGAATTTAAAGGATAAGGAAATCCCAAATTCTGATCGAACAAATGAAGTCAATTTGACCTCTAGAGACCTCTAAAGAGATCTATGCCGCTAGAGGACCAGGAACCAACGTCTTAATTATTTGCCTTTAGGTGCTGTGGTTAGTTTCGCAGATGAAGAACTGTCATACGTTGATTCCAACATCACATTTCCAAGAGAAGCGAAAACCACACCTCATACACAACATTCGCTGCAGTCCCACTCTTGCATCGCGCTAATGCTTATCAGTCGCGGAACACTTTTTTCGGAAACGACGTTTTAGGAATTGCCACTAAAGAAGCGGAATCGCGCGAGCAGCCAATACCGTTTTGCACATCGTTTGATAGAGCCTCGATAGGTGAATTCAACACAGTAAGCCGGAAGTCGATCAGGAAACACCTCATATGTGAACACAAGTCACTTTATTAGAGCCTCAGACTTTAGCAGGATAGGGTGCAGCGATATTCAGTCCTATACATTTCTGCAGAAATCACTGCATTCGACAGTCCTTATTTCTCGAATTTCATTAAAAGGGCATACATGCTTGTTTATTCCTGTTCAGCTCGTCGAGTTCTTTCATTTGGTGCTAAAATCAACGGCATTAGCGAGAAAATATTTTTGCCGAGGATCGCTATTTTCGTGCTTCTCACGAATGAAAATTGTGACTTCTATTTAGGGGGTAGCACATCTCGGCCATTTGAGAACAACAGATTTTTGTATCACTAAGATTTTTTTGTAATCGGGACAACGGAAACCACTTGCATATGAATTCTGTAGGACCAATCCTGAAAGGTCTACAGCCTGATTTTACCAGTTGAGCCTGAAGTTTAAATGCGTCATGTAAGTGGTGGCTCATCTCAATCTGGCAGTCGAAAATTTTGGTCAGAATAATAAGCCGTAAATTCAGTTATAACTGGTGCTCAACCTTGAGCAGCAAAGGTATCTGAGAAAGTGATTTACTTGTGTGTAACTTGATTGTTTTTAGCATTTCGTAGTGGAATTTTCCTGTTTTATTATATGAATACACCGTTATGATGCCCGTTTTCCTCTCGAATGAAGAGATAATTTTTGAAATGTCGCTAGTGATGCATGTATTGGATGGTTGAGTTTGCCTATGAATATGTTACGCTCATTCTTTATGTTCGAAGTTTTTCTTCGCAGAGCCACTTTTGTCTGTAGAATGCCTATTTCCAATGGAACAATGGGAAGAAGAAAAATTTTGTGAGCCACAAGGCTTTTTCTTGTCAAGATAATATAGTTGTTGAAAATTTTAATCAACGTGTAACTCAGAGGATTGGGGTGGGGAAGGGGGTGAGAGGATGTAGGAGTAATCTCCTAGTATCTTTTATGCAACAATCGAACCTATCTAACATGGAGAGGCGATTTTCGCCAGAACAAGGCAGAGAACGGTGGGAAAGGATTTTGACGGAAAAGTGAGGGAGTCAACTGCTGGCAAAGAAGTTAATTAGTTTGACAGTCGTGGATCACTTGTCTCAAAGAGATCATTGTGCTTGTCGGGTGTAGTATTCGGAATTGATCCCGATGCCTCTCTTAGGTCCTTGGGCTCTCTAAAACAGTCATTCAACTACTTCCTCCCTCGCTATACAGAATTTTCCTTGCGAAGTTCGAGAAGGCTGCTTAAGAGTTGGCAACATGAGACGGGCAGTAAATTTGAACACCAGCAGCTATTATAAGCATTAAACGGCGAATTTGAATATTATTAGGCTAATAGAAATTTGAGGCCTCAGATAGTCACCCGTGAGTACCTTCGTTCGTTGTGAGAACGAGCTGCCCATCGAATATCTGAGCCTTTTGAATAATATGATGTATACGTTATGCGTGAGGTTTTTTGTAAGGGATGTCGATCATCAAAGATTCTCACTTAATGTTGTATTTGTTGTAGCGAGAAATAAAATGTCCTAAAGAAGCTTTTAATTCATTATAGTCTAAACTATTTGTTCAACGAGTTCAATGCTGCAATATCCGACGAATATTTCTCAATTTATAGAGTGAATGATTGAATTATTACTGCTCGCCATTTTCAATATGGACCTCACATGAATCATTTATCATTTCTCTTAGTACCGATGAGTAAACAATCATTCTAATGCTGTGAGAGTTTTGAAATAGAGCGTGAATCTAATGTTATTTTCAACGGCGTTATTTCAGCTAGCGAAATCAACAATAAGAATAAAGGCCTCCATTATAGGGTCAAAGATGTAAAACTTTTTAGCGGCATAATTTTTCACATATGTATACTCAATAATCTGCCACCGAAGAGATACTGAGTGCGAGACGTACATGAAGGATTTTTTTAATGTAATGGAAATGAATTTTGAACTCTTTACCTTGTGAACGAATTTGATGGAACATAAGAGTGAATTTGTAATATTTCAACGTTTAGTGGTCGCGTAATTCTCATCGTACTTGGATGGTAAAGGAAAATTTCCGCATAATAGTTGAGGTGCATGAAATGCTGCTAAGATGTTTCGAAAAGCGTCAGCATTTTTTTATTCACATTTTGAGAAGAGGGGGAAGGAGGAAAGCAGTCTATGAGTTCCGCTATCCTCCATATTGCTCCTATATTGGCTTTCATGGATGAGTCTTTACCCTGTGGGCTCAAAATTAGCACTGTTGTTTTGATCTATTAGGAGTACTGTTAGTATGAGGTGAACGGTTGTGAGATGTTTCTTAAGCCGTGACAACATTTGCTTCTGTTTAGTTTAACTAGCCTTGAATGATTAAAAAATCAATGCAAAGAATAGAGATACGAATGTTTATTTGATGGTAAAACGCAAATCGACTCGTTCGGCTAATTGGATGGAAGTGAATTCCGCAATATTTGTTCGTTTTGCAAGAAAAGAAAAGCGGAGAACACTCACAATAATACATTTATTAAAATGATGTTCATATGTTGTAAAATTGATCTATAAATTTAATTGCTTATAAGTAACTAATTTATCAATGGATGTAATGAAATGGAATAAGCCAAATAAACACGAGCGATTGTTTATGGATGTCACATATAAAATGTTACAATATATTCCACGCATGTTATTCATTTCAGTCACAAATACATAATTGAAGACCGAGAAAACACTCAAAATGGCGAGTGACGCTCATCAACTTGTAATCGTGCATGATCGACGCCATAACACTTCAACCGAATCGCACCTTACTCGCCCAACTAGCTCGTTTCCCGAAACGTAATTGACTTGCCCATTTCTTCATACGTTCAGCTCCATTTGCCTCCTTTAAAAATGTATTTCATTTATTTGGCTTTTAAAATATCTGTTCTATTTATTTGCTTATTTGCGTTCTTCATTCCTTTACTCAAATTTTCACGAGCAGGCAAATCGCTTGAATTGGTAAGAATGTACTTAAAGACTACCACGATTGTTATCTTTAACACTTTTTAAGACCAAAACGATAGATTTTTCTAAGATGAGATGGAATTTGCATTCTATTATGAACGAAAAAGCTGTGAATGAATGTTGAGTAACAATAAAAAAAAGCAGGGAGCTTTCTAGAAGCCTGGAACACCATAAGACCACAACAGCAGTTATTCCCGAAGCGCTTTTTGGTGTTGAACTGAAAGGAGAGTTATTTAAATGTCACTACGTATATTTGTTCATGACTGAGGCAAACTGACACAATGTTACCTACTTTCCGTCAAATTGACGCAAAGAATAGTTCTAGCACAATGTTACCTACTTTTGTAGGTTTGTCTAGCAACAATTATAAACAACGGATTTCTACTAAAATAGGTCAGTAGTAAACAAACTATTTTCCACACGAATTTCATTGATCGATTAGTTTTTAAGCACACTAACTTGAATGATTCTTTGAAGTATTGCAATTGACTAGTGAGCATGCTAAAGATTACTGTGCATTTGGAAATATATACTGTTCTTTCTAAGATTATTTCAATATTCTAAGATCGTTATTGAGCTCATATCATTATTGAAGTCATTAAAGCGAAATGAACAAAAAAAAAACAAATTTGCTAGGTGTTAATGACGATAAAAATTACGGTTAATTAGCTTGCCTAGTTGAGTGTTCATAAGAACATCTTTATGCTAAGCGTTCATTTATCGGTTGCATTCATTGACTCAGTTAATTGCGTTTTTTTTTTCATCCACAACGTTGTATGTCATTCTTTTCCGTTAATAATTAACTTAACAATATTACAATATCGATGCACTTGTAACAAATATTTGACAATAGAGCTCCGAAATAAATCCATCTCAATATGGTGATGAAATAATTTTCTATGTTTGCAAATGACACTCACTACTAGTGGTTGAAGTGATAGAAATATGCATGCATACATATGGAAGCATTGCTGATTCCCATCGCAAGAAAGGAGAGTATGTTCGCTCATCTGAGTCCATCACCTCTCCCCTATATTCGGATTCTGATTCAGCTGTTGATAGGAAACCTGCAACGAATACAACGAATCAATTCATTATGTGAAATGGAAATACAAGAAGAGAAATTGAATGGTCAGGTAATTGCAGATGCACATTGGTAACATTGATTCAGGAAAAAGTTGTTTTTAAATCTGAAAGTGAAATATAGACAAGTCTTTCTCACATTTCTCGTCTTGAATGACTGATGAAAGGTAACTTCAGAAACATGAACACTATTAGAAGAACTATGGTATCTCTCTAAGGCTTGCAACATGATTCTTCAGCCAAGTGAGTTGCATTACTAAAATTGAATATGTTTTTCGCACTAAATAAAAACTACTTTTTCATAGTTACAATTTTGGATTCGTTGAATTGCGATACTCCCGATATCTATAATGATGTAACGAGTAAACAAAATCATAAAATGCATATAGACAACTATAATATAACACAAGGAAACAGAATTAAAGTGTATTTCATCCATTACAAGATGAACGATGCTTTTTTCAATTCACTTATGACCGAGACTTTTTCTCTCTATTTATCGAGGGATTCATTTTAAACTTTATTATCCTATTTCGCTTGATGTTGGCAAATCTAAGCGATCCGTAGACCATATGTACATTTTGAAGAAGTCGTAAACTAGCAGTGGTTATTAGTGCCTTCTTTTCCTGAGGGATTGTGACAGCCCTATTAAGCATTTACATATATGATGATCAACTCAATCGTGGACGATGTTAAGTTAAAGAAGACATTTATTCGTGCATTTCTGAGAATTTGCACAGTTTTAAGATAGCGTAAAGGTTTAAGGGTTGATAGGTATGTGTAGGCTGCAGTATGCAATACAAACAGCTGGCTAACGCACTACTTTATAGTGTAAGCTATACAACGCCATGTGCTATATAATGGCTCATCATTGCGTACCTGTTAAGGTAAGAAGAAATCGGTAGATATCTGGATGCAACCACATATACGGCACGTGTCGGAAGTTAGAGAAGCAAAGTGGAATGCGTTCAAAAGCTTTTCAGATGGGAAGTCAACGACAGCCCAACATTTTTGTGAATTTTTTATGCATCAGTGAATGCTGAAGTTTCGCCGTCGTATTCTTGCAAAAGAGGAAGAATGGTTAAGCGTATGTCGATCTTGATCTCTGTTCACTTTGTAACGTGATAGCGCTTTTAAATGTTTTCTAGGATCTCGTAACTTCTTTCGTAGGAAATACGATCCAGGATATTTTTATAATAGTTCTGGGTCAAGCGTAATGAAAATCGTGAAGATCGTCGACCTCTTTTGAAATCTGAATTTCTAAGAACGGATTTGCGAGGTATTTTAGTATTTAGATGCCCCAAGCCATTGCAATTTGGACGTTTTCAATTTTTTCGGACATTAAAGTTTGGGCTGATTTGAATTTGGGCTGAATTTGGGCTTTCAAACGCAGACTTTTGATCAAAAATCGGCGATACGAGTGGAATAAAGATAGAGACTTATATGAAAGTATAAGAACTTTTTCACGTTTCTTCATTTTTTAACTTTCTTAATTGCTTCACAGACATTTGTAAATATTTCTATATTTAATTAATTTTTAAATATTCTGTTAATATTTAAACGCTCACTAATATTTAAATGCTTATAAAAATCTCCCGAGATCTTAGCTGATCGATCGCATTTGCTGCAATTTCCCAATCTTTCATTGACGTTTATTTCGCTGTATAACTGCCAAATATAAGGATACGATCGTAATACCACCTCCAAACTTAACAATTTTGAAGTGATAAAATTGATTTGCAACATTCATGAATTTTAACATCCGGAAGGAAAAAAATTTGTGAATCATATAAAAAAAAATGTTCACTATGTTATATGATATTATTGCTGCAACTATGCGTTAAATTTTGCTCTCATTTAATTATGGAAACCATATTTGATTGTAATTGAGTAGTCATTTCATAATTTCAAGATTTTGGGCGCATTTTTTTAAATGTTACATTCGTTTTTACAATACTCTGGGCAATAAGCAATATTAATATGATGTTTATGTGTATATGTGAGCATATGCATATATCTGTCTGTCGTGTAGTCTCCACTAATGCGTTACAGGAGCTACATCGATGTAAGTGATAAGTATAATCAACTTTGAGGTTGGTTTCCTGTGCTCAATTTGATTTCCACTGATCTGATCATCTCTTGCATAAATTATTACCATTTAAAGACGCTATAAAATTTGCTAATCAATTTTATGCTCGATCAGCCGAGAAAAGGCGATAACGATTTTTTTTTTTGCAATCTGTTTGCCTCATGAAAATGCATTTATAGGAAGTTCCGCGTAATATATGAGCATATGGACAACTGGATAGCCTGTGGGAGCGGGGGGGGGGACTGAAATGCGGAAACACATAGCACATATCCTGTGTCCTACTCGCCTTCTTATGGACGTTCTTTGCGAGTATTTAGGCTGCAGGACGGTCTAGCGGGCTGAATTCCGAAAGCGCTAATCATACATAGGCTTCTTGCTATTTTTTTATGCTGGTTTGTTTAATAAAAGATTACGCTTGTTGGAGATCCTTGTGTTTATATACTACGCATTATTCAAGTGCATTTTTGTGTTTAAAATGCTTATTTTTATATACACTGAAGCTTAATCCCCTTTTGGAAGATTGGAAGCTATTTTTGAGCGAATTGAAAATTAAACATTTTCGTTGAATAGTCGACAACGTGGTTGATATTTTCGTACAGCTTTTACTACTTGTCCACATAGCCTTTTGTTCCAATATTTGTTCCCATAACTCAATAATACGAAATCGTTACACGTGAATTCTTTTCCTCCTAAAGTTGCCCTTTACTATGCGTTTTATGTGGAAAAATGGCGTTTTCATGATGAATTTGCTCTAGAAATATGTTACTGTAGAAATATAGATGATAAGAGTGGAAAATGCAGCAATATTTTTTTGTTTATGGAATACTGTCTTCATACTGTATTTGTGATTTAATCGCATAAAGTGTTCCAGGTCAATTGCAAATTGCTAAAAGGAGCCATTATAATGTAAATCTTCCATCCGTTGCAAAAAAAGATGGTAAAATGTATTTTTTAAAAGCAAAAAACTGAAAAAGAAGCGGTTGTAAAAGTTTATTTTCATTTTTATGCTTCAAACAGAGCGGTTATTTAACTGCTGAAAAAAAACACAAAATAATGAGAGTTGAATTATACCGTTAGTCCTCTCAACGGTTACATACGCATTTTACAGTGAATGAATAATAAATGAAATTTGACTACAATTTCGATAGAGTATATTTGAATTTTAAAGTTAAAGTATTGCCCTAATTTATTACATAAAGCTTCGATTGTGAATTATAACGAGTTCTTCAAATGGCCCCGAGCTTTCTCTTACTGAGTGAGCGCTATACTACTTACTGGTTTACCGCAGATGCATTCATTAGTATCATTTTTGTCAGGTACCATCATTTCTAGTCTCACGTGATAAAACACACCTAATGACAGCGTATAACACCACAATTAGAACAAAAGTTGTATTTATTAGCTGAAGGATCTCTATAAAGTTAACCATGTCCTGCACATGTGTTTTGCAGTAAGTAACTTTCCCATCTTTCATTTCGTGCTTATTCGCTTTCACATCGAATACTGTGCTAGTTTTTCTACGGTGTTTCTTCCGTTTCTTCATGTTTCAGTTGTTTCAAAAAAGTCAGCTGGCAGATTCTTATTAGCCTTTATTAACAAAACATTTAAGTGCATGAATATAAACAATGAAAATTGTCAACATGCATAGATATAACTTACCGCAAAGAACGACGATGAGAAAAACAGTTGAGAGAAGCGGAGAGCGTGCATTCATCTTTGCTGCAAATAAAGCATTTCTTGACGGTGAAAATAAGAAACTCCACAGGTTGGCTCGACGAACACCGCAAAAGTTTGCATTCGCAAAAGTGCAAAGATTGTCGAATTATGGCTACTGCTACGCTTATGGAAGATAAGGTAGTCGCCCGAGCAATGGCGCTGTCTTAAACAATTTCAGCGCTGCACGTTGCAGAGCTGTGCAGGCATCGGTGACATTTCACAGAAACCCCTACTGCTATTGTGTGGACAAAATATCGACGAATAAGAAAGCACTTTATGAGAGCGAATACCGATCTATAAGGTGATGTGGCTATTCACCTTAGAAACAAAATCGACGCAGGACGGAAATATGGTACCTGTCTGTCAGAGGGGAACTATCAAACAGCAGTTGGTAGGAAACCTTGTGAGAAACATGCGGGCTATGGGCAAAAGAGAACATCTACTTTCCTTGAGCTCGAATCGCAGCTATATTTCTGACCTTAAAGAGCATAATATTGGAGCAAAACTTCTGATTAAATGGTTCGAAGTGAAGGATTTGCAAACTATTGTTTCTCTTCTACTGTTTTTGCATGATTATCTGTGCTTTCTTATCGAAACTCACAAAGTTCACGTTACCCTCATTTAGACTGTATGAGATTGCTTGCCCTTGATTTTTAGGAATGTTTCAGTCTCCCAAATGAAAACATTTATTCGTCTCTGGGAATACGTCGAAGAATTTCTACGTCAAGTAAATTTGTTGATTTGTTGGCTTATTGGTTTCCGTTGAGTGGGTTACTTTCTTGTTGGTTTACGTTGACACCAATGATGAGGTATCTAGCGCATGCCGACTCTTCAGTCACCATATCAAATATCGAACTGATGGACCAGTAGTTGACGCATAGGAATTAACCCTGGAAACTGTTTTCTAGTCTATTGCAGCCGAGTCGGCGACGAGAATATCAATTATGCCCTCGATATACTTGAACAAAATTAAATATGTACCATAGTGCGGTCCAAAGACAGAATTTGTGATGCGGAGGGAGGCCAACCATTTATGGTATATTTAAGTGAGAGAGGAGAATCGGCTAGAATAGAGGAGGTAAATAAAAAGAAGAAATAAAAGAAATTTTTATGATAGTCGACAATTAAACTATAAATTCATCGCTTAACATTTACCACCTTCAAATAACGAAGAATGAACAAATAATGCGCATGTATCAGTTGCAAAGAATAAATCGAGTGCCTTTTCGAGGATAAGAAGAAAAGCTTAGCAATGTTCTAACAGCCACGCCTACCAATCAGCTCGTCCGCCTTCGTAAAGAGCCCCTAAACGTTGTAAGGAGAAAACTCTATGATCCTCTACCAAGGTTCCTCAACTCCTCCTTCTCTTTTCTCTCCCATTTCTGAAAAAGAATACAGCGCAAATTCACTATTTCCGTGTAGCTACGATGCGATTTTTTCTCCACCTCTTATTCTTGATTTTAGCTTTTGCATATTATAAAACTATAAATACTTTGCCAGCGCAATAAGCCGATGCATCAAATAATGACGTTAGATGAAGGCAGTTATTATTACGCTTAATAGTGTGGAACAAGTCTGAAATGTTGCACTGGAAGCATTCAACCGTGATGAGCAGAAATGACGAAGACATACAAGGACTTCAGTCTTAAATATATTGCATCAGTCGGTATCTGAAGTAGGGAACTAAGAAAGTGATCGAATCCATCATATTTAGGCTGAACAGAATTCTACTGAGCATAATGCAAGGAATCCAGATAACGAACTAACTGATATCTGCTCTAACAAAATACTTCAGTTCCATTCATGTCCTAACCACAGGTAAACGAATACCTTTATGTATAGGAATCAAAAACAGAAGACGCATTAGTATTGCGTATTGTTTATACTTAACAGCACGTAATCGTAAATCCCAAACTCACAATCAGCCAAAAAGCCGAAGTTCATAGATCAAATTCATAGATCAAAAGTATCTAGGTTCATAAATTGGAAATTGCTCCGAAATACTTCTATAAGGGCATGGAAATGAATGCGTAAACAACGGTAAACAGCTAACTACGGTAACGCATTACGGTTGTTGATAACGTAAGGCTTACAAATTGTCACATGCATGTCATTATTGAAGAATACTGGGAATTGAAGGCAATAAAAACTAAGCATCAAGTTGTGGCTTCTTAGATAGATCATGCTCCACATCAACGATGAATAAATAAACCATAAGTAATTGACTGCACTACTATAAAAGGTTCACCATAATAGGCGTGTCAAAATTCATGAAATTGCAGTATTTCACAGGCAATCATCGTTTTTTCTTGGAATTTCCATTCATCTAGTTGCGTCTAACATTTAGACGGAACATGAAGAATGCAGGATAATAAAGAAAAGCAATAAGGCTATATAGCCAATAGTTGACGAACCTCTTGTATTTTGAAAAATGTAAAAAGTCAGTTAATGCTAACGGATCTATCTCTATAATATCGAATACAATGATATGTAAAAAAAAAAAACTCCTTCAAATGCTACGATTGAATTATTTTTTAAGGCATTACTTATAGCAATGCGCTGGTGGGTACTAAGTAGAATGACGATTTTTTAAAATTATAGAGGGATACCGATATATATATTTTTATGCGCACGTTTTTCAAAACTATGTTAGTACACATTAGCAAGTTGAGCTAGTTTTTCTATAGCTCTCACATATATGACAAGATATCATAGTGTATGAATTATTATTTGAAATTGCGTTTATTTCCTAATTAGCTAATAGACGGAAAATTGACTGAGTTTGATTATCGCCAGATGAGCTGAGTAAGTTATACTTCTTGCAAATTCGCAACTACAATACACCTCTTAGAGGTTATTTATAATTGCAAGATTATCTCGGATCTGAATCATATATGCAATTATATAGAAATGAAGCATGCATACAGCACAGGGAGCACAGTTCTTGTGTCTCGAATAAGATCCAGTCCTAGAATTGATCTATTCATGCATTGCGATCGCCCGTCGTATTACCTCAACGAAGATTCTCTGCTATGAAATTTCATCATAAAAGTCTCAAAAGTGGAAAAGGATTGCCAAAACTGCTTATAGAATCTCACATCATGGCTACAAAATTCACTCTGAAGCCTTTCTTCAAAATGTTAGTGCTCTAAATCTTTCGTTGTAGAAATGATTCGTCGTTGTAGAATAAGGATGTTTGCAATACATTAACACATATGAGGTTTAGTAGTCGAAATGGATTTGAGGAGACTGATGGCACTTTCAGGTTTACTCTAAAGCAATGCTTAATAGAAATTCTTGAAGAAAAAAAAAATAGAATTTACAACGCAATTTCTTTCAAATTCACTTTGGAATTTCTCTTACTATTCTAGTATTGAAATTTTGATTTCAGTAATAATTGGATTGCTTAGCACTTGCAGTTGTTAAAAGATTATTTGCAACATTTGACGTCCAATAAGAAGTTCGATATAATAGTTGAAATGATTCACTTTAAAGTGCATTTCGAGACGTCCTCTTTTATGCCTCATAAACATACTGCTAATGTGAGCTCGAATGATTTTTTTTCATTGACCTCTTAAGCCGGCCGGCTTTAAACGAAACAACAAACGCTGTATGTCGTGTTCGATGGATGCGCGTGCTAATTCGACTGCTTTATAAAAACCATAACTTCTACCTTGTATACCGATAAAAAATAACATTTCCAACAGCCAACTCTTTCATTGATTCCATCATACTTCACTATTTAACACCCGCTGAGGTGGTGATGTAGAGAAAAAATTATAAGATTACACAAGCATAAGCAATAGAAAGTCGTAGAGATGCACAAATGCGTACAAAATGAAATACATCAAATACGTCACCGTATAAAATGAAACAAATAACCAGCTATAGAGTTTAGTAGATACTGCAGCAAATTTTATGAAGTGTGAGCTCAAATGATTTTTTCATCGAATGCTCATATCGCTTGGAAAATAATATTCAAAATTAAGGATAATAATTCAGCTTATTTTAATATTTCTTTGCTCAAAGGTATTTAGAGGTAAAATTTTGAACTTTTTAGAAACTTTTTTGGTTGTGCTTATTTGTTGCTTTTACATGAAAAACACATTTGAATTTTTTTCGATGCTTACTCATGGCAAATAATCATTTCAAAACAATCGACTAAAAGCCAAGACTAAAAGCAAAAGACTAAAAGCCAAATTTTCATCAAATTTCGAGGAAAATTTTCGAAATAAAGCAAAAAAAAAAAATCTTTTAAACACTAGCACTTATAAAGTGGCCGATCGCTGTTGATTTAATTGAAAATGTGATACACAGTGGTGCACATTTTGCATATAACCTGGATCGAAATTATTGCCTAGCCTATTACCACGGTTGCCCGTTAAATTTATAAATATTCATGGAATATTGAAAACTTTCTCATAGAATCGCAAGCATAACTTCTATAGTTGCGATTTTTCAACTAACTAGAGATTGCTTATTTGCAAAATTTCTTTTCTGTTTTAGGGTCTCTTTATTTTACGATTATGGAATAGATATAGTATATTTGCGAAGACATTTGTCAGTTGGCGAAGATATCTCAACTGATCAGTGGTCATCGACACATTGCAACTTTTTATTTCGAAGACTTTTTAAGTTAGAAAATATATCCATAATTCTATCATTAATCATTAGCATGAGCTACAACTCATTATCCTTATTTACATTAACTCGCATTACTGAAAAAAACCAATTAAATATGAGAAAGTTTATTTGACTACACCTTGTCGGAAAAGTTTCAATCTTGAAGAGTATGCTTATAGCTCATTTTTTAAAAAAAAGTGCTGATGCCGCTGATCTACCGAACTTGACAAATGTTCAAGTGCAATAATTTTACATTCGAGCTTGATTATATGATGAAAATGATCTTAATAAACCAAATACGATGAAATTCAAAGTATTCTCTCAATGTCTGTTTCCTTTTTTTTCCGATCGAACTTTTTCGAAGAAAATGATTGAAAACCATTTTTTCGTCGAAAACTTTGCTACTTCAGAAGTAATACTTTAAAGATACTAACTAGTATTTCAATTGTAATTGACAACTGCTTGAATTGGCCTTCTTGCAAAGTTCACTTTCGTTGAGACTTTATGCAATCGTAGAAGAATGTAACATTTCGATACATCAGAAACAATTGAGACATTTATTGCGGTTTACTTGACCATTCAACAAAATATGATAGGTGGTTGTTTCATAGTAGAATAAGACTCTTTAGTAAAACTTTGATCACATTCTTAAGAAATGGAACATCGACTTCGTTTCGCTCAAACAGCATTATGGGAATTCATATGAAATTTGCTTTCAATTGCTATCATAAAGCATATTACTTGAGAAGACCTCAATTCAGGTGTATAAATTATGAAGTTTTAGATGGAATAAAAGATACCTTCCGAACCTTTAGATATTCTTCCATCAAAAATTCGTCGAATTCATAAGAGGCTTTCACAGCTTCACCTTATGAATTAACTTTTGGTCTATGAAAAGCTTTATTCCATAATTCTGAAACATTTTCACATTATAAAAAAAATTTCGTTTACTCAAGAGAGAAATTCACTGTGGTAAAAAATAATTTGAAAGAGAGAGCACTATAGAATATTGAATATATAAGCGATCCTTTTGTTTGCAGCAAAGGGAAGGGGAAGTTAACAAAAGAGTAAAGAAGAAGACGAGAATGAAAGTGAGGATAGTGGTTTTAAATGCAAAATAGTCCAATTACATGATGACTAAGAAAGTATTTTCGATGAAAAAAGTCGAAAATTAAAGTTGCAATGAAAGTGGAAAGTGTGAAAATAATCTCATTGCAGATTAACAACCTCAAATATTGAGCGAATCATTTCCGATCTTCAAATATTTACTTGAAAGGAATAAATAAAGGTGAAAAAAGTTATGGAATTAACCGAAATGGACAAGCAAGCAAAACCGAAAAAACCAATAGAGGATACTTTGGAATTTTGTGACGAATTCAATAGAATAAAGAGGGTCGACCGAAAGCATAAGAACCTTGAGATCATTCGATAATGGTAATTATACATTGCAGCACTCTAAGACGGTCCAATCTTCATCTTCGAATACTTCCACGCGAGCATGCATGAGATGCCATTCTGGATAAACACTAGTTAACTGCATTGAAATTTCAGTGTAAAAGACACTCGCGATCGTGTGTGGAATTATTATCGGAATCTGTGCGAGTTCAAATGTCTACTTCCCCTGCGAACATCTAACGCTTCGAATATTCTGTTCGAGAAATACAAATGCAAAAGCGAGAAGTAAAGAAATACAAGATAAAAAGGCACATTAGTTATTTTTGGAGGCATTTCTCAACGAACCGGAAGCATAGATTCAATAGAGCAATTTAAAGAAAACCCGGAATTTTCAATTATCTGAATTATCCAATTCCCTAATAACGATTCAGCACCCCAAATGCTCCGACATTCCTTTGATGTTGTTTTATTGTTGTTTATATGATATATATTAACTTACAAGATACAGTGACGACATGATACTGCATACCCAACGAGATCAAAGACCAATATGATCTCGGCTTAACTGAATTTTTCCATTCATTTTTTAGCATTCATTCCCTCTTCATCTTTTAAAAATGCAATATATTCCACGTTTGCTAGTAATTGAACCAGAGACGAAACGAATGCAAATGACGTAATGCGAATATTTGAAGTCAGCTCTCAAGAAATGAACAGATATAAAAAATTCTGTCCAAAGGCTCACGTATGGCGTGACCGAAAATCTATGAGGGGAGGGGGGAAAAGGCTAGGAGAGGGAGAGAAAGAAGAAACAGCAGCCAAATTCGGAGTTCGTTTTAGGAGTTTTATGACGTATAACGTCCATAAAGAGGTCAAACATAACCTACTTTCGATAAAATAAATAACGCACACCTTAAAAGCGTTAGCAAGCAAAAATCTATCATCTCTTCCTTCAAAAACGCATTTTAAATTTTGGTGGCAAATGGAAGTTCTCGTCACAAGTATGGTTCATTCTATATCTTTTCTATTTGGGAGGATGGTTCAACCGAATGCCTATTGCGAGAGCTTCAGCTTACGCAAATGGTCATAAAGAACACGTGGGTTAGAATGAATATGGCTTAAATAGCAATAAATATTTCATAAATGAAATTCGAGCGCCTTTATAGACTTCTGAATAGATGCTTTCAAGAAGTGTTCATTTGCTAAAGAATTCATTAGAACTAAGAATGAGGCAAATAGGAAAGGAGTTACGAGAACAGAGGAAGAAGGAAAGAGTAGGACTTCCATGAAAAATTAGAAAATAATGCTTGTTTTCGTATAAAAGCATTTCAAGTCAATAGAAAAATGTGACCGCGCATAGGGCATGGGAATTCAAATTATAATTGAGGAATAATGCATATTAAAGTTGGCAGACAGTTTCGGAAGAATGAAAAGCGGGATCAAAGAACATCTCCGGAAGCAGAAAGCAAGCATGCATATATATATATATATATATATATATATATATATATATATATATATATATATATATATATATATATATATATATATATATATCCTTGTATCTGTCGAATCAACTTCACAGTTTTATCAACAAAATACAAAAAGGTTCAATAATGGGCTCACATTATAGGTAATCGGATCACACTCTCACAAATTTTTTTTCTGCGACACTACAGCTATGAAATGAAAAATTCCATTTTGTTGCGAAATGCGTACAAACATTTTAGTATTTTCAAATGTTTACACCTCCTTTCAAAGTTGACTAATAATCGTTTTTTATAGAACGGTATACTTCCTACAGTATGAGCATATGCACCAATTATCGTAGTATTGATTCTCGAGTTGAAGCTAGTGAACAGGCATTCAGACATATATACACCTATAGATTTACGCTTAAGGACATGACGTCACCAAATGCACTTTAACCAAGGGGGAATTTGCAAAAGCATAAAACCTACTCAAAGCAATGAATAATTACACTACTGTTCTTTGCGGAAGGACTAAATGTTCTTACAGTGGACGGATTTAGTTGCCTATAGCGTGCTAGCATTTTCCTTTGGATAGATGATTGGATAGCCTCTCCTTTAATCTCTTATATGGTGGGTGGAGCTAAGCTGAATTACTTGGTATGGCACAGGTGGAGCAAAACCGAATTTGTTCCTATAGTCGGGTAATGAATATACATAATGTGTCTGCAAAGATAGACTAAATATTTAAGAAGGTTGAAAATGGTTTCATAAATCGAATCGAGGTCTTTAGAACGAAATACCTTTCCAAGACTATTTTGCAAAATGAAGCTGACACAAACAAAAACGGATAACGATTACATGTAGTTTAGCCAATTTTTGAGAGCCGTTAATTTAATCTCACCTTCCTCAGAAAATGAGAATCTTCTACTCTCAGCTATGTGAAAACAAATCGACAAGTCATAATACTTCAGAGCGTGAATCGCTCACATAGGCATTAATGAATGATGCTGTAATGAAAGTGATTATTAAATGCCGTGGAAATTGATATTAGTCAGCAACAACAATTTTCGATCCCAGTGAACTGTAGATATATTTGCAGAAGAATAGAAAAGGTTTTGGTGCCTGATCTTGAGGAAAATGGTATCGCATTCATTCAGCTAGGTAGATTTGAGAAATATAAGTGCTTTGAGGTTATATTTATTGTCTACATCGAAGAGAAGAAAATCTAAATTCGCATGCTAGCATGTGCTCAATTCAAATTTGAGTTATATCAATAAACACATCTATCGTTCTCCATTATAAGTATAACTTATATCTAACTCAAAGTTGATAAAAGGGCTTTAAGCAGTGACGCTATTATGCTGATTCGCATCGTTATATTTGAAGTGAACAAATTTTGACTCTTCTTCTAGGTTGGCTGCTATTGCTCTGCGAAGCATCGGAATCCTATACTTACATAACGGAATCTAGAGATAAAAGTTTAGAGTAGAGTCGTGCAACAATAGCAAAATCCAGAAAAACTTTCAAGCGGACAGTAAAATAATCTCCTCATCGCATACTTATCTCAGAATACCCCTTATATTATTCAACAACTCTTCTTCTTCCCTCCCCACATCCTTTTTAATGCTTATTATCTCATAGTTTTTCAGCTCTATCGTTTTATTACTTATTGAGCTTTCAACGAGGTCTTTTCAGCGCCTATTGTATTGGAATTATAGATTGATTCAAACTATTTTCTACCTGGAATTCAACGTTACAATTACGAAAGAAAATAATTTTAAGAGATCACTTGAGGAGTTCAGAAAAGAATTTCGAGAGAGAATTAGCGATTTTGATGGACAAAAACGCTGAGAATAACTTTGAAAATGAGAGATATTGGGTAATGATGTGACAAGAAACACAACTTGTAATAAAAATAGAAACTAGTTAGCTGAGATGAATGGAGTGTCATCACTTATAATTGGGATCAAATTCTAAAGGATAAAAGCGAGTGTCGTATATCAAAATGTCAGTCGCTATGGGCAATCAGCTCTGCGTTAATTATCACTCAAATACACTAAATCAACTTTCATACACACGCAATTTTCAGAAAGCTCATTTGCATAGTCATCCTGTTTCGGGCGTCTTTTATAGTATTTCTAACTTACGAATTAGTTTTTCGAATTTAGACAATTACACTAAAGAGTGTTCATCTAGGGGAGGAAGGGGGAAGCAGAAAGGAAGGAGAGATGCGAAGAACGTTGTGACACCCTCAAATCCGCACAGAGATTTGAGTAAATATCAGTGATAAACGCGAAGCAACTCACAATAGTAATTATGTGTATATGCTAGAGTAATTGGAATATAATTGGAGGAGTTAGGATTGCATCATATGAATTTACTAAATTTACTCCCTGTTGAAGAACGTTCAGAATCTCTGAGATATTATTTGCATTTCGACTATTACACTCATGCGATGAGTATAATAGTTTTTGGAGATTAAAAAAAAATTTTTTTTTTCTTGAGAAGTTTAGGTCTGAAAATTTTTTTGATCTATTAATTAATGGTTGAACGTTTAAAAAAAAAAAAAAGGAAGGAAATCGATGCCTCTTATGAATATTTGTGGGAAATTGAACAGTTTATGAAATTTTGCATTCTATAATATTGCACTTCTCATGAAAATTACTTTCATAATAGCATAGCAACGAGCAAAAAAAAAAATTGGAAAAATTGACTGATTATGGTCAACTTGAAGGGAAATTAAATTTTCAAATTTGCATCAAAAAGCAATAGCACATAATTTGTTGAATAAGTTTTTGAAATGAATTATGTGGATATATTGGTAATTAAAAAAAGTAATATCGATTGAACGAGTGCCATATTGGTGTTTTTTGAATGAACAGTAGAATGGAACAGTGGTATAAAAATAAGACTGCCGAAAAAATGCTAAAATTATAAGGTTTCAGTGATGTCAATTTAGGCATTTTAGTGAAACAAAAAGAAAAAAAAAAGAGCTCTAAGGAAGGCCTGAGACATTCTTTGTTGAGAATGTTGAAATATAAATGAGCTGTGCTCAAACCAATTAAAAACACTTACAGCTTGGTTAATGCTTCGTCTTAAATATGTATACAGCTAGAATTCACTTTCCCGGTCTACGAAGCAGCACAAGAAATGAAATTAATAAGAAATTAACCACCAATTCAGCGATCTACAAAATTGTGCTCTCATTTGGTCACCTGGTCAGTCGATCAGTTCGTTCATTTAATGATGACGAATTATCACTATTTTTTTAAAATATTTAATAAATTTATTATAATTACTACGGTATTCTCCAGGCTAAGAAAGGCCTTCCTATTGCAAGTTACTGCAACATAAGAAAACAATGAAATAATTCAACGAAGACAATTTCTGCAGATATCAACGCTTATAGAGCAATCAGCGATAAATTACTTTGATTTGCATGCGAACACTTCGTTGAAAACGGGACGGGAGATTTGCCACACATTAGTTTGGAGATTTATTAAGTTCTGGAATAACAAAGCCGAATCCACGAGCAATCTTCATCCTAGATAAGGAGACCAAATAGGCAAGCTCTTGCCCATTTTTGTTGATGCAATCGATTTTGTGGAGGACTGGAAGGTGGGGGAGGGAGGAAGAGAAAGGAATAGGGGAGGAAATAAGCGAATCTGCTCAGCTTAACAGTTGTGATCTATGTGCAACTACTGTAGACTATAGAACACTGAACATAAAGGTGAAAAAAATGTTTGTAGTTTGGTCGAATTCAACGTTATTGATGTTTATGTGAGGACTGATTAATATTGTTTCCTTTGAATGAAAGTCGTAAGCACAAAAGTCTCAACACAATCGAACATCCGAAATACCGCCTTAATTGAAACGGATGAAAGCTATCGAGCTGTTAATCCTACTATTGAATAGAACAGAACGTAAACGAAACAACTTATGAATCTCTTAGAGAACAACAGAAATGTGTCGTTGAAAATATTGAATTTTCCAATATTACTTGAAGTTTTTAAGCATCGTCACGCAAATCATTTATTTCAATCTATACGATTATTGTAGTATTCTACTTTATTATATCACTAGCATGCAACGTTTTGAATCATTTCTATGATGATCATAATGCATTTAAAATAACTATTCTGATACGTCAATGTTGTATGGTCGACCGTTTCGGACAAGTTCCAACATTTTTATGAATGCAATCAATTTTGAAGAAGAGTGGATGGGCGAGGGAGGACGGAGAGGGAATAGGGGAAAGGGAAATAAATGTGCTAGCATAATGGTTCAGCTTTTGATGAAAAACTTGGTCATTTTCCGCTCATATATATATATATATATATATATATATATATATATATATATATATATATATATATATATATATATATATATATATATATATATATATATATATATATATATATATTTATTTATTTATTTATTTATTTAAAAGTAGACAAATTTTATTTCGTCATAGATAAGGGTGATCCTCTAAAATCTTAAGTGAACGGGGAAAGATCATTGTCTTCGAATTTTAAGTCTATCAGTTCAATTTGCACGCTTTCTCGGTATGAATTTAAAATATGTCGAATTTTGCAGTCGAAAATCATAAAATATATACAATTATGCATAGCTAATTCAAGGATACCTACTATATTGAAGATCATATTCGGAGCGATGCTTCCAACTTTCTGAACTACGCCCATTTTGCACTTTCTTGATCGCTCTTCAAAACAAAATTCTCATTGCAGTGCATTGGGCAATCATTTGTACATCATGAGTTTGCTATATTTATGCAGAATCAGCATGAATCATAATCTTTTAAATAACATTGTTGAAAAATAAATTCCAGCACAGTGGGAAGATGCAGCACTATTAGAAATTGTTCATCAAATATATGGACAACAACGCCTCTGTCAGCTGCTATCTGATGCAGTCTATGAATGGGGCCTATAGAGTGGGATAAAGCGCTTCCTTGGCGAGCGTCCTTTTATTGCTGATTGCTCAACTGCTGAGGATTTATCGTCATTAACATTTGCATTCTGAAATTAACCAATTGAGATGAATCAGCAACATCAATGATATCCATCTTTTAAACGGTTTTAAGCAGATGCACCTAACTATGATCAACTGGATCCGAGAACTATTGCCCATCGAAAATCCCGATCAGCTCAGCATTTTCCGATCGATACCTGTTTTGTGTGCAATAATTTCCTCACTGCCACTCCATTGTTTAATTTTTTTTTTTTTTTTGGTTTCCTAAATCATCGTATTAGTCACACTCAACGATAAATAGGAAAGTTCAGAAGAGTTGTTTACATAGAATTTTAAAAAAATTTGCCTTCATGAATTCCTGCACCGACCAGTTTATTCAATAAATCACAATAATATCCCGCCACATTTCTAATAATCACTCATTGCAGTTAATATAATCGGAAATATTACCTTCGCAATCCAAGGAATTTCGCATAGGCACCCACGATAGAAGAAGAATGCTAAAGCGATAGGGCACAAACATGCCAAGAATAACTCGAACAAAATTGAGAGCATTTATTAACGACTAAGCTCACTGCAATAACATAGGCAAATAAAACTGAATTTTTTACGCTTATTTTGGTTATTTATAGTTACATAAAAATGGCAATAGAATATGCATGCTTAATTATTATTTTAAGAAATTTGGAAATTATTTCACTGTCAGAAAAAAATTCAAATGAGCTTACTCGGATATCAATTTTTAATTTCTCATATTTTCCTCGAATTCATGGTTTTTTTTTTTTTTTTTTGGAGGAATGATAAAAGAAATTCAATGTGAAAGAATCAACAGATCGTTTACGAATATTTCTCAGATTTGACTTAGAGATATTATGCACTGCGAGTAAGACTACACATTCGAGTGATGCTCTACTTTTGTACGTTTTCCCATTTCGGGACTTTGAAATAAATGAACAAATGAAGGAATAAATAAATAAGTAAAAAATGAATAAATAAATAAATAAATAAATAAATAAGCAAATAAATAAATAAATAAATAAATAAATAAATAAATAAATAAATAAATAAATAAATAAATAAATAAATAAATAAGTAAATATTATTGTAAATTAGACTGAAATCGAGGAGGTTTTTTGATATGGAGCAACCAGTGGCAAGGAAATGTTTTTTAATCCACATAGCAATCATTTCACTGTTATGCAAATTAGTAATCATAGTCCTTGTCAATATGCGATTTTTTATAGATACATTTCCTATTCTTTAATGGCACATCCATCCAGCGATTATTGTTATAAGAAATGAGTGATCCCCATTCTATGATTCTAATCGAAACGACATTTGAATTTCCAGGCAATAATGAGATATTTTAAAATTTAATTCAATTTCTTTTTCTCATGCGAAAGTAATGTGTTTCCGTTTTGTTGAATAGAAAGTTTCGGCGTGATGTTTTATTGCATAAATTATTGAATTGCTATTGGAAAATGCAGATCATTGAATAAATGAAAAATTAACACTTAGAAAAAACGTTAATTTTTGTGACTAAGTCAACTTTATTAAATAAAAATATTTTTTTTTATTGAAGAGTATGACTGTCTCGCTTGAGAATGCTAGTATAAAAGTTGTTTAGAAGGCTTTCGTAAATTCAAATCGAACACTAAGAAAGATTTCGATCGTGATGAATTATGAGGTTTTTTTATCTGAAATGAACTAAAATTGTATTGTTCATTGGGAAAATTGCGAAAATTGCTGAAAACTTTTTGGAATACTAGCAAGAAAATTTGAAGGAATCTCAATTATGAAATTTTCAAAAAGCTCTTTACCGCAAAAATTTGGCACCATATTTCCGGTAGCTTGAATGACGTCATTTCAGAAAGTTGGTCACAGAGCAACGTGAAAGTTCCTTTCTGTTCATATATGGGTTAAAATTGATATGAGTGGCATCCAAGAGGCCACATTAGCATATTCGATCTGATAAAGGACGTTTGTTTTTCATCTAAGATAGCGTTTAAAGCGGTAGAAAGAATGGGCATTTTGACTCATCAGGCGTGATGAATCTGGTTGTGAGCATTAGCATATTGGGTAAGTACATCACTAGGATAGCGGAAGATCAATGTTCAATTCCCCCGTGCTTCTTTGATAGTTCGTTTACTATCTCTATCTGCTTAACGACGACATTTTAATCAATAATTAACGAAATATATTTGATTTCCTTCCTCTTATTTGTTGACTATGCCTTCCCATCAGCATCTGCCCGTTAAACAAAGAAACTCTTGGAAAACAACAGAGGGAGAAGGATGACAAAGAGGAGAGGTATCTCCCACCTCCCCCTCCTGCCCCCTCTGATTCATCACTGCTTTGCTTTATCTCAGCAGCAATAAATTTGTGCAGTGAAATGCTAATGAAATTGGCTGCTCGTTCTGTTCGTCGCACAATAAACGTCAAGCAGCGTGTTGCATCGCAGATGTAATGGCTCTCTGAAGTGGTATCTTTGCTTTGTTGGCTGACCGTTATTGTAATGGCGCAAACTGCAACAACGAATTTGCATTATTCTTACAAAATTCAAGCTCTCTGAATAATGGTCGTTGAATTTCACTCGATGAACGATGGAAACGAAGTTTCCCTTCGCAATTGATCGATTAATTGGAATCTCGCTTTATTAATTTGTATTCTGTTTTGAAAAAGAGACATGTAACCCGATGAAAACTGTTTGAGTTATGCGTTATCATGCAACTCCATTTCGTCAACTGCGTACCGAAAAGCACTGAAATATCTGAAAGGAAGCAAGCAGTGAACGGAGAGAAGGAGGAAAGAAGGAACGGAAGCAGAAAATGCAGCCAATGCATTGCATTTCGTCGAAATTCTTTTGTTCATGAAGTTTTTTAAAGGCTAGATGCAAATTTCCTAGTTTGCAACTTTTCCTCAATTGTTGTATTAAACTTTGAACGGCATTATTGCAAATGAGTTGATTTTTAAATGCTTAGGAAACGATTTGCTCACTTCATATATCCCAAAATGGAGATCATCACATCGCTCCGATGTCATTCAAATCTCATGCAATAAAGTTCTGCTTATGCATTTGCTGAAGTATAACTCATTCTCCTCTACTCTTGCAAGCTTATTGCATGCTATGATTTTTTTAGTGAATTCTTTCCTCTGCTGAACTCATTATTTTGAAGTTCATAATTCTATTCAGAATTTCTTACCTCTTTTTCCACTACGTTCCTGTCAACGTTCAATTTCAATTCCGTACTTTTCGTTCTCTACTGGATTATCCAAAACGGAACCCACTTCTCTCGCCTATCTTAGCTAATTTCCGCACATCTATATAGAGCGAATCCCTCTCGTATTGGTACCTTCTTCTCAAATTTTGCGAACAAAAGTAGCCCAATTTTTTTAAATCCCACCTTTCCTAAATAGACCTCTTCTCTTTCTAGTGCAGAGCTCACGAAAGCGACTTGTTTTTGTTGCCTCTGAAACGTTATATATTTTTACTATTGCTTGTCAAAATTTTTAGGTTAATATAATTCTTCCTACCTCTCTAACACTGCTTCCCGCTTCAAAGAAAAAAAGAAAGAAATCCGTAGTCCTTGAGGTTTTTTAAAGTCAGTACAAAAGGCGAATGATGCTTTTGAGTCCTAAAAGCAATAAGACAAATCTTTTTGTGAAAATGCTGAAAATACCAATGTATTATGCATAATAAGGATACTTTTTTGTGAGACAAATTGACAGATCGCAAACTTGACACAAACGGCATTCAAACAAATAAAACTGCTTTTTAAATGATAAGACGGCACATATTAGCACATTCACTACAATTGTTGTCGATGTGAAATGTTCCGCTAACGTCCACTCATCCAAGTGCACCTCCACAACGGCGTGCCTATGATGACTCATCTAGCACATGCATACGCATTGAATGTCCTTTACTGTCTGTATAAACAGCCAAGAATGTTGCTAATGCATGTGCCTCTCAAATGACCAGCGTCTTCTCATCTGACCAATCAACTGTTAAATGCTTTTTTCGAAAGTAAAAGTTTTCGTGCGAGAAGCAAAATGACAGTCATAACCGTATGTGTATTTCGTAATGAAAGTTGTTCATCCGGTTTGAGCTTAGAAGGTAAACATTGCTTAATCACCAGTGAAGAGACTTTTCGCGAAGCGGAAAGTGTCAGATCTGGAACGCACATGTGGGAAACGTTTTGGCTCGACTGCCCGAATATTGCAAGACGAAAGGTGTCCAGTAGGAAAATAAATGCGACTTTTGAAATGCAGAGTAGTACTAGTAACTGTATTAGTAATTGAAAGATGAAACTGAAATGTGACCCAGCCTACTAGTGCCTCTATTAGTAATTGATAGCTGAACTTGAAGTTTGGCCCAGCCAATGATCGGATTGTTGGATTTCTGCATATGTTAGCACTTTGTTATGTTATGGCCTTTTTTGAGTGTACTTAACAAATTATCTAGTTGTAGTTTCCATGTGCAAATGCCACATTTAGACGTTGAAAGGAGGGAAGAGGGGATTTGTACGACTATGCATAGGGATGATATCTTATCGATAGCACTTTGTCACGCAAAATTACAAAAAAAACTTGAAATATTAAAAACAGTGTAAAAATATTCCCATCTCAAAGATTAGAAATAAATTCTCTTAGCAATCTACAGTGGTTTCTTGTGTGATCTTTTTTTAAAAAGTATAATCGATTATCAATTATCAATTGCAACGCGATTTATTCATTGGTAGATGACATATTGAAGTCCCTTGAAATTATTCTCTTACTAAGATAAATTTTCTTCTTTTGTTTAGCTGTTGTTTTTCTTCTAAAGTTAAGAATGTTGAATAGTTTTGTAGTGTTTTTTTTCTTTTTGTAAGAATAAAAGTCAAAAATTAGCGATTGAGAAAAAATAGCTTCCAGTAAATGAAATTTTATCTAATTTACGAAGTTTTCAAAAATATTTCTATAAATAATATAGCTTTCTTTGCCGAATGAAATTTGTTTATTTCTCATATGAGGAGTAGGAATATAGCAATACATTTTTTTTTTGTTTTGTTTGCTTTGCTGTTAAGAAATGAAACGTAAACAATGTGATGCAAAGGCGTTGAGCAAGGAAAACATAGAAAATTTGTTTTCCTTCCTTTTTTCTTACAATTTCGTGGGAAGGTTTGCCGAAAGGAAGCAAAAAAAGCTGGATATTGAGTGGGAAGCATAAACGAGATGTTCGACGGCACTGATTCATAACCATACAAGATTTCATGAAAATCAACAATTCGATAAGATACAGGTGACGTTTGGGAAAGAATGTTGGGTGACTATAAATGTTATAATGATTTGTTAATGACGCTAACATCATTTGAAATTTTTAGCTCTTGTTTTTTCTTTCGACACAAAGATTTTTATTTACGTATGAATAGCGTAAATCGCCATAAAATAGTGGTAGAAATATACTTGCTCTCGGTTACTTTCAGCAGCTGTAATTTATCGACTCGTTTATCTCCATCGATGCAGTTGGCAATCGTTCTTCCATCCGCCTCGATCCTGTACATGGTGCATTCGCTTGATTCCATGTAAGCGCACAAGCGGATCCCTCCATCTCAACGCCGATCTTCCCGGTTTTTTTGAAGTTTCGTGGATCTCATTCAACAATCTGCTGCATCCACCGGCTGTCGTCTATTTTTGTCACGTGATCAGCCTCAGAATGCCTCTTGGCATACATTATTTCAACGATGTCTTTCACCTCAGAAAGGGATTCTTCGAATTACTACTAAGTTCCGCTCTTCTGTAAGCGTTGTTTCCGACGTTTCGCATCCGTGTAAGAGTACGGAAGAAATCATGCTGTTAAACAACTCTGCTTTCACAGATGACGGGGTTTTCTTACCCATGAAGTTACCTCGAGCTTTGTGAAGGCTATTCATCCCATTCTTCTCCTTCTATTCAACTCATCATTCAAATCCTTGACCGTCTATATCGCTTGCCCCCACGCAGACATATCTGTCTACGAGCGCGATGTTTTCGTTTTCGAGCTTCATATCAAACCAAGGACAATATTCATTCTTCATCGAGTCTTCATGTCGCTGTGAATTTTAAGCCCAAGTGCCTTCCCACTGCTATTAATCTCATTTAACAAATGTTGCAACTTTTGTTCTCTGCAACGAGCACCATATCATCTGCAAATAAGAGCATTTGAAGTATTTCTCCGTCTTTACAAAAATCCTCTATCATCCTCATGTTCCGCAGCATATTTTTCGTTCGCGCATGCGAAGGATTTAGACGAATAAATATCTCCTTGCTTCACTCTCTGCCGACTGTTATTCTTATTGGCTTATCAAACAGGGTGATTTCTGTGTGAGATCTTGTCAGTGAGTCTTTAATAGTTCGTATGTACATGGAATTAACCCGTTGGTTCGATAGAACTTGTAATACCGTTTTATGTTTCACGGAGTTAAAGGATTTCTTGAAAATAACAAAGAGCAGACTGAGTGGAATTTTGACTCTCTGCATCGTTCAACCAACTGCGTTACGGCGAAAATGTGAACAATAATGGAAAATCGCTTTCTGCGCCGCACCCTGCCTGTTCTCTGAATTTTCGTCAAGCACAATCTCTATTCGGGCATATACTAATCGCATAAAAATCTTGTACAAATTGCGATAGCAAGCATGCTGGACGATAGTTGCGTGAACTCGCGGATTTCTTTCTTTGGAATCAGTGTTGTTGTGGATCTCTTCCATTCTGCCGGTATCCTTCTAATTGCAGATATCAGGTGAATCGGGCATTCGATACCTTTTCAAAATGGTCACCTCCTGCTTCTATTTCTTCTGCATGCACTTGACCTAGCCCTGCAGCTTTTCTTCGTCTCATATTGCGTGCGGCTTCTTCGACTTCACTCGAAGTCATCTTCGGCACAAAAGATCTGGCAGATAAACCGAGATTCTTGACTGTAACAAAAGAGTTGTTCTTACAAAAATCCTCCATTGGTCTCGAACCGTTGTTCTGCAGCCTATGTTGTCGATAAATGCCTTGGGATCGTGTTTTGATGTGAACGTATTTCCCTCCAGGCATTTCTCAGGCTGACTTTGCGTTTTGCTGCTTCCCGCTGCCTTTCTTTTTTAAAGTTATCATAGTCCCCATTCATTTTACTTTTTATTACCTTGTGCACGAGCTTGTATTCTAAGCCTGTGTTAGCTTCTGCTGCCATGTTCGTCCTCTTTGAAGAAGTGCGAGGTGTTTCTTGATTAAGAGAGCATCTGTAGCTTCTGAGTGCATTTGCTTGACAATAGCCTTGTAACTCTTGTACTTGCTGAGAAAATGAATGAAATCTGCTACGTCCGTAACCAGTCTTCACTTGTCTATAAGGATGAATCGATTTCGTTACGAGTTTCACTGTTGGAAGGTTACCATGTCCAACGTCTTTCCATTCGTTTATTGAAGAAAGAGTTCATTACGTAGAATCTGGAAGACTCAACATGATCGACGAGTCTTCGGTCTCTTTCATTTCTCGCTCCAGCATGTCTAGTACCACTTTCATCAGCTCCAAGCAAAACCTAACTACCGTTTGTCCATTTCGCAGTATGTACAGTTGTGCGCCTAGTCCCGTTGATTATAAGGACGTTGATCCGAATGTTGCGGGTTTCATAGAGCAAAATGTCCACGGCTTGATCGCTGGTGAGCGTTCGAACGTTGAACGTGCCCACATTTAAATAAAAATAGGGTGACAATCTTAATCCTGCGAGTTCTTGGCCTTCTCATCAACTCTTTCATCGCTGTCAATATGAAGGCGACTGAAAAGTGAGCAGGATTGACGGCCGATTTTTTTCCCTGCCCTTCTATGCCATGACCAATGTTGCATCACCTGGTGGCCAGCTGCTGGTGCTCCTGTTTTCTCTGCTTTTAGTCTTCTTCCCGAGAAGAGTGCTAAATGGGTCACACTCTTTTTCCCTTTTATGTTCCTTCAGCTCACCTGTTCGCGAACCTCCCGGGGCTCTTCTATCGCAGATATCACCCGGAGGAAGAGCCGTGCTAGGAATTGCTCATACAGCAGTGTCCAAGGGCAGCTGATACAGAAATGAAAGGCCATTCTAGGATGCGATCGCATGATCTCAGACTAGAATATACCAGTGACAGAAAATTTTCATCAAGTTTCCAGTTTTCCAACATGTTGGTGATACTCTGTACGTTTGTTTATGCATGTCTGCACCACTGATAGACACTCATAAATTCGAATGTTCATGCATATATGCAAACAAGACGACTTAGCAATGAGCTTTGCAAGTTTACATAATGTTAGTGAATAGAGGGGTCTTTGTTCGTTATTGTATAAATTTGTGAAAACTTAAAATAATTTGCTGGAATAGATGACGATGATAGGTGATGGTGAAATGTTGATGGATGGTCAGATATCAACAAACGTCGATGCGATCGGCCGATATCGTCGAACACATTGCTCAAAGCATTGCCTTTTTGTCACACAGTGTGATGATTTTCCTGATCGTAGCATCTTCGAGAACCTATGCAGAAATTGATGAATCGAATTTATCCTGAGTGATGGGTTGGACCTATCGTGTAGACCGATAAACAGACAGACAGGCATCCGAGCAGACACCCATGCAGACATCTAAGCAGACAGGCATAATACCGATGGTGAAATTGCAATTGATAATTTGCCAAAAGAATTCCTTGATGAATGAAGTAGAAGTATTGGCGATATTTCAATGCTGTCCGAATGGTGTTCCTCTCGAAATTAAAAATATTCTTCTAGTTGAATGTAAAACAAAAAAAAAACGCATAAAGAGCAACAAAAGGGTACTGTGAAATTTTCACATCGTGCAGAAATGACATTCGTTATAGCGCATTCATGCTTAATGCTTTTAATTCAACGGCCTCTTTATGGTGCTTCTTTTAACGACTCTTTGTACTTCAAAGGAAAAAATCGGGGAAATTTTTCTCCTTTTCAAAATTTTATCTCCTGAATTAGTCATATATTATCGCATTATTTATTTAAATTTCCACAAAATTTCACTTATCCAATACCATCTCTCCTATCTCTCTCGTTGCCCCCCAGTTGTTGATAAATTCTTTATATTTACTCATCATGCTGAGAGCATTCTCTGTATTCTCCAATCTGTTATTGTTACAGCTTGCTCAACTAGAGAGATTCCAACATTTCCGTTTTACTTTTTGAAAATTTTCGCATTAAGCAGCTTAAAATTTAGTGGAAAAATAGATATGTTTTCCGGCTTTCAATTTTTTTTTTACATACACCGTTGATAAAATCGTTGATCTGAGAATGTTTTGCCGATGCTCCCTCTTTTTTTCTCTATTTTATTCATTTTATTTCCACACGTCCGCCATGCTGTTATCTCCGAAATGAGTGCATTTTCTTCACTTTCTTTTTTCTTTGGAATAAGAATTTAGTGCAGTTTGTTGATCTTGCTTTGTGCTGTCTTACGTCACAATTAAATCGTAATTATGTAAATAAATCTGAAAAGACCCCGTAGCTAATCGAAAGTCGCAACCGCGTACGTAGATCGAAAGATAATTGTGCCAATTGCAACTTAATGAATGTTTTGCTTTTTCGTGATGTTCGTGCTCAAAGAGTTAGTTCTTGATATATTCGCACTTCGGAACTTTGAAATTAAATAAATAAACAAAGCAAATAAGATGGTTTGCTTCATAACTCCAATTTAATTAGCTCCACAAAGCTGCTGACAACCATACGCAAAGATGTCAATGAAACGATTACTCTTCCCCCTCTCCTTCTTTCTTCCCCACACCCCACCCCCTACCCTTGCACCCTAACCTTATAATTTACCAGATTTAAACGATCGCTTGTATCGATTTATGATCAGTGCATGATATTCGATCAACAGCCTGATTAATCATTACTATACACTATACTTTGCCCAACAAAATGACGTTCGAACTAGTGATTTTACTATTATATTTTCCATAGGGAAGTATGGAGTGTTTTTAGGAGCGATTCAAAGGGTGTGTGAAATGGGACGCTATTGCCTAAGATAAGATTGTTGCAACGATCGTCTTCACGCGAACAGTCATATTGAACAAAGCGCAATAGTGCACGTATTCTTATGCATTTTTATGATGCGAAATACCTAAACTATGTGGCAAGACAAGAAAACAATACTTTTTACATTAATTATCGTCTAATATTTAGTATTTATATCTATTTATAGACAGAAGTTTTCGAAGTGCATTTATGATTATACGTTGAATGTCTCGATGATTACTGCTACCAAACCAAATCATGAAATTTGCATAACCCAAAATGTACTTCTGAAATAATTATGAGCGTGCAGCTTAAGCAGTCATTCGAGTAAAATTTTAGTTATCTGATAGACTCGAAGACCTAAATGAAACTATTTTTTAAGCTTTTTTAGTTATATGGGAGTAATAGCGCCATCGATGGAATAAATATCCGTTGAAGAGAAATTTTCTAACAATTGAACAGACAGATGAGGTCGTTGAAATTAGCCTCTTCTGAAATGCTAAGAGAATGAATCCTCTATGCTGCTCAAAATTCTCCACTCCCTTCCTTCACGAATTCACTGACCGCTATATACACGTTTTTTTCTCATTTCTCATACAGAACATATAAATATAAATAAAAATAATCAAATAAATAAATATAAATATATATATTCTAGTTTCTTTGTACTTACATTTATATTCTTGACTTTTATATTCATATTCATTCTTTCAGCTTTACGATATGTTTTCAGTGATTATGTAAATTGTCAAGTGCGCTTCTGGAAGACAAAATTAATGAATCCTTTTGCAGGCAGAATTTTTAAAATGCAAATATAGAGATTGTGGATACAGAAAATGCGAAGCTGCACTTTGCACCAACCACGAACATATCTTTCGAGAGGATTAATCGAAGCGACATCACTGTAGTCTTTGAACACCTATGACCAAATAAGCCCCACCCTACCACCAATACGGTAAATGCGAGCAGAAAATTTCATCAAAACAATAAAAAATATCACTTCATAAGAAGCAGTCTAAATCTAAAGCAATCGTTACGTTGTTATTTGTTCAACGCCATTAAAATAACTAAACAAAATTCTATTCTTAACAAAACTCTTGCTATCACCTAAATAGATCTTATAGACGAATGTATTATTAATGCTCTTCCACTTTATGAAAAACATTGCGCCCCAAGATACTCATATATTGATATTATAAGTTCGTTTAAAAACTTTATAATTGTGCTGTGTTTGTTCTCTCAAATCGATAAAGATCTCCGAATAAAATAAACTGTTCTATTATCTTCCAACTCTCTTCCCTTCTATTCTATTCTATTCTATTGTTCCTCGTCCTTTTCTATTCGAATATGCTGCAATGAGTTAGGGGTTAGAAAAAGAAAGCCGGAAGAATTTTGCATCGTGGTAATATGCATTCATAACATTCCGCACCATTTATGAGCTGCGGGCGCAAAATTCCATTGGAAAATTTTAATTTATAAAGGGGATTATATTTTACTCATCTTTGTAAGTGCACTTGTATGTGTAAATTTATGCATAATAAATAAACAGTGGGCCACCTTGGGGGAGATGAAGTGAGTGAGATTCGCCGGCGCAACAACGAACAGCAAACGTTTTCCATGGAATTCCTCTCCTCGTCTCCTGCTTGCTTCTATTCCCTTTCTCCGCCTTCTTTCTTCCCTCCCTACATTCCTCTCCACCTTCCCCACGCAAAAGAAATCGCAGTAATGAGGCAAAAGACGATCCAGAAATTCACGATCCAGAAATCCTCCAGAAATTCATTCGCCTAATTCATACAAATCTGAAACGTTCATCTCCAATTAAACATTCAAACGCATCTTAAAATCTGCGGCAGACGAATTAACTATAGGAATAGAATTCTGGAAGAATCTGATTCTGAACTCGTCGATCACTGATGTGAAGGCAATCTTTGCTCGTCTCCATTGTTATGTTGTCATAATATGTTTAGTGTTATCTGCCTCTTCGAGATGAAATTTCAAAGTTCAGAAATCAGTAAATCAACAGTACTAAAGTCGCTAAATCGAGCAAAAAATTTGCACCGAAAGCCATATTTAATGTTTTTTGAAAGGAAATACCAAACTTCATTTGAAAAAAAAAGAGCAAAATTGTGCTGAAAAAAGAGAGAAATGTTCAATTGGAACTAAAGGCTAAAGAACGAAGTAGCATCATGAAGTGGCGGAAAATTTTCGAGGAGAATTGAAGGATCCTTTCGATATGTCGTCTTGCTTTTCGAGTAGATTTTCACTTTGATGTACGCAGTAATCAACAAATTTTCCATTATATTTTCTCCTAAACCAAATGAATTTCTTTGAATTTCTGAATGTCAACAATGAAATTAAATATGAAATCAGTAAACTTTGAAATTTAACTCTGAGATGCCATTAACGAATAAATTTTCTCGTGAAGAAAATACTCTATGGGAAACAAACGATTAAATCTCAGACAATTCCCCCATCGAAAAGTTCCCTCTTGTGGAACGAAACAGCTCTCCTTTTCCACTCACCTCTCCCGCACAGTCCCCCTCCCCACTCTTCTCTCTGCCCTCGAATTCCCATTTATACATCTAAGAGAAGCACGAAGGGAGTTGAATGAAAGAAGATGAGAGGATTGAATGAACGCATGTGAAGGCGCATCGAAAACGTTTTTTCTTTTGCTCGCAACGGGCACTATTGCGCTTTCTCGATCAGTCGCATGCGTTTTTTCAATCTTCTTCTTTGTGAAGTTGAAAGGCTTGCCGACATGAATATTCGTACATTCATCTCTAAATGTATTCCAAACAAGCAAACCATTAGGCGCACATATTTATGGCTACGTATTTTGCTTAGTGTAGAACGTTCCACTTTTTGTTTTCATCTATCAGCGCATTGATTGCTTCGGGCGAAAAAAAAAATAGAAAATTTGATTCGAAAGAAATGAGTGAAAAGTGTATTTTCTTTTAAAAATATTTTATAATAACTCATAAATCTTTTATTTTCTACAATATTTTCTAAGAGTCTTTGAATTTTTTGGAGTTTTTTATTGCTTGACAATCATAAGATACTCATAAATAAAGGAAAACGCTTTCATATAAATACGACGTTAAATTAAACGACAATAGATCTAATGCAGTAGAAATTATTGTTAATGCCCTATATGAGTCGATCCCATATCATTATATTTACAATTCATACCGATGCGATGAGAAATTTTTGTAATTTCCCAAATGCGTTCCTATTTGTGAAGACGTACTGTAAATAAACGAAGCGTTGCGCTGCAAAGGTTTTATACAATGTAAGTGACATGTGAAATGCATCATATGATCGAGCTTGCACCATCGCCCACTTCAATGATCACTGTGAAGCCAGCAACAGCACGATGATTGCTTCGACTGATGCGGACGGCCTGTCTCATATACAGAATTTAAAAATGGGGGCAGGGAGGAAGGAGGAGGGGAAGGGAAGTGATAAGATTTTAAAAGTGATGTCCTGAGAAGGAGATCTCACAAGAAGAAAAAAACAAGCAGATTGAACCATTCAATATATCGTTTTTAGTGTAAATTCCATCGAATGATGTCTGAAAATTCGGCGGAAAAAATTGCAATCAGCGAGTGGTGTAGATGGGACATGTGAAATACCCGTGTAATTAGAAAAATGCTACTCATTTCTTTACATCATGTTGTTGGAAAAAATCACCCTTATCCTTTATGTCCCTCGTAAGAGGGAAAAGGAGGCGAGGGGAGGAGGCGCAAGAGAGTAGAGGGAAGAAGGGGAAGAAATTTCACTTCGCCTCTCATCACTGGATACTAACTAGTATGGTAACTGTGTGTTTGTAAGCTGAAATCCTTAGATAACCATCAGAGAAGTTAGACAGTTCTCACCAGATATCTACATAGACACGTTGACAGACATATTATTTACATGTCCTCTCCCCTTCTGAAATAGACATAAATTGAAAAAAAATTCAAACGACGATCCCTCAGTTCTAATAGAATGTTCGGCAGCATGCCCTGCATTAAGAAATAAAGACAGTATTCTTTGCTATCTCCGATTTGCGCTATTGGTTCATCATATGCAATCAGCACTCTTTTAAACGTCTACCATTTATTTTTTATTATGCGCCTTTTTGTAGAGCTCAACTGAAATATGGTCTCAATCAGATATTATATCATCCTGTTTTGTTTTATATTCCTCCACTCTTCCCCCTCCCCTTCGCCCTCCCACTTCTCCCACTTTCCCATCCCTCATCCCCGGCTGAAGTGTATACCTACTTCAAATACATATTTGATACTCTGTTTATATCTATTATAATATATGCAAATAAATAAATATTCAATTCAATTCAAAAATAGTCGATAGGTTGTTGGAGTTTCTTCATTCGTTTGTACGTTAGGAGATAAGATTTTTGATTTTTGATCGTGTTGTTTACTTCTCATCGCTTAAAGACAACTCAACTCATAGTGGCGTTTAAGATAAAACGAAAGATGACGGGAAACAAGCCCCTTATCAGTGTCATATTGCCGAATATTTCAAGCATTTCCCCTCAAGAAAAAAAAAGCAAAAAAAAGGAGAAAAAGTAATTGAAGATCATTACAAATTATCTTAAAGAAAACAATTATGAAAATAAAATGATCGATTGTGCAGAGAACTTTCTAAACTCGTTCCATAAATTTTTGGAAAATTGTAAATATTTTAAGAGTATCGATTTACTTTTATTGATTGATTGAAAATTGAAAAAAAAGTCTACCGAATTTCATCCGAAATCTTTAGTTAATGTTGCATTCATAGAAAAATAATTTAAATATATATTTGTTCTAAATTTTTTAACTGGAAAAATTCTTAATGCAAATTTAGAGCTATAAACGGTTAAATTCGATAAAGAAACGATATTAGAAACTAGCGGAATAGAAATTTTACGCTTTCTGCAAATTTTTTTTAGATATTCAGAAGTGAATAAAATTGGCCGAAGATGAGTGGAACAGTAGATGCGAGTCAGGACGACCTGATGTGAATCTAAATTTGCACCAAAAAAAGAAAACAATTTGGTGTACATTTCAATTTCTTATGGAGTTTCGATTACGTCACAAAGAATTTTTGAGACATTGTGCGCAATATCGTCAGTAAACTATAATGATAAAAAATTTTATGTCCCGTGAAGTATCTAATGAACAAAATTATTCGTAGATATGCGCAAATGAAGAATCTACCTTACACTGATTGAAATCCCTCAAAATCTCTCCCCTCCACATTTCATATCCAAGTGAAATTTCCTTCATCATCTCAATCATCTTGAACATATTTAATTCGAAATATTTTTATGAATATTATAAACGTCTTAAAATTTGCATGTTGCCTAAAGAATTTGTAAATGATTGCCGTAAATACACTTAGATTATGGCATTCAATCAGCCTCCCTTTTCCCTCTTCCTTTCCCAGCAATATGGAATGTACATGAACTAGAGGGAAACAAGTTTATTAATTAATTTATTTACACAATAGATCTTTAATTCGGAAAGCAGTGATTACAACAAATTCGAATAATTTCTTTTTGCACTGAAGAATGTTCGAGAGATGAAATAAGTGAGTTAATACGATTAGCGATAAGGGATGAACTTCAATGCGAATCGCTTATCGTTCGTTTGAGACATTTCGTTTAGCCACCGAAATGGGCGATTCTTAAATACATGGCACATCATTGTTAACACTTCTCAATGAGGATCGCTGGAAACGATTATGTTGACCAGCAATTGTCAAGCACCGAAAGTGAACTGTTAGCACAAGTAATGCTGACGAAGGGGGACGAGAAGGGGAAATGGGCGGGGTTGGTGAGGGGAAGGGGTGATGGCTTCTATTCTTGGCTCGAAAGAGAATGCACCATGCCTTTCATAAGATCTGCAGGTACCAGTAAAATAAATCTTTGGTATGGTGCTCTCTAGCATTTGCTCTTTTTTCCATATTACGTCAGCACCAAATTGAACTGTCAATCATATACTCATATGCTGCTATATCTTTTAAATCGCGCCCATTCTTCTAGAACGTTCGCTGTATGAGCTATCGCAAAAAGCCGAATAACGCGTTTACAGAAGTGGTTAATTCATCTGAGACGAAGCTAAAACTTCCTGCTTTAAAATTTACTGAAGCGGTTTGAAAACCTATTAAAATATTTGCCGAAGCGAATAAAAATCCAATCATTAATTTTCCACTATTCCCCTCCTTCCTTCCCCCTCCATCCAAAAATTAACCATAAACAACAAGTTAAAAAATTGCACTAGTTCAATATTGTGCCCAGAATATATCCCTCTAAAGTTTTATGAAATTGTGTATGTAGATAATAGTGAATAGCTAAAGAAACAAAAAACTAGCGAAATAAAAGAGTTTCACTTAATCAGTAAAATTTCTTCATTGTCTATCAACCTCATTGACACAAACGTTAATTTCGAATTGATTTCCCCCCACTTCGATCATATAAACTTTCATTTAGACATATATTGTTTGCTTTTTGCACTTGATTAATGGGTATACTTTTAAGGCAACAAAATAGAGCTTAACGATCAACAGCACCCTGGCACCAATCGTCTTCTCTTCTACTTGGCGAAAAAAAAAACTCGAAAAGTAATTATTTCTCTCGTGCGGTATTGAAGAGCGCTAGAAAATAACTAGCAGTGATATCTCTAAATTTCCGTCAGTAAGTATATATCAATTCCGGACAGTTAGAAAATTCCGGATCAGCAAATTAGAAAGGAGTGGAAGTCAATCGATTAGCGATTAGTTCGATACAAAAGCATTACACAACAGGGGCACAGACTTCAATTGTTTTGATCAATCAGTTGAATGGCAGCAGTACATCAACACCAATCGATTATCGATCGATTTATCGGGCTCATTTTATAAGTACTAATTTGCTATGAATAGCCAGAGAATCAATAGTTGGCCAATTGGCAGATCAGAGAATATAGAAAATCGTTTAAAAAATAATCTAAAAATACAAAGAAAACTCAAAACAATCATAAATTCCTTTCTTTGAGAAAAAAAAAAATTCTGAACTATTTTCGGAAAAAATTTCTCAGCGATAAATGATTTTAAAAAAAACTGTTTGAAACTTTTGAAAAATTAATAATTGAATATTTCATTTGCAAATCTTGCAATCATAAAACTAATTTTAAAAAATTTGATAAAATTTTGTAATTTAGAATCAATCGATAATCGATAAGTTTCACCATACAATAACAAAAGAGCATAAAATAAACACATAACTGAACACATATAAATCATATAAATAGCCAATTAAAAAAAAAATTAACATCAAATAAAAGATTGAGCAAAAAAAAAAAATGTATAGCGTCGAACAATTGTGGCGAATACACAAATGTAGCGCATTAAAAAAACATTTCAACCAACGAACTAATACAATGAACACACACAACGAGTAAGAATCACCCGAACTGCTTTGCCGTTTAGACCACAAGAAATATCTAATAAGTGGGAGGAGGAGATTTATCATTCTATTTATTCAATAATCTAAAAAACGCATTATGTGTATCGCTAATTGGCGCAAAATTCAGCTTTTTAGTACAACGATCTGGCACTAGATGCAAAACTTTAACTACAGAGCGACATTTAATTGTTGTTGGGGCTTCGCACAGTAGAGATCGATTTTTCATGAATGCATAACTCGTCAACAGCTTTCGGGATTGCCCAGTTATTCAATTATCTTTAAAAAAAAACGAACAATAAATGCATAGCTGATATCGATGCTTTCTCCAAAGCGAGCAAGACAGATTTGATGGATTGTAAAGGTGTTGCTGGCCACGTTTTAGAGTGGATAGTCGACCCTCCGATGAGAGGAAGTTATCAGCGCGAAATATGAACGAAAAGTATGACTAAGAAAAGCATTATCAATGAGACTGGTGAATGGCGATGTGCAGACTTCGATATGGGTGGTGGCGATATAGCAGTCGGCGGTTTCGTTGGACGTTGCATCTGAATCGCGGGCCTTTCTGAAACTGGATTCCTTTAAAGCATATGTCGGGAGATAATTGGAAAATACAATGTGAAGTATTAGGACATGCTAGGCATCTGCAGAAATAAATAGGAAAACACATCCGAAGAATTAGCACAATATGCGTTTTTACAATCTTATTTACCACACTAATAGGTTGGATAAAAGTAGGCCTAAAAATGGCTAAGCAATTACTCCACAGGAAGGCAATTCATGAGTGACAGCTTCAGCGTTGCAATTCAGCTTTACCAAATGCAAATGTAGCATGAATCATGAAACGAAACACCAATCGATATCAAATGAAAGTTTTGCGGCCAAATATGAAAATTAATTCTTCATATGCAAATCTGTGGATTTCCGTGCGCCCCTTGAAATAAATAAAAAACTCTGTTGAACTTTAACAAGACAAGCTTACAGCTACAAAGTATCATTTTAGATGCAAGTTTATACAACGATACATAAATGAGGCATAGTTATTTCTGTAACGACATAACAACGTAACGATATCTTTAGATGACGTGTCATTTAATGAGTTGTTTAAATAACTATTTTAAAATGTTTGCAACTTTTTAAAAAAAAAAGGAACTTCGTTTGATATCTTGATTCGATTCGCTTTTCTATCGTAAGAAAATTTATAAAATTCCACAAAGCCCTTACATATTTCCAAAAAATCACCTCTTTCGAAAAAGTGACCGAGAATGCCGAAGGAAATGGTCTGATGTGTATTCCGGAAAGAGGAGGTGGCGAATCAAGCGCAGCAATTTCAATGAATTAGTAACGGATAATAAAACGTGCTTGGTAATGCATTCATATTTTAATTGATCACAATGCTTTTTTAGCTTCCCTAAATACTAATATTTTCTTGCAACTTAGTTGGTTGGTGCAAGGGGGTAATCCGGTATGCTGCAAAGGGGTGGAAATTTCACATATACCGTATTGTCATAATGTGTTTTGCCCATGTAAATTTGGAGAAACGCAGAAAAACGATTGTTGAAAGTTACTACAAAAAAAAACTGGCTATCTCTCAACGTCGCCATTAATATTTGTCAGGTGATTTTTTGCATGTGCTAACACCCGCACCCACATCGAACTTATATTCCATACCGGAACTTGAAGACATCGCGTTTCAAATATCGATTCTTTAAGACCGATAGCGATGAATTTGTCAATTTACTTCGCTCTTTTTTTCAACCTCTTTTTTTTCTGATATCAAATTTTATTGGTTTCGACGAATATTTTTAGTGACTGAACAGACGACCGGCATTCCTAATTTTTTTCAGAGATTTTTACGCAAATTTTCAAGGTTTACAAAAAAAAAACAACTGTGTTCTTGAACATATTAAAAAAAATTTCTCGGCAATTTTAGTCATTCATGAATAAAGCAAATTTCGTTTTCAAATAAAATGAAGAATCAAAATTTAATTATTTCAAAAATTCAAATTATATAACAAATTATAAATTTCCAGTTGATTGAATGAATATCGAAACAAGTTGAAATTCCTACAGCTGAACCCATTATATGTTCCACCATGATTGTGTGCTAATCATGATCACCCAAACAAAGCACAGCAACACGCACCGACAAATTGATCAAGAAATTCCTCGTCGACGATGGTCACATCATATATAACATATCACTTCTCTTGACGGTATTCCTTTTGGATATACCGTACAGCCTACGAACGTACCGTAGTTAAACACGACGAACCCTCTCCCTCCAACCACGAGCCAATTTTTGCCTTGTTATCGAAAGTTCAATTGAGAAACGCCGGATGGATGGAGCTTTGCGTTGGCGAAAAATAACGTCGCTTATTGCTAATAAATCATTTCTATGACGAAAAATAGACCTTGTTCATATCCGCTAACACTCATTTTTGACGTTGTGAAGAATTTCGCAAGCGCTTATCTACTCTCAAATCGCTAGCGCTTTTCCTCCTACGCAAATAGAGAAAACAATGGGAAAACGCATCAGGATCACTGAAGCGATATTTGGTTTTGCAGTCACGAATATTGCAAGACTTTGAAATGAACAGCAATCTACAATGTTGTAATTAAGGCAACGTTAGTCGATTGCAAACCCAATTTTGAAATCAACTAATTCCAAATATTTTACACGTAAAATAAAGTGCAACATGTGAATTATTTTCTTTTCCATCACTAGTGAATGCGTATATGAATATTGCGGAATCACATCTAATCCTAACCTATTGCAATTCTTATCAGCTAAAACCTATCTAATATTTCAGGAGTGATTTTAGAAACGAACCCCATTAATTTTCGAGCAGTGATTCCAATTAACTTTGCAATTTAAAGCTCAGAGAATCTCTCAAATGATTAGCTGATAACGCCCGATTTTGAGATAGTAAAGTATATTTACATCAAATAACATTGGATAACTGCAATGAATATCACCTCTTTAATTATCTTACAAACTAAGCAAAACGTCATTTGTTGTTGCAATAATTGGGCTATCAATGAAGACGGCGATCACTTCCTATTTACGCGATGCATTAAATCTACATGAGAATATAGTTAAGCATTTTCTCACATAGTACGCAATGAGTAAAATTGTTAATTTTTGAGATGCAAAAGTTTTCTGCAAAGCGTATTTGCAAAAATGTTGTAAAAAAGACGATGCGACACATTAACATTGATATTCATACAACGACATAGCTCAGATATGATCAAATTAACACTGCAATAAATTTTACATTGAATTGCATTATCGTCAAGTCATCTTCAATAACATTTGAGACTTGCAATTCGCCAATAAATTTGTTGCAACAATTTTAATAATTATTTTTTCTCGAGTTATGAAGGATGATCTAGCTTATTTATGGTCTACTTTCAAGAACCATATGATAATTTATTGACGTGTTAGGCGCATTTATGGATGAGGAACCGCTATGAAGCTCTGTCGTTAATGGCGGTCTGTTATTTCGCTGCGATAATCTAGCACCGCACATTACTAATCCCCTCTTTTCTTGATGAATAGCCATTATAAAGCTCTCTTCGATCTCCTTCGCGACTGGTGAATACAAGACAATGAACAGTTTTTGAATTCACCACCAGCTTGAGTATACAACATACTGCTCTATTCCTATTGAACAACTTCAGCCGAATTTAATGACAGATGGGTGTCATATCGATGTTAAATAGTACGACAGATCGAGGCAGATTTTGGTGCATGAAGGGATGAAAGTCTTAAAACATGGCATAGGTAAGCATAAGCTATTGCACCACCCGACTGGTTCAAGCACTCGTAATAGACAAAAAGACGATAATTAGAACCATTGTAAAATCCTATTTATCCCACTCTTTCTTTTGTCCTTAATCATTAGTCTTAACAACTCTGTCAATGAAACATGCAGCTATCGGAGCCGTATTGAATAGACTGAACACGTACATGAAATTACACCAATTATTATGATCACTAGAAAAGAAAACAAATTTATAAAGTCTCACCTGTAATTGCTGGTTTTGGTGGTGTGGATGCTGGCATTGGTGGCTGTGTTATTAACTCACGTTGTGCTATCGCAGGCATTGGCTGTACCGGTGGTTCGCTATCACCGGATCCAGATCCTTCACTATTTATATCCTCATCGTCTGACCAATCGACCGGACTGCCTGAACCTTCGCTATGATCGGTTGTTACCTGTAAACCAATCAATACCTCGGTTTATTACCCTTAAACCAATACCTGATTTATTAGCTGACTTATTTTTGCACCTTTTAAATCATATAAACTGCAAAATATTTTTTCATACATACATACAATTATGTTCATACAAATCAACAAATTCATACAAATCAATATTTTCGTACATCATACATTCATATATACAAATCAACAAATCAAAATATTCATACAACATGACCCTATTCACGTACGTATATTGTAGTTTATTCTTGCAATATATATTTTGTTGTGGGCGAAGATTTTTTGTGAAGATCACATATTGCGTCAGGTCCTTGATGTGCTTTATATTTTTCATTTATTATTAGGCTTTTCTTCGAAACTAAACGAGTTTCATCATTTGCTAACACACTCAATAAAACCTCCCTTTGGTTGCTAATACAATCGCTTCTTCTTTTCGAATTTTTAAACGGAAGTGATTAATTTCCAATTTTTCGCTGGGGAAAGCAACCACAAACGACTAATGAATATTTTATAAAGCCGTTATATTATTTTGATTTCAATTTTTTAATAATTCTTTTCCAAAAAAAAAGCTCAACATGTTCGTAAGTTTCACATTAAATTAGCAACAAGTTTTCCACATTTGCGCATGTCGCTTTTTTTTCAATTCTTGAGTGCAAATTTGTTAAAACGTTATTAATGGAAACGAAACGATTTTTATGATTGAAGAAGCTTGTCATGCGCGAAAATCTCTCATCAATAGAATGCGCAAGTGTCGTGCTATTCAAACTTTTCTTGTTCTGCTGCATTTCCATTTTTTAGCACTTTGAATTCATTACTGAATTTATAATTACATCATATATATATATGATGTAATTATAAATATAAATATAAATATAAATATAAATATATATATATATATACATATATATATATATATATATATATATATATATATATATATATATATATATATATATATATATATATATATATATATATATATATATATATAGGTTATCAGGTATTGTGTTGTCACAGAAGTTCGTGATGGCTTGTATATTTCTTTTATCAGGTGTTATCATGATGGCTTGTAATTACATATATATATATATATATATATATATATATATATATATATATATATATAGAGAGAGAGAGAGAGAGAGAGAGATTCGTGTTGTGTTGTCGGGTATATTTGTCATGAGGTAATCAAGGCAAATGTTCGTGATGAGAATCGTTTAATTGGTGCACAAGAAAAACATTTAAATTATCAACAAGACGGCTTCCATTTTATGAATAAAATAAACACTGGTTTTTAAAAGGTGCTGAAGTTTTTTAACGCAGAAATTCATGAGTTTTAATGCTCAAATATTTATATTCAACAAGATTTAAACTCCAAAAAAAATCCATTATACATTTGAGCGTAGTGATGCGATCGATGAAAACGAGACATTTCGATTAACATAATTATGTTTGAATTAGAATATAACATAATTATGTTTGAATTAGAATAAGCAGCTGTCATTTCTTTCGATTGAGAATACCGAAATGACTGCAATGAATAAATGAGCCGTAATAAATGAACGAAATGCGTTGATAAACGCTGATTATCTATAAGGCAGTGAGGTTTTTTAACAGATAATTCCAGGGAATCAGCTGTTCTTAAACTTGCTTAAACAAGAAACACTCATAATCTACAATAAAAATTTCATTTACAATAAGATGTTGAAAAATTTCCACATGTGACTTAGGTCGGATTCGTAAAAAACGTCAGGATACCTTCCACAACAAGATGAACGACGATAAAAAATGACTCCCATACTTGTGCATTTTTATGCTTTTTTTTTCACAGTCGACTGAGAAATTTTGTATGAAAAAAATTTTTATGAAGTTATGATAAAGGAACCATTGTGAAAATTTCTAAATTGCGAGAGGGAACCTGCCAACAATCAACTGCAGTTCGGAGAAGCAGAGGGGGAGGGGATGGAGGTGGTCGACATGAGAATCAATATCATGCTTTATACTGATACCCCTCATTTTCGGACTGCAATACACATCGCATTCAGACTCAAACTCTTGCAATAATAGCGCAAACATGCATCTCTCATTGGCTTTACTTTTGAATGCCCATAGAATGAAATACGATTCAATCACTGCAAGCACAACGATTGCCACTTTTTTTTAGCAAATAGATGTAAGCCCCAATCACATACGTATGTAAATGAGCGAAAAAAAATTGCTCTATGCAAGTATCTATGTAAGTGCATCTGTATGATGAATCGAATGGAAGACATGCAAACGGATTGTTGATTAGGCACATGAATGCCATTTAAGTGTTGCTTTTATGAGCAATGAGTGCCTAGCTTAAGCATCACAAGTGAATGCATTTGGGTTGATTGAATTAACCATTCACCTTCAATAGCATGAAATTATTTGCATAACGTTATGTTAAGGTCAGAGTATTATTACACGAATTCTTTTATTTAATTTCAAATGAAATTAATTCAATCATCATAACCGCATTCGATAATATCACATTCATCGTTCTCCTAACTCGATGAAAACAATCAATTTTTATATATTTTCGCAAGTTTATATTTGCAAATTACATTATAGTAGTGTGTTGTTTTGTATGTATGCGTCTGTGTCTGTCTGTCTTTCTATCATTTGCAGCTCATGAATCAATAAAGATAAATCAACGGAATGGTGAATAAAATATGCATCGCTGGTTAATCTTTCCAAATGATCGATTAAATTTGAAAAGAATTTCAAATATTTGAACGTATCAAAAATTAAAACGCATTTCAAGCCAATCAAATCATAAGAAGTAGGAACTTTTGCAGAATTGTAACAGCAATTTAGATCAATCAAAATATAAGAAGCTAATTGGGCATGTTCTATTATTTATTAGTGAAGAATAAAAGTGATCGGAAAAACACAGGAAATGCAAGAACGCAAATTATGCTTAGCATTAGGGAGATGCTTATCCACTTATTTTGTCATGCAGGCTTTAATTTAGTCGTTTTGAGATGTTGAGTTGACAAAAAACTAGAGCCACTTGAAGAATCCACCTCATCTATTGAATGTTGCTGCAGTTGCCGATTTTCGCGATACATCACTCATTCTTCATGCGTGCATACGTAGACAGCATCCGCCGTCTTATACTAAAGCAACTCAAACTGACATCCCTTCCACCACAAGAAACAATCTCTCAAAAACCACTAATGTTTGTGTAAAACAACGCAATTAAAAATTTGTCTAGATAAATCGATATGCAAACTGAAGCAAAAAGCCTCGTCACGATGTTGTTTATCAAAAACCGTTAGCCCTTGATCGATCTCTTCCCGACGGTAAGAAAATGTATAAATTACTTTTTTGGTCACTCTGGGTCTCATAATGAAATCAACTTAGTAAAGCGTTTAGGTAGTCTCGAATACGAGGAAAAAATTCCACCGTTAAAAGAGTAAAATTCCGTTGAGGATTCGAATTTTTCACTCATTTATTTACTTCTTTTTTTTTCAATCAGTTAACGCTACACGATCAGCATTTATCTTATTGATTATGCACTTTCGCAGATTTGCATTCTAAATTTGCACATTGCGATGACGTCACTGCATCTACAAAATATATCATAACGATGTCATGTCTGTGTGTCTACCTAAAAAAATTGAAGTTAAAGCTACGAAATTTAAGCATATGCTGGCTAAGGTAATCGGTCAAAAGAATAACCATAGTTATTTAAAGATCCTTAAAACTCTGCATACATTTCATAGCTGATTAGATTTTTTTTAAACAGAAAATAGGTGAGTGAATTTAGGTTACCATGATGTGACTAAATACTGGTCATCTTGGATGGGGGAAAGGGGTTCAAGTTTCTTTCATTGCACGAAACTTTAGATGAAAAGTTCAATTGCTGCAAAGCTTCTCGACACTCAACCACCCAAACTCATTAATTACATTCGTAAATCCCTTCGAAGTGATCCACCATATTTGTGACGTGAAATGGCACTCGTTTATTTCTTTGAATGGCTTGTAAAGTGAAGCGGTTGATTATACTGCGAGGGTACAAAGATCACATTTATGTTTGCTACTCTTTAGGGCATTAGTTTTACTAGTTGGCCATAACGCAAAGCCATAATTAGTCGGTGTGGCTTGCGTTCACTATCGATTTCAAACAATAGCAACCTTTTGCATTGTTCTTATGTTGTGTTGACAAATGCCGAATATATTGCCATACACTAATACTGAGAAGAGAAAATCTCGTAATTTTTTGTGAGGATATATTTATTTTAATCTATTTAATATTTTATTTTGTGAAAAAATCGTAATTAATAATTCTAATGTGTAAAAAAAGAGAGATAGAGAAATTTATAGTGAGCAAAAAGATTGTGGAAAAAAACTGAGAGATGAATATTGTAAAAAGAATGAAGAAAAAGTTCACAGCAAAAAACATCAGACTATTAGATGGAATAAGTTGTGTACTGATCGAAATATAAAAAAACAACGCAATAAATAGTGAATATAAAAACGACACGTAAATCTGACAGCTATTTTTTCTACCCCAAAACGTCGAAAAATGGTAATCGATGAATGTGAATCATTGAGGTGAATTTTTAGTAGTAAAGAAATTTTTCGTTTTTTTTTAATAAGAAACCTGAATAATATTATAGCTCTTTTTTTTTCAAAGCAATAAATATGCTAACATAAAAGCATGTTCATCAGTGATTTCTCATCATTAAATTTATTCTGCAAGCGCATTCATGTAAAATTCATGAAATTCAATCTTTAACTTGTATTCCTTTGACACATTCTACATGTGCAAAAAAAAAAAGCTGCCAGACGGGATTAATTTATGCAGGTGAAAAGGTGTGAATCGTGAATATATATGCTCTAGAATTGGTGGTACACGTGCAGAAGGGGCGGTCTAATTGTGCGGCTTTATACTTTATAAGGACGTTGTGAGGACTGTACGCTGTAAAGACTGTACAACGAGGGGGAAGGGGGAGAGGGATTGTATATTCTAGATGTGATTGTATATTCAGCTTCACATCGCATAGGCTGTGTGACAGAGGGCTACACACTGGAAAGTTTGTGTGCTGATTGTAGAGACGTGCAGAAAAGGCCTATACACTCTACAGTTTATGTGGAAGAAGGGCGTAGCTTGCGGCGTCTGTGCTAATAGAAGGCTGCATTTTGTGTAGTTTTTGTGGAAGACGGCTGTAAATTACAAAGGCTATATGAAAGAATACTGCAAACTGTATGCTTGGTACGAAAAAGAGTTGAATCTTCTATAGTTATGTAAAAAAAAAATGGCTGTACATTGCAAGGTGTTTTTTTTTGGTATAGGTGATCATTGAAAAAGAAGAAGAAAGCGATCTATAAAAATGATTCTTGATATGAAGAAAAAAACGCTTGAAAGCTTAATTTATCGAATATAGATCAAACCACAATCGAGAATTTTGCATCGCGACAAAACACCCAGCATATTTCAGCATTATGCTTCCGCATAATATTGACAATTACAGTAATCAATAGATTTCCAAATGAACGACATTCGAAAATATGAAAATATTTCGTTTTATTAGAAATCAAAATGTTCGATTAAAAGATTTTTAATTGCTTTTTCACAGAGATTTCCATAAGGCTATCAAAATTAATCGATTTATTTATCCTTTTCTTCCCCTCATCTCCTTTAATAATACCCTCTTAGCATAAGTGAATTTGTGCTTAAAGGGATATATCTTATCGACATTTATGTCGAAAATATTAAAATTTAGGGAAGAAATATTGGCAAATAATGAAAAAAAAATTTCAAGCATTCAAAGTTGAGAGATTTCTGCCTAATTACGGATGTAATCTTGCTCAGCACATTCCTAAATAACTGCAAAGTCGTAAAAATGAGAAAAGCGACTTAAATTTAGAAAACAACTGAAATCAAGTATCTCAGTTGTTCGGAAATAAGCCCTAAGGTTATCATTTTTTGCAAGGCTCGTGTGCGGAAGCGTATGAACGAATGTAGAGGGAAGTGTGGAGAAGGGGATAAGGTAAAGGTTTAAGTTAAATAATCGGAATATGAGTTTATCATGCGTTATGAGCTACAAGAAAACTCAATGATTTCTCCAATAAGGCCTTATTGCAAGAGCTGTTTAACTTTGTCCCTCTCGTCGAAGATGTTTTAGAAAATTGAATTAAATCAACCATCTGAAAATACTCTAAGGGTGCGCAGTGCAGTAAAGTTCGAAGGTAGCCGAAATGAGCAAGCGATTTCTATTACAACTGAAATTTTCAATTGAAAGGGCAACTCTCGTGCTGCTTATCAATTGACGATTTCTAGTTTTCAGCATACTGGCTTTCAGGAATATTATAGATTTTTGAGAATTAGTCTGAGATACTATGAGAAATGAAAAAAGTTAAAAAATAAAGAAAATAGCTGAGAAAAACGAGAGAAAAAGCAGTGGAAGAAAATTTTCAAGAGGGAATTGTAAGCATTTATCGATGATCGGTAGAAAATTCGATAAGCTCAGCAGAAAAATTTTTACAAGCAAAGAGATGCCATTTGATAGAAGCTAAAATAAAGAAGCCGTACTGTAAACAAAGTGGGAATAAGCTGTGAATACTTTAAGCAAATAAAGCATTTAAAAAATTCGGTAAAGAAGCTTAGATCGATGGGTGATTAGCGATCACTCGATAACCTTATCTTTTCGATGTCAATAATTAAATTGCTTGAGTAACCGAATTTTCAATAAAATACAAGTTTTTTTTAACATTTAATTTTACTACAAATTTTGCTTCAAAAGTTAATTTTACCTGGCGACGATTTTTCAAGTCGAATCTTATTATTTACCAGTAAGAGGGTAAAACCTGCAATCGGGGTGAGAATCACTTAATTGGTTCTAAAATTCTTGAAGCTGCGATATATCCCAATTGTTTTTATATAAGTATGTCAACGTATAATTCCTAGCCATTTTCTATTCTATGTACTTGCTAATTAATAAAGCAGTTTCTAATCAACACTTGCGATTATTCAGCACGACTTGTTCTACTATGGAAACGATTGTCGGAAATATGAGAGAGCAGATGGCTGGGATGTGCCGTAGCCTAGAGAATTCTTATTCTTATCTGGTTGCAGAGTTTGCCCTTATATTAGTAAATAAAAAAAATTACAAAAGAACTAGTGAAATAGTGAATGAGTGAAAAAAAGGAATAGATGTAAGGAATTGTATGCAAAAAAAAAAAAAAAAACGCCGAAAGGCAAGGTACAACCAAGCACATCAACAACAACGCAATCTTAAGTAGAAAGCTTAAATTGAATTTTTTTCTGAAGCCTTTCACTGAGCGCTAACCATTTAGGCGTTTTGAAAGGAGCCGATTTACACATCTCAAAAAAAACAATGATATAATGAAAAATGATCAAAGTAAAGAAGCGCATTAAATGGATCGTGAAAAAGAAAAACCGTATAGCCAATTCTAAAAAATTTTTTTCCACTCATGATTGACTAACTGATTCGGAAAATGGTCAAAAAAAGAATAATTCAAAAATATCCGATGCGGTTTAATCGTGAACGAGCATATGAAAAACATGTGCTCACTACTAATTCTTGAGAAAGAACATCAACAAAAAAATAATTAAATACAACTAATATTGCGATTAAAAAATTAATTTCATATTCATAAATTTTAAGTAATTTGAATTCTTAATATTGATCAGAAGTAAATAAACACATAACACAAACGCTGATTATGCAAAAAGCGCAAAAATTAAAAAAAAAGAAATTACCGAAAGATGCGCTTTCCATATTCCTCTCATAGACTCTCTAATTGTTGCAAACATTAAAGAATACTTTCCATATTGATATCTACCTCTCTCTTTTATCTTGCATCCTTTTTAGAGCAGCAATAGTGGAAGTTTGGGATGCAGATGCAAACCTTTGAGCTTTACCTGTGGAAGTTTTAGCCTCTAATTGGCTAAACATTGCTGTCTTTGAAATATGTAATCTTTTTCTAATTTTGAAAGAATATTCGAGTTACTTGGCGCCGTCTAGATTGACGTATGTTCCACTATCCCGTACAACGAACGTGTTCAATTTCGTTGATCTTTACCGGTTTGTTCATAAATCAGTTCTTTAATCGATTGTTAATGACAGATAGATGAATTTATTGTAAAATACCTGAAAAAGTTGTTTTCCAACTGGAGAAAATCTTTGATAAAATGTTTAAAAAATTATTATTGCTCGAAAAGCATCTCTTTTATTATTTGTAGAAGAGACTATGAAGAAAATTTTAAAAACACAAACAATGCTATATATTAAAAAAAAAAAAATTATGTTTATTTCAAAGGAAAATAAAGCAATACAAAAGGCAATATAGTGTAGGGAGGATTTATTTGATTAAATTATAAGTTGAATTGCAACAAACAACTCTATAGAGGATTAGAAATTTTCAGAGAAAACTGATTAGAATATGAAAGAAAAAATAGTTTTTGAAAATATTTTCTAAAGATTGGATCATTTTTTGGGCGAAAATTTCCACCATAGTGAAATTTTTACGGAATTTTCATAAAAACTGAACTGCTTTCGGAATAAAAAATTTCGCCCCAGCAATATTTTCATGAATTAAAAAAAATTTTTTTAGCATAATATGATCAATTTATCGACAATAATGTTTACAATAATTTTTCATTTTCCAGAAATTTTGTTTTCAAAAAAAAAGAAGTTTATTGACATGCGTAACCCCAATTAATCAATGAGTGAAAAACATAAATTATAGAGTTTATGTAGTTGCTTAGATCTTCAAAAATGAGAGACAATTGGTAAATGAAACTCGTCTCATATTCTAGTAGATATTATATGATACGGCAAATACTGAATAAAACTTCCTGAAAGTACCCGCCCCATAGAAATTCAAGAATTCAGTGCCATAATTCGAACAAAAAAATGGATATTTGATAACGAAATGAAATTGAATTTAATGTTGTGCTCTTCCACTCTGATCTGTCAAATATGCTCGATCGAAACCAAAAATGAAGAATGACTCCTTAAGCGGTTGGCTTGTGATTTTATTGCAACGTTAAAGTTGTTCAGTTGAGTGCTGTAAATGAGAGCATGCGCATCGCAATCGATACAACGACGGCATCATTGAGAAGACGATGTATGTTGGGAACACTGTGATCACCTTGCGATTAGTGCACACAGCAACACTCAAATACGCCAATATGTTCACATAAACTCTAGCTGGAGATGAAAGACAAAGAAAAGGTATTGGTAATCGGGAAAATGAGGAGAGGGTGGATGGGAGAAGAGAGGGGGTACAAGAGGTATATCTAGTGTCCAGTTGTGATATACGATGAGCGAAAAAAAAAACAGCGAAATGGGGAATTGATGCGTTTTTATATCATAATTACCATATCATAATTTTTGCCGATACATCAGTTTTTTTTTCGCTTTGATCAACGCTTCACTTGAATAATTTGTAAAAAGTCTATAAAACAGTTAATTTTCTCTGCACAATTTGCCTCTCCTCACTTATGACATCTAGAAAAAAAAAGAAGCAAAATAAAATAAATAAATAAAATCACAAATAAAAAAATTAAACTAATTGGTTCCTTAATCAAAGGAAACTGAAGAAATGTGCTGAACTCCGTAAAGATCCATTAGAGACAGATGATAATTGCAATAAAACAGAAATAAATAAAAAAAATTTAAAGCCGTTCTTTGAAATTATCATCCAACTCTCGAAAGAAACTTGCATTATTGGAATTAAATTTGAAGTAATTGAAAAACAAATAATTTTCGGCACGATACTCGAGGCAATAGCCCACCCTCAACATTGCTATATACGATGACGACTGCACAAAAAAAATGTGCCAAGTTATATGAAAACCGATTTCTCATTTTTGAAAAATCAAAATTCAAAATCTGCGACCTCCTCGTCAATCATCCCTTCCCCTCCCCTCCGAAACAAGTTGATCAGGAATCTACAAATTATAAATCATGCAGCATACATTAAAAAACTGCGGCAAATTCAGTTTTTATATGGAATGGAAATCAATAAGGTATTGAACATCATCATATTGCCGACTGATATAGGTGATAATCTTGCTCTAAATCTTGCTCTAATCTTGCTCTACAAAAATCTTCCTCTAAAGCCGAATAAGCTTAGCAACAATTATTAGAATCATAGTTTTTCACATAAACAACCACCAACTGAGAAATCAAAAAGTTCTGGCATAAATCAATCCAGTATATTCTTTACGAACGAAATGTTGAGTACAAAAAGAATTCGTAGTAATCAAAAGAAATAACAATCTCTCATTGATATTTAAATAACGCCATACTCTCATCGCTCATTTTCCCGTTCTCATTGGCAATTTTTGCTAATATCGATGTGAATGAGATGGCATATTTGATACAACTTACATTCCCAACGGAATTTAAAAAAAAATTAAAATTAAAATCGAAAGATATTGACAAATTTCGCGCCATTTTCCACATTGTCTATGGAACAGCTATTCCAAGCATCACGAGGAAGCGAGTAATAGTCGCCGGTAAATGACATCATAAGAAAGGAAGACGGCCACTGTTGAAGTAACCGCTGAATAACTGTTACAACAAAAAAGATTTATGTTTCAGAACAAGGAAGTAATTAAACTAGGCTTAATCTCATCAAAAAATTCACCAATCCTCAATTAGAATGATGAAACAATATTTCATCCTAGTGAAATTCGGCTAACATCATAGATGGATTTCAACGAAAGGAAAATTAAGATTTTTTTTTCTATTGCATAACAATCGTTTTCATAAATTACGATCGAAAATATTTAATGAAAGCGATTGGTATTCGAATCACTCGATAAATCATTTATTATTTGAAACAATTGAAAATTTGAATTATTTGATGAATTTTTAAAAAGGATCATTCTGGATGCCATAAACAAATATTTAAACATTTCCCCTTTATTCGAATATTAAACGAAGTTCGTAGATAGTTTGCTTTGCTTAATATTCATATTAAAGTCATTTGTGAATATAATGCAAATTACCATCCTATCGTTTAAACACACAACATTTTAAAACCCAAATAAATTAATAGTGTCTAAGGATATCGAATACTGAAAGAAAGTGGGCAAAAAAATAAAAGCCATGAGGGAAAGTACTGCAGAAATCATCATACTAAGCCTGTCGTGAACAAAACGAAGTTGGTGGTCGTATGTAGACGACAGAAAAAGATAAAGAAGAGATCGACGGTTTATTAGAAAAGAGATCAACAAAGTTAAGGTCACAATGCACGTGAAGTAAAGCCAACAAGCTGCGCAGGCCTGTCAAAATTAATCGGCAATATAAAAGCAATAAACGAAACAACGACAATCGAAGGCCAAGGCTTTGACTTGGGGCAGGTTGAGCGAATTGAGCGATATAACACCGAATGAGCGGGACACACCTTTGGAGTATGGCACTTATTGTCAACTGTCTCACGGTGAGATACAATGAAGCGCAATATAAGCACAAGAGCAACGAGGTGTCGGGCGATCGCTTTCGTGCCGACACCTGGTTATCAACGTATCAAGGTATCAGTGCCTATCTCGTGCGGTTGATTCCGTTCACCGCAATTTGTTTTCTCCCGCACTGGGCTTGATTCTTCGGGTTTGTGGGTACTCGACAACTCGAAAAGTAATAATTGATTTCAACAAAGAAACCGGCCTGTTTTGATAAGGGCTCGTCCGCTTGCGCCCTTTTCCTTCTTTTTGCGCTTGGCTACACCAACCTCCTGGTTGGTCCGTCCCAAGTTTGTTCACACGGTTCGGGGGACACCTTTCTGCTTGGCGATTCGCCCGACACCTCAAACTTGGGTAATTAAACCTTCTGATGCTTTACAAACAACGTAAAAACGCGATATACTCGAAAAACGAATACAAAACCATCATAAAACATGATCTGAGTCAAATATGGTGATTCTAGTGATGAGCTAACGAAAAGGTACAATCCAATGACGAGGAGAGTGAAAAAAAACGTCACAAACTACTGACGAGATCGTGGAACTTTGAGGCAATCCACAAGTAACCATGAAAATAAAGTTTAAATTCAGAAAAAACAATGAAGAAGAAAGTGCTGACAAATGAAGTAAAGGCGCCACACTTACACGCTTACACACGACGCATTAGAAGACACGCGTTTACACACGACCGCAACGCCGCATTAGAAGACGATATAGTCGCCACAGTCAGAGATCAACTTAGATCGTTCTTTGAGTTATTGCGTTGACACACAGTTTGATTTACTGTGTGCAGCAGCCCACTAACTCATTCGCGAATCTTCGCGACACTCCGACCGCAGCGAAAATACCCTTTTTAGACTGGTGCCTCGTTATCATCTATTTCGAGCGGGTACAACTGGCTTATGGGTCTGGTCCATTCATTTCCATTACCCAGTTTCACTCTTGCTGTACGTATGGATCGACCTCCTCCCCCTCTTATTTCCACTATTCGACCTAATTTCCACACTGCTTTGGGGGTTCCTTCTTCTTCTATGATAACCACCTCGTTTATTCGCGGCTCTCTAGTTACTGATCCTCTAACGGCTCGATGATTTCGTTGTGTTCGCTCTCGCAGCGATGTGAGATACTCTGACCGCCAGTAATTCCAGAAGCGATCGAGTGTGCTAAGTGTTGCTTTCCATCTCATTAACATTTTTTCTCTAGACATCACCTCCTTTGGAAGATAGCTTGGATCTTCCTTTTCTTCCTCTTCGTTTACCGTGAAGATCAACTCAGCAGCTGGTATCAGAAAATCGATCGGCCGAATAATATCGACTGACGTTTCATGCACGTAAGTAAGTGGTCTACTGTTGACTACTCCTTCTACTTCTACAATAAGTGTTCGAAACTCTTCTTCGCTTAATCGTTTTCTTCCCACTGCTTTACGAAGCGAAGTTTTGGTTAGACCTATCATTCTTTCATAAACTCCTCCTTGCCATGGAGCGAAAGGTGTTATGAAGTTCCATTTGATTTCTTCTGCTCTGCTGATTTGTCTTAGGACTTCTGCGGCGAGCGTAAAATTGCTCCCGTTGTCGCTAAATACAAGTTTAGGTTTTCCTCGTCGACTCACATATCTTCGAAAGCAGTTGAGGAACGAAGATGCTGACAAGTCATTTGTCACTTCCAAATGGACAGCGCGTGTCGTAAGACATGTAAACAATGCTACCCAACTTTTTTGAAGTTTAATTTCATTGCCCAAAAGAGCTTTTAAATTGAACGGTCCAAAATAGTCCAGTCCCACATTTTCGAAGGCTCGGGTTACAACTGTGCGGCATGATGGTAGATCTGGCATTCTTGGAAGCTTGAACGGATGTGTGAGCCATCTACGACATTTCATGCACTTTCTCTTTATGACCTTTTTTACCGTTTCTCTCCCTTTGGCTATCCAGTATTTTGACCGCAGTTGGTTTAACGTATGGGCTGGCCCCGAATGCATTAAAATTTCGTGTTGATGAGTAATAAGCATTTCCGTGATGGGATGTTTAGGTAGAAAAATCGGAAACTTGGTGTCTCGTGGGAGGTCTGAATAGGCAAGACGTCCTCCACATCTCCAGAGATTGTCATCGCCTCGAAAAAGCTCCCAACGCACAATCTCCGCTTTCGTGATCATTTCTTCTTGAGCCTGTCTAATGAGAAGTTTTTCCGCTTCTATTTGGTCCTCCACTCCTACTGCCTTTCTTTTCCGTTCCTTGAGGTTCTTTACGAATCTTATCACGACAGCCGTGATTCCCTTCACTTTCCTCCAACTGTTATACTTGCTTGCATCGATTACACAGTGATTTGAGGCACAATCGTTTTCTTCTTCTGTACCGACTTCGAGCGCGGTAACTGTTGTCGTAGGTTGTTTGCCTTGGTCTCTCTTCACTTTGTTCTTTTGAAAGGCGTCTTCGCTGATTACACATTGTTGCGGATTTGAAAGCTCCCATTTCGGCCAATTCTCTACGGATTGTCTGAGCCATGGTGGGCCATGCCACCACAAGGAACTTTCTTTAAGCTTGTCAGGATCAACGCCCTTTGTCGCAATATCGCTCGGGTTTTGATCGGATGGGACGTAACTCCACCATTTCGCCGTATTACGCATTTGCTTTAAACGATTTTCGATGAACCTCGTATTGATCTCTTTATCTGAACGTATCCAGTGCAACACACATTTGCTATCGCTCCAGTAATGGGTCTCCACTTCCTCCATCGAGAGCTGTTTCTTTACGAACTCGAGTAATCGTACTCCGATGAAGGCTGCCAACAATTCGAGTCTTGGAACCGAAGCTCCCTTCACGGGGCACAGACGCGTTTTAGCCATAACTAAGTTCGTCAATACTGCACCATTTACGATTTCACGATTGTATACCGCTGCGGCGTAAGCCTGCATCGATGCATCGACAAAAACGTGCAGTTGTCTCTCCTTTGCACAACGAAAGAATATTTGACGAGGGATGTCGTTTACTGTATTATTCCAACTTTTCTGTAATCTTTCCCACAGTAACTTCTCTTCTTCTTTCAATGATTCATCCCATTTGTATTTCTTCTTCCATAATTCCTGAAGGAATACTTTTAATGGGACAAGCAACGGAGCCATTAATCCGAGAGGATCAAAGTGAGAGGCTACAAAGCTCAGTACTTGTCGCTTGGTTTGGGCGGCACCAATCTTGTCTTTTACACCTAGTGTTATTTTATCCTCCTTTAACGACCATGTTATTCCTAACACTTTGGTCTCTTGTACTTCTTCTCGATCTTCCGGAGGAATAGCATCATACACTTCTTTGTTATTTGACACGAACGATCTCAAGTTCATTCCGGCACCTGCGAAAATTGCTTTTCCTTCACTACATAGTTGTATCGCTGTCTCTGAATTTTCTGCCTGCAACATGACATTGTCTACGTACAGATTTTTTTAAGATTTCTTGAGCTGTAGTGGATCCAATTTCTGTCAAATGTTTCGTCAAAGTTGCAGCAAGTAAGAATGGGCTGGAAATCATTCCGAACGGTACTCTACAAAATCGATACACTTCGATATTGTTTTCATCGACCGGACCCTTCTCTTTTACCCACAAAAACCGGGTCGTATCACGATCCTTCACATTCAGCTCCAGTTGCAGAAACGCTTTTTCTACGTCAGCAAGAACAACGTATTTAGAAGTTCGAAACCGTAACAGTATGCCTGCTAAATCGTTTAACATCACTGGGCCTCTGAGCAATTGACTGTTCAGGGAATTACCTTTCTCGTCTTTAGCACTTGCATCAAAAACCACCCGCAATTTAGTTGTAGATTTTTGGGGGTTAGGACTGCTTGATGTGGTATATACGAAATGAGAGGTCCATCTGGGACCTTGGGCGCCTTCTCAATTATACCTAATTCTAGCTGTTGTCGGAAGGTATCATCGTATCTTTTGAACAATTCCTCGTCTCCCTTTAAGCGTTTCAACGTGGACCTTAGTCTGCCAATGCATAGGCCGAAGTTATAAGGAACTTTAGGCGTGGCAGATTTCCACGGCCAGTTCACGACATATCGACCATCTTCCGATTTAGTTATTGTTGCTTTGAATTGTTCTAGTGCTGCGACATCCTCTTTTGAGTCTATTGGGTCGTCAATTCCAAGCGTTTCCAATCTCCAGAATTGGTCAATATCTGCTTCACTAGTAACTGCAGCAGATGTCATTACTAACGCCGTATCTGCAGATGAAAAGGCTCTTTGTGTATCTAGTTTTGCATAACCACTTCCTGCTAGCATATCCCCAACTTTCGATTTGACCAGGTGGAACCCGGATGGTAATTTCTGTGAACCTTCGATCAGGTCGAAGAAGTAGTCTGCACCAATTATTAGCTGCGGTTGTTCCCATTTTTCCGGAATACACAGCCGATGCCTTTGTTTTGCGTTTGGGATGAGAATTTCGTTGGATTCAACATTTACTCTTTGAAGCTCTTTGGTCAAAAAGGGCATTGTACTGGCTCTGATCTGTTTTTTATTTCCGTTTTTCAGTTCTAGCGTAATGTTTACTTGCTTTGTATCATAACATTTCGGTTGCTGAGCGCCGAATCCCGCTATGGATATTTGGCTTCTTTTTCAGTAGTCAGCTTCAGTTGATCACAAAGTTCTTCTGTTATGAATGATCCTTGACAACCCGCGTCAAAGAACGCCAAAATAGTTTTCCCCATTTCCGGTTTCTCCGGATTGTACACGTTCACCTCCTTACAAAGAAGCAAAACGGTCTTCTTTTCCCTTCGCTTTTGGGTGACCGCCGCTGTCAACGCCGATTCGTCAGGTGATCGGTTTACTTCCTTGTCGAAAGTGACTGTTTGTTTCCCTCTATTGTCTTCTGGTTCCTTCGGTTTACTTCCTTTCTCGGAACCATTTTTATTTTCCCTCTTTGGGCAGAGCGCCGAGTTGTGTTCCTCTCTGCAATAGAAACACATTCCTCTCCTTGCGCAATCCTTTGCGCTATGTCCCTCTGCGAGACACCTGAAGCAAAGCCTTTTCTCTCTTATCCGACCACTGCGCTCTTTCACGGTCGCGTACTCATGGCAATCACTATTCCAGTGAGGGCCTCCGCAAAAGGCACAACTTCGTTTTTTACTTTTCGGCGCTTGATTTTCTCTCCTCCCCCGGTAGTTGCTTACTGCTGAGGAAAATGCAGACGTTTCCTTTGAGTCATACTTTATCGGCTTTCTGTCCTCATGACGATCTCTTCTCTGTGCCGTCATGCTACTGGTCACGCGCATTATCGTTTCTTTTCGAGCAATCAATTTGTCGACATACTCACGAAGTTTATCGACATTCCAAGACGGGTCTTCACTCTTTTTTTCATAAACTTCGAATAAGATCCACCTCGGCAATTTCTCTTCTACCATCAGCTCGATTATCGGATGATTCGTATCTTCGTTCATCACATTTAGCTGTCTGAGAATTCTTTCGACCTCGTCTAGAACGACCCTAGGATTTCTAGGATCCGCCTGAGGCAACCTCCTCAACTCATCATGAAGGCATTTTTTGATGAGGACTTCATTTCCATAACGCCTTTTCAAAACGTCTACCACTACTCTGTAATTGGAGGCCGTAATTGCGTATCCAGCTACTGTTGCATAAGCCGCACCCTTCAGACTACATAGTAAATAGTTGAGTTTGTTGACGTCGGGTATTGGCTGTTGATCTACTGCTGCCTCAAATGAAGACCAAAATTCAGGCCATTTGCGTACATCTCCCGAAAAAGTAGCTAGCTCCAATTTTGGGAGTTTAATTCTCGGTGCCGATCTTGGCAGTTCAGTTACCTCTTGTGCTTCAGCCTTATTTTTATCCTGTAATCCGTGGAGTAGTCTTACTGCTTTTTGTTTTCGGCTTTCGACTAGCTCAAGAGTTTCTCGAGCTTTCTCCATAACTTGGAGCACTCCATTCGGATCGTCTGCCATTTGTTGATAAATGCGATCTTCCTCTTTTGCTTCATCTCCTCTTAAACTGATTCTCAAGGAGAGCCATTGTTCGTGATATTTTTCTAACACACCGATAGCGGCATTTATCTTACGCATGTAGCTGTCAAACTCTTCAACTTGATCTTCGAGAGAAGCAATTTGTTTAGCTGGGGGGTCGTCAATTTTTGAGACTTCTAACCCCGGGATTTCCTTCAGATACCCTATCAACCTACCCTTTGTGGGTCCCATAGCCTGCCGATATACTCCCGACATTGTAACTGCTTAACTCCCGGCTCGTGGCACCAAATTTTTCTGTCGTGAACAAAACGAAGTTGGTGGTCGTATGTAGACGACAGAAAAAGATAAAGAAGAGATCGACGGTTTATTAGAAAAGAGATCAACAAAGTTAAGGTCACAATGCACGTGAAGTAAAGCCAACAAGCTGCGCAGGCCTGTCAAAATTAATCGGCAATATAAAAGCAATAAACGAAACAACGACAATCGAAGGCCAAGGCTTTGACTTGGGGCAGGTTGAGCGAATTGAGCGATATAACACCGAATGAGCGGGACACACCTTTGGAGTATGGCACTTATTGTCAACTGTCTCACGGTGAGATACAATGAAGCGCAATATAAGCACAAGAGCAACGAGGTGTCGGGCGATCGCTTTCGTGCCGACACCTGGTTATCAACGTATCAAGGTATCAGTGCCTATCTCGTGCGGTTGATTCCGTTCACCGCAATTTGTTTTCTCCCGCACTGGGCTTGATTCTTCGGGTTTGTGGGTACTCGACAACTCGAAAAGTAATAATTGATTTCAACAAAGAAACCGGCCTGTTTTGATGAGGGCTCGTCCGCTTGCGCCCTTTTTCTTCTTTTTGCGCTTGGCTACACCAACCTCCTGGTTGGTCCGTCCCAAGTTTGTTCACACGGTTCGGGGGACACCTTTCTGCTTGGCGATTCGCCCGACACCTCAAACTTGGGTAATTAAACCTTCAGATACTTTACAAACAACGTAAAAACGCGATATACTCGAAAAACGAATACAAAACCATCATAAAACATGATCTGAGTCAAATATGGTGATTCTAGTGATGAGCTAACGAAAAGGTACAATCCAATGACGAGGAGAGTGAAAAAAAACGTCACAAACTACTGACGAGATCGTGGAACTTTGAGGCAATCCACAAGTAACCATGAAAATAAAGTTTAAATTCAGAAAAAACAATGAAGAAGAAAGTGCTGACAAATGAAGTAAAGGCGCCACACTTACACGCTTACACACGACGCATTAGAAGACACGCGTTTACACACGACCGCAACGCCGCATTAGAAGACGATATAGTCGCCACAGTCAGAGATCAACTTAGATCGTTCTTTGAGTTATTGCGTTGACACACAGTTTGATTTACTGTGTGCAGCAGCCCACTAACTCATTCGCGAATCTTCGCGACAAAGCCTTTAAATTAATTTAAAAACGGTATGTAGGTTTTTCATCGTCGCATTCTTATTGAGGATCCTCAATAAAGTCTAAAAAATCCTCAAAAAATATAAAATTCATAAAGTTGTACATATAGGAATTCAAAGGTGAGATTTATGTAAATTTTTTGATCAACCAACAGTTTAAATAATAATATTAAATATTTTCTAAAATGCTAACAATTATTATAAAATAAAAATGTTCACTAAGAACAACAATGCAGAATGGGTTGTTGCTGTAATATTGCACATTTATAAGTGTCGATACGAACGCATCGTGTTATTTGTTCGAAAACAAGACAGCCGTTGCATAAGCATAATGACTTGATAACGATTCCTTACCAATGAATGCATCGTAACGTAAAAACAAAAAACCTTCAAACTCATAAAACTCTCAACAGAAATTTTTCGTTTACATATTTTCCCTTCAACATAAGTATTCGAAGTATGACTGGATAGAAATTCAGCTTAACCGAATCCAACCTAGGTTTAATTGAATATAACCCCTATCATTAAAGTCACCTCATTTCAACTGAATCTCACCTGAGCTTTGGCAAGCGCGACCATAATTCAACTGGACCTCGAATTTGACATATGTTTAACCAAATGCAACCTAAGTTTATCGAAGCTATCCTCATTCTAGTCGGAGTTATTCGGATTCAAGTCCACTCAAGTTTAATGAGTCGAAGAAATTACATTTGGCAGCAGTCACAACACGAGCAAAGTTTCGACGTTTGCAATATGAGCGTGAAATAATTGCAATATTTTAGTTGTGCAAGTTTTTAAGTGTTCTTTTTCACATTCACAAATAAATTTATTACATATATTGTTTAGTTTCATTTTGTCACTTTTAAATCACTCATTGAAGCGAGATAATAAAAGCTGAAAAAAAAAACATTCACCACCATAAAGAGGGATAAAAAAAATTGTAAAGGAGGAAAATTTGTGAAAATTCTATGAGGGAAATTTTAAATTTTTTTCCCCTTTTATCGAATTAAGATGGAACGAACTTCAGGCTGATGGCTAAACGGAAATGCGCTTCCTCAAACATCCAAATGATTTTAGTTCGATTCACATGCCGTAAAAAAATTAGTCTTGTAAATTGAAAATGCTCTAAAGAGGCGGAACGTGCATGCAGGCATTTGCAAAGATCGATTTGTTCTACGCAAAGTGCATGAATGCATGCCCAAATTGCGTCGCCTTTGATGCTGTTTTCTCTCGAGAGATAATAGTTCAAGGGCAATTTAGCACAACATTCCTCTAGTGCTTGATCCCCCGCTTATATGCCTCAATACCTCATTTGAATAGCGCCTATCCAACAACCACTTAAAATTTGTACTTGAATGACAATTTCGCATTACAATAAAAAATATATAAATGAGTCCTAAATGTGCATAAAAGAGTTTTGTGTCATAAAATATTTTTTTTTGTGCTCTAAAATACTTTTTTCAGTGTTGAACATTCACCAATAAATAGAAAATTGCTCTCAATAGATTGGCGTCGAATGCCCGGCAATAATTCATTCAATAACCTATCGAATTCAAATTAAAATGGGAAACAATTTTTATTTAATCATAAAAAAATTTTTTGACAGTTCAATGAATTTTCTATGCGTCTCGATTATTTGATGATGATATAAACAAGTACATAAATGAGAATTCTGTAAAGGGCGAAGAAGATGAAATAAGCAATAAAAAGAAAGAAAACTTAGCCATGCATAATCCATATAATCGATGCATCCCGAAAAACATTTGTTGTTTTTTTCAAATTTTTAAAATACGATTTTCTGGTTCATGAATATTCGAGAGACATAATTGTGAAGGAATTTGCGAGTCATTAGCGGGGATACCGATGATTTAAACTTCATTTACCGAAAAAAAAAAGTCATGTTGCCTCAATTCGTTGATGTATTTCATGAAAAGTGAGTAATGAAGAATTATCTGAGGCATCTTCGACCATGAACTTTCCAAAAAAAAAGAAAAAACTCGAGTATGAAATTCTAACGGAAGTAATTTTGGTGATATGCTTTTGACTTTTATGAGCTTCATAGTAATTTTTAAAAATGCTAGCATCTAGCATTCACTGCACTTCATTTCAACTCTGAACTTATTCGTTAAAGCAGCACAAACATCGATCGATATGAAATCGAAAGAAAACTCTATAGTTGTGAAATGATTTGCATCATGCTATGATTGAACAAAATAAATTATACATAAGAATTTAAAAACTTCAATTCCTCTATAAAACTTAGAAAATTTAATGCATGCAAAGTTTGAAAAAAACTTTATGCATGAAAACTTAAAAAAGAAGATTGAGTATGATCATATATCCCTCCAACTTGTAGTCCTTCCCTTAAATGTCATCAAATCTTTATTTTTTTTTTTTTACTTAGCATTCTATTGAATTTTAATTTTTTAACTTATCACTCTAAGGTAACCCTTTCGGGAAGTGCTGCATCTATACTCTATGAAGGCTTACTTCTTATAGCTTTACGTTTTGTGTTTATGCTGATATTTTAGTGAAAAATTAGAGATATCCAGTCGATTCGGCGATAGGTGTAGTGAACCTACGATTAAAGTTAAGAATTACATTTTCACTACTAGGTAATGGGAGCAGTTCCGTTGTTAAGTAATGGTTTTTTTATATGAGTTTTTCTTCGTTTTGCACCCTTCGCAACAATAACATCTCAAATTCAACAATGCCCCTGGGCTTATATATGCCGAATTACAGCCTTATTTATAGACATCTATGAGAATTTCTCAGTGGAAACGATATTTCACCATTGCTTAAGATTCTTGAATTTTCGAAGATGAAAAAAGTGCATGCAGTTATAAATTGCTCCATTTCAAATGAGCCAACTAGAATTTCTGTGGATTTTTTTATTGCATTTGGATTAGGATATGCACGCATTGAATTACAAGGAGGCATTCGTTCCTCTTTATCTCCAATCTCGAATAAATTTCTATGTTCTAACCTCCTCATTCGTTCGCCTCTCCCACCTGAAGTCAATTAGTATAAAACTACCCCAATCATCTTAATGTATTAGATGCCAGAAATAGAATCATCAATCGCTAAACTTAATTTAATTTTAATAAAATCGATTATGAGTGATATTTTAAAACAATAGAGATTAGTATTTTCACTGATTGCGCAAATATTTCCCCACGATAAACGAAACGGATGTAAAGGGTAGAAGGTAATGGGGAGGGGTGAATGTGACTATGTGATGTGAATCGTTAGAAATAATCGACAACTAAAAGAGAATGTTCATAAAAACAATCACACGATGATTGATCATCGTGAAGCGTGTGCGATCGGAGAAGTGCTAGTAATATCGTTGTATCGCTCAACGTTCAACATCACTTCTTCATTTCACGTTCACCTTTCACACCGTTCATTAGTCCTTTTCGAATCTCACAACGATTCTAATTATTTCAACGCTTATCAACTCATTCGATGAAATTTACAAAGTATATATATATATATATATATATTTGGTTACCACTTGCAACAGTCATCTAATAACATCTAATATTCATACAGTTATTTAAGAAAAACTGTGAACGGTCAAATTATTCTTTATCTTCCGCTAAAGTAGTATTTTAAATTCCATTCAAGAATCAACGCTTACTTCAAAATGAATTTCCCATCACGAAAGAGCCAAAAGAGCAAACTTTAAGAGATATTAGAACAGTATTCAACCTTGCAGATAAATCGTTGCGTTAACGCTTTCCAATGCTAACAACATTGCTGTAGTTGAGGTAAATAAAAATCGAAAAAAAAAAATCGACGAAAAGTGAAATCACAAATGAAAAGTGAACAGGTGGCAGCCTAAGATCACGCAAACTTACGAAATGCTCGCAATGATCATTAATTATTACTTCGCATGAGGGCAAACCTGCGCTAACCGGAACACCTGTGAATTGGTGCGCGCAAGATGGCTTTCTAGGGGAAAGAAGAGTGAGTTGTATGGGTGCGGGTAGGGAAATTATCACTTAAGACTTATTCACCTATCTCCGTTCTTATTCCTCAAAAAAAAACATCGATGAAAGAGTGGAAGTTATACCACTCTTTCATCGATGTTCCCATTTCTCCGCATTCCCTACAACATCTCAATTCCATTCAGCATTAACGAAAGACCCGAGTAAAGTGTCCTTTGGGGTAATAAATAAAATTAGGCATTAAAGGATGACTCTCAGCATGAACAACACAATGATTTAAAGAAAACGATGAAAAGAGAACCGATTGCAATCTCACTGTGTTTCATCAATATATCACAACATGGAACACATATATAACTAATCAGCTAAAAGAAATACCACATAATCTTGAATTAAACTTTAACTCTTCATCTAGACGTAAGTGTCATAGCTATCTTATTTTCACTAAAAATAGAATCAATCCTTTCAACATTCCCTATATTCTATGAACACAATGTTTCCGAGTGAACAGTACTGCTTTTTTTTTAATAATAAATTTTGCACTCTAAATGATCGAAAAGCATATATATATATATATATATATATATATATATATTTATTTATAGCAGATATAATTTAAGAGCTTCTCCAGGATTCATGAATGTATTGTAATAAACTTCGGCGTTCAAAAAACTCAGCACAAATCCTCAAAAAATTCTCTCACTGTTTAGAAACGATTTCTGCTCATTAGTGGAAAAAAAAATGAAAAAGATTTGTGAAGTTGGAGGATAATATGAAAAAAAAGATAAAAGAATATATAGGCATTAACGCGCAAATCTCTAACATATCCAGCTAATCCGAATGCATAGGAATCTACTGAAATTTTAGTTGAAAATTTAAATAAATGTATATCACTGAAGATGATTTTTGTATACCAAAGAAAGTTAACTTGCTTAAAAAATATTTTAGAAGTTTTTATCAATGAAATAATTCAATGAGGATCAAAATTATATTCTTATCAAAATTATCAATATATTGACGATTGTTTATTATTTATTAGAATGTATATTTCTCGATTAAATACTCGGATCCAATTTACGAATGGAATCTAAAAATAATATTAATATCCATTCATCTTTTAAAGTCTCAACTAGAATAAAATTTTCTCAATTTGCAAAATATTTAAAATAAACATTTGATTTGGCTATATTTCTTCTATTCATAGCATATATATTTACAGAATGATATGTATGTGGAACAATGTTGTCTATGCGATATGAAGCATTCCACTTGTGCAAGTTCAAGAATGCACAACCTAACATATGTGCCACCTGCATAAGATAGGCAACCTCCCATCTGCACAATATGCGTCTATAAACGTTTAGAGGTTTTTAAGGTGCTAGATGACGAAAAAATAAAATACAGCTGTCTATTGACCATTGAGATGATGACGATATCGGAAATAAAATCGCATAAAAAAATAACACATCACATATGGTGTAAATATAGAAATTATAGAATAAATACAACTGTTTATTGTATAAACGGACGAATGTTAAAAAATAAACTGAAAAAAAGAGATGAGGATAAAGAAAGAGACTAACCCTGAGTGGAGGAGAGACGGCTGGCAGCTTAGGCTTAACTGCTGACTGAGGTTGAGCGTTGATCTCAGCACTGCAACTAGCGAACATGAATGCAACAAGTAGAAACATCAGCCGAATGAATGCAAACTCAAGCCTTCTTGGTTTCATCGCTTTGCTATGCACAATAACGATAGAGACAGCGAGAATCGCTTCACAGAGAGACTTGAAGAAGGCAAGTCGGAATATGTGGCACTAATTCAGTAGAGTTGAAACAGTTGCACGATTTTGCACCACTGGTAAATAGCACACCAAATTGTAGGCAGTATTAATAGATGATATCCCTGAAGAATGGTGCAAGCACTGACGAAGAGTGCTACAAGGGGATTCTGAATGCTACTTCAACGTCAAACGGAATCAGAAGCAGATGAGAGACACAGCGTGAAGCTCATGTGTCTTCTCTCTTGCGTGCAGCCAACGATAGTTATTTCGCGTTGCATGCACTCCAACAATCATAGCCCCGCCCATTGGTGCGCCAGACCCGCCCCCTTCTCGTGGTGCCTTTTTATGCCGGACCATTCGGATGGTTTCCGCTTCCTTCGTTGACATTTGACCTTAGAAGCAATGTGACACCTTATTTTGCGACATAAATTTCATAGGCCATTGCGAATTACGATAGATGGCATTTCACATATTCATATTTTTGAAAACTTTACCAAAGAAGGAAAGGAAATGACTTAAGTTCAGCAATCGCCTTCATCACTATACCTGACCGGAAGGAAAGGTTATTAGCTTTTAATAAATTTTTTAAATTCTTTCATTCAATTGAAAATAACCACCAAAAAATATTTTTTGTTTTCCCTAGAAATCTCAGTTAATTTGCATAAAACGTTCTAAAAATCTGATAAAATTTATGTTCTAAAACTCGTAAAATTTCATTAACATCTACATATAAGATAGAGGCAGCCGTCTGAATCATTCGCCCACGATTAGGCCGTGCTGAACGCACTGCACATTATTCATAGCGATGAGATTTGTGATGGCGCCGGAATTCACTGGTTGAAAAAAAAAACACTTTCGAAACCATTTCCGATTGGATTTTTTCTGAATAGACCGATAAACTATTCCAATCATTTAATAAACATTCCAAACGATAAACAACACTGCAAAAATTTGATAAAAACGGGACTTCAAACGGTATTAAACTGAAGTTTTTTTGGATTTTGAACATAACATATATAGAATATTTTCCAAGAATATAGAAAATTGCTTTATCAGAAAATTATTTAAAGGGAAATTGAATTCTATATAAAAATTAACGCCAATAAACGGATGAAACTTGGAAAAAAAGTGAAATTAAAATTTTTAGCGAACGAAATTTGCTCAACGGGAAAAATAGTTTCAAACAGAAAATTGAAACGTAATCACCGTTGCCTTTTCCTTATCACTTTCCTAAATGACAAATCAAACAAGCTTTCCACGGTATCATTCGCTTCTTTTTGCCTAATCTTTTCACTTTGTTTGTCAAAGGGATATTACTACTCGTTTATCAAACTCAAACTCATGACTGATTTCAAGTTCAAGTTCAGGTTCAAGCTCACCTTTCATTCACTCGACTAATTCAGCGTAAAGAACGTTACTGGAATGCGCCACTAATATTTAATTCAACCATTAAAACCCCGAGAAATTTGACATACGAAAAACGATATGGAAATATTGCTCTTGAGCGCTGAAGAAAAGATCGAAAATGTGAAAATTAATTTTAACTAATTGATGAAAGTCAGTGCTTATATATATCCATCAGGCAACGTTTAATATCTTACTGGTCGAATATATTCGATCACAATATTTGAATTCAATACGTTGAATAAAATGCTCGGAAAATTTAAATTCTATGCTATCGTCAATGATCAGATGTGATCAATCAATATTAATGATTCCTCATAAGAAACGATAAAAATCGATATCGATCAACGATAAGCTTATATAGCTCAACAACAGTTACCTCTTACTTGAAAATTTTTTTGGCTGATTTCGTTGAACGAAGATCAAAGTGCACTTTTAATCACATGACACTCGACTTTTGTTCATTGATGTCTATTGACCTTTGAGTCTATCATTTTCAATATGCACTTTCTTCGACGCTCACTTCTTAAATATAAAACGCGAATTTTTGAAAAAAAAAACCAGACGATTCTATCAGATATGTCATTGAAAATAATAAAATGACGAATATGTTTTCAGATAAATTTTTGTTGACGTTTAATGCAAATCACATCGAGCATTCGGAAAATTTGTTGCTCCAAAATTAAGAATCTTTTCGTTAGATTCTTTCCACACAAAGAAGAGAGAAAAAAATCACTGGCACTAAGCCAATTCAATATGAAAGAGATTCGCATAAAAACACCCATATTATACATCACACTTTTAAACGAAACATTTTTACACGTTTCTATGATAAAGGCATTCAAAAATTAGAATCCCTAATGCTAAAAAAGAACTACAATAACAATTTTTTATAAGATATTTTTGAGGTTTTTTTTAATAAAATTGAAAGTTTAGTACCTTTCCCGGATTAAAAAGTTTGATGCATTAAGTATTAGCAAATGTTTAACGTAACTAGTAATGAAAGTTCATTTCCGCCAATTTCATTGGTTCATTGAAAGCAAGGGGATTCTTTTTGGACCGATATTTTGTAGTTTGCCTCACTACTGGCTTAATAAGAAAAAGCCATTCAAGAAATAAGCAACAGCGGACACAGCTAGCGTGCGCATTTCACTAAATGACATATATCGATGCCTTTTATTGGGGAACATCCCTCGAGAGGGCACAAACGAGAGTAACGGTGCTAATGTAATATTACTGGAGATTACTGCGCTAGTCACTGTGAATGTACCATCAACCCCTCCCCTTAGTAACCTGATTAAGTATGAAATTCTTTACTCAATCTTACCGAGTTGGAAAGCTAATATAAAAAGTTGATTTCAAAAGAACCGAATTACTGAGTAAACAAATTGCTCAGAGTATTCCCTACGGCTATTCTTTCTCTTTCATTCCTTTTTTTCATTAAACATTCTCTGAGTACATAAAACACTATTGTGCTTGCCTCTACTCCCATCAGTCCGTTAATTGAAGTTGAAGAAATCAAAAGTGCAATCATTTTGCTAACTAACTGTTCTTAGTGCATTGATGGCGCAATGCAACGTCAAACAAACAGCAAATGACCACTAGTTGAAGAATGACCACTTACAGCCACTGGTCACTAGTTGAAGTTCATCTGCGAATGGGTGCCGTCATCAAAGAAAGACTAAGCAAAACCATAACGTGAAGCATTCTTGTTATTATATATGGCGCCGGCAATACAGCAAACTTGCTGATTCCAGGGGTGCAAATTTAATAAATATTATACTTTTAAAATTTTTCTGGCAATTTTCCAAAAGAAGTCTCGATCGTAGAGGTGAGAAGGCGGGAGAAGGGGTGGAGGAGAAGGGGAGGGGGACTGATTAGATGAGGGCAGGGGAAAAAGATAGTGGCGAAGAATAACCCCTTTTTTACTTAGCTAAGCGGAATTTCTCCTTCAGTCACTGTGCTCTCCTTAGAAATATTTCAATGAAAATTACCTCAGTTTTTGTGATTCCTTTTGACATCAGTAACATCGCTGTTCTGACGTGTTATATCATCATCAATCGTAATATAGTGACGTCAATGTGAAAAAATCGTTTCTAACGAATGTAAAGAACGCTAAAAAGTTTAATAAATCTTCCCACTCAACAAGTATCGATGTTTGTGCACAAATAGCAAACTCTATATCGCTTCATCAATACCGCATGCGTCATGCAGGTTTCATATTCTTATTGAGTGGAAGTCAATGTAGGGGGAAAAGGGAATGGGGAAGGCGAAAGCAAATAATCCCCTTAAGCCATATCGTATTTATGAAATCCTCGTTCGTATATTTTCTCTATGTGGACAACGATAAAATGAAATCATTTATGATGCATATGAAAGTTATTTCGACCTTTTGACCGTCTTATTACACATTTCATTATGCATCACTGTTCAATGCAAAACAAAACTCAAATGAAGGATAGGCTCATGTTTGCAGTTTGTCTATTCATCGCAGCCCAAGCAAAATATGTAAACCTTTACCAGTTTGTAATTTTAGTAATGAATACTCATCAATATACAAGTAACGTGTAGAATATATTAACCTATAGCAGTTTCCTCCAAAATTTTTGTTTCCTCCAAGATAATTTCCTCCAAAAATATTGTTTCCTCGAAAGCAAATTTTTTATGACACAACAGGATGGAACAAACAAAAAATTTCAAGTGACTACCAAAAGTTAGCTCAATAATTTATTAATGCGATATAAGATTGTAATATTCTGTTATGGTAATGAAAAAACATCATTCCATTCTAAGCTACTAAAATACTGATGTGTTGAAGAGGATATACGATAAAATAACCCTCTATCGAATTTAATATTTCATGCAATACTAATGTATTTATTAAAATTTCACAAATAATTCTTGGGTACTGAAATTTAATAAGCATTTTTTGAATATTCAAAAATAAATATTTTCGCGAAAAGTTGTTTGCCGTAGAAAGAGAATATGGAAATTATCAATGGAAAGCGATATGATATAACAGGCGACTAAATTCTTTCAACAGTCAGCATTGATTGTCGTATTGTTATGCAGTAATGCGAGTCAATCTAACCCATATTTCTTATTAATTGTATTAGCGCAAATATGAAATAATTTATTAAAACGAAATAGATCATTATAAAGAAAAAAGTGGATATTTGCCGATAAAATGAGCACAGTTGCGGGTCGGAATACCAATAGTTAACAATAAAACATTTCAAAGACCGCACAGAGGGTCTTCGAATTGTTGTGTTGAGATTATTTATCTTCGTCAATCGCATTCGGTTGGCTCTACGTCGGCTCGAAAGAAAGCAGCACTTAGTTTTTGCTCTCTTTTTTTTGAGAGAGAGCAATTCACCGACCAATCTCGCCTTAAAAATGTCTTCAAATGTTCATAAAGAAAGAATGCACTTTTCTTACAAACTTTTCCGATACGAAACGGCTCACTTAAAGAACATTAGATGGCAGTTTGAAAAAAAAACAACAGTTTTACTCAAAGAATGCTTTTAGAACATTGACATTATTTCATTTTTATACACATTTTGCAAAATGTGCATTTGTAAAGCGCATTACAACGACGCGTGCACGTATGTGAATGCATATATATTGTACCTGGCTATTCGGTAGATTCGATGTGAGAATCACTGCTATAACAGTGGGAAAATTCAACCCGTATAATTTGCATCATAGTTTGATCACCTGTGTAAGCACTTTCAAATTTATTCATCAAGTTCGAAAAGGATTGGTCACAAACACTCAAAGATGACCAAAAATTGAATATATTTCTGTGAATTTGCATGAACAATAGATAATAGAATCATTTAAAATATTATCCTATTATTCATGATTTTTTGCTGGCAATTCAGCAGATATGCTACATGCAGGCAAATATTGTCCCTCCTCCTCTTTTCCCCTTCCCCTCCCGCCTTGCACTAAAAATTTTATATTTCGTAATCAATAATTAGACAGAGGAAATACAATCAAATCGATTGATTTACTGATAACGAAAGAATGCTTTACAGCGTCGACGTTTTAGATGATATAAAAAAGGTGACTAGCTGAGCACGGCAACAACATTCCGCTTAAGAAACAGAAGCAAAAAAGAAGAGCAATGAAAAATTCATTGGTGTTGGATACAACTTGTCATCACATCTTTCCTATACAAACCACCTACATAAACATCACTGCGTAGGTGTGGATGTGTTTATTGCTCATATTTTATCATCAGCTGAGCCTTTTTCTGATGTAAACAAAACTATGTCAACGCATGAAATCGATAGATACTATGTTGTTATGATGATTAGAGTGGTCGAAAAAGAGCCAAAGCGTTGTATGAAGTGCTAAAGTGCTGCATTCTACCAGTTAAAGCGCTACAAGTGCTATTCATTTTTAAAAATTTTAAAAGTATTCACGAATAAAAGGCAGTATTTCACCGATTTACATATGCCACCTTCGATTTGTGATATTAAAGAAACTGAAAAAGCTGTTGCATTATGCGCTCACTGCTTCATTAGTGACAGCCAGCGGAAACTAGCGCTTTGAACGCAATGAGTGAGGTGAACGAGCGATCCCATATAAAAGGAAGTTAGAAAGTTGCAAATAGATCAGCTATAGAATGGGCTGAAACTAAATGCTATTAAGGTTCAAATATATTTTACTTCTCATCAAATCTCTATTTCACAATAAATAAGAAATGAAATAAAATGTTTGCTTCAAATGCAGATTTGCACAATTCACCACTCATTTTGCATTATCAGTGCTCATTTAGCGGTGCTCTTCACCTTTCTAAACAAGTGAAAAAATGCCCCAAACAGTATGATACTCTCTAATCTTCCTTATGGGATTAGTTTTCATAATTTCTCGTACTTTATAATAATCTTTGCCATTATTCGGGAAATTTCGATATGTTTTGACCAGGCGAACGATATTAATTCTTAAACTATTACATAGCATCTAATCTTAGGACATTTGAAACAATTAAAAGGACTTGCCATCGATCTTCAACGAATTATTTCACGAAAAGAATTTTCCATTTCTGGTTGAATTTAAACGGGTACTTCAGGAATTGGGAATTTTGATAGAATATGGAACAATGGTGAGAGGTGAGGTGCACTAATCTTTGGGATCGGAAATCGAAATGCGTATGACTATTTAAATTATGAATTTCAATTGTACTGATAAAGTGAGTGTTGCACTTTGCTCACAATATGGTTTTCTTCACAGCAAAAAGCAATAATAATTAAACTTTTGAATTGATTTTTTTCCAATTTAAGTATATATAAAAGATTTTGATGATCATAAAATTTTTTTCGGTAAATGAGCGCATAATAAGTGCATTTTTTTTTCAAGAAAGTGCTTTCAGATTGTTATCATGTTTGTTTATCGATCGATTCTTATCTTAATAATTTTTCGATAGTTAAATGCCAGCAATCGCTTATTAAGTGCTGAAGCAATAAAAATTAGCTCATCTAGTACTTAAATGAATTGATACAGATTCAGCAGATATTAAAAGATGGCTGCACTAAAAATGGAAAGTTATCAAACTCCTTGAAGAAATTGCTAAGATAGGGGTTGTTACGATACTGGAGAAAAGTAGTGCTTTTCCCTAAAGCATGAAGTTTTCTTATATATCTCGCAATTGTGGATTCTTTTTTGCGTTTAGCCACGCGATCTGATATTTTTTAAAATCAATCCTCTATAGACCTTCGAGGTTTGATTCCTCACATAGGCATAAGCTTTGCAAATTAAATTAGAGTTTGATGCATGTCAGCTCAATATGGCTTCTGAAGACAACTTTTAGTTTGATTCGCCAATGTCTATGCTTCTAATCAAGGCGACTTGTTATCAAATAATTATAATCGTAATACAACCCTTCTGAGTTCGATCCTGAGGATCGACCGAGTTTCAGCATCACTCTAGCGAGAACAGGACCCCTGATGAACGATTGCTCTCAAACGACGAAACGTAGAGACTTTGTCCTCCTCGAAGGACATTGACTGGAGACACAAGCACTCTCGTGGAACAACTTCACAAGTTGTGTATTTAACATGAAATCCACGTGAATCAATAAGCTTTTAGTGTGATCACTTATAGAGCAATCAACTGTTCATCTGAAATTCCAAAAGTTTCAAAGAGAATCGAACCTGCACAATTTGTTCGTCTTATTGGTCGAAAACAATTTAGATTTCATCTTTATGCTTGACTAGAAAAATATTTCATAGCGATCCGTTTCGTATTTTAATTGTTCTATATCTGAATGATGTAATCGTCTAATAGTGTGAAGGTGATAAGAATATTTTCTCGCTAATTTTATTGCTCAAAGCATATATTGCACCTCTTTCACAAAAAAAAAACATTTTCGCATAGATTGATCATTCCAGATAAGAAGGTCATTTTTATATTTATATAGTTAGTTGCTTTTAATAATAACGTTCAACTTTTTAAACTTATGTCAAAAAAGATTGTAGTAAACAGTATCTGATCAGTAAGAAAAAGATATGAAAAAGTGGAAGAAATTCAGTTAGAGAGTAAAATATTTACATAGTTATCAAATAGAACTTTTTTATTTATGAGTCATATATCTTGAGTATTTGAAGCAGTAATAGAGTCAAGCAAAGCGTGATTTATGCTTTACTTTCAAAAATAAAAAGAATCAAAAATTGTAATGACAAAAAGATACTCAAATAAGAAAACATATTCGTTGAAAGCTCAAAGGAATGAGAAGAGTTTATTTCATCTCTTTGATGATTACAAAATTTTCACCCGAAAAGCTTTCATTCGTAGAGACTTTTGCATTTTATTTATAGAATGTCGTATGCTTATTGTGCAATTTGCAATCAACGCAACGATACAAACATAATGAAATGAGAATCGTATTGCAAATGTTTATATTTCTGCAGACAAACGTCTCGCTTAGATGAAAATGCTTCATGCAATACAAGAAAATGCTTCACTCAAAAAAGGCGAATCGTTTTTCAACGGCTTATATTTGACGCGTTCATTGATAAATGCTTATTGCACTTATGATGTAGACGATAGAATAGCAGATAAGACGACGTGCATCTAAACGACGGCGTCCATATGTGAATATGTGTAATGCAATGCAACATTTGAGTAGCAATTAGAGCGGGGTGTGATTGTTGCAAATTCATTGCAAAATAACCGATTGCAATACGCATTGGCTACACATCTTATCGCTGCTTTATTCTGGTTATTCAATTGCCCGAATAGTGCGAATAAATGGTTAAGGTCTGTTGATAAAGACTTTCCCAACAAATAGTCCATCTTTTCCCCTCTTTCCTTCCTGTCTCCCTTCCCTATCTGGCAAAAACCATTTCCGCATTGTTATTTTGACGGTGCAGCTTTAACTTCTGGTAAGCGAGACAGATCGTTTGCTTTATTCCTCACTTAGTAGATCTCAAATGTAGCTCCACCCATCGCTTTCTAGAGGAGTTCCAAGTGGCCGACAACAGCTTTAGTGCATCGCACTACGCATCCAATAACTCGCAGGTAATTGCACGGTGTGTATTCAAACTCTAACAGGAGCGTTCAAAAAGCAATTGCCTTAACTAGTAATTGCGCAACGAATATGGCTCTCATTTATAGCATGTTTACGCGAAAAGACGTAAAAATAGTGCACCCTTGCAGATTTGCATTTGTAAGATGCGCTACAATTGGATTGTATTTCTGCGCATACTTTTTCGTATTGCGCAATTCTCTCTCCTACATTTTCAACTTGGGCGCCGCGATAATCCCAGAATCATGCAATTTGATGGGACAATTCACATTGTACAAATACTAACTTTAAGTTGGCTTTACCAATTTCAAGCTGATCCAGCAACACACAAATTTCCAAAGTCGTCAATTAATTTCTAAGGGACTTATGCATATATTTTACATAGATTAGTAAGCCAAAAACGCTTCAAACGAACCTTCTCTTGAAGTCTCATAATATCAATCGATTCATTCAAAATATAAATTCATTAATGTGCAAGTTTTATTATTTATGAGGCCGACTGATCTGAGACTGAAAGTGATAGCGAACACAACAGCGTCATCTATCGTATGATGCGCTTTGGCATACTTTTGAATGTCACTCAGAAAGCGCTAAATATTCGATACACTAACCACATCAAAAAACGTCACATCTACAAAACGAATAATTTCATTCCGATTTTTTTTTTCCATTCGAAAAAAGTGCTCGCTATTGATCCAAAAATATATCGCATCACTATACAGTAAGTTTAGTGATGATAATATGCAAATTGATTGCAAAAACGTGACAATCAACAATACTTCATTGCAAAAAAAAAGGGAAAATGCATTAATGCAATAGAAGCTATAATCATCTTAAGTGAACGATCACTTCAGAAGAATTCCCTCTTAAGAAAATTTCCAATGGTTTATTTAGATTTCTTTTTTTGCAGTAGATGCAACAATTCTATGAAAACAAAAGTACAGTTGGTTCCAATTCTCTGCATTTACTGCAAGATAAATGCTGTGATATTCATTTGCGTCAGTGATACTTAACAGCAATTTTTTAGGTTTTAAACGGGTATTTATTCCGATTGTATATCTAACTGAAAATTTTATTGAGGGCATTTCAACATTATGGTAAATAATAGAACGATCAAGTCCTCTAGGGTACTGAAGAAAATTACTAAGTATTACACTGCTAAGTAATAATATCCTAGATGTGCGCTTATGATTGACAAAATTTGTACTTTGCTATCAATTGCAGTCTATATTTCAAAAAGAAATAAATAGTAATGCCGGATTTACTTATTCAGTGACTATTATTCAGATGCACTTTCATTGATAACGCATCGTTGAACGCGGAATGCACAATACAACACCGCCAATCGCCACTACAAACACCTCTCCACTTCTATTGACCAATACTTTACTTTAAACTGAGGTAGAATCATTGTTTTTTTTGTTTTAGCTATAAAAGCGTAAAAATATCAATCGATCCTTTGCAAATTTCGTCTTAGAGACGGATGGAATGACTGTGAATTTTTAATTGTACATGCAGCCTATTTTTTGTATGTAAAAAAATTATATAAATGCGCAAAATTCAAAGGTGAACGACCAGTTCAGTGAAAATTTATGGGCTATTTTCACTTTATGGAAAATATTCATTAATTGTATGCTATATTTGTTGTGATATGTTTGAAGCATTTCGATCTCACAAGAAGAAGCGCACAGAAAAAAGTTCCCTCATCAGGTTTAATAAAATCACCGAATCAATATTCCTAATCACCTCGGGAATATCGAGTATTTTCAAAAATATAATTTTATTTGAAAAATGGTTCTCGCCTTAGAATTTCCGGCATTCACTAAAATGAAGTAAGAAACCGACGCTCACATCATCAGGTGTAAATGACAAGCGCTAGCTAGATGTCGCAACTTCCGAAAAAATTTTCTTGGAATACATCCCACGAAAGTTGTGGAAATAGGAGTAGGAGGCGAGCTGATAGAAGGTAAGACACAGTACAACAGTTACGATGTATATATGGATTTTTTTATTGATACGAAAGAAGTTGTGAGAAAAGAATAAAATTTTTAGATTGTCCATATTTTGTGTTTTCAGAATCACTCAAAAATCTTACAGCGCCAAATATTCCACTCGAAAACGATAGCATTCATTTGCAAATTCATTTTATAATGTAATCATTCACTTCGAATGTTTAGAACGAGAAAATCTACCAACAGAGGGGATAGCACTTCGCTGAGGCAAAAAAGGTGAGCAATAAACACCGGAAATTAGCAGTTTATGCACACAGCGTACATCTTACGCTATTCGATTGAGCATATTTTTATCGTTCTGTCATTCGCGCAAAACATTGCAATGAATCGTATTTCTTTTTTCTTCTATTCTTGCAGAATCGAGAGGCATATAGATAATCTTCACAGGGACTTTCAAATAGACAAACAGTATTTGCTTGCGAATTATTCTGCAGGATGTCTTCTGCATTTCTATTTTTATAGATTTAGAGAAGTTTAAATAATTGCACTTTGTCGTTTAGTGGGAAAACCCGGTAACAATGGAAGATGAATTTTTGAAGCAAAAATAAAAGTAACTTTAAATGCAAAAATATGCAATAGTTTGTCGTCGAATTGCTAAAGAACTGATGGATACAGAAGGATGAGAAAGGCTCAAGACGCAAATAACATCTCAACGTAATTACAACTCGCTGGTGTAACCTGTAAAGATGTCACAGTGCTAACAGATATGTCGTTTTTTATTTGTTAACGCCAAAAAAACTGTTTCTTCAATCCTACAAACTTAGTAATCGAAGGGTTCTTATCTTTCTAAGTTAGTGTACAATTTTATATCCAAGCAAGACGAGTTGGATGCCGAAAGAATTGCACACATTTCAGTATGTCATTGTGGAATTCAGAAGGGATAACACGCAAATGTCCTAGACAATAGATGCTTCGCCCTAAATACTAATCAACTGAGGAAATATGCACAGCATATTGTGTCACTTCCGGAAAGAGGCAAAAGAACGGCAAAAATGAAATTCTTGATGAAAAATGATATGCTCCACTCTCAAGTAATGAAATGCACGTTTCATATATGAGCAATTTGAAAATACAGTATATATTCTATTATTACTACAACAAGACGATCATTTGTTGCACTTACAAGCAGATTACTTTTAATCATTGAGCTATAGAAAGATTTAATGATATCTAGTTCGACAAATTCACTTTAAAAAAATTCGCAAGTGATGGAAGACTTGCGGTTGCGGATATTCAAGGTGAAATCGGAATTCTTCTGTTATTTCCTTTCGACTCAATAAACTCACACTCTGCCACCCCATATCTCGTTGCATATATATATATATATATATATATATATATATATATATATATATATATATATATATATATATATATATATATATATATATATATATATATATATATATATATATATATATCTGTGATGCTCAAATGCTCAGCATTCGCAGCTCAGTTCTCCTCTTTTATGCCGCTTATTTGAGGCTTATAATGAATATTGCGCTGTTAGAGATGAGTTTTAAGCAATAACGGCGCTATGCTTCAATGAAGTGAGTGCCCCTTTTTCATAGCTGCGCGAGGCTGATTTTGAGAGCGCAGATTGACATGCCTTCCGAAGATACACGCTTCACTTTCTCAGTGATTGGAATTGACCATCGACCACTTTATATTGTAGTATCCATGAGCCTCACCTTTGGGAAATCCACGAAAAAATCCTAGTTGTGCAACCTCTCCTACAACTCCGTTGCCTACTATTTGTATGAGCTTGAGTTTTGAAAAGAAGCCGTTCTTTTCTTGGAATTTTAATGCTATTGGGGACATTTCGGCTTCTTGCAGCTAGATTATCACAACGTCTCGAACGTTTTCCAGAAATGTCTTATATCATAATCGAGGCACCAACGCTGCTGAATAACGATTCGATGGGTCACCTATTCGCTAAAACATTTGAGACTTTTAAATTTTCAGTCGCCAACCTAAGTCTCAAAATAATTTCTCCATTTCACTATGCGTTCCTTCCGTGATCGCTTCAGTTTCCTTAAAATTAGCGCTTTTGCAGCCTCCAAGTTGAAAGAGAATATACAATATTCACGTCATTACTTGTCGAAACGGTTATTTAAAAAATTCGGCGATGAACAACCCTAAAGAATATAGCTTCAATGTAAGTCAGATTTGTTCAGGTCAATTCAACGAATTCTGAAAAATCTAGAATTTAGGGATCTGAACTCGTATTGCATCCAAATTATGAGTAGGAAGCGATTTAAATAATCAGGAATAAAAATGAGAGAAAACTTTTGGGAATTATTGACACAATTAAGAATTATAAAATTTTTCAAACATATCTGAGCAGTTTCAAACGTTGGAGCGCATAATCAATGAATTTCATTCACTAAGAAGCGCAACCGCATTAATGCTTTGAAATTCATTTAAAAAATAAAATATTTTTTCGTTGAACACTCAAAAAAAAGCTTTTCAATTATCAGTAATGAAAAATTTTCGTAAGTTGCAATCACGGCTTGATGGGAATTGATGCACGCAACAAGACATCGTAAAATTGTTCGAGATTAGTTTGCAACCCTTTATATTGACCACAGCGATGCGTAAATGTCGTCGAATAGTGCACGCCATACAAACAGCAATTATGCGCCAATCTCGACCCCAAATCTCACTGCCATTACAAAAGTTTTTTCTATATGCGAATGCCGACGTTTATGCGCTCAACGTGAACTTTTCATATTCAACAGTATTTTCAGTAGAGGAGAAATATGAGGAAAAAAATTAAAGCATTCAGCGACAAATTCTGAGAATTCTTTGAAAGCATTTTAATTTCAGAAATTCAGAATAAAGATGGATGAGGTTCGCCAATAAATAGAATGGTAACGTTGATCCATACCTTTGATCACACCCTTCCTTAACATATTTTTGAAGACTATTTTTTGTGCATATGCATAAGATTCTTGGTGTATGCTTTGAGATTCTCAAATGGCAAATGTTTAAAAAAATTAGTTGTAGGGAGAACGGATCTAACAGCAAAGCGGCAGCTTTCTTACCTTCCAATCTTTTTTTCTGCAAATATAAACGTTCCTCTTGGATGTCCTTATCGGATTCAGTTGGGAAGGATTGCCAAAGTGGTATTGATCAATGCCCGATCAATGGGCATTACCAAAATGGTATTAAAATCAATGCCTTCCATCGATTCGGCGATAAATTTTTATAGCGCGGTGCTCAATGCTATTGTTGCTAGTTTCGAAGAGAATAATGCAAAAACATTCGTAGCGAATGGTTCCATAAGGATTACGTCAACAAAAAATAACGTATGTCTGTCATGCAAGGAACTAAATCAGCCATTCAGAGACTTAATTGAAAGAAGAAAGGACACCACTGCAGCGATCGATATTCCATTTCTCAGAAAAGGGATTTCAGAATGGCGTATTCAGCGAGTTCATTCGACATACAGAATAATTTCGTCAGTAAATAAATCCCAACTACTCTCGAAATTTGCAACAAATGCAAAAATCCTAATATAGGCGGAAAAGCGCTAGAGAAGAGCTAGTACGATATGTGCTTTCGCGCTTCATTTATCTGTCTACACAATTCTAAAAGTTGCCAATAAATAATAAAATTTACGTAATAATGCTTTTATATTTTGATTAAACCAATCCTCGCAAATATCAAAAAAAAACGGTACGTCTTTCCACTCGAATGGCTGTAAATTGCAATTCGATCTCCTATAGAATAAATGAAAACTTATTGCCATTTTCTATCTATAACTGCTTCCGACATTGATGGATTGACAAAAATTAGAAAATAAGAGACCATAAACGATCCTATTAAAATGATTATTATAATAATTATAAGCATCAAATTTTGTCCTTATAACTTCAATGATTGACAAGATGAAATTACCAAACAAATAAACAGACATTCGCCGATAATGACATCACAGTAATTTCTCATTACAAAGTATGAGAAGGAAATGAATAGGGAAATTGAGTGAGGATTGTGCGAATGAGGAAATAAAACATTTCGATACCTACTCACAGAATAATCACTGATTATCAATTATCAAGAGAAATAACAAACATTAAATATCGCACAACAGTCTCTACATAGCTGCATGCTGAGATTTTTGCATGAATTTTACACACTATATGCTCATAGTAAAATATTATATGCCTATGTTGTGATCCGTTTGAATCGAGTACGCTTTTTCTATCAGTGAAGCACATAATCGCGTTATACACATCGCCAATCACATATGCTAAAGTGGCTAATGAAGGTTTGATATACCTTTATTACGAGAAGCTGACTGAAAGAAGGGAAATCTTTGCTTTAAAAGCTGAATTTTTATTCAGCCTTTCGAAAACGATCTGAAAATTAAACGTTGAAAGGATAGTGGTGAGAAAATCGAACAAAATTAACCTCGATATTAGTGCGGTGCCATTCCAACAAGTTGACATACGTGATGCATCGCTACATACATTTTGTGAAAGTCGTTGCCACCAACCAACGTATGAGGTGAACTAAAATATATTTCACTGAGAAAAGGTTTCGGGCAATTTGCACAAATTAAAAAGTTGTTTTTTACTTTTTTACTTAACACTGATAGATTTTTTCGCTATTTCATCTCTTTTCTTCCTAAGTTTTCGGTAATTTTGGTTTTTTTGCCTTTTCTTAAATTAATAAAAAGTTTTTTTTTCAAATATTTTACTAGAAAAGTTTTACCTCAACCAATATTGAACAAGTACGAGACAAATATAAAAATGAATCTATAACATCATTTATTTTGCAGTTTCTATGAAGAAGCATAAAAAAGAGATGAAGAAAGTCTTCAAAAGAAACGATGTATTGTCAGTATTTGTTATCGTGGGTAGGTAAATGGTATTGATCCTGCTAAATGAACAGAGCCAATTAGATGAAAAAATGGATAAGACATATTCGATATTAAACAAAATTTCAAAACCAATTATTGCACTTCAAATAAATAGCCACATAATTTTGAATCAACGCATTTGAAGTGAAAATAAACTTAAGCGAGGTAATAGAAGCGAACCTTTCTTATCATCCCGACAATTTTCCTTTGTACAGCAATCGGCTTATTATATTCGAGTGTTCTATTCGAGAGCGTTAATTTTGATGCATTAGCGGGACCACATTTTTTAAGGACGACTTTTGCAATCGCTGGTGCTTGAACTTCAACTGCATGAGATATAGAAGCAATCACTCCTCTTTCCAACTGCAAAATAAAAATATATTTAATGAATAATTCCGCCAATTCAACTTTAATCTAAAACAAAATAAAATCGCTCTGTGGTCAAGAAATGATGATAGTATGGAAACGGATGTTTATCTCTATCACTATGTTAGCGTTAATAGGGCTTTCTTATCGTATACAAAAAACTAATAATTGATAAACGCCTTATAATTTTCTTTCATATCTGATCCCACAATTATTTATAACTCCTAAGTATTTCTAATTTCTTTACTTCCGATTACTTTTGATTCTCATCTTATTAAAAGTACCTTTTAATTTAAAGTTTTTACTTCAAAAAAGTCAGTTTATAGAATACACTACGCAATCATTGTATGAATTTTTCACAAAGCCATTTAAATGGTAACCGTATATTCACACAGTGTAACATCAATGAGGCAAGAGTAACAGTAAGGAAAAAAATTTTATAGATTATTCCATTATTCTAAAGATTATTTCTCATTCAAAAAAATCTAGTATTCCATTATAGGCTCATTGATGAGGAATAACCGAGTGTTATAATAAGTGTTTATATATTATTTGAGTTATAAATATTTGTGTCAATAATATTTTTTCGATAGTTACTGAATATTTTTTCATATTCGCATCTGATAACTCTTGAAATGAGATTCTAAAAATTCGTCCAAAAAGCGACCAGAAAAATGAAAGATGAAATGAACTGTTTATGATTACTTAGAGAGATGTTTATTCATGAAGTGTGACTAATTCAACGTTGTTTTTTTCTTTCGACTTTTCAATCTGTTTTCTACTCACCAACTTCTCTATAGAAACTTACATTTCATGTGATGATGTTAGCTTAATTTTAGAACTAAACTGATTTTGAAGAATATATTTGAATAGACAATTCAATCATAGTCACATAAAATATAGCGTTCTATAAATCAGAAATTAAAGCCACTAATATTAATCAACTTTGATTGCGGACTCTTGATTATGGGATCTTTTCTGCTGAAGTCGACTCCAGGCAGATATTTCCTTATTAGAGTAGGGAGAAAAGAAAAAATCGATGCTTTACATATCATAACGATTACCTCCGCAAAGCCATTGTCAAAGTCGATGCTCAATTTGCGTAGAATAGTGACAAAACTATCCCAATCTCTCGCACTTTCACCGAGGCAATTGCGAACAGCATTCGTACATGCATCACTGCAATAGCCAACAGGCGATCCACTTCCTTCAAGTTTCGAACATTCCAATCCACAATAAACAACAGCCGTAAATCGTGCTATACAAGTGATGTTTATTGCTTCGATTTCCACAACTGACCTTAAAGTATATCTCATCTTATAATAAACAAATTTAAATTGATTAAAGCGCTAAAGTGAATCTCCATAAATTTTATATGTTTCCGCCGTGGGTGAAATGAACTCAAATTTAGACACTACTGATGGATAAACAGCTATCATACGGTGTTGTATAGTCGAGTAGCAATCGAAAATTAATGAAGCAATGTTTGGTGCTAATGAATCGAAACACCAAGAAGTTAAATTGAGGAGTGATTTGTGGGGCGAATTGAACGGCGAAAGAAAGCGATATATGCTTTTTGAGTCTAAGGGTTTCTCAAGTAGTTATGAGTGCTGGGAATGAGATAGTATGTGAAAATTGACTTAATGCACTCCAAAATATGCTATGGAGAGGAAGAAGATGGAAGGAAAGCAAGGGGAGGACGAAAGGAGGAAGATGGAATGATGGAGAGGAACAGCAAAGGTGAAGGAAGGAGAGCGGTAACCTGCATATAGATGTTAAAAAGACCGAGCATACCTGTGTAATTTGTCGATAGTTTTCTCGATAATCCGATATTTGAGTATTGTTGTGCGCAGTTTTGCGGCCATTTCTTTCGGTTCAGTTCCATAAAACGTTTTCCAAGAGGGTGAATTATTACGCAGACAATTTGCATATGACTGAGTTACTAATCGACATGGCCCCGTCGTCATACAGAGAAATGTAGGCGGCAGAATTTGCATGAAAAAGTTTTGCACTGCTTTCTCCATTTCTTTCTCGATGCGCTGTGGAGATAGATCCTGAATGCAAGTGTTTTCTTTTGATTACTGAATACTAAAATTGATTAAAATTTTTGAATTTTATGTCAACATGGGTGGTTGGTAATGGCTCAACTGTTATGACAATAGTTCGGAAATCTTCAATTAAGAGTTCATTGCTAATATTACATAAAAGTTTTTACTCATAAACTCAACTCTGCATTTCATCTGCTGCTTTATTACTTCAGTAGATAAATAATCGTAGTAAAACAAACATCTTATCCAAATTCCACTAAAACCAGAATTATACATCAAAATATATGATTGAATTCACCTCTAGAGATATCTTTCCTTAGAATGTCATGTTAAATTATAAAATTAGTTAGCTTTCAAACAGCGATGTATGCGCAAATTGAAAACAAGGTTTACGATATGGCTGATAGAAACAAAGCCAAAAATTCCATTACTTCGAAAGAAAAGAACAGTAATTTCTCATTCATTTTGTACATATTTGTTTAGGACACTTAAAGTTGAGGACACTTACATTCAGAATATATTTGCAATGAGGTGGCCAATTCTATGTTTATTCAAATATGCGGAATATTGATGGAATTCAAAAATGCGATGGAATTGAATTCAAAAATGCGATGGAATTGAAGTTTGTTAAGCGCAGGTCATTTCTTCGCTAACCTAGATCGCTGAAGAGAACAATATCGACGAAAAAAATCTTTTTTCATAAACTCACCCCACATCCACCGGCATCATCATTAGAGCCTCTGCAAAAGCAATTTCCAGTAGCGCTAAGATACTTTGACTGACTAAAGAACACCCAATTTTATAAAATTTGCTCGCGCTCATACATAAATATACAGTGTGATTCCGAATAAAGCTCCATATTTCTCAACATTTTGCGGGGAAGGGGTTATGGATACATAGTTCATAGTTTTTTATTCAGAAAATTTACTATCGCCTTACATCTGATTTTAGCAACAATATGCAATGTTTCACATATATGAAAGAATAACTTTCTTCATGTTTTATGGTGAAAATGAATCGTATTATTGGGAGAAGCGGTTTGTTGACTCCTAAGAACTCCATTGAAAGATTTCTTCTTACAAAACTATATAGATACATTTCTATAAAATTAGACAATAATCTTCTTGAATGGAATTTTTCTTTTGCGGTAAAAGTTTTATTCGACTAAATTTTTTGCTAAAATTTATCTAAAAAAGTATTTTAGAGATATATGCAATCTGAAGAATTTCAATATTTTGAAAATATTTCATAAAATATAAATGAAAACTTACAGTTGATATGAAAAGTTGATTACGCAATTTATGAATAAATTCTTCGATTGAATCACCAATTGATATTTGTGATATTAATCGAGGAAATTCATTTTTTATTCCTTCGTAAAGTTTGTATTTACTCTTTTGCACAAGAAAATTTATTTCAGCTGAAAAATAAATGTTGATTGGCATTAGTGAAGAGTAAACGAATTAATTAACGATTCGCCCATAATCTTTCGTTTTGTTTTTTTTTGTGTGAACACTTGGATGGTAAATTGACGACTGTATGTTTTTCCTCACGATAGCAACGTAGGAAATGCGGCTATCAAGTTCCGCGTGGAAAATCTTTTAGAGAGAATATTGCAGCACGAAGAGTTTGTTTCTCGCTTTTGATCGGCACTAATATGTTGAATAAATTACTTCATTTTTCCATATTATCCATCTACTCCCTATCATCTCTATAAGTGATTCTCATTAGTAAGGTTTTTAGAAATTGTTTACCCACATATATCACCTGAGTGCTATACAATCCTTTAGAGTATAACACCATCCAACACACATCTCTCTGACGAAACCTTTTCCATGATGCGCAATCATCTGAATTCACATCCCCTTCCGCTTTTCGATGAGTGAAAAAGAACTAGAAAGAAATAAAAACCCTTGAAAGGCGCAAATTTGAGCACTGGAAGATACTACAGGTTTTGAAAGTTCCCCCTTGCACCGTTGAGGGTTTCCAGAGTTTAGTACACTTCTGGAACCTCCAAAATTTTTCGGTCTGACGTTTTTCTTCTCCTTCTTCCTCTTCCTCTAATGGAAAACCTCCCATTAATAACCGCAGGAAATCACATTAAGCAGTTAACAACAATTTTTGCAACGGTGGATGGGGTGGGAGATAGAAGAAAAAACCGAAATGTTTTTTTCTGTATTTGAGCATTAACAAAATAATAGATATTTTAGAAATGTTATAGAGTTTACAAAGGTTGTATATGCATCAGTTATAAACTGATTTCTGTGGAAAGCGCGAGAAGTGAAAAAAAGCAACAACGATTTTAGTTAGATTCTAAAGACGCAATCAAAAATCGTAACAGTACAGTATCAAGATGAATGATAACCCCCGCAGCCACCCCCTCCCTTCTTTTTCTCTTCCCATTGAAAATCGCCGCAACTCGAATGCTCATTCATCCTTAGCTCTTTTTTTGGAACTTTTTTTTCTATCATTTGATTATATATAATCGACAACTGCATCTGACCATTCAAAATTTGGCACTGACTCGCTCATCTGCAGATGAATACATGAATAGAGTTGTTCAAATGGGATGACGCATCCACAGCAGCATACCAATGATAGTCAGCGCAGTTACAACCCGCCAAAAAATCTCTTCATAGCAGTATAAACGATGGTTGGTTAATGAGCGGTAGATGCCCAATGTTTTTGCGATTATCGATATTAAAAAAAAAAGATTTGCATTCGTTATCAGAGAAAAATCCCCTTTATCAGTAATCAGTTTATTCAGAAACATCGAAGGAAATTTCACATACTCAATGCATTTGAAATGAGAATTTAACTGCATATGAGTCTACTATATTGCGCAACGTTGCAACTTGTTACACCAAAATTATCCATCCTCTAATACACTTTTATGTTACTGTTGACATAGTGAGACTTTTTAAAATTCAAGGATTTTTTGCAATTACGCAATTAAGACATGAAGGAATCCTCCAAATTCTCGACGTTTCAAGAAGCAATTTTTTTCAAAAATAAAACGGCAAAGAAAAAAAATACAAAGAAAAAAGAAGAAAAAAATAGTGAAGAGAAGAAAACTATAAAGATGGATGGCATTTGCTGCGGTGTTGAAAAACTTGGCGCATGCTCGTATTATAGTCTCAAATCGTTATAAAATTACGAAAAAATTGCAATGATTGTCGAAAATTTGAATTTGCATAATGCAAAAACTTTGAATAAAAAATATTAGAATAGCTCGAAGATGAGAGCGTTCTGCATTTGCATTTATACTTGCTCTACCAGTTGGGAATTTGCTTCACTCCAGTGATGTTTTTTCGCGATCCCTATGGGATAATTATAGTTGAATTCTCCTCGAACATGACATTGAAATTGAAAGAAGTGGCAGAGGGATTCTCCGTATATGCAGTGACAAATTTCTTCAATAGAAGTGGCAAGAATTTCTTCAGCCGATTGGGATGGGATCCTTTATTTTTTTAATATTATTATTATTATTATTATTGTTATTATTGCCAAGGCAAGACAACGACGGATTTATTATTATTATTGGCAAGGACTAATCGAGAATTGATACTCATCGACTGATTTTGATAAGCATTTCGACAATCAAAATTTTTTAATTACCAAAAGCAAAGTCGCGTCAACCTTTGCAACAATCCTGTATTTTCATATATATTTATATGTCTAAAATATATATGAAACATAGGATCATTATACATATAAATATTTATAAAAAATTTTATACAACATTTTTACATCACAACGATCATCTATATTCAGCTAATTTCAAACATTTTAATAGTTCATAATGTTTTTAGTGTTTGAAAAATATAGGACAGTTACCGCAATATATTTTATCAATACCAATCCAATATTTTAATTCTTTGAATTAAGTTTTTACGATCGTTTTGAGTCGTTAATCAAATTTTTCATAGATAGCTTTTCCTTTTGTCTTTCATCAGTTCACTTATTAGTGCCATATTTCAATAGGTGATGCTTGTGAAGCCAACCTCATAAGGATATTTTCGAATAATTGCTTCTGCCAGTTTGAGTTTTTTCTCCTTTATTAATTACTGCCCCCACCTACTCCCTCTCTCCCCGCTTATTTACTAGCCAAATCCACTCATTTCTAAATCTTCCACACTGCGAACGCAGGAAAGTTACCAATAAAATATAAGATCAGCAGAATAATTCGTTTTTATTTCAATCAATCTCTAAACTCCAATGCAGCTATATTAAAAAGAGATTCACTTTCCTGTAATAATCTAAATGGTGCAAAATGAGAAAGCGATCACTTTCTCAATTTTTTTACTGATAATTTAATACGTACTAAAAATTTCCACATAAAATTATTCCCCTAAAAATCATTTTTCCAAAATTTTCATCATTTTTACACCATTAAACAATTCAATAAATTTTCGTCCCTTTTTTAAAGAAATATTAAATGGGAAACCATAGAAAGCAACAATAACGAAACGAAGAGTGAAGAGCCCCATGTGGAGATGTATAGCGTTTTTTGATTTATATCTGAATGAACCCTAATAATGGGATACTTTTTAACCTCATGAAAGAAAAACGTTCCATCATAAACAATTTTCAAGGAAGAACTTCCTTCCAAATATGACTATTGCTTCGTTAAGGCAAATTACAAGTTGCAGAAGTTTTTTGCTAGTGTTCCAAACATGAAGGGGCTGTTAGAATCATGAAATTATCGAGCGCGAGACTGAATCGCGGCATGGGAGGTTCACAAGACAGGACACTCTTGTTTTGCAAATCCATATCACTTATTGGAAATAATATATTCGTTCCTAGCGGGATAATCCGAGACCCGAATATTCCTGGATAGTAACCACACCGACTTGGTTCGAATCAATGCAGAGAATTTCGAGTTGAAATATGTGAAGAGATCGGATAGATGAGCAAAAAGAACGCCATATAAAGGAGGCATAAAATATAAAAATATAGAGGAAAGTTGATGCTATGAATATGTGAATAGGAAAAAATGCTTGCCGTTTGCTTGATGTGCAAGATTTTGAAGAGTTGAAATGAGTCTCACAGAAGAAACTCTAAGTAGAAGGCGAAGGTGTTCCTCTCCTTTGCTGAGGGTTGCCGCATCTCGTGTACACTCACACGTTCCAACATCAAACGGTGTTCGCATGTCATCCACACTTACCACTGTTCTTTCGTTAATCTGCGAGAAGCAATCTTCATCATGTGAAAATTATTTTTTTTATCATTCGAAATGATTTTTATCTTTCAAGATAATCTACCATTAAAATCGATGCAATAAAGCTAGGAAAAACAACATATTTCTGGAGCCAGAGGCTTTAATTTCTGACATCGAATGTATTAAAAACATGCAAGAGTATTTCACCAGCATGACCTTCCGTAAGATGTTTCCTAGTCTTCGTAAAGCCGACTACACTCCGCACGTTTTCGAGCTTGAGAGTTTAAAATATAGAAGAGTAATGCTTGATTTGGCATTACGCTATAAAATTATCAATGCATTTTCTGATATATCCTTCGACAGTCTCTTTGCTTTTGCTTCTCATCGCAGTCGCCATGATCATCGTTTTTAGTTGGCATACAAGATGTGCTCACTGAACAACATTCTACACAGCTTCCAGTATTGAGTGGTGCGGGTTGGAAATTGCATTCCGGAAAATACTGCAGATGCTGGGAATTTGACTGTATTTAGGTATCGTCTCAAGCATTTCACTCTGCACTCTATTGTAAAAATGGTTTACTGCTAAACAATCAAGGAAATAACAAATTCTAAAAAATTGATGCAAAAAATGTGTCTCAATATATCGTGCAGCGCTGCTTTATGATATATTCCCAAACCTATGATACATGCGCATTTATATTGTTCATATACTCTACCGCTTCATTCAGTCTTCTTTATTCTTCTACGAATAAAAATTATTCTCTCTCGAACCGCCAACCGACTCAGATTCTTGAACACTTATTTATTGATGTAATTTGTAAACGGTGAAATGGACCAAGAAAATATTGTACATTAGAAATGTTGATATTAGGGATTTCACAAAAGTTTAGAGGAATTAAAATTATAGAAAAAGACATTTCATCGGTTTAATTTTCACTGAAAATTTTTTAAATGATTTCCCCATTTTTTAGAACACGCTTTTGAGCGCTTCAGATTGCGTCTATATTTTTCTACTGATCTTAATGCAATTGGTTATGTTCTCCTGCAAATAGATTGGTAAGTTAATGACAATTGATTTCATAGCGTCACAAAATGTTGTGATGTCAACGCTAAAAGAATCATCGAAGATTGCAAAGAGCATTTGCTATTTTTTTCTATTTGTATAAATATACTCTTTAAAATCTGCTTGTATGGTTTAGTATAGTATTTGTATGAGAAATGATGGTAACAACAACTGAATCATTGTAGAAGTGTTGAGAGGAATGTTGTATGGGATTATTGAATGCAGTTACGCATTAGGCTCGTAACGGCTGAGGTGAGTGGCGTGAAAAGTGCAACAGATACATTTGTAACTTTCGCATGAACTCAGCACATTCCTAGACTATCGTCCCACCATAGAAGCATCTTCATTTGATCGTTTCGGAAAGCAGCTCGCAGTATCGGTGCTTCGACAATGGATTGATTGTTCGTTAGAGCAAGCAATCAAAACTCAATATTGCAACCACTTTGTGGCTCTTAGTAAGTTTCTATTACAGAGGTCGAATCAGTGTGCTGTGAAAACATTGCTTCCCTGCATCTCCGACGGGGAGTGATTCCTCGCTTTTTTCATCGAGATCTTTTCCCGTACGATCGTTACCCGACTTTTTGTTGCTCTTCTCTCCATTTCCCTATCAAATAAGCAAAGAAAATGCCTTTTTGTATTGCAATGCAATCCAACTTTTTGCTCTCCTGCTGTCCGCTGGAATCATGTAGCCAAATTACTCTCCCAGTTCTTATTCTACCCAAAGTAAATCATTGCATTCGAAGCCACAGTACATAGAGGTCTTCTCCCAGCGCAGAAGACAACGCATTGATTGCCGCACCACCTTAGCTCAACCTTAATAACAAATGTGATCACATCCTGTGCTACCCATCAGATACTACTCTTCTTTTTCAACTTCATCGCCTCATCCTAGCCGCTAAGTAATATAGGTAACATTAGAACATCCTGAATTCGTAGCACAGCAACTTTTTCGTAACCTTCGCTCAGTGAATTATTCAGCGCTTTGTATGGTGAGAACTTAACCAGTCTTAGAACTTCTCCTTAGAACCCTCCCATGTTTCTTTATCGGAAATCAAACATATTTTTACAAACAAAAATCACGCGCCGGAAATTTGTGAACCGGAAAGTGTTGAAACAATGTGTTATGCAGCTGACGTCAACACTATTAACTAAACGTTGAGACGGAATTCTTTAAATATTTGTCCTGGAAGATAACACTACGTATGGAGACATCTTTAACGACGTTCTTATCAATGTCGATCATTGAAAGGTGAGCTGCTTACGCTATCACTATTACATTATTCACGTTGATCAATTATTTCTTTGTATTGCCTTCATTGGTACTATAATTTTGCTATTAAATATTATAATTTCCATTGATTTATACTTCTTAACTCTTTGGGGGCGATTCATTTCTCTCATGAGCATTGTTGTAGCATTGTACTATTTTGCTAAATTTAGTAAATTTATTTTTCAAATCAAACGTTTATTGATCTTTTTTTTTGATCGTTTTGAACATTTTACGATCAAAACGAAGCAAAGTTAAAGATAAAATATAAATATCTAATTGGATAATGTCCCTATAAAAATCGATCGGTAGAATAGAGGTTGAATAGAACCATATCATACACATCTATACGCATAGACAAATACATTGCTTCAGCAGTATATGTGCAATAGTTTGCATCTTACGTAAGTAATATTGGAAAATTCGGCAACTTCAACGCTGCATAAAAATTTACATTCGTTGAAACTAATTTGCAAAAAAATTCGTTGCAAAATTGATGTTACTAATTGATATTACTTATTATCAATAAGCTAAAAGAAATATAATATGAAGAATGGCTTCGAATTATTCTTTGATAATTGCTGATAGAACTTTTTGTGTCATAAATTATCATATCAGAAACTATTTTGATAATAAAAAAATGAAATATAATATTAAATAATTTAGATTTGAAAATCGGATTGCTTACCTTTTCACATGTTAATAAAGAAACGCTAACGAGTAATGTTAACGTTTGAAGATTTCCACACATCGTAAACACTTTCACAATCTTCGCCTCTTTTACACCTGTAAATATTTTTCATTATTATTTAAAAGTGATCTTTGTTGCAATGTCCAGCGAATCTTTATTTATAATAATATAATATTGCAAGATATTCGTGAAAAAGTTATCTTTAAATATTACAGTAAACATGAAATAAAAGTTCCGGTAGTGATATAGAACACAACATCCAATAACTGTTCGATTGCACTCCTTACGGATAAATGTAATAAACTGTAAGGAAACGAGAAAATAATAGTAAGATATTGTTGGTTGGCGAATCTTCCATCTAGTAGATTTTAAATATGGTCGTTGAAGAACATTGAAAACCTTTACATTCTAGGCTTTTCTCATATATTTTTATTGACTTTTTTTTTTTATCTTAACGCGTCATAAGTCAAAGTCAATTACTCATAGAGAGAATCAAAAATTATTTTTCAGCATAAACGAACTATCAAATTAAATATAGTAAAAAAATATGACAAATAAATGTGTGAAATTAAATATATGAAATTAAATCAAATAATAAATATGTAAAATATTAAAAAAATTAAAATCTTAATGACTAATACATTGTTTAGAATTATAATAAATTATCAGCGAAAGTGAAATTTAGATTGAATGCTACTAAGCGTTAACTTATTCTATAACTTATTTAAGCCCACGCGCCTAATAGCACGGCTAATGACACCTTTCAATGAATAAATATGGGCAGCGCAATTGTTGCTAAGCGATATAATAAGGGAATGACAGTAGTGGAAATCAACATGTAAACAACAAGAAACACTTCAATTTTACCCAAAACAATAAGAATCATTGATCAACTTCAAAAAAAAAAACGACAAGCGTTGCTGATTGCCACATAATAATAAATATAACTCCTTATCACCATTGTTAATTTGGGCCACCGCTGAGCGAAAAAAAAATTACAAATAAAAATACATGTAAAATATATCATAAAGGAATTTTACTAATAAAATACAATAAACTCATAAATATGTGCATTGGAGACATTTTTATTTATGTAAAATTTAGTCTAAATTAAAATAGAATTTTTTAATGGATGAAAATAAACAATGGAAATATTAAAGAAAATTGCTTTGTAGATTCATTTTGAAGCGTTTATTGCTATTGGTAAATTGAGAAACAAAAAATAAAACCCACTCGATCAATCATTTTTTTATCAATTTTTTTTTTTAAACTGGACTTTGAAAATCAGAAAAAATGTTTTTTTTTATTGAGGCGTAAAGAAATATTGCTTTCAAAAAAGTTGAATATATTGACAACAATCTAGATTGTTATCAAATGAAAAGTTTATTACTAACTCTCCAGTGAGTACGTCGCATAATTACATTTAAAAAAAAACTGAATGAATAAACTTATCAGCGAAAATTGCAAAAAAAGTACTTTCTACTATATCATAATCGTAGCGCGAATCGGCAGTTCACTATTTTTATTAGACATTCCGCTGCTGCGATTATGAGAAGTATCGCTGATCAGTCTATAGGATTGAAATAACATCAAAGCATTATTGCTTGCTGAATTTCTGTGAGTAAATTAATTTTTACAATTTCTTATAACTTAACTTGATACTGATGAATGCAACTGAAAGTGAACTTCTAATTGTTTCCCAAATTCGATTTCAAAATTTGTATGTTTAAACTCGAGAAGAGACGAATAAACACAGATATCAATTAGCAGATCATACTCTTATGGATAGATTCGGATCCATACAATGGGAAGAATTCTTATCGTCAATTATACCAATATGCAATCCGCTCGACGTTCGATGTGCAATATGTATTGCGATATTGTAATCGCTTAAATATACAACTATTTTCTCTTGATGATTTTATTTTTCATTTATTAAGTGCGATCATATGCATATTTTGTGTAACATAAATCCGGTAATTAACTTTCGAAAATAGAAAGTACGAACGGCTTTTTTTAATTGGTCGTTATTAGCATTTTTATAAGTGAGTGGATCGTAGTGAGAAAAAGGGCTTTTGGAGTAGAATTGAAGCAATAGATCGGAGAAGAAAATGCAACCACGGAGTTGAATAATGATATATATATATATATATATATATATATATATATATATATATATATATATATATATATATATATATATATGCATTTCATTTAAAGTACTATTCAAAAGTCATTTTTAATAGGTGCATTTTGCATATAATCATTGCACCTTGCTTCTTAAATACGTCAAATCTGAATGCCCAATTGATCGATAAAGTGATCTACGCATAGGTGGAACCACATTATCTTTGGCTTATTATCATTCATGCATTATTATAGATATGTTTCAAACAACAATTAGAACAAGCTAATCTATTCGATAGAATCTCTTTTCAAATAGTCCTATTTCATCGCCAAAACTCTTATACTCTTAATCTCAATCTATCTAGGCAGATAGGTACTTTCGACGAATTTAAAAATTCAATAGCCAAATTCAGGTATGCAGATAAGCAAACTAATTCCCTCTTAGATATACAAACGCAAAGCTGCAAAGTCTTATCAAGTGTTTTGCAGTAACTAAAGAAACATATAAAAAGAGGGAATCCGGTGAATAGCTGAAGTTGAGATTTCATTGTTGGCGATGAAACGTGGTCAGTTCGAAGGAGCGACGGGAAGTACGACAAACGATTGGTGACGCGATACGGGTGCTTGCAAGGAGCGGCGCCAGTGTGGGGCTCACATGCAAATATTAGTTCATCAGATGGTAACACTTTAGTGCGCTCATAATCGCACAAATAGATGCAAACACTTCAGCAGTTATTCACAGCTCACCATGATTACTTTTGAGCTGAAGCTCCAGCTCGAGTTCAAGCTTCAGTCAATATGTGCTTGGCAGTGGCCATCAATGGCAAAAATTCAAAATAACCGAGAAATAACGATTAAGAAATACTATTTTATAGCGGTTGGAAGTAAGCGTATATCAGCGTCGTCAATCAAAAGTACTCTACATAGCAGCTTTATGTTTAAATTTTCAATTTACTGATTTAAGAAGTGCATTTTTAGGTGAAATATTAGTGGCAAGCAAGTCTTAGTTGATCTTATCAAAAATCTATCCTCTTCTATGATTATTCAAAAAAAAACAATGAAAAAATACCAAGCATTGCGCTTCACTATGAAAGTAACAGCTTGTTCAGAATCTTAGCCAGAAATTTTTATTTGCCTTCACAAAGTCGATCATACGACACAAAATTTACAAATAAAAATTTGAAAGCATATTTAGATATTTATTGCTTCTTTGAAAGTTGGTAAAAGGAATACAAGGAATTTAGGAAGTGATAATAGGGTGCATTGCATAAGTGCCGATTTCCAGCAGGTAAGCTAGCTTTAGTGGCCTGCAGGTTGAAATTGATGTGGCACAGAGATTCTGATCCCTGGTGAGCTCTCTGATAGGGTCCATAACTTTCCTCTCCACCCAGACTTTTCCTTTCTCCACTTTCGATCAGAATCTCCAACTCTACGAGTTGTTCCCAGTCAATATCTCTTCGACCAAAGATCACATTCTAATGTGGCGCGGAGTACCCGATCACCGACCATTGCTCGGGGATCGGTACTCCTTTATACGAACAACACATACAAGAATTTCTCTCAGCAGCACACCAGTTAGAAGAACCAAGCATATTTGTACATGCATGCATACACAAGCACCGACGTAGTAAGAATTCATATTTAGAGTGCATTAGCACGTTTTAGCTTTATAAAAATCCAAATGTGCAAAACGACACAACTCGACTATCACTTTTGTGATTCAGGCTTACCGATGATAAAAGTAAATAAGTTGGTGAATTTCAGAGTGGCAATCCAAAGGGTAAAACGCGCGAACCGAACGATTAGCCACTGGTCAGTTGTCATCGTATATCCGCCGACCTCATCCTACTGGCCCCGCCCTCAGCATCTCCTTTACCCTCAAACGTATTCGAATAATCAGCGAGATCTTTGAAGTGAAGATTAGCTACGATCGCACACATTCAGTCGATTATTCAATGCAGTTAGCAGAACATTCCTGTTAGTGAAGCATAAGTAATATTTATACAAATTTCGGTAATGTTAAGCGCATGAAGAGCATATGGAAGGTGACCCTATCCCTTCAAATGTTTTCACCTTTGGCATCTTCAAAAAAATTTTTTTATGAATTACTACGACCACTCGCGCAATTTTTGCACAAGAGAACATTTTTACCATCCGATTTATGTAAAATGAAAAATCGTTCCATATAAAAAACCTTTAAACCTGTTACCACCTCTTGAAATTAAGTGACCATCTTAAAAAATGGATATAAGAGGTCACCTTTATGCCCATTAAAAACCGTTACGTTACCTGCAGCGAATGGCGCGTCCCGCATTGAATACATAGGTAGTCGCCTAGACACATAAATATCCACGCTCAAGACGCTATCGTAATGGTTTATTTACTTATTTATTATTTATTCCTTTAATTTTTGCTTTTCTCACTTCAGTGTCTCGTAGTGGGAAAACGTACACAGGAATATGTAATAATCTCTAAAGACTAGAAACGTATCAAAAGAAACCAACTAGGGTGCAAGGTTATCAATAAAAAAGCTGGAGACCATGACTGATATATATATATATATATATATATATATATATATATATATATATATATATATATATATATATATATATATATATATATATATATATATATATATATATATATATATATTCAGCTAAACGATAGTCGATTAGAATGTTCCGGTTATGATACTAACAGCGCTGCAGATATTAGCCGAAATGAACTTTTCGATGCAATAAGGGCACATTAATTAGTAACCTTTGATGCATATTCCAAATGGCGATATCGCGTATGCAAAATAATAAGTGCACTTCCAAAAGTGTATTATTGGAATTTTAATAAGAGAGGCAAGTGCCAATTTGCATCTCCGATTGCCTCATATATCCATTGTATGTCTATTTCATTCATGTTCACTCCTTATAAAGCATTCAGCCAACAAGTTTGCTCAATCATACAAACCTTCCTATTCAGTAGTTTCTACTCTATTCAAATGAGCACTACGATTAGTGGCTGAAAAATAAGACTACCTTAAAGAGCCTTCAATATAGTTTATAAAATCTTTTCTGCCAACTATTGACAGCTCTCTTTATTATTACGACTATTGGCATATCAGAGAAGGATATTAGAAGCATGTGCTCCTTTCTTTCTCTCCCCATCTCCTATTCCTTCCCATGCTCATTCTTAAGTGGTAATAAAATTTTAGTAGTTTTTGGATATTTCTTCAACAATTTTATCGAAGAGTAAAAAAGATGTAAGAAATTTTCCATTGATTAAGCTGTCGTTCTAAACTTGTTGGCAAAATTTTATTTTTGTTAGCAAAATCCATAAAATTCTTCTTTTAATATTCCAAAATTTTTCAGCTATACCTTTCTCTTTGCATCAACGTCTCTTTTTACCTAATCAATTCCCTCATTCCAAAGAATAATCATAGATATGCCATTAAACAACGGATATAATAATACAGTAAAATACTTTCCATTGCTATTTCATTCACAATAACTTCAATCAACGCTCTCCTCGATGAAATCTTCGCAACTCTTTTATTTGTCTCCTTACTGAACATAATTTCATCGTTGCCATTATTTCTTCACTTAGCCGCTTAGCACTTCAATAAATTTTCGTACGTGAAAGAGATTGGTATGAATTATCGAGTTGTTGCATTACACAATTGCAGTTCAAGTGTAATGCATTGCAAATCGCTTTATCGAATTATTCCATTATATAATTGCAATTCGAGTGTAATGCAATTGCAAATCGTACGATAATTGCAAACGAAAATATACAATTGTGAATGCATCGTAAGAAAAGATTTATTTCTTAGAAGCGTTTAACGCTAACAGTTGTGTAAACGAACAAGACGTATGGTTGAGTGATAGTTGCAAGATTCGATATCAACACATTTACGAACTCTTAGATCGGCATTAATTTATAGAGCCACTTAGAGATGCGATTAAATGGCGTTTCTATCGTTGCGAATTGAGCCGCCTCTCATTTTTACCTGGCTGATGTTTATTTCACTTAACACTAATCCTTCCCACGCTAATATAGTTTATCACAATTCACCTGCACTTATCTTCGTTATCACAACTCAGCTACACCTGTCTTTTTTATCGCAATTTACCTACACTAATCTACGTTGTCAATCCACTCAACTAAATAGCCTTTATAGATTCATATCAGCACAAACTTTTATCATTCATCTATTGCCTCAGTGCCCATATAAATAGACAATTATATATGCGAATGAATGTTGAGGAAATAGAAATTTCTCTGAGAGAAATTGATGGTTTTGAATACAATATTCAACGCAATGCTTCTTCGTTATTATATTTGAGCTAAATTTTTATAAAAGTAAAAATTAAAAAATTCCTCTTATTCTTTTCTTCAAGAATATATATTTACTGTCAGCAATCATTTTTGTTTACATTAATGATGCATTTATTCTATACTGATAAATGATGATATGAATTGATTATTTGCGAATATACAAGCGAGAAAAAAAAAGACAATATTTGTTTAGAGAGTGATAAGCAAAAAATAAGTATGCTTTTTGAATATTCCAACAAATCATCAAATATCATATCAGTATAATGTTTAAACAATATTTTTGAGATCAGGGGGGGGGGTTCCTAAAATCAATGATTTGGAAGAGAGCAATTAGAAACTTGAAAGTCTGACGGTTTGAAGATTCAGTGGTTAAAAATTTGAAGGTCTCATGTTTGGAAGATTAGAAAGTTAGAAATTTGAAGGGTTCCATCTTGATGCAGTAATTAAAATCTCTATGGATTTTCATCTGCCATAGCAATCATCTCTTAAAGCACCCAATATATGAATGAGAATTTATATTTTTTCAAATGTTCGATGAAAATAAATCCGCTAAAAGTATCTTTCGAACGGTTTTATTACACAAATTTCGGCTTATTGAAATAAACAAGATTAACGCAATCATTTGAATGCATTGCCTTATCTACAGTAAGTTAGCTTATCATAGACGCGCCAGGACGATAACGCAATCAGTTATAGATTCGTTCACAGAATCATGACCTTATATAAATTATCACTAAGCAAATTCATGACCTTCTTAAATTTTCTTATACGATAATTTTCTCTATAATTCTTTCCCATAGTTCTCTAATCTTTCCCATCATGCGACATCATAACCAGTCAGTCGTTTTAACCCTCTCAAGACGCTAGTTTAAATATTCCTTGAAAATATTTTGAATGATAAGCAAGAGAGAGGAAAAATATTTCGATAACAAAGACAAACATTCTCAACTTTGTCATAAGCAAACGAAATGTGAAAACAATTACCCATTTTCCTTTCAAAACCTTTCAAAAAATGAGTGCACGATGCAGACCTGAGCAAATAGACAAACTAGTTGCATCTAATCTTATTAGAAGGAAACGCTCATAGAGCAATGTGCTGTTTGCACAGATGGGACAACTTTCGACCTTGCGTGCAGCACTCTACCTCATTTGCGCAATTATTTGGAACCCTAACTGAGACACACGCCACCACATCATGTCAACGGATTTAGTGAAACATCACAAACAGTCCTTCGCGTATATCCTTACATATTATATTCCTACATATTTCGCGGATATATATATATATATATATATATATATATATATATATATATAGATAGATAGATAGATAGATAGATAGACAGATAGATAGATATATCCGCGAAATATGTAGGAATATAATATGTAAACTTGTATTCATTTTACTCCAATTACTTTTTTATTTTCACCGCCCAGGTTGCAAGAAACAACTGATTAATGGAAGATTAGCACATATGTTAATCAAAACATGAATGCATTATTTTGTACATTTATTATTTATTCTCAAATTGTGTAAATGCCTCATCAAATGAAATCGTTGCTAAAGCGCATATCGGGACCACCAACTTCTATTCCTTCATCCACCTTTCCTACTGTACTGTATAGCAATGTGTCTGTATACACTTCTTTTTCTACTACCATTTCTAATGAAATGTTCGGGTTTTATCCGGATGACCATTACTCTAACTATTGGAATTTCTGAATTTTCTCTCTCACACCCGTCCCTTTGAAATATGCTGCTTACAAATCCCATAATCTCTTCTTAATTAATGAAAAGGTGAGTACGCTTACCTGGCCGTTTTTATTCACCTCACAGGAACAGAAAATAGCCTAAGCAATAGCTTAAATCAGAGGCTATTCTCTTAACTAAACGTTGGTTCCATCGAACATATCGAATAATAATATCATCGATCCATCAATATTGTTATAAGAAAAGCGATGTGGATCAGCGTTTTTTTCCACAATCGGTCAAAAACATTACTTGAAGAATTGTTTGCTAGTCTCTGCAGTAAATTACCCCCTATATCATTATGTATAAATCGGCGTTCTACGTTTAAACATCGTGCGTCGAGTGAAATTTTCTCATTTATTTAATTAATTTTTAAATTCCGAACAAAAATTCAAAATATTGCGTAGATTGAGGTGATAAAAAACGGAAATTTTGAACTATTTTATTGCATCTACCGAATTCAAACATGGATATTGAAGAAAGTCGTTCGATCGGACAGAGCATTTTATCTGAATAACTGATTTATACGGCTTGAATATAATGAAATGTTTGCATGATGGGTGTACATTTGTGAAGATGATTGCATATCACACAATTGGACACTTCAAACACACCGATTTGACATGTTCTGATGGTTACTATTTGTTAATGTTGATCAACCATGACTATAGCGATTGTTTGTGATCATCACATCAGAGACATCACAACGAATGATGCAAATGAAGAGGAAAGGTGCCCTACATTTATGCATGCTACCGCTAATTACCGCAGGTGTAGCAGCTCATTTGCGGCACTTTCACCATATTCTCCATTCAATTACGCACTTCGATTAGTGAGTGTGTACCCCTTGCGTCATGCATAATCAACACAATATGCTCTTCCAAATTATTGCTGTGGTTTGCAACGAATGTGGATATGACAGTTGGGGACTAGGTAGGCTCGCTATTACCGGATCGCAGTGAAAATAAAGGTCCGGACCTCTACGATCGGATTGTACTGGAATTGAATGCTCGATCCACCATGATTAGATTGTATCGGACTTGAATACTCGAGTGTTTTATAGAGGATGAGTGCATTAAATTTATCGACGGGCTCATCGTATCCCATCATATGAATAGATCCGTTGGAAATTAATTGTATAGTTACCACAGACTAACGTTCAATATGTGTGAACAAGAAAACATCTAAGTTTTTTGTGCTGTTCGAATGTTGATTGTCTTTAAATGTCGAATGTCTTTATTATAAATGTATTGGTGTCTCGCAGTAAATCACATAATTAAATTATTTTTCAATTCTATTTATATTATAGAAATAATTATAATTCCATTTCAACGTTCAATATGTGTGAGCAAGAAACACCTAAGAAATTATATAATTAATAATAAATAATTCCATTTCCAATTTTAATTTCATTTAAGTAAGATTAGGAATGTTTAGAATAACATAGTTGATGATTTATATTATATTCGTTATAGTCGAGTTTTGAATGGAATAAATTGTTATCAATGGGCGCTTTATTTCGAAGTCATCGAAAAGTATCATAATATCCACTTTGAATGAATTTATCTCTATTGAGCGGAATTTGAATTTCCATTCCATACGGAAATTAAAATTTTCATTAAGAGATCATCTGAAACTTTTGCGCTGCGCAAAGAAATGCATTATGATAACCTCCCAATATACCCACTATTCAGTGAAAAAGAAAGCATTTCGCTTAAGATGAATGATTTTTGAAACGTGAAACATATTTCGCTTCAGAAAATTTTTCTGTTAATATCAATCAACGGAAAAATTCAATCAACATTTGAGGTATATTTAGAGTAGAGCAGATATGATAATTGATAACAATATTCGTATAAGTGATTCAGCTATTGAAAATGACAAAAAAGTCTCTTATCAGTGTATTTCGATACTAGTTTTAGTACACTGCTGCACCCATAGCAGCACTGTACTATTTCGACAAACATAGAAAAGTCACCTGATCCGTATAGTAAACAACATTGGGATAGTGATAAAATTGGCCATGGCTCAGTAATTCGCTTCCCTCTCGTTCACTCCTGGAAAAAAATATTCCTCAAATTTACTATTAATTGCTTACATCTTTTCACTTAATAAATGAATGTTTTATTGTTTTTGCAAATATCTTATTATAGCCCAGAGTGTGCACCCTCTGTCCATCGCATTCCGCAACGTATGCTTCTGCATCGTATTCCGGAATGCATAATTCTCTCTGTTGCACCTCGAAATGTAATCAGTCCTCCTTCTTGTATTTCGGAACGGTATCCCCTCTCTCCATGTTCTCGGATATATGATATCAGTGAAAGATAAATTTTTTTGCGCAATTTCAAACAGATATACACAAATTAAATGAAAAAGAATTCAATGGTTTCATTGCACGGTTACCGGAAGATGTCAACAAAAATTGTTTGAGAGACGAGGGGAACTCTTGAGGCGATCAAGCTCACAATCGCGGTGCCCTCCACGTCTGAAGTGATTGATGAGGGCTTCTTTAGAGTTTCAACAATCAGTCTGATATGGTCATCGAGTGTCTTTTTGATGATGCCCTCAACCAACGATCATTATCACCTATAATTTCTCTATTTTCATAAATATAACAATTATATCCGTTTATTTATGCAAATATGTCACATGTTATGTGCATCACTTTTCGTTTTTGAGAAATTAAGTAAAGCAATATTATGCGTCGCTTGAAAACGGGCTGATTTCCTTAAACTTTTTTTGGCTATATCCTTCCAGAAAAAAAAGTCGCTGAGATGAAATAAAAACCACTTGAAACGAAAAAAGATAAAGTCATTTTGTGTGAAAACTGATTTCTCACGCATTTAAAAAAGAAAAAAAAAACAAAACATCTAAATAGAAAGAACATTATATCGCAAAATATCATTTTACTTGATCGGATTTATATTATTTTACAAGTAAATAGACTAAAAATTCGGTAAAAATGATGAAGAAAAAGGGAGAGAATTATAAATTCTGGTGATGGGGTGGTGTTTTACTATTCGCCTCTATTGCAACTACATGATGACCACATCGACAAACCAAATAGTGGAAAAATTTAAAAAAAAACAAATTACTGCCTTACTATGATAAGAGAAACTATATTTGGTGCTTAACATAAATAACGATGGACCAATTTTATTAACTTTGCAACAAAACTGAACAACTCAATTCATTATGGAAAACATTCAAGAATGGCGAATAATCATCAATGAATCCAATAAAATCGGTATTTTCTGGAAGATTCAATAATATCGCATCCCTCTTAGCTCATATCAACAATAATTTCCATAATCGCAGCAAATGTATCAAATTCTATTACCTCAACAACTAAAGAAAACTTTTATGTTGTCGCAATATTGCATTCATAACCTCATTCTCCATTTTTTTCAAAATTCACTTCTTATATAGCACTTATATTTAAAGTGCTAAATTAAAATATGTACATTATGCGGGTAAAAGAAGACAATTTTCGAAAAACGTTGCCGAAACTCAAAAAATACCCGAAACAGAGGAGTTCAACAAAAAATGAGTTTTGATTCAGACGCCAATGAAGACACTACCGGAAATGAAGAAGCGTGTAGATATCATAAAGGACCAAAAGGGCAAATTGAACAATAATGTATGAGATGGAACAATGCTAAGAAGTAGGCATCCCATCGGAATTGGCAATTATCACCCACAATCACCATACGTTCATTTAGAGTGACTTGTGATCATTCAAACATATAAAAGAACGATGACTTATGCAACATCCACTAAAAATGTAAGAGATACAGCAAAGGGAATTAGTGCGATACATCCATACTTTCAATGATGTCATATTTGATTTCCTTCTGCTTCAATACCTTCGTCGAACCAGGCTTAAACTTGTAGTCCAGATCGATTGGCTCGGGACGCACGCAAAATTCAGGAATCACCGGTCCCTATAAAATCTTTCTTGAACAAACTCAGTCCGCCTAGATATTCCACTTGGGTGAAAGATGGATAAGAGGGCAGAAGGATGGAAGAGGTAAAGCAAGGAGTGCAGGCTATCTCATCGGGTGTCCACTGCCCATCAGGAAGGAAGGAGTACCTAATGCCGAAAACTAGGTTTCGCATTAAAAGATAAGAATATCCTCGCTAATAGATACGAACAAGATTGCCACTTTCCGTAATTCATCGGTGACAAAAGGAAAGTTCATCGAAGAGCCATCCTGCCGCTACAACCCTTCCTTTCCACCTTTTTCAGAATTTATTACATATTTAAACATGCCTTCAACAAGCTAAACAAGTACTTCGCACATTTCCTTTCCTTAAACATCTGCACTCAAATTCTTAAATTCTTTTCTCTAAAGAAACGAACAAAAATCTATTTGTATCTCAAACACCTAAATTTGGCAAAATGCTAAATTATGACGAAGAATGAAAATACAATGGAATACATTAACAATGAATTCCACTCAGTTATTTCTACTCCACAGTGCACTGGCCATGACACTAACAACAATTCGAATAAGCACAACTCTCACAGATGGATTCTATTCTAAAAGTTTCTATTTCCAGGTCAGAACGCCTTAAAATAAACAGCATCAGTCACCAATGTTGTTGTTAATATTGTCGCCTTTGTTCTATTTCCAATTTAACTTAAAACGCAGCTCCCCACTTTTGAATCATCCTGTATTACCATCTTCAGCATTTTCGCAAGAACAAAATCCACCTAATATCCGCCTTACATGATAACTAAAAGAAGCACCTTGAATGTAGTTGTATCACGGGTGATTATGACGAAGTTGAGAGTGTTGCCCGATGCATTGTCACCGTGCATACCTGCTTGCAGAGCTCGCTGCACCAACTCGCATGCTTCCTCCTCCTTCAAAACAACAAATTCAACTTTATAACAGTCGCCTTAAATTTGAAGGACATCTAGATCGGGGAAATAAATCCCCGAAACATGAATAAAACATGATGAAATTTAACAGGTGAAAATCTTGCAGGTCTACACCTAGCAACCTTGTCCAAGAGGAAGAAAATTAAAACGGATATAATTAGTCAGCTTCATATATCAAAAGAAGCTGAACTCAACGAATTAAAGAAGCAGTAGAGAAAAACTTCTTTTTTGACATTTTGTAGCAGAAAATATACTTTCTCGCCTCATTATCCCTACCTTGATTAGATTGCTGCACACAATTTGAATAGACCTACAAATGATGAGGGGAATAGCAGTTTTTAGCAGCAAAAGAAAAGAGAGTATTTAACGAACTTACATTCATACCGAATTTAAAGTCGCGTTCGAGGATCGAAATGGCTGCATAACTACCCGAACCCATTGAAGCGTAAGGCTTACTCATAGTTGTTCCATTCGCTGAACACTGCAAAAAAATATTTGCTAGCATGTGCAGCATATTACACGTATAAGTAATGTAGAGGAACGGAATATCTCATCAGATAAGTTTGGACAGAAGCTGCACAACGTTAAGCTTCTTACCTACAGAGGAAGTCAATTATGCCCAAAGAGGTCTAAACTATCATCGAATTTACGGAAAGTTTAGTTCGAAGCATAGCTCAGGCACAATGTTATCAAAAATGCAGAAATGCGACAGAGGAGTTGTTATGATGTGCATTTCTGCAGTTTTCCTCACCGCATTAACCAATTTCATGAACTACCAACAGAAGACGCAACGTAATAAATACTTATACGTTAGTATGTAGCACATTATATCAGCTGATTTATAGAGAAAGCTAAAAAATGGAAATATTTACTGACGATATGAGGTATAGCAGAATTCCCACCACAAAGGATCGAAAGTTTTCTCTCCTTTTTTAGAACTTACAGAACGCATATTAAGATTTCGCACAAAGTGATTATCCTAACGAATTATTCAGGAAATTCCCTTAGGAAAATCGCTTCTTCTTCTTCCCTCCCCCACCGCAATCATGATTTCCTCTTTTCAAGTTAAAATTTTGCGCGTGGCACATATCAGTGATAGTGAAATCCAATGCAGCATTCCGTCAAAAACAATGAGCAAAAGAAATGGATTCATCATTAAGAATAAAGAGCTGCAAAATGCCTCGAAATTCACTGCTACTTCTTGTAACATCAGATTTTTCTGCCTTCGAATTCAATAGACGCATATCAAACCTCATATAAATGTGGCCCAGTTGGATCGACGCCACCAATAAGAAGATAGGCACCGATATATCCCATATATTGAAAAAGATGTTGTTTTGCTCTGCGAACAGCTGTTATAACACGAGCCTTCTTACCGGTATTGAGTTCAAGTAGACGCAACTGCGCCGATAACATTTTTGTCACCTGCAAAACATCAAACGTTTCAATTCAGAAATTATTTTCACAGTATAGTACGATCGGAACTAATGAAAGTGCATAGCATCTACAATAAATAACACTTATGAATTGCACCATCATCAACAGAGATGTCGCATATTCGTGCCGATTCCTCCGTTTAGCACATCACATGATGCATCCCGCCTAGATCGAGTGGAATAAACTGCAAAGATTAGCATAACTTCACTAAACTAATTTCATATCATATGCATCCCCCTAGATCGAGTTTCTTCACTAAATTTCCAAAAAAATTGTTGATTTCTTTCAAGAACTCTTCTCCGTACTTTCAATAATGTTTCGTTTTCTTATCAATGTTTTACTTGAGTAAATGCTAATAATTTGTTATTAAGTGATGTTCTATGTTAGTATAATAATTCACTATTTACTGTCACTTCGTGGTGACTGCTCTAAAATTTGCATATGGTGATAAATACTTCTCACCAATCTTGTTTGAATGAACACACTGAAAATATTTAGGATATATATTCGGATTAAACAATGGAAGCAGAACAATAGCAATAGGATACTGGAACAAGGAGGTAGTATGGCTTTGATTCGATTAAAAGAAGGCAAATTAAACCATGATTGATATTTCGGAAATGTCTGTTCTGTAATGAGATAGGGACAAGTTATTGTGATTTGAAAATTAAAACTAACAAAAACAGATATTAAAAATGTAGTAAAACATATGCAAAATATTCGTATCATGTAGGGGGTCAATAAATACTCGGAATATACTTCGTTAAACGTAGAGCGACCATCAGCAATGACTCTTTAAGCGATTTGAAAATGTGAAACAGTTTCACAAAACTTAACCCAATTGACCAAAAGCGATTACATTATATATATATATATATATATATATATATATATATATATATATATATATATATATATACACGTGAGTATAGGTAAGTGCAAAAAGGCATCATGTCGCCATGATGAGTCTTGTAGAGGGAATATGCATGACGATACAAGAATAAAGATGAAACCTGATCAAGGTCGGCAGCCGTTCCAGCACCACATGCGAACATGGATTCTGTCAGCTTGTGCACCTTGGTGCAATGTTTGTCTGCGATGATATTACCAGCCGTTGCCCGTGAATCTGCTCCCATCACTAATCCATCCTATAAAACACAATTCTCTTGCTATCACACCCTCTAAACAATCAACTCTCCACATGCAATAAACTCTTGAACGATGAGTTGAAATAAAATAAGGGATAGTAAAACAATAACATCGATACAAAACAAAACTCTATTCGTTAAACGTGTTTAACATTCGGAATAACATCATGGGGTATATGCAAAAACGCTCAACGGTCTTAAATTGCGTTTGCCTGCATTCTCCTTGTAAACGCAAAAGCAAACTGCACGCGCAAGGAAAGCGCTTATAAAATTAAGGACACAAAGGCCAAGTAAGTTGAGAGCAATGATAGGTGACTCCGACATCAAATTCCTCTGAATTCGTTTGCACAATAATCAACACTTCGCAACTAATTCACCAACGGCTTAACATCTGTACCGATGAAACAAGCGTACTTCTTCGAGCACAATCGTACCTTGTAGGTGGCCGCAACGATCGTCGTACCCGTGCTACGAAGTGTGGGTGGTTTAACACCCATCTCAGCCATTGCCATATTACGTGCACAATTGGAAAAGTCGAATGCACCACCCCTACCCACTTCTAGCTGCGTCAATTTTGCATTCGCCATCTGTAAACACATCATTAAGCTTATAAGTATGTTTCATCGATGAAACCGCACTGATACGGCAACAAGTAAACAACTCTAAACGCTTACCTTAACATATATTCATAGGTGCTCCATTTCTAGACATGCTTCTATCCATCTGTGAAAGGAAATGTACGTTTCAATGCCTATTTCCCCATTTCGACAGTGATTTAACTTGAAATGAACAATAAAACTTCATCGAATTACTTACTATATATTACCTCTAGAAAGTAATACGAAACAATCGACGTCCCCTAATGACGGTTACTGAACACGAACTTAAGGAACCTCGAGTAAACCGCAAAGCAACCACCTTTAAATAGCACAATTCATACTAGTAACTATACCCACCCGCATGGGCAACTACCCATAAATATGCAACTTGTCGTAAACACTTCCAACTGCAAAATGAAAAATGCTGACATTGAAACGTTGGCTTATTGCCAGATTCTAAAATTCAAATTTGCTGTGAAATGCGTATAACAGCGATAAAATCACTTTGCTGGTGATTCTCATATTATTGAATAATCTTCTAAGACTTATAGTTATTTAGTAGATGAAGCATAGAACAATATATAAAAGCAATCTACTATATGCATAATATAAAGTATGAAAACTGATACATTGAACGGTAAAAGATAAGTTAAATTAGTGTGTGTGTGTGTGTGTGATGTTGTTGTTTGATTTGTCATGAAATCTTTCTGCATATATAGTGGTGTTCGATCTCTAGCAGGATCTCCAAATATAAAATGAAAGTCGACTCCGCTATTTTTATATTGAACGTTAACATACATATTTGTGGGTATTTGCCCAAGCGGGTGGGTATAGTTACTGCTGATACGAGATATTTTTATATTGATGAAAAGAAGTGACAACGTGAATAATTTCTTTTTCACCAATAATTAACGATCTTTTCCCTTATCATAGGAGAGGAAAGCAAAATCATAGAGGGGTTTGTGTTTAAAAAAAACACTGTATTTTAAATGCACAAAACAAAGATATGGTCATTGGCAATCCCTGACGTTTGATACATCTGCACGCTTTACTATTAAGTGACCGACCGAGTGAATGAATAACAAGTACTAATAAGGCGTTAGAAAATATTTCAGTCTGAAATATTTTTTAATGCCCAATCGGCTCATCGCTGCGCATATCATATCAGCTCGCTTGACGTGCTTTCCATTTTTTTTCTTAGATCGTAGAGAAATCTGCATAAGGCTTGTTCTTCTCTTCGGAAACTGCTGAAGTGTTTGCATTGTTCGAGAAAGTGGCGGCTGAGAGTGGTTGTGAGTAAGTGAATGTAAAGGTAAGAATAATGTTCATTTGATGGGAACGATCAATCGTATCTACCTTGTGCGGATCTATGGCAATGGTGCCAATGTGCAAGTTTGGATCAATAATCTCCAAGTTTATGCGAAGCATTTGGGCAAATTAGATAATTTGAGGCCAAAATAACTCGCCCGTGCAAATGCAAGAACATTATGTGAGCTTTGCATCTGCTCGTTTGCACTTGTATTTTCTTTCAATTTTCTGGGTAGTTTCAAATGGAGAGCCACAAATCACAAAACTTTTAAAAACGCTAGAAAAAAATTCCACCAATTTTACAATCGAATGTATTGCATTATGTAAATAATCTGATCGTAAATGTGGTCAACGAATTTTTTTAGACCATGAAATTTCATATGAATGTTCTGATTAGCTAAGATATGTGTATGGTTTTGTATTTGTTGGGAATTCATGAAATTCGCTAACCTACTGAACAGAACCACAAGAAGCGCATATTGTGTCACCTAGCGATAATGCGATTGTTTTGTCGTAAGTCTTAACAGCCGTACATGAAATGTGATTATATGCAGCGATAAAATTAGGTTATATATGCGAGGTAAAGTCAACCGTGTGCAGAAAATAAAGACTTCAAATATTCGCACGAGAATATTCAAACCTTTCGGATATAGAAGTTTGCCGGCAATAACTCTTAAAAAATAAAAGATGTGAATTTATTCGAATATTTACAGCACTTCTTTTATTTTCTACAGTTGCGATATAGACATTTTTTTAACGTAGTAAATAACATTTGATTGAATGTTGTTTATGATGGAATTAATTGTTATCTATGAAGGTGTTCTCATCGAACAATACCATAAATCTCTAAACTATGCTATATTTTCCTCTATTTAATTATCACAAATTATATTTTCAACGATGAATTGACATGAATAGAATTCCATTAGAAAAACTATTATCGATCTTTAGTAATAAATGAGCAATAGTGAGTTATATATTTGAGGATAATTGTTGATTAATTCGACGATACGATATGTCAACATCACAAAGTTGCACACGTTGCAAACAAAGCGATGTATGGCGAATACAATTACGTCAATGTGAACATTTCGTTTGCATCGCTTGTGCACTTCTGCATTTGCGCTATTGGATCAGTTCGAAGTCAAAAGCGAGGATTAAATGTCCTAAACCAAGCTGCCCAGTTCGAATCCACGAAAATGATATCGATGCACTATTAGATCCACTAAATGATGATCTCAACATTTACATAGAATGTGCACAACGTGAATGGTTACTGTATCAACATAGAAAGAATGTTATACAGTATGCATTTGGTGGTGAAATTAAACAATGTCCATTATGTAAATCTGTCTATACCGAATATGATGGCTGTCATTATGTTCAGTGTGTGAATATTCGATGTAGACAATATTTTTGTTGGGAATGTGGCCAACCGGTCGATTCATTCCAACATTTCGCTGGTGCTAAATGTAAAGTTGGATGGGATGATATTTGGAAACTTTGTTATTTATTACGGTTTCTTTTCTATACGGAAGGTTGTGTTTTGCTAATTTTTGCACCATTTATTCTACCAGCTATGAGTTATATTCTACCACTCATCATTGTTCTATTATTCTCATATTACGGTACCGATTCGATAAGAGCGAGACTTCGTCAGATGGATTACACACCAATAGTAATAACTGCTGCCGCAGCAGTTTCCTTTCCAGTATTGCTCATTGTTGGTCTACCGCTTGCGATCGGATCGTTTTTGATCATAATTCCAATAGAATTAGCGCTTATATTTGTAATAGCTGTGAAAAATTTGCCAGTCGTTGGGAAGGTGTTTGATATGATCTACTGCGCCGAGATGATAGCTGGTTGCTTAGGATTAGATAATTGGCGTACTCTATTGCGTGATAGTAAAGAGGCTCGACGTCTCAATGAGGTTCAACTCAAGCAGCTCGAGCTTGAAAAAAGTGAACGTCCATTAGATGAACAACAGGTTGCCCAACAAGGGTCACCTGCAATTGTTGGTGCTACACCTGTGCCGCAAAGTGCGAATACTTCGTCAACACCGGTTGATAAAGTGAAGGGAATCGCACAAGGCTTGCCAATTGTTGGTGGATTCATTAGCAAGCTTCCAGGCATGAAATGACGATTCAATATTTTCGATTTTTGCATCGCCAACTCATGTTATAATGAAACTATTGAATATATTTCTTACTGATACTGTTCGCATGCTAATGTCTTCATAATGTTTAAAATAAGATTTTAATTGTAAATACTCTTAGCATAAATCTATACTCTCAACATTAAAGATTATTCTTGATTAAACTTTCAATCATTTGACTAAGGCAAAGCACTTCAGGATAACAGCTTCTATTCATTTCGCTGTTAGCATTATTCATCAATTACTCAACGTGTAATCCTTTTACATTGCTAGAGAGTTTGAAGTATTTTCTGCGCAATTATATGTCAATTCACAAATTGGCGAAACTTACAAGTTACCTCTCGAATATATGCAACTTTATCATTATATATTATTCTTTAGAGAATTTTTTTGGGGAATTTGCATGTTCTGAAATTTATAAACGGGATTTACTTATTATTTGTTGGGAAAGGCAGTAAAGCTTTTGATGTTTTTATGTTTATATGAGGGAAAGATAAACATCAACGAAATATCAACAACAATCCAAGAGGTCTTAAGGAATCAAAGTTAGAAGTTTCCATAACTGCATTTATCCTTCAGTCATAAAATGTTGAAATATTAAAGAACGTAAATTGCGATATCAACTCAACAAAACTGCAATTTGGATCTTATGCATCAATAGGATGGTGAACTGACTACGATAGCATTCACGGATAAATGCTGCTTGAATAAAATGTCGATGGATGAAGTGTGTGTAGACAGTATGTCCATTGATGAAGTGACCACTGACCAGATTGCCGATGTGTCAAGTGTCCAGTGATTGAATAAATGTCTGTGAATGGAATACCGTCAACTTAATGTCCACTCAATGTTGATTCAGAATAGTCTCTTGAATTTAGCACCTATCTTCGATAGCAACAACAACAACAATAACAACAACCAATAATCATTAATAATAGTAACAGTAAATAAAATCTGAGCCATTGAAGGGTCACTGATCGACGATGATTTCCTGAAATCCGAACAAATCGAGCTCAAAAGTATCAACCGAAGCTCCCGTAGAGTATTCATCTGAAATTATTCAAGCTACTTACTTATCGTGGCATACTCGACAATCCGTTCTATAATCAATATGTTCTAATTTTTTTTTATAAGCAACCTCATCTCACTGTTAGAGATATAAAAATATACGAATAGAAGATCCGACAGACGTTTTGAAAGGATGCACAAAAATTGCTTTGTATTTACTTACATTAAGACACAAAAGTACGATAGTATAGCAGCAATATTGGAAACCTACAATATCAATTGCACAAAACCATTCCAAAGACCCCTCAAATGACAGCGTATAGCACAAAGGACAGCCTTTATTCTCATTATTAGGCGCCTTCTGAAGTACAATAACACTTCTGAGGTTCGAATGAATTCGCTTGCCGGTGAATTCATCGGTAATGGTTTCATCGGATGAAACCGACGATGAAAGCGTTGATGCATTATACGCTTCTGAACCACCGACGACATCTCGATAATAGCGAGCCACTTCCGGAATGAAACCACTCTCCATACCTTCATAAGCGATACCGTAACTTAATATGCTCATACCAAAACGTAACTTTATAAGCACATTTATTCATTCAAATTCATACGTGGAACTTATATGGCTGTAACAAGTGTGTTACATCCGCCAGAGAAATGTAATGGTACAACACATTTCTTTGTTAAACAATACATAACACATGTAGCTGTTAGACTTAATGCTACAATTTAATAAAATGATCACTCAATTTTGAGTGCATTTATCTTTTAAAACAAATAAATTTTTGAGGAATCACCTCTTTGGAGACACGTTGAGTGCCACGAAATAGAGAAAAAGCGAGGTTAAAAATGCATAAAAATAAACTGCAGCATATATAATATTATATTTTAAAAACGAATCCGTTCCTGATGCACTTTGAAAATAATTAAAAATTCGAAAGAATCTAACCTCCACTATTGAAATAATTAACTTCATCGAACTTGAATGGAATATGTTTCCCATCATCTAATATTTTCGTCAGATTTGTATCATTTTCACGTGTGATACTCCATATAGCAGTGTTCGCCGCATTGTCGTTCGCTTCATGCTGCGATGTATTTGCCCCTGAAATATTGAATATTTCTTTTGTTTAAAACATAGAAAATTTAGTTCCTTGGGAAAGTCGTGCAAGTGGTTATAAAATTGAAATTATTCGTTGGTCGAAGAACGTCTGGTTCACCAAGGTAACACCACCGTGGACGGGGCAAAACGTAGCAGTAATATGAAATTGGGACCAAAACAACAGCAACTTTGCTTACTTAGTAGAATATAAGTGCAATAAAAACTACTATACATTATAATTATTGTCTATATATAATGGAGGTTACAGATATCACTACCTATCAGTAATACTGTTATTACCGTAATGATAAGTTGGTATATTTTTGCTTTCAAAAGCTTAATGAACGCGACAACACGCATCGGGGTTCTTTTTATCTAAAATCGTAGATTAATTTCAGTATGAAATTGCGAATAAAGAAGCTCTATATTCCACCGCTGGATTAAGACTCAAGTGAAACATCAAAAAAACGAGGATCCTATGCGTTAGTATGGCTGCTTAGATCACGTATATGTATTAGGCACCACTGTAAAGAATATTAACATGGAAGATTCATTATTGAAATTGCTGACCAGTGGTCATCAAAACTGCATCTATCGATCAGCGCTTGCAAGAGGATTGTTGGATAATAGCGAATAACATGGTAGTTATTTACAGGAACAGTAATCCAAAGAAATATACCATGTTGATTGGTTGATCGATCATGTAGTCGGCATATAGTCCGACTTAATGCTTTAGGTAACTTCGAAATGACCACAACAAGCATCAATGCAGCTATAGCGAGGAGTGCACCTATAAAAGCTGCACGTGGCACATCCATATAGATCGAACCCATATATGAATATCCTTCATTAGAAGCATTCGTCGCTATTAAATGATATTCTCTGCAATATTTGAATTCTGAATTAAAGTAGTACAACTCGTTCGCAGTACTTTCATGCATACGCTTTAATAAAAAGGGATTTCAACATTTTCAACTCGACTTAGATATGCGTTCAACAGATTAACCTCAAAATTGAGTAAAACAACCACTTACAATGTGAGATCGTGTTCAACATCGTTCGGTTGCAATTGCACATTAGCAATCTCTTTCCAACTAACATTTATGCTTTCCTAAAAGAAAATCATATATAAGTTGACGCCAAGATTTTTGTTAAGTTCAAAAATGAAGAAAGAACAACACAATAATCTCCTCTAATTTGCTCATATCTCACCTTATAGTAATACAGAGAAATGTGTCTATAAGTGACCATTCTTAATTCAAGAACATATTTAGTCATTTTCACTTCTATAAGAAAACAAAGAATGAGTAATAAAAAAGATGAAGCAAATAGAGATAATTGTTCGATACGAGACGAACTGCTAATGTGCTAAGAATAATATGAGAAGTGAATAGAAAGACATTTCAATTCCGAATTAAAGCGACTTTATTGAGTGTTTAAGCACAAAAATTTGAGTTCAAATATAGTAATTGCCAATGTTGCGTAACATTTATGTTAATGTGATCACCCTATCGATCCGTTTATTTTTATAATAAATTAGCATTCAATCTATCGTGTTCTTCTCTGTTAATCTACAAATTGAATTTATATAATTATTTAAATTTCATTTAGCAATTGCTGATTGAATTGCTCAGTTTGTAAACAAATATTCCTATTTGGAAAACGCTAATCGAGTGATTGTTCATATTTAAGTGTGCTAGACATTTCTGATTGGATTCCATAAGTTTTTGATGCGTTTTTGCAAATCTGCAATTGCCAATTGCAATTTAGCAACATCATGTTTGCATGTATGTTAGGCGTACCTATTTGTCTCTCTATATCTCTTTGTACATCCGCTAGTTTTGCCTTAGGCAGCATTGATGCGAGAGTTATGAAATTCGATGAGTGCAAGACGTATATTCCAGAATGGCCTCCTCCAACATATTTCTTACTGATTTATCAATTTGGGGAGAATTTATAGGCGTTTAAATCATCAAGAAACTTGATCAAATTTTACACCAATTGAGTCAGAAAAAAAAACGAATCTTTACAAATCCTTTTAGATGCTTTATAGGTGGTAAATGATTGATAGCTTCTGAAAAATGTTGACCAAATAGACGAAATACAAAGAGCGCAAAATGTGCCAATTCCCCCCATACGATTCTTCACTTGTTTTAGCAAGAACGCTTTTTTTGTAAAGGCATTATGGAGTAAGCATGGCCAGAGCAATCTATTTCATATTATATTATCCTCACCAAACGATATCAAACGATTTCAGGTAACATATAAAAAGGAGCAATCAATTGATCAGAAAAATTCAAATTTATAAATAAAACAATTTACATATTAGTGTGACAAATATAAATCTATGCGCGTTACTAAAGTTATACACAAGCTCTAAGAAAAATTATGCGCCTTTTAGCTTGGCTTGTATTGTTTTCACCGATCTCTGATTAACATTAAAGTAGTCGAATTAATATAGAAGTAGCCAATTAAGCTAACGTAGCCCGAAAGTATTGCGCTAAAAAAATTCTGCTAACCTCCACATAATCGGTAGTGTTGCGATATGCATTGTTGGTTGAAACATTGCTCACAGCGATGACAACAAATTGAATAAATAGCAGAGAAAACGATAGACACGACATCACTTGATGAAAGCGAAACGACGAAATGATGAAAGCATAATGAAATATTCGTTTGCATTTATGAAATAAAATTTGCATATTAAGATTTATTGTTGAATTAAATAGTTCTTATTTGCTCAACGAAAGAGATCAATTATTTATCGTTCCCTTTGTGGTAATATTTATTTCCGATAGAACTAGTTTGCTTAAAATTTATGACATAAAACATTAGATACATTCCACACTTTATCACTTTTTATTGATGCACTTCTGAAGCATTTTTTAAACGTTTTATTTACGTTATCCCAATAGGAAGTAATCATTGTCTTGATGACAAATGAAAGCATTTTCAGAGGAGAGTATTTGAAACCCTGACATTTCGATTATTGCGCCAACGCTTTACCACTGAGCTAATGACGACTTCTCATCTGACCCTGAATTATGCTAGCATACTTGACTCTAACTGCGCAATTGTAAAAGCAGTAGCTTTGTTGCACGTGCATTATTAAGCGGTGTTTAGCGAAGATGTAGTGCAGTAGTTCCTGAAGCCGACAGCTGTTTGTTTAAGTTATTCTTTGCTTATCTGCACTCACACTTCAACATTTCTTCTGATTATGTTTCCTCTTTTTTTCACGAATATATTTAAATAAAACATTCGCATTCATCAACAAAGAACTTAGGAATTTTTTATTTCATTCCTTCATATTAAACGGTATTAGCATTCATATTCATGTAATTATTTAAAACTATGAATGCACAATAAATTAAAAACATGAGATTATTTAAAAACTATAAATGCAAAAGGTTATATAAGGTTATATTCGGCTTTGGATAGTACTCTACTTTTAGATGCATTCCTTTGCAAGTTACTATATTATCGACGATGAAATTCCTCCGTCCCCTCTCAACTGTAATCTCCCTCGTTTCTCCCCTTTCCTCCCTCAACTGCTCCCCCTCCTCCATCCCTCCCTCTCCCCAAACACCAAATTTCCGTTTCACTATTCTGAACAGCGCACATGCAAATTTTCGGTGAACAATCACTCAAAGAGTCTGATATTCGAAAGTAAAAGCGCAAATTGCAATTCTTAGTCGACTTTGCTACCTATTTACTATTAATTACACTATCGTTTTGTGAATACCATATCGTTTCAATGGACATTTTTTGTTATTATGTAAGTACATCTCTGTAGAATCGATTGACACATTTCCCTACTTCACAGTCTTTTTAAACACTCTTTAATCCTTTCCTATATGAGGATCACGATTTTGACATACAATTTGACGTTACTTGATAGACAATAAGTTTTTATAGAATTGCGCTGCAATAGACACGAAAAGTGTTAAACACTCTTCAAATGATTTACTTTTCTGAGTATCACAGAGACTATACGGTATTGGTTTTTAAAAATTTCACCTCTTTTATGGGTTTTTGTCGGTGTGTTTGTTGGCATAGTTTGTATACCGATGTTGGGTGTTGTTATGCTGTAGCTGTTGTAAGCTGATTGATATGAGTGTTGGATTTATACGTGTTGCATGGATGTGTCATAATTCATGGAGTTATTATGCGTCCTTGAAGTGTTTATTGGTTATGGTTGTTGAATGACGTTTATTCTAGCTTGTAGTATCAATCGTTAAGGCTTCAATGAGATGCACATTTAATTCTCTCTTTGCATATAGACGTACCTCAAAAATAGAACAAATACGCACATCTGACCCGAACTGATATTGGTAGGATCGATTTAACGTGCAATAGCAAGGGCATTTATCGAAGAGGTAGTAGATGCTGTCATATTTGATGTTGATGATTCAGCATGCGCACTCAGCTTTTGCTGATAGCAAGCACATAGTGTTGACTACTTGTGTGTCATGAAATCGTTGTTTGCAAAGTTTTCACTGTTTTTGTGACTTCAGGTATTTGATCGAGATCGTAGTTGGATTCATAACTGGATTTAATCATCGTCATATGAGGGTCGATGTAATCCGATCGGTTCTCGTGGTTAGGTTAGGGATGATCACGAGACTACATCTGACCTACGTGGATGTGGTTGTGGTTAATTTCGGTCTTGGTTGTTGTATTTGGAAGAAATGAATTTTGCATGGGCTCAAAAATTTTAAGCCAAATTCAACGGCCGAATCGTACTATTTGATCAGTAACCCGGGGCAAGGTACAGTGAATGGTTTTATTTTTCCTGTAGAAATGCTCTTCCGCCCTTCGAAGACCTTAATCGGTGTGGTCAATGACCGGTGGTCAAAAAATTTCGTTGTTTAATTGTTAAACAATTTGTTGGACGATGGTCAAATGTCAATATTTGAAAGGAAAGGAAGAGGCTGAACCGGTTTGAGGTGTTATTACTGAATGTTGCAGTGCTACATATCCATGTGTTGTGACAACATTTCTTTATGCAATTCTTAGTGAAATAGCTCTTGTTTATAAGTCTTGTGCTTTTATTATCACTCTTTGAATGCATGGGGGAGATTTTTTAAAACGAGAGCAGGGGGGGGGGGGATGAGACGTAGAAAGTGCCCGATATTTATTTCATAAGTGATTCAGAAGCATCCTGACTTTTATCTATCCGGGTCTAAGAAAATATATGATGCGGTTATAGTGTCCGCTTGCATGTGTATGTGGGGTGTGCTTATGTCGTATGTATGTGTATGCGGGATATATATATATATATATATATATATATATATATATATATATATATATATATATATATATATATATATATATATATATATATATATATATATATATATATATATATATATATATATATATATATAAAGCGTTTAGCAGCATTTCGTTATTAATACGTTGAATGGATATTTTCAGTGTTGACTATGTCTACTCCAGCGACGCTTAAGCAGATGGAGATTGCGCGAGAGAAGGCAGCTCGACGCAACCGGCAAAACGATTATGGCCTTGCTCCACTCTCTGCTTGGTCTCCACGCTATGGCGTAAGTATTGTTCTTCTTTTATAGTCTTTATGGCTCAGTTTTCAACAACTATAAAAATATAACAAATTAGTTGGTATCACCTTCAGAAAAAGGAAAAAATAGCGAGTAATGCATGCTGAATATGCGTTGTTGTCGCAAATCTGTGCTCCGCCGTTTGGGAGTATCTCAGCGAAATGTTTTAAGAGGCCAAGACCACTGCTGTTGTTTAGATTCTGAAGGTTTTCTGAAACCTCTGAAACTCGAGGATCGCCAAAGTCGGAGTCGCCTTATCAAGGTTCGGTGAGCTGCCAAACAAAGTCTTTGGAGCAAACGTCGAGTGCTACTTATTAAGACAACTGATACATAAAAGGGAGAATGGAAGGGGATTTGTTAGGAACATTCATGAGGTGTCCTATTGGTCAATGAAAAACACATGGAAGCTGCATTTTGAAGCATTACCTCATACGTCTGCTCGTTACCTCTCACATCCATCCCTTCGACCCGTCGACAAACAGTGCAATTCAAATCGGCTTCTGTTCCTTTAATATATCGCAAAATTTTTAGTACGTTTTTTCATGATTGTCATTAATCTATTTTCATAATGCAGTGTAAATTAAAGACTTTTGTAATAAGCGTGATGTGATTGTTGGTGCATTTTGATACATTAGTTTATACACAAAATTTGTGTTCACTCATCACTCGACCGTAGTGAATAAATCGCTGTTGCAACTCGAAGTTTGTCTAGTGGGTCGTGTTTTGCTTATATTTGTCTGAGTAGATATGTTGTGACGACGTTTGATCAATGTGTAAGGGATTAGCTCGCGACTCACTCAAACATTTTATGCATTCCTTTGTTACAGTTGGTCACCGTTTTTGTAGAATGGAAAGTGCTTACAAGGGAGTCGGCTTTTATAGATCTGTAGATCGAATGAAACAGTCGGTGAAGTTGTGTGGCATCATTTTGTTGGCTCCCATTGCACCGTTATCGTGCCCCACTCATCGTTATTAAAGTTGTTTGTAATGAATAGGATTGCGAAATATCGTACTCTAATATTGACATCGTCACGCGATTGTTTTGCATTCGAGCATTTTATATTTGGCACTAAAGGGATTGCATTGTCGAACAAAATAAAAAATTACTTAACTTTTTTTGTGTCGAACGCTGTAAATAGGGATGGAAATTTGTGAATATAGAATGCATTGGTGCATAAATTTTGTCATCAACTGACAATTCGTCAAGAAGGTTGGTATGGTGGGCGGAACTGTGAAAGCGCATATTGTAGCGGATGTATTTTTTAAGATTTTGTGATCCTAGTCCTCTAGCTTTCCCATTTCTTAGAAGTAAAAGGTTTTACTGTTACAAATGATGAATGTCAAAGCAGGCGCGTTTTCCAGATACCCAATTTTTTCGAATTTTAATAATTTTTCATACTCATATCTTTTCCCCAAATAGCAAATAATACGTTGAGTATTATTTTAAGAGAACGTTCGGTTAAAAGTTAGCAGCTGTATGAGTTTTGAAACTTTTGCTTTAGATCAAGCGTGAAATATCAAGTGCCATTGTGAGATCAAAGGAATACGACACCCTTCAATAATTGCAGTCCAGTTTTTATATGCTTCACCATCGTAGCATGTGATATGAATTCATTGGGCGGTTTCTAAGTGCAATAAGCTGAACGTCCACAGTATTGTTTTATTTTTTTATTTCCTGTTGCGCGCATTCGTTTTCGGCGTCGATTCTATATATGCTCATAAAAGAGGGCATATGTCTTTGTGCTGTAGAGCTGTAATTAGTGGAAGAATTCCCCTTGTCCCACTTCAGAAGCCATGAGATCAAACGTATAGCGAGGAGCAAGAGAAATACGACTGTTTCGTCCGTATGATCCTGCTTTCTGAAGATTTCGTTCCATCTGGAGCCTAAATCGTTACTTTGATTAGAGGTTTCGGTATCAGAAAAGATTTTGTGAACATATGGGGCTGTCTATTTTGAGCCGAATGATTCTCATTGTGGGTGGCTTAACAAAAGAATGGTTTTTGGATGCCTTAGGTTTGTACTTTTAGGGGTATCGTGCCAACAAGAACATCGACTTCACTGTAGACAGAGCTGGCGGCCGTCAATATACCAGTTTCGAGGGCAATAGGAAGGAGAGTGAACCTCGTGCACCTCCAAAGCCACTCACACCACCTCCAGTAAGTTGTCTGATTGCTTATCCCTATCATCTTTGAGAGGAGAGGGAGATGAGCTCAAAACAAGCTTGCTTGGGTTGTTTATTTCAACTAGCATTGTTTAATGATAAGTTATGTGGAAGTTTTCTTTCTCATTTAAGCGGTTGAAAGTTAAATAATTCAATAGTAGATCTTTTATAATCTGATTTGCTTATCTCTTATATAGGTTTGCTGCTTACTTATATTTTTTGACCTTCTAGAAAGAATGAAATGTATATATAAGGTTGATGGAATTATTTCTCCGATATTCGCTACTCTTAAATGATCGGTTGCAGGTGGAGGATGTCCCCATTGACATCGATACGGACGACTATAAAGTAGATGCTGATAAGGTGGTTTGCTTCAACGGGCGTCAAAATTTCCTTTCGAATCTCTATCCGGTAAGCATTCCTGGATATGGGAACCTTCAAATTGTTATATAACTTGATGTCTTTCTTAAATATTTCGTTTTACGCTTTTGAATACCTAAAGGAAGTGTTCATTATTGAGGAAGAAAAATAAGAGATATTGATTGTTGCCTCATTTGCTAACGATAATCAACGAGTGCGTCGCTCATTTGAAGTGGATTATTTTTCACTGCGTTGTTTTTTGCCTCACTCGCATTCTCTGACCGCCTGTAATCGAAAGCTGCGAATGATATAAATGTGAGCCTGTCGAAAACATTGAAGGATATCTTGATGGTAGTAAGTGCTATAGGGTGGGAGAAATATTAAGCAAAGATGTAAACAATTTTAGGTGACGCTAACAGTGGAGGGACATGAGTACCCAAGTGTGGAGCATTACTACCAAGCGTGCAAGCTGTACACTTTGGGTGGGGCGCAACTCGCCGCACAGATTCGTCGCATATCAGACGCGGGACAGGTGAAAGTGTTCGCTAAAAGGCTTCTTCGCAAGGCCGGCGTATCACCCGAAAAGGTTGTGCCTTCCGCGTTTTTGTTCGATTTGTTTTGTGTCGTATGTGTTCAGAATCTGTGCTTTGTTTCCCCATCTCCCTCACTTCCCCTGCCCCTCTTCCTCCCGTTGCTCTTCGACGTTTCTAATTGTTGAGTGAATTCTCATAGCGTGAAGAAAATTGAAGCATGAAAATACGTTTATACAAAGGTGGCAGACAGCTGCAGGAAAGCGTTTTCTTTAAAACTGAAGGAGGCGAAATCAAGAGCGCATCAGGGTGGATTGTTTCTGGCAGTTTTTTTTTGTGAGAGAGGGGGGAGCAAATGTGAAAGATAAAGCGGCCGTATGCAATCGGCGAAATTGAGCGTAAAACCCTAATTATGTAGACATGGGTACAAGAATTTAGAAGGGGGATGCTGCCATTGATCGAATATATAACTTTTTTGTTTGTTCCGCTTTACGCATAAAGTATGTTTGATCTTACAGCACAAAGGGATGGATTAAAGTAATCCATTTGCTAAATTCGGTTTGCATGATGTGCTTTTTCTCTTTTATTTTGATATTGTTGCCTAGGCGTTTCAGTAGTGATAGCGTCTGATGAGAGCTGGTTTTGCTTTTGCTTACAGATAAGTGACTGTAAATGATAGAAATGCCGAACAATTCCTGAGTAATACCATGGTTATGAGCTGACCTGAGGACGTATCGTCAATCAGATATGATTGTGCAATCTCGGAATATGTGCTGTTGATGAAGATGTTTGTATCTATATGTGGGGAAGGGTTTGACGTGAATGAATAAAGAATGCTCGACGAGTTTCGTAGTGCTCCTTGTGAAGTACATTGAGGTAGAATTGTATATTTTGTCTACAATATGTGGCATAATATTTTTTCAAAGAAAATTTGATATTTCGATAGCACAAGCGGTAACGAAGTGAGGGGACATTGATGTTGCTTGCAGATCGAAGAATGGAAACGCACACAAGGACCTGTACTGCTGCATCATGCTATCGTACATAAATTTGTGCAAAACGCCGATCTGCGAGAGAAACTTCTAGAAACTGGAGATGCGATTCTGGCGCATACTTATGATCGCGATAATATCTTCGCTACCGGATGCGATAGGGAGAAGATGCTCGAGTGGGCCAAAAACAACAATGGACAAATCATCAAAGTGCGTCACTCTGTTGTGAATTCGTTTAGTTATCCATGTGATCTCGTTTATATGGGGCTACTCGGTGTAAATGTTAGATGAATTTTCAAGAAGAGAGACACAATTCGGGTAAAGCAAGCTAACCAGCTTTATGTTGTAGGATTGTTTTTGGTTAGGAATATAGAGTGATCAATGGCTTAATTTTATCTTCGTTGTGATATGCATAATTCTTGACAGGGCAGCTAAAAGAATGTGGAATTTGTTGTGGTGTTTTTTTCATATCGGTCTTTGTAGTTTCAGGGTGCTTCTTGTTGAGAAATTATTTTAATTGAGTGGGAATTATCGTAGAACTGGTGGATGATTTTTAGATGATTGCATTGGTTTATTGCAGATTCCAACAAAGATCGATAATGACACACTCGTCTATATTCCACTTGTCGGCGAAGGCAAGAACGTGCTTGGCTTCATCAATATGAAGGTACCTTTCGTCACTTTTTTGAGTGCTTTTTGTTGGAGGTGACAGAGATCGAAGGAAGTGAACGCTTCAGTTGGGTGACCTGCTTGGCTTTTTGAGACAGAAACCGTATATCTTGAAAATAATTGCAAATAACTCTTTCGGATTTGTGTAGTGACGGATACTCCGCAATTGTTTAAAGTGAACAATGTGAAACCCCAGAAAGGTGCTACATCATAGAGCTCCTATCCGTCCAAAAAAATTTAGATTTTAGGTTTGCCATTTGTTTGACACTGGAATAGGGGAAGTGTTTTCAGGTACGTGGGCAGGTGCGCCATTTCCAGGCGACAAAGCCGAACATCACGGATCCGATAATGTTGGTCGCGATGCAGACGCTGCAGTTGAACGGACCGAGCAAAGCTGAAGGCGACAAGTGAGGACGCCATCTGTTGAACCGATCTCTCATCTCCCAGTGATGCTCCTTTGCTATTTCTCCACTTCTTTGTCCCTTTCATTGTATCCGTAGTTATTCTCATATTATCTCGCAAAACTTTCTTCCCCTCCCTCTGCTTCCGTCCCTACCTGCTCCCTCCCCCTCCCCTTTCCTATCCCCACTTTTTATTCAGCTCAGCAATTACTTTTCATACTGCGACGGTGAATAGAGATGCTGTATTCGACGACTGATGTGCTTCGTGGCTAAGTTGGCGAATATCTCACCTGTATTGCATGCAGATCACGTTGGATGTTGTATGCGGCAGTCTCTATCACCTTACGGGTTAATTTGTTCGTCGCTATGAGAGGTGATTGCTGCGATCCGAGATTGCTATTTTCTATTGTTTTATTGCTTGCTTCTTGTTGATTCGCCCGCTTTGATTCATTTCCCGAATATTGAACGTAAACAGTTTTTTTTTCTGTCTCAAATAAATTTCAATTATTTCAGCCTTATACCATCAAGAAGACCTCCAAGTTTTTTTTACTGGTGGCGGGCGATCGGTTCTTCTAATTCAATCAACTATCATTGATGAGTTTTTAGCATAGAAGAGAAATTCCCTTTTTCCAATATTTTGTTTGTTTGTTTGTTTGTTTTTTCATAAATATTCGCTAGGTTTGCTGTAGAATTTGTTCGTTGCGTTCGGATGATTGTGTTGGTTGTTTGTTTGTGTTGAGGTGATATGGCGACGACAAATGACACAGCATCCAAGCGATGTTTATCATCTTTTTCATAACGCTGTTTTTATTTTTATTTTTTTATTTTTTTGTTTTTGTTTTGCAACACATTTTTTGTGGGCACAGCGTCTTCACATTTGTATATTATTCCTCCTTGAGAGATATTCCGTTTTTTTTCTCTCTCTCTCTCTCTCTCTCTTCAAAAATAATTCTCTGTTATATGAAGTACGCTTGTGCAAGTTTGGTAGGTGCGCTCACATTTCGTTTGATGATAATAGCAGTTGCACCCGTTTGATGGTGCTACTCTTTTTTTTTTTTGTTCTTTCTCTCGGAACACTTTTAGTGAGAGTGCAAATCTGCCAAACCCATTCATCTTCCAGGAGTACGTCGACTGTTTTTTCGCTGTTAAGTCGTCGGATTCTGTGACTGTTGATATGCTGCGGTTCGTTTTCATCGGCGCTGGGAGTGAATAAAATTTTTTAAATTTATCTTAGGTTTCATTGATGTGATCATGAAAGAAAGTGAATATTCATGTAGTCGGAATCGAAAATTAATTGCAGATGCATATCTATATATGGGCGTTTATGAAGTTCATGGGGGCATTCGTTCCTTGGATACTTCAATTCACAAGAGGATGCAGAAATTAGACATACAGGACTTGTACGATGTGGAAAAGAAGTATGGAAGTTGAAGGGGGACAAACATTTCTCAATTTAAAATAGGTCACACGGATACAATTTAGCAAGAGGAGTGAGAATAAGAAAAAATGTTTTAAGGGCTGACTTGAGAAGGCTTAATATTATTACAGATTCGGTATTATATAACTTCAAGAGTTGGAATAAGCTGTGCAGTAGTGTGGTCGTAGGCATTAATGATATATTTTAATCGAATCTCGTAGTGTGGAGTGAACTACTTAGTATTATGATCACTAAAACGATTGACAATTACAACGTAGGTAGATATTTGGAAAACAAAGGCGTGATGAAACTCAGCTATCGATCTATACGGATTTGCGCATATATGCAAAATTGAGTTTTATTATTTATTGAAAAAGTGGAATTGAATGGCAACGAAATGATAGAAAGAGTACATAATAAAGCATTAATAACTCAATTAATGAGTACAATATCGGCTATTTTATAAGTATAATCTCAGTTGAAACTTAGGAATGATTGATTGAGGAAGTGGTTGAAGAACAAGGGTGGTCCATATTACGTGTATCATACTTCCTCTGATAGATGTTCTTTGAATGTGAAAATGTAAAGAAAATATTTGAGTGGAATATTTTTCTCTCATTCCTAACAAAATTTGGAAGAAAAAGGTTATTTCGTTTAAAATCCTGAATAGAGAAAGGAAAGAGCATCTCTTCTAAACACTTCATTTTGCTTTCGATCGATTTTGAATGATCATTTTTAATCCTTCCCTATTCGTATGTTAACAAAATATCATTCAAAGTGTTGTGCATTTCAACGAAAGCATTTCAACTGTACAATCATCGATTTAAAAAAAAAAAAAAAGAAAAAAAATTCAACAGACATCGATCAGCTATCATATCTCCCCTCATATAAATCAACATTTAGAGCATTCACAACTGCTTAAAACGAATAATTTTTCAAGTGAGCATTTATGAATGATCCAATTTAATTTGAAAAGGAATGTGAATCTTTTTAAGAGTTATATTTGTGAGCAATTAAAGTAGCTCGTCTATTCGTTCTAAATGAACAATATTTGAGTAGCATTTTGGCTGTAGAATTCGGAAAAATACAACCTCCACTTATATCTTAAAATCTATGTTTTTTTTACGTTGTCTAAACGTCACAAAAATCCCAGCGGCAATCAAAAGTTATATACAACGTTGGGTGATGAAAACGATGCGACTTCCGGATTTTTTTGGAGAGCTAACTCCATCAAGGCATTGCTTTTTCACAATCATCTAGCATGAGCGTCTTTTTATTCACATTGCAGTTAGAGAGATCTGACCAGTGGTCACTCGGCAACTTGTTCAACAGGAGCGGTCAGCTGCTGAATTGGAACATCTCCATGCGAATGAACAATATGTGGTGTATTGTGTGGAATGGCTGGCAGTGCATCATTTAAATCGGCGAAAGGTGCAAAATCAGTTAATAACCAATCGAGTATATCATCGGGATATTCCGCAAAAACGAATAACATTTCCCAAGTACAAAGCGGAAGCATCATCTTCAATAGCAATTGTGGATATGACGTTCCCTCTGGAGAAAATCTGCAGTATTTGATTAGGTTTAGATGATTTATTGTAATGGAATGGAAGCGATCCTCCCTGCTGTTTTCCCTTTAGCCCTCTCCGTCCCCCCATCCCACCCACTTCATCCCCGCTTTCCCCTCAAAATCGATATCCATATTATTCAAGAAATTCATTTATGCTTTCTTCTTAGATAACTTGCAAAACATTTTCTGCAGATCAATCAATTCGTTTGCCTTCGGTTAGCAATTTGAAATGGAAATCTGCTTTGAAAATATTAGATTTGCATTAAGGTGAACAGCCATGCTATTGGGAATATTTAAACCAAAACAAATACCTTCATTTGATACATCTGAGGATACCTGTGAGGATAATCTTTCAAATATTTTAATTATCAAATAAGTTTCTTTTACACTCTTTCTTTCGATGTCTCTCAGAAATATGTTTTAGTTGAATTGTGATGCTTTCTTTTTTATGAGTCAAAAAATGTTCGCAATTAGTGATTTAGCTCAAACTCTTCTATAATATTCCTCTTTTAATCAATATATACGAAAGCTGCCTTTCGGCCTCTCAACCTATAGGCCGACCGGTGAACAAAATGCCCATCCAAATTCATTTGCATATTTAATATGAATCTACTCGGTCGGTAGTTCAATTCGTTGCTATTCCATCTCATTAACGTCAAAACAATGTGCTATTTGCAGCTTGAGCTCAAATATATGCTTAAAATAAGTGATCTTTGATCTATGAGATGTGATCAAACGATGTGATTATATACTAAAATGTATTTATAAACATAATTAAATGTAAAAATATTAAGCCTACTTATAAAAGAGCGTAACAATTGAGAGATTAAATACGATACAGCCAATCGTCAGCTTTAAATAAAATTCCAAAGACATAATAAAAGCGTCAAAGATGCAGCCACCAATCGCAATCAACAATAAAACAAACTGAGTGATATAAATTCTATTTCATATTGAAGTATTAACAATAATTGTTGGCAAAAATTAGCGTTTAGGCAAAAAATTAAAAAAAAAACAACGATGCGAAATGAATAGTGAAATAATATCAAATTCCAGCAAGAATTATTTAATATATTTATTATTATTGGATATAAAACTTAAGTCAAAATTTATTGCTGCACTTGTCTCTTATATTGGACATTCATATAATTTAAAAAAAAAAGCAAAATGAAAAGGTTACAAATTTTTGATTTCTAGAAAAATGAGGGGAAGGAGAAGAGGGAAAAAATCGCTGAAGTAGTGCCAAATTCTATTTTCGATGCATCAGTCTTTCTCGAACTTTTCGCGGCATTTCCGATCGCTTTTTCTAGATTATGCGAGTACAAAATATACAATGAGGACAATTTACGCAACAAACGGGTGCCCTGTACTAGAACTTCCTGTTTTGCACCTTCCGGAAAATGTTTCCCATTCGATTGTCGGATTTTAATGGTCGAATTTCATCTCATCTATATCTATGTCAAATGAACCAAATAATGTTTAAAGTTATGATCTCTTCACTTCAATTGATGTGAAACCTACTTTTATTTTCACACCTTTCACTGTCCGATTCCTGCACAAAAGCTGATACTGCACATCTTCATTTGAAACGACTCTAGACCTCTCACCTGTTGCTGTAAAATTTTAGATGTTTGGTGGTAAATTGGTCGAACAATCGAATAAAAGATGCTGCTAATTTGCATATTCTTTTAGATGTTGAGGTTTGTGTCATTCTTGGCTTATATCCATGTCTTTTAATATCCCAGTAGTGAAATGCATCGAGAATGGAAAATAGATTCGTTTATGGGCGGAAGAATTAGGTGCAACAATTTCATAATTGAAGGTGTTATAGGCAGTAAATAGGGCAATGGGAAGGAAGTATTATTCAAGCTTGAAAACTCCAGAATGAAACTATGGACCCGAAGGAAGGTTAGGTTCCAGGAAAGAACAAATTCCGTTTGCGTGATTTAGTAACCTTACGTATTTCTTATGGGAAGTTTTGCTTTGGTGGCGCCACCCGATGAATCTGAAGACACGACGTGTCCGCCAACACCGTTGCAATCGATCAGTATGCGTTTAATCTGTGCGGTTGGGTTGATGTGCACGGCATACATTTCTATCACGCTATCGGCGCAAGTGGCTGAAATTGTTTGTAGTTTGTATTTTGGTGTGGCCTTATTAATTCTAATTTCCGGTGCACAAGTTTCTTGTTTAAATCTGTCGGACGTCCCTAAAACAAGAATAATGATGACAGGGAAGAGAAGTTTGTCAGATATGATGGCTTTTTCTTTCTTTTGTTTTTTTTTTTCTAAAAAAGTGCGCAGTTGTCAATTATTATTGTCAGCTAGGTCTTGTCATATCATGTAAGCATTAATTTTTAAGCACTGCACTTGAGGGCATTTGATATTATCCAACTAGTAGAATTTTTTAAACTTTCTTCTTTGAAAATATTGTTTTGAAAAATATCACCTCATTTTCGCGATCATGTTCTGTGATTTTGAGACATCAAATCTGATAGATTATAGTATTGAAATTTGAACATTTTAGCGATTTGTTGGCCACGTGAAAGAGTTTCTACGTTTTGGCCATTTTTGGCCGACGGAAAATTCCGGCGATTTAGTTCAAGGATGTGAGGTTCCCATCAGACGGTAGAGGATATAAATTCGGATCACTCGAATGGAATTTATTGGCCAATAGATAGATTTAAGTCAATGAATTTTAACGTTGAAGGAATTACAACTTGCGAGAGCATTATTTAATTTCTGGTAGTATTTTTTTTTGCAGTTTGATCCTTGTGCACTTTTAATCTGTTAACAAACATATTAAAATAGAGTGATTGCTGTGCTATGTATCATCGTTTTTTTCTCACTTTATTTGAAAAATTGAAAAAATTAGAAAGATTTATTTTGGTTTATTGGAAACGTTCCCTATCATTGTTGTGTTATGTGAAATTTTTAGCAACAACTACAACCTCACTCACTTCTCATTCCCCCCCCCCCTTTACCTTTCCCGTTAATGTGACCTCCTTATATCCAAGTTTTTGACCACATATATATTTTCATTTTTAGAGAGAGTAGAGGGCAAGCAGCGGGCAATTGGTAAACAAATTATCGATCGGTCATAGCCTAGTGATCAAGAAGTTGGACGAAAATGAATGTTTGAATTGAATACGATTGAATATTCTGATTTATACGGCGGAAATTTTGGGGAAACAAGTTCATCAATGCTCATAACTTCATGTGGAATATATGACAGGCGATAGGTCACTCCCTCACCCCCCTCCTCCCCTTATGTTCGTAAATTGTCATTCTGGTTGTTGATCCCTGTCTCTTTCCGTCTTCTTTTCTTCTTATGGGTCGAATGAGTCTTGTTATTTTCCAAAAGTTGGTCGTATGTATCTTCCTATTTCAGTCGATGAAGAGGACTTATATTCATGATCCCCGTTTCAGTATACATATATATATATATATATATATATATATATATATATATATATATATATATATATATATATATATATATATATATATATATATATATATATATATATATATATATAGATTCAAGTTAGCAATGGTTATTTACTGAAATCGGATCATCACAGCAAAATATTTAAAAAATGATCGATCCCGAAGACGGAGAAACTATTCTGAAAATTGTGCAGGAAAAAGTTTTGCATGGGTATCAAATTCTACGAACTGTTTAGTCCAGCTGCGCTCACCAAGATTCCTACTACACTCATATAGAAGCAGAGTTTGAGGGCGCTTCCATTTAGACGGTGGGGAATATGAGGACCTTCACCCTCCGTGGTGTCTACCGCTGTGTGCACAAATCAAGACAGGAGTCCGGTGGCCTTCGTTAGCCTCTCTTATAAGAAATAGACACTAGAAACAGAAATTAAGAACTTAAATCCTGCATTAGTATAAAAAGTTAATGTGTCCCTGACTCAGGAGACTATCTTAAAAATTTTCTCATAGATTGAAGTCAGTTATTTGTTTAGTATAGACAGTAATGACTAAACAAGGCTAATACCTGTCATTCATGCAGAACAAGTGATAACGACTAAAAATAAAATTCTATATTTTCACGTGAAATAATGCAGCAACGATTGTTGCCAATTAGGGAATTCAAAGAGCGGTCACAAATATCATTGACAGAAGAGTGTAATTGATTGGTTGGGTGGCGTGATGCAAAACCTTTAACCAGTAATCTATATTTAGTCAACATTCCATAAGAGTGCGGTTATCACTGTTCAATTTATTACTTTTATAATTCGTATCTCTTGCTTGTGATAGTCGAGTCGCAATCATTGTCCATCTGAAGTGGTTGATTTATACAAGGCGTCTCTGTATTTATGGTTGCACCACTTAAGGACAAAGAAATGGTCCTAGCTTTCACAATTTTTGTAACATCTGAAAGCAATTTTCTAGATGCGGCGCCTGAGGGCAATTTCCACAAAAATCGCTTTTAGCTAGTCAACTCCCGAACATTGCGTTCAGCCGTCAACATATTTTCATAGACCAGTGTTCAAGCACCTACTTAAGGAGGGGATGAGGGCTGGAGAGGGGGGCGGGGGGAGGATGAAGTAGCGCTCCCGAATTAGACAAGAAGCGCGCAGGTGATTGCCATTTTGAGGGAGTTACATTTATGCGTTTTATTTGTTGTTTTTTTTTCATTCTATTTTAATTCGATTTCTTCCCGAAATATTTTCTTTGATATTTCACTTGTGTTGTTTCTTTGAATTCCTTATTGAAGTAAAGATCTTCAATTACTGGCTAAAAATTTGATTCATGTCTCCGTGTTTTGATGTCTTTCCTATTTTTATATATTTTAGCGATACGTATTTCGTATAGTTCATTTTTTTTCACTACGTTAAAAAATTTTTTCATATTTTTGATCGTCATTAATGCTCATAGTGGCCGTATCTATTGTAAATTTCGAGATACTCAAACTTGCGTTCATTTCAAGTATGCTTAATGTGGATTGCATCTCATGTTTCCAAAATGCCCTCTCTAATTAGTGGTCCACCCATTCCCCCTCCCCCCACTCCCTTCGCCTATATTCGTTGATTCTTATGCAGAAGGTAAATGACTCTGCATGTGCTTCAATCCTATGTTCCCTATTGAAGATTAATATTTAAAAGTCCAAAAATTTGACTTCTTTGTTGCATTTTTATTATGTTTTAAGAGTAATGATGTCTGTCATATATAGCAATGAATGAATGCATATTGCAAATGAAATTCAATTCACACAAATTTTAGATGTCGAGTCGCATTCGAAAGCGGCCATCCACACAGCCAATCGACAATGCGATCGGTATATCACCCAAACGGGCATTCTCTGAGGAAGACATTTTTGACACTAAAAGCACTTATTCGGTTGGTTGCAATTTTATTGTCATTTCCGTTAGCTGACGTTACAGACCATTGTGCTCTTTTAATTCGTTTTGGAAATAAGTCTTGATATAGTTAAATGGTGCTGCTATTGGAAAGTGTTAGCATCGATGGTGCACCTTGTGAAATGACTACCATTGAAAAAGAATTACTTTTTCTGAGTCTTTTTTATTTGTTTGTTCAGACAATTCATTTATGTAAAATCAATGTAATTAAAAGTATTTTTCTTACTCCATTGATGCATTCTATTGTTGCATTTAATATGCAGCGGATATACGGTGATTTGGTATGTTTTATCGAGCAGCGAGCGGTTGACATCTTCCCGACTTGTTTGAGTTGAGTTGGTTTACTGTCCTGTTTTGAGAGTAGACGATCATCTATAAGAGTCGAATGAAACGTTCACGAATTCGGCTTTAACAAATTTTGAATTGGCTGAATAATGTGGTATGTAGCTGTTATCGGTTTTCGTGAGATGCTAGCAAAGCATTGCATCGTCGAGGTGAACGCTACCTTTGAAATATTCGACACTGATGGGTGTTACTGTTTTAATCGTTAAAGGATTTTAAATAATTGCAAGATGAGTTTGCAAGGGATGATTTATTGATATTAGATAATGCATATAATGTATCATCGGAAAATACCTGTGAAAACGCTTTAACAATGGGATTGCGTTAATTTGTTTTGGATGAAGTGTTGATTTGGTTAAATAGATGGAATATGCTTTGGGTAGCGCTATTAATAGCTAAATTGCCATTGTTCGGTCATTTGTAATTATTTCAGAGTAATGGATATCATATAAGCTTACCGCTGGCACTTCAAACTCCTGCTCCTTACAGCGATGAGCCGGCTGCAGTGGCCGAGAGAAATCGTGTTGATTATACCAAAAAAATAACCATCGAAATGGCCAAGGCAAATGCTGGTATGTCTTAGTAGTTGATTTTGAGGTCTTGTATCTGGCTATAGAGTGGCGGACCTTAACGGCTGTGTCAACGGTAAATACTTAAGGCTTTGATTGGGAGTTTATGCTGTAGATCACGCGAGTTTGCTTGGAAATTTTGTATACTATATGTGCCAGATGACTGAAAACCTTTAAATTATTTTTAAAAACCGTCCCTCAGAATTCGGATTTGAATCTTTTCCATAGTTCAGACTTCAGCTCAGATTTCATTCAAAAAAGGTAGCGACCTTGTTACGTCTATTTATTTATTTATTTATTTATTTATTTATTTATTTATTTATTTATTTATTTATTTGGGTTCTTGCGACTTTTAACTTTGCATACAACAAATCGTTGAAATTTAGCTTGAAAATCTGTTGAATAAAAAATTTTTAATGAATGCTATGTCCCTTAAACTTGAGGATAATCGATCGAATTGGATTTGCATCAAGCAATTGAAGTCTTGTTTTTTATTTTGAAAGAGATCTCCCCTTCATGGAAAGTTTCTGTTGTTTGACGGTGGCGTTTGGATAAAGCCAAACACTTTGGAAAGCTGTCTTTTTCATAACATCTTAGATTATGCTTTGAGATGCTAATAGGTTCTGTGCTTGGACACATCGTTAGGGGGAATGGTTCATCACGAAGCAAAAGATTGGGGTGGGGGGGGGGGGGAAGAGGAAGTTGATGTGATGATTGGTGATTCATTGAAAACAATGAATGCATTTGAATGCCCTATTTTTCATTATTATCAATTTTTACTTCTATTAATTAGTTTCAGCTGGTCGCCCGGTAAGGATCTATGCAGATGGTATATACGATCTTTTCCATTATGGACATGCCAATCAACTACGACAAGCGAAGAACGCCTTTCCCAGTGTATACCTCATCGTTGGAGGTCAATTCCTTTATTCATATTTGATTGTTTTTTAATTTTGGATTTTAAAATTGAATTAAACTATGCGCGGTAATGCGGTGATTTGCCTCATTCGGGATATGTAGCAATTTATGAGATTTTAGTGTTTGAATGATGTAAAGTTTATTGGCTTAAAATATTGTTGCAGCTGTTGTTAGCAGCGTTACTGTATGATTATAGGGCTATGCGAGTATGTCGAACCAAGGGGATGACATATATGAACTCATTGGTGCATCAATCGCAGCTTTCGATCATCTTAAAGGAAAAAAGGTTCAAAATTTCGCTGCGTATTTTCAGTTTGCGGAGATGGGAACACACACAAGTTTAAGGGTCGAACGGTGACTTCAGAGGACGAGCGTTATGAGGCGGTAAGACACTGTAGGTACGTCGATGAGGTGTATAGGGATGCACCTTGGTTCTGCACTGTCGAATTTCTCAAGGAACTCAAGGTTCATTTCTGTTTGTTATCACTCAGAAATTATTTCTGAAGCGACGGCCAGAAAGCTTAAAATGGGAAGTACAGTAATTATTCCGTTTGTTTTTAGGTGACTGTAGGTATCACATCATGTATCTGCTAGGAGGGATAATCAGAATCGAAACTGTCACTGCGTCCTTGCGTTGCCATATTCGTACAACTGTCTAATAAAGCAGAGAAGGGGGAATGAAGTGCCCAGCTATTCGCAATCATTTTATTACACAAGTGAAGGCAAGTCTAAAATTAGCAGCCAAAACGGGTTCCTCTCGCAATCGAATGTTCAAACTTAGGGAAAAGAAAGGTTTGCAAATGTTAGTGGCAATGCATTTATACAGTTAAAACGAAAGTTTTCTGAAGTTATAAATTATAAACGTTTGCATTGACATTTGTGCGTGCAACCTGCCGCAACGAGTAATCGTTACGGTGCAGTAGACGGTTCTGGACACCATTCACAAAAAAGAACCATTGCGGCCAATATAATACCTTATGGACTTTGCAGGTGGATTTCATAGCACACGATGCAATACCTTATGTGGCACCAGGAGAAGAGGATCTCTACGAAAAATTCCGACGTGAGGGTATGTTCCTAGAGACGGAACGTACAGAAGGTGTTTCGACGAGTGATGTGGTATGTCGGATTATCCGCGATTATGACAAATATGTGCGACGCAATCTTCAGAGGGGATACTCTGCCAAAGAACTTAACGTCGGTTTCCTTGCGGTAAATTTTGATCTATCTGCCGAGTTAAATTAATGGTAATATCACCACTCTAACGAAAAATCTTAGTTCTTTGTTTCCACTTTTGCAGAATTTCATATATTTCATCGCTCCTTGCCACTTCTTTCAATTTATGGGCTACGAGGGTTGTGTAGATGAGGAAAAGTTTTGGACAAATGGTTTCTAAGACACTTCGTGGGTACATTCTTGCTTCTATCATCCGCATTCTTATCACACTTCGGAACCTTATTATTAATTATTTTATCGTATACTTGCGCAGACTTTCTTCCCCAAGATGGTTAAATTTCTGTAACCGAACTGCATCTATAGGTGATCGGCAGATTATTATAGGTGATGAGCGAAAGGAAAATAGAAATAGGTGATTGATAATAATTTGAGGTGTTATGCTGAGGGATGTTGAATGAATATTCCAGGCGAGACGTTATCAGCTGCAGAATCAAGTGGATCAATTGAAGCAAAAAAGTCTCGAATTATTGCAAAATTGGAGGAACAAATCAGATGATTTCATTCGAGGTTTCCTCGAGACGTTCCACAAAGATGGTGGCTTTAGTGTTACGGTATGTTCTCAGAGGGGATCATTCATGAGAGGAGGCTTGCTTCCTGCTATAAAAAATCCCCATTAGCATATTAGAGAACTGGAGGAGGAGGGGGGTTGGGGGTGAAGTTTCCACTACTATCTTTCATCATCACCGGAATATTTTTTTTTTCACTCGTCTAGCCGCTAGTTTTTTCCTCAGCACCTCCCCTTTCCTCATTTTTAGCAGAAGTCAGATCGAAGGAGCTATCTTCAATCATATTTTTTATCTTTTGCGTTGTTTTTATATTCGTAATATCCAACGAGTAAATTTTTACTCAAAAGTTGATCTGAAATATTTAATGAAAATTTGCTGAGTGGGGTTAACTATGAGGTTTTAATCATTATTTTACTAATAAACGGAGTGATTTGAATTGAGATATTTTTTAACTAAATTATTTGGTTTTTTTTTTCATTCTCTTTTTGCTGTTTTCAATCTCCATTATGAGCGTAATTGGAATTGTTGCATTTGTTTAAAGGAGGAGGGGGTATTATACATAAGAAGCACAATTAGTGAATGTAAATATTCTCTACTAATATTTTTCTAAATGTGCATGCTTTTTTTTTCTTTTTTTTATTATTTCGAGTCTATTTTTCCATCGTTTGATATGTTGCTTTTCTTATCGTCGACGCTTTCGATGCTGAACGATTTGCAAAGTGAAGTCACATATTCTAGGTGGGCGTAGAGATATTTTAGTTCCCAATTTAAGGTTTATATCTGACTCAGCAAAAATCTTTCTGTAGCTGGGTGGAAACTGTACACACATATACATTGCAACCGGCTGTCTTGTGTATGAACTTTATTGTGGATTTCGTTAAATTATTTAGAGTGTCGGCAGCAGATTGCGGGAATTGGTGTCGCGTAGTCCTTCTCCATCGTTGGATTACGAGGAACAAGCAGAGGAGGATACAGTCGATGTGCATACTGCCTTATCGAATTCAAGCTCACTTACCTCTGTTAACGAGCAGAAGTAAAATATTGCTGTTATTTGATTTTCATTTTGTAATATGGGTCAGAGCGAGATAAGTTAGGTTTAATCTGAAACGTTATGATGCTGAGATAAATTTGCATAAGTTTAGTGTTTTCGATCTGCATATCTGAAGACATACAAATTCGAACTCGAAAAGGCACTCTAGATCTACGCAAATATTCTCGCCCACTCTTCGGCCAAATAATCGGCCGAAAGCAAATCCCGGTACCATCCTTCCACCCAATTCCACTCCTGCAATGTTTGAGCTGCATGTAACTACCAAAATGTTTTATAAGTTCACTAAGTTTTTTTTGGATATTTTGTTGTGCCATTTGAAAACTAGTGTGGTAATGAAGTATATGCCATAGGTTAACGAAATGAGTGATAGGTATAATAATTGATAGATGAAGCAGAAGGGGGGGGGTGCAGATTTAATATGGATTAGGATGGTTAAGGGTGATTAAGCTTGTGTGAATGCAGAGATTTTAATGATTGCTTATGATATTCCAATCGTCCACATTTCTCAATTCACTTTTATTTTCGATTAATCGACGCAACATTGCTCATTGCTTAAATTATTGTGCTATAATAGGGCAATCGATGTTTTATTGCCTTCGATTTTCTCTCATTTCAATTATATAATTTTTTTTTTCCGTCAATGTTTATTCTAATATTCATTTTGCATAAGTTTTCCTTCAATTAAAATATAGTCTCTCATTACTTAATTATTATTTTCAAAACTTTTATTAAATGCAAATATATTTTATTCGATTCTTTTCTCTGTAAGATGCAATATTATGAAAGATTTGTTTGATAGATATTAAAATATGACACATTAATTGATATTTGTGAGAAAATATTTGAATTGGCAGTCGAATTTTGCATTGAGATTCATTTTATTTTTATTTATTTCAATAATAGAAAGAAACATTTAACACTTCATAAAGATAACAACTCTTCTTGGTATAAAACGTAATATATTTGCATTCGAAAATAATTCTATCTGCGTTTCTATATTGCATCTTATCACTGTTGCATTTGTTTAGCTAATTTTGTCTTATAAGTGATTATTTGTGTTCAAATTCATCGGTGTATTTTTACTTTTTTATTTTTAACGGGTTTCATAATAAAAAAAATTTTTCTTTAAGAAACACATATGATGTGCTAATATAAAAAAATTGTTGCTTTCTATGAGATTTTCGGCAATATTTATATTAATTTTCGGCAATATTTATATTAATTTTCGGCAATATTTATATTAATTTTCGGCAATATTTATATTAATTTTCGGCAATATTAATATTAATTTTCGGCAATAAATTTTTAAATATCGATAATATCAAATAAAATGGCAATATTTTCATAATTAAGTATTGCCGAGTTGTTTCAAAGATCATTGAGAATATAATAAGCGTTCTGGAAGGCTTGATGATATATTGCATCACTGCTATTTTATCGGTGCATTCTAAAATTCATAGAATTAATATCAGATGATAGGGAAACTGAATAAGTAAATTAGTACATCACATCGTTTACTTTCATACTATCCTTAGTAACGATTGTTACAGTTGAATAATTCTATGGGGTTATATTCATATATGGTACTGTCGATTCGTTTATTTGAGATGGTTGTAATATGTCAATTATATGCCATGACCATTGTGATAGTTATTATTGTTATTTTATGCGTGAAAGCTGATCTAATGAGACGAGAGAGGGACAGTTTGTAATCGACTTTTGATCATTCCAACCTCACTTCGCCTACTGCCTCTCTATCATTGTACCCACTGATCGGCATTCACAGATTGTATGATATTTGAATTGTTTGCTTGCATAAACACATTTATGGCCTATTTTAAATATTCTCCAACTCGTCATTCACTCTTATTTTAAGGGATTTTCATTTGGGTGCATTTTGGTCTTCTTTATTTTATATGTATTTATCGTTGAAAGTTATTTTTGTGCAATGAGTAAACGAAGTTTTTTTTTTGATTTTTATATTGCTGGAGAAACGGATTTTGTTGATCGGAATGCGTATTATACTCATATGATTGTTAATGATCCATAAAATATTCAGCTGAGAGTTAGTTTAGGTCAGGATGAGCAAATAATCCAAAAATAGTAAACTTTTAAGTAAATAACAATATTGTTTGATCTGTGTCAAAGTAGGCGGCAAGTTTATAAACGGATAAGTTAAAGAGATATTCGAAATGATTTTTGAGGTTTGATATAATGATTATAGAATTGGGCATACTTTCAGATAGGTAAATAAAAGTAGGGGCATTGTGAGGTACTGAGCAAAAATGTTCGTGAAGTGCCACTATTATGATGGATTTCCTCAGTGCTGGATGTTTTGTTGATTTTATCCTCAAGCCTATGCGATTAGTGGATTCACATATGTCAGTGAACGACAATTAGGGCGTTCTTTTTCCGATCTCAGACTTCATATACCGCATAAAATACAGCCCTTGAATGATCAACGGTACGAGCAAAATTCAATTGGTAAGTGGATGAATTGAGTTGATCTTTACGGATATGACCTTTAAAGGTGAATTAGTAAGTAATGAAGGCAATAATGTGATAACGAATTATCTAATGTTCTACAATAAGAACGTTACTATATTCAAGTTGTGGGATACGGTTGAAGTATAATGGTTTGGTCGATATCTGGTTTATGCTGGTTTTTATTTAGGTGGCTGCAAACATATCACTCAGTGAACTTTATATGACCAAATACGGAAGAATTAGCTAAATTAGCACCATTTAGATGGATAACGACACATCCAGAGAATATAGAAAATTGTATCAATTGGCTGCCCATTTGGGCTTCTGGATATAGTGAGTGTTGTTTTCAACTGAAACAGTCCTGAAAAGGTTTTTGCTTTACACCTGTTGGCTATATTATTTTCACTGTCTTAATAAAAATTTAAATTGAAATTCCACATATATTTTGGCAGCAGGTTTATTAAATAAACTTTGGCAGCAAGTTTGTTACGTATGTTTCCGAAACGGTACAATGATGTAACAAACCGTGTTGATGAGAGGCAGTTGTGTGCGAACGGTATGCATGTATGTGTGTATGTATTTATGTATGCATTGCAAAGGATCGATTTATAGGCATATGCCGTGCATAGCGCATCACAGACAACGTTTTGATTTTTGCGCTTATAGAGTGGATTCTATTTTCCTAACCTTTTTTAGATTCAATTTTTGAGATTTAGATTCCCATTAAGAAATATTTCATTACAATTGTTAATTTAATCATTCCATCATAGTGAAAGAGAAAGAAGATAAAAGAGAGATGGTGGAGAATGTAAAAGTAGAAAAAAAAATTGTTTTTGTAGAGTTATTTGTTATCTCCTTTACTAGTAATTCAATAGAAGTATTCTAGTATTATAGGGGATTCAAAAAACTTATAATGTTTTACTGTTTTGTTTGTAGAATTGATATAACATAACCGAATTAACAGACGATATTACATTGACTGAATATGTTTTTTCTTGCATAAATTATGTTACTAAGAAATAAACCTCCGTCCTCCCCCAAGAAATGGTGCGGAAGAAATGTACTACAAAAAATTCGACAGTGTTAACGTTATTCTCACTGAATTTAGTTCGCTTTTGTGACAATTCTACCCACTCTTCAGCTTCTCTTCTCTACACTTCCGTTGCATTTCTCTCCCCTCTATTCATCTTCGATCATACCGATATACGCAGCATCTCATATAATAAAGCAGTTGTGATTTATTTTAAGGATTCTATCTTTATTACATTTTTAGTAATTATGAGATCTTTATTTTGAAAAAAAAACAACGACGGAAAACTATCAATATTCTTAAGCAGTAATAATGTAAAAAAATAGAATTGTAAAGCGCAATGAAACGAAATATTACTCCCAATAATTAAATAAAGTAATGAACGGTAAAATTGCAACTAGCCTGGATATTTCCATTGCCTAGATTAAGCTGAAGTTTTCCACGGTGGCATTGTTTAGCATTCTAAGAGAAATTATGCAGAAAAATTTACATGTTTATGTTGAAATTTTTGACATTTCTAGGAAGTACTTACTCGTGCCACTGGTATTAATGTTTTACTACAAAGTGCAGGTTATGGTAGTGCTGCGTACTCTCATGCGGGTGTATGAGCGTGGCTTTGTTCAATCGATGTTCGCACCCATTGTGCTCAACCATCTCTGCAAATGTGCAGTGAAATTTCCCCATTCCTCACTCCTATTCCATTCCATAAAATCAAAGAAAGGCGGAAAAATTCCATTAAAATTTTTTCATGACTTCACTTTTTCTTCTCTAAATTTCCACTTTTCTCATAAAAGAATTTTGATAATCAAAAATTATTTGTACCGTGACAAATCAAAACCAAATTGTGATCGAATTAGTTTATTTGCCCTCAAAGATTAATATCTACCCTGTGTATGTGATCACAGAGTGTGGAACTCGCATTTGTTGCATCGCTAAAACAGTATTGTCAACTAGTGAGTGAATCCTATATCAGTTGTGCTTGACGTCGTTTCTCTATTCATTTATTCGTTTTTTCTTTATATTTTAATATTCGTTTCAATTTATTTTTATTCATTGCATTATTTCATTTCTCTCATATAATATTACTTTCATTATAACTTATTAATCTAGTTATATCTTACGGAAATTTTTAAAAATTTTTACCAACTTTTACAAACTTTTGTTAATGAATGAGCGGAAAAATCGCCGGGGAAGAGGGATTCTTTAAATCACAGTTTGACTATATCTGATGACTGCCGCAATACAAAGAATAGTAGAAATTCCATAGTTTGGGGAACTATGCTCAAAAGTTTATCATAAAAAACTTACAACTACGCCAACCTGATCATAAATATCATTCTTTTTCGGAGTTGCTTGAATCCCTAAGTTTCCTATAGAAATGCCACCGAAAATAGGCTTTCAAGGGAGGAATAGTTCATTTGATAACAACTGTCTGCATCTGAAGGCTATAATAAGGAAGATAAGCAAGAATGGCGCTGTTCCTTTCTAAGTTGCAGCACTAGTCAAGCAACATTTCCTACGAAAAGCAATAAAAGCTCAAGTTTAAAAAGCTGCTATTACACTGAATTCAAGCTGCACAAATGGCTTATTATACCCGCTAAAACATTTCGTTTAGAATTTAGCAATATGATAATCAAACATAAGATTGTGGTTGATCATCCACCAACATTCGTCGTTTTTCTTTGAAAGATTTTGAGAGAAATAAGTAGCAAAAATCTCTCCGGAAGGTCTAAAATGCGACCTTTTTTTGGGAGTGCCGAGATCAATGAGCCTCTCCCCACCTTCGATGATACGTATTCTTTCAGATCTGTAAACACTGTACATTCAAGAACTTATTTCCTAACTTTTTCTGATAATTCTGTTAAAGTATCGTTGAAGATTGGCAATAAAGTCCCAGGCGGCCCTCTAAGATTATCGGGAACGGGGTACTTAGCTTAAAGCGACCAATATCTATGTTATGATACCTTAGTGATTGTATTCTGAAACATCTGCATTTTTAATGTATTTAATATTGTATCTTTGTGTGTATCTTTTGGTGTCTTAGAGGTTAGTGAGCTATAGCCGGAATAAGCGATTCGATTCAATTCGATCGACTAGTTGTATTGAGTCCTTTATGGGACTGGCTCAATGAAGGTTTGACTTAGAACTGTCCTCAGTGAAAGACAGTTTAGTTGCCTCACACGTTCCTCTGAAAATCTAATATTTAAATAAATATATCCATATTGATAAGCAAATTAAATAAGCCAACAACTAAATATATAAAACGACGAAAAAATTGCACTAAATAACAAATGATTATATCGTATTTTGATTTTTAATGATTTGCTTATATTTAGCATATAATATTCTCAATCATTTCATTTCTCTGCATCGCTAGTGAGAGGTTGGATGTTTGTTCATTAAAGTTTTTTATTTGCAGTGAACGATCAACAAAATTCAGAGGATATTTCTAGAATTAGTATGAAAGATGATGCGTCTTCAGCGACGTCCACCAGTAAAGAAAAAGTCAAAAGGAAAGCTCCTATAAAGGTATAATTTATTATATTCATATTTTTTGCATATTTATTTATAAAAGCGCATTATGACGATATCGTATTTGTATATATATATATATATATATATATATATATATATATATATATATATATATATCGGTCTATATGTTTGTTAGTATCAGCTTTTTAATCATCGATGCTAGAGCTACAAAACTTGGTGAATGTAATGTACACTATAGTGCAACATCTTCTACTGTTTTTGATGTTGACACATTGAGATTGAAAGCAGTTATAGATATATAGAGATCGAATAAATTGCATGTATTTCAAGTCGGTTGAGTTTCGAAAAGAGGCGGATCTTCTTTAGAAGAGTTGTGCGACCTATCGAGTTAATCACTATATAAAGGTATTTGTTGACAACCTTTTGGAGCTGTTTGCCCAAGTGGATGAAGTGCAGAAGCACATATTGTGCCAGCTTCTTTGAAAGGTTTCTCCACTTGTTTTAGGGTGCGGTCTTTATTCGTTTATTATTGCTTATTAAAACTTTTATTCTAAAAATTTATAAATCATTACTTTGGCTTCTTATTATAAAAATATTTATTGTTATTATATATGAAATTTTTTGTTCATATTTTATCGCTTTGCTGAAAGACGTTATTATTCGCATATAATTTTTCTATGTTGACGTTTGATTGATTAATATCGCATTTGCAGATAGTGTTGCGACGATTGCCACGAGGAATGACATGGAAAGAATTGCAAATGCAGCTTGATCCTATCCCGGAAATTGAATTTTCGCAGTTCGTCGCAGTGGGTGTAGAGTAAGTCTTTTTTCATGTATAATTTGTGATCATTCATTTTATAATCGTAAAATATTTTTATGGTAAGCTTGAATTGTTGTAATCATATATCAAAATTTTACACTAAAGAATCATCCATCTATAAGTGGCTAATAAAACTTACAAGAGAATTTTTTCTTTTCTGGCTGGGAATAGGGGATGGCTTTAGTTGCAAGCGCTTTTATAACCGAATGGGAGACCGTTTGCATGATGGGTTATCTGTAGAGAGTCTATTTGGTCCGGGTGAAACAGCGCTATATATGATGCATTTCTTGTAATGTTATTCCCCAACGTGCAAATGATGCATATCGGCTGGTCATATTGATTTGTCTGAGCCTTACGTGTGCACAGGTACTGGTTACCTTCTCAGTGGACGGCATAATAATCTAAGGGAGATGATTAGCATCTGTTCAACCTTTTTGGTTCAAGACATCTTTGTGGCCAAGACATCTAGATCAAAGTATATTTGAATCCGTTTTATGCTCCTGACAAGGAAGGCGATGAAAAAGTTAATTGACTCCATGCATGAGTCCGACACTTCCAATTCACCCATTCTAATGTAGTTATCTTCCTTCTGTTCTGGTGCCCTTCGAATAAGTCGATAATCACAGCGTAATGCATTCACAGAACCTTTGAAACCACTGCGTAAAAAGGATTGGTGAAAATTTTTAAGCGCTCCGAAAATTGCGTTCCCACGTGCGTATTTCGTATTCAAAAACGACGAGGATATCATCGCATTCCGGGATCGATTTAATGGGTACGTCTTCATCGACTCACAAGGTATGCCTGCTTCCTTCTCAAGCGTTCCACCTCCTCTGTCTAGGAACTCATACCATCTTCGACCAAAATCCTATCGTAAGATGCTCCGTGTGATGCCTTTTCTAGTGAAATTCTATCTGATGACACTCAAAGTGTATGGCGTATGCTCAAATAAACAAACCGCAACTAAAGAAAGAAGTGAAGCGAGGATCATGTTGTTACAACGTAACTTGCTTTGCGTCAGTTTTTGATAGAATTCCTGTGGAAATAGAGCGCCTTTTTTGATTTTGGACGAAACTAACTGAAGAGTCAAGGAACTAAAGCTAACCAAGCAGTTCCATAAAGTCTAATGAACACCCTTCAGCTCCTCCATTCCCCGCCTATGCACTACTTTGAAACGTTATATTAGATGATTCATACATAGCTGTTTGCATACTCAGCACTTGCTTGTCTCTCTATTTGCCACTCTCTCGCCATTCTGCTCGTTGTCTACCTGACCGCTTTCGCTTCCTCTTGTTCTCTCACCGATCGCATGTGATTGAGATGTGCGTAAATCTGAAGGAAAGTGTGCTAAAGTTCGTGACTGGGTGAGAGGTACGTTGTTGAGGTATAAAATATCAGATTCCATTATGCTATTGAATTAAACCTCGTGAAGCAATTGTCTATCGGGTCTCTTCTTGCCAAGTGCTTCATGTGGATTCTTCATTGAGAGGCAGTTGCTGTTTGCAGTAAATGAAGGAATGGGGTGTCGTGATGAAATATGATTTGAGGGCCATTGCCACAAATTTGAAGCGTAGTCGTACATTCGAGGTCGTTGTGATTTGCGACCGCTGGTGAGTGGTTGCTGTGAATGCAATAGTTCGCATGCGAATATCACTCTCTCGACATTAAATAAGGAACGGTGTTAAAGAGAAGCGGTGTGCTTAATGTGCTGTGCAAGAGAACAAATATTTCATGCTGACAATTTTTCATCGAAATCTTTTCATGCTTTTATGTTTTGAGCATTTGTGGTCGTCGCATGCGAACTGTTGCATTCTCAGCGATACGACGGCTATGGGTATAGTAATCTAAAATGTAGGATTGTCATTTAAACGAAGGGGTAACTTCTCATGTAAAGAGCGATGTAATTTCGGCTCACAAATTGGAAAGTTATCTTTTCATATCTTTGGAATGACACAACGACTTCGAGCATTTTGAAGCAGCTCTCGAGATAGTTTTGGAATTTTAAGCCTAGAAATTTTGAGAAAGAGGAAGGAGAAAGGAAAGAAAGTTGGGGAGGAGAGAGGCGGAGTTCTTCGCATTAGACGCGTGAAATGTTGCGAAACTGTGGCAGTTATATTTTGGGGCTGTTTGCAGGAAGCGAGTCGATGGGTTTGGTTGAGTTGGCTCCCAATCCAAAAGTGTCACGCCACAAATTAGAGGATTCGAAGAAAAGGGACAAAAAATGTGCCACCATTGATACAGGTGTTTTTTGCTTCGCCTTATTTCTTTCGTCAAAGTTTGTTCCGAACGAAATGAAGAAGCGTTTGAAATATTTTGTTTTTGCAAAGATTATTTCAACAAGTGTGCATTTTAAAGTGTTTTTTTTGTTTTTAAATATTCGAATTAAATATAGAATAATTCACTTGTTGTTTGTTAGGTTTACTCTTCGCAGTGATCTTTTATGTTTTTTGAATGGGATTTATTCATCAACGCAGAAAAATATTACTCATCCCTCGCATGGGATTATATTGTTTAAGCCTCTTGATGCGACAAACATGTTATGAAGTTTGCTAACCTTTGATTAACGTTGACCCTCTAGGATCCAGTATGCTCTTGAAGCACAGATTTGACATCAGTGTTCTGAAAGGCTTTAAGTTCTAAGGGAAATTCGAAAATTAAGATGGCTTCTTCCAGAAGTGGAATATAAAAAATTCGTCGATGATCGCGAGAATCCTCCAAAACCAGTAATCGTACCAATAGAACAACGTATCAAAGAGATCGAAATGAAAGAAAAAAATGCGCTTGGTATGTTTTCATATATTTTCCCGGTTGGATATTCTTTGTTCATTTCCGATTTATAATTATATTTCTATCCATTTATATCATCGAAGGAAATGATTCTAAACATTTTGCTGATATTATTCATTGTCTTCAGTGGCTCAAGCTTTCAACCGAAGCTGTACAGCAAGATGTTGTCTATTTGATTCTGGAGAGCATTTTGTTCTCATGTGTAAATGACAATAATTTGTAGGGCTTGGGGATAGTTATGTATGATGGCAATGTGAATATTGAGTAGGGATATGACAGAATACATGTTGCGAAGAAAGTCGAGATAGTTCAATCTTCCATTTCCCCTTTCCCTGTCTGTCTTGTCTATTTGTCTGTTTATCCCTCCTCTTCTTAGCACATTCCAGTTGTGCGAATGGGGTGATAAAAGTTTTTTGTTTGCAGAGAACGCCGTGCAGGAGACGCCTCTCACGCAATATATGATTCGTAAAAACGAAGAAAAATTCCGACGTATCCAGGTGAGCAATTGTGTGATGTAAACTGCTCGAAGAACGATATTGCTAGAACTAAAGTGGAAAATCGTTTGTAGGCCCTTAATATTTACTCTATGCTATGTAATGATAAGCTAGCTCATCAACACTTCTTTTTTTTTTTCTCGAAGTGTTGTGGGTGTTGTGAGATTATAGAGAGTTATGAGGGATTGTGTGTTTATATTACGACCTAATTGGCAATTGATGAAAGTATATAGGTTTCAATTTGTTTCGAAATGTTGATGTGATGTGTTTATTGAAGGAGAAACGACGTACCCGAGAAGAGGAAAGACGTGCACGATTGCAGAGGCTCTACGATAAAGAACAAAGAGAAAGATCCGAACGCAACGAAACTAAGAAAATTACCGAATTCCGAAACTCGAAGTTTGAGCGTGCTGCTCTAAAAGAGAAATCCAATGATAGGTAATTAACTATGCGTTCTTCATTTAGTATTTGACCAAATTACAATTTAATATCGCTTTCTTGGTGATTCTAATTGTTGCCAACAGAGAATATAAGCGTGTTTTAGGTAATTTTTAATTGAAAATTTCGAGCTTTGATTTTCTAAATGAAAGTTTTTTGCGAACAGTCATTTCCCAATCTTTAAACTGCAAATAATATGGTGTTTCTGTGACATATAGGTCAGTTTTTATTTTTATTTTGGTGTGTTTCAGCATCACTTTATTGGTAAGATCATTGCAACCAATATAAATATGGTGAGAGGGAAATGTCTTTTTATCTTCGAGACAGCAGTGGCCAGCTAGAAAAGGTTGATCATAAATGAATGTGATGTTTGAGTAAGCTGTTTTCTAATTAAGATGTTTGTTACTTATGCTCAGCTTTGTTTTCTTAGCGAGTCAGAGGATTGGCGCCATAGCAGACTTGGAGTAGGTTTTTCAATTTCCCCTGAAGGAATGGGACGGGGGGTGAAAGTTTAACGGTAAATCGGCGATTTCGGTGAGAGGGGAAGGGCGGGGAGTTATTACACCACTGAGTATCACTTGTTTAGCTAACAGTTTCATCAGTCAACGTTTAGTCGATACAGTCATAAAGGGGGACTTTGAAAGGATACAAAGGAGCATCTGTCTATTGTTCTTATGACTCAATTTGCTGAAGGGATCGGGAACGAGGGGACCGAGGGACAGCTGCTTCAAAGAAAAACAGAGAAGAGGCTCCAGAGGAACAAGAGCTGCCACTCCGAAAAGCTGAAAGAGGTTTCAGGAGTGAACGAATCGCTAAGAAAGAGCGTGATAACATAACTGGTTGGTCGGTTGCCTCGTTCAGCCTTGGTGTTTCTTTGCAACCTTCTGTTGCGAATTGGTCTTGTTTCTATATGCAGTCATAAAGGCATTTTTTATATGGGGTGTAAATGTGGTAAGAGAGGCGAGATCGGATGATGGGATCGAAACCATCTTCCTCCGGTTGGCTATGACTATGTCTTGGCAAAAGGGAAAATTGATGCACATGTGTTCTGGCAGGACGAAATTGATATAAGACCTAATGTCCTCTTTAGAATGAAGGATGTACGCTGGATGGGGAGTTTTACAGGAGAGAGTGAGGGAGGGCGTTAGAGGCTTAATCGTTAGGATACCTGCAGCAGGAGGATAGCAGATCTGAGGCTTAATTAGGTCGCGCATAGCATACATGTTCTTTAATCTTATTCCCTAGTTTTATTTTTTATTTTTTTTTTAATGGCGGACGTTATGGCATGAAAACAAGATTTTGACTGATGTGCATTCATTTATAGAAGCACATCTTTCCCGTTCAAGAGAGTGTTCATACAGCGCAACAGTCAACGAGGGGAGAATCTCAGCTTTCTTGAAGAAAATGGATCGCTTCTGGCAGCCAGCAGGACGTAACAATATGTTCCAGCATTGTTAACGGAGAGTCGTGTTTAAGGTGTTAGGGAGCGCGTGATACGTGTGGAAAGGACGAAGAAGTTTGAACCTGCTGATAATAATGTGAAAGCTGAGGACATGAAACCTTCGAGGGAAAGGACGGAAAGAGGCGTGGAAGCGAACGACGATGAAAAGTTGGCTTTTCCGTTATTTTTAGGAGAGCTCACAGTTTAATTGACGACTAACGAAACTTTCAGATGGTTTGGCTTTTGGCTGTCAAAGGAAATAATGTTGTGGCGATGACTTAAACGTGCTGAAAATTTGCAGATAATGCATTTGAAATTCTGCAACTTTTTGGCGTTTCTGGAGTTCCCCTTATGTCAAATCATCACGTCCGAGAATGTGCTAAACTGAACGACTCTTCAGAATGTTAATTTTGCCTTGTTTAGAACAAATATATCAGTAATTCGCTCACCGAAAATTATCATTGCGTCTGCCGCCGTACCGAAAGAGACCCCTGAAAAAAGCGTTAAAGGGTCGGAAAAAGACGAAGCGGTTGTTCCGAAACAGCCACGTCGTGCTAAGGTATCTATACTTCTTCACATTTACTAATACGACAATACTAGCCTCCCGAAAACGTTTTACCAGTTGAACTTAGTCATTGAAATCCCATATTGTACTAATCAGCATTTCTTGATGCTAGGACTTATTTTGTCTTAGACAGGGAGATGGCTGAATTATTGTAGGTGGGAGGGACATGCTGCGCGGCGGTGTTATTTTGGCATGTTGTATTGATGCAAGTAAGCTAAATTCCGAGATCTGATGATCGCTTGCTTTGTCTACAAAGTGGACACCTTGGTATCACTAATCGTCGCTATAGACGAATTATTTTCCCATATAATTATCTTAGTCATAACCGCAGAGGAGGGTACACTAAGATCACTTAGTGAGGAACCCTATAATCGTGGCTTCCGGCATCTGTAGCGCATTTAGGATTATGTGAGTGGTATTAACCGTTTTATCATCATCCGATGTAAATTTGTTACCCTTATCTTCTTAGGTCTCAATATCCATCCTGTAAAACAGAACTCTTAATATTATATATTCTGTGATTCACTGTTTTTATCATAAGCTTGAAGCAGTTGTTTGGACGTTATTTTCAACAATTCTGTCATCTTTGAGGATCGTCCCGAGCGGGCGATATATCAACCGGGTGCGTTAAGGCGGCGAGCTGCTGCGGCTGCCGCAGCGGAAAGCGCGGCGACAGGCGTAACTAAAGCGGACACGGAAAAGCCGTGAACGGCTATATTGCGAAGCATGCTCGTATTCGGTGACGACAGTATTGCTTTGCAATGGGCACCTTTTTCTATCAGGGCGTACCAAAAAATCAGCACTTAGTGGTTTGCTTGCCTACATGGACGCAACCATGTTCTATCGGTTGCACGACTGGCCGACTTTCGATCGGTTTACTGGTTTATCGATTGGCTGATTTGTTTCGATCGGTCATTGTCGAGCTCGATGATGTGACTTGGCGGGACGGTGCTGCGGGCTGTTGACAAGCGGCCGTATTTTTTGTCAATTCGACGCCTACTAACGATTCACAGTGCTCATGCTCGTTTGTTCGGTGTTCGGATGCCGCCGATTAGACGATCACATACGGCGAAAGATTAATTGTTGCGAAGGTTTTTATTTGCTGTCCTGTTCGTTTCGCCTTCTCTTTTCATCGTCTTCTCTCTTATCGCACTCTCTTCTAGCGAAAAGATTTTCTGCACATGTTTTGTGCACTCAGATCAGTCCTTATCAGAGCATTGAAAGTAATGAAGCTGTCAAATTTAGAATGGGAGTTTATGTTGCTACGTGAATAAAAACTCATCGGCCGACAGTACCATATGTGGAGAAATTTATCATCGTGACATTTGTTGGTCACGAAGTGAATTGCACCGCCTATTGCAGTCGGCTCAAAACTTGTATTTTTTAATGTAAAGGTACTGACTGTCACAGAGAAACGTAGTATCGATTATAACAGGAAACCGCTGCCCGGGAGAGAGGTCCTATCCGGTGGTGCAGGGAACGGCTTTAGAAAAACCATAAAATTCATGCCCACCCTTTCGTTCATCAGGATTCTTGAACAGTATTCGTTCACGAAGTTTCATTCTACTTATAAGCGATGAGATCGCCTGAATGATGAATTGGTCAATGATTCATCGCTGATTTTCCCGGAGGTCGAATTTTGATTGAATTTTTCACCTGTTTATTCGAGTGCATGTTGTTGCTGGCTAGGAAATAGCCGAAAGAACGCTCCATTGTTTCGCACATTCTATTTAAAATACTTGGCTTGTTATAATCGGACATAACCCTTCGAATAATCTCCGTAACTTATGTCACCCTTTATGTTCTGAATTATCCTGCATATTCTTCCCGCGTCATTAGTGAAAGTTCAAACTTAGACGTCAGTGCTGACAGCTTTCGTACCTGTTTTTCGTTTTAATGGTAATCCAGTTGCCAGTTTTGTTCTGTTTCGCCAGTAAAGCCGTTTTTTCACTCGATAATATATGGGAGGTGAGTTTCTCTTATTTGCGGTACTCAAATAAAAGAGTATGTGTGGCACAAGAATGGGCAGGTATTTCAGAGTATTACATGCTGTGAACAGTACTGTTCTCGTCAAGCTCTGCGGCATTTTTAGCTCTACCAGTCTTGTTTTTGATGTGCCTGGTATGTATGGAAGAAGATCAAGTCAATTCAACAATGTCAGCGGTTTTCGGAGCGCCTCCCTTCTCCATCAGTGTTGCTAAAATTGTTGGTCGCCTGTAGAATACGGCTGTCTGGATAGTTCATTAAACAGACTAGCAGAGAATTCAAGTGGATTAAGGGAGAGAAAATGTGCGCCACCAGATCGCCGGTAAGTATAACTCGCTAGAGGGTTCGGATAAAATTTTACTCGGATTACAGGCATGAGAGAGTAATCATTTTTCACCGGCCATATACCATTTGCTGGCACTTACTTCCTAAGAAGTATTTTTGTTCGACGAGCAGTATTAATAGACTGAAACCAAAAGATGCGTTGAAAAGAGGTTGGATTCAACCTCAATGCGCGACTTAAGGGTCACTTAAGCGCTCAAAATAGAATATGCCTCAAAGTTGAGATGTTGGACTAATTACCTACATATAAGGTTCTTGCACATTTATGAAGGTTCAAACTGAGTACCCCAGACGAGATGCGCCCTGTAATGGCAGTTCAAGCGAATGAGACATTGCCCAATAACCAGCCAGACCTCTTTTGCTTCTGATTTGTCTAGTGATCGATCACCTTTAGAAACAAACAGTACGGTCGTGCGTAAATACCGTTTCTAGATTCATGGGACGCTTATCTGCTAGATGAGGCAAATGGGCATCGCACCGTACGGGTGTATACTTCATTTATTGCATCTGTGGGGTGCTAGCAACCCAAAACGAACCAATAGCCCGGTCACAGTAAGGAGGGAGCACTGTTTTGTTTAAGGCGATAATGAAAGGGTGTTACGGATGCTTAGCCAGAGACACTGGTCTCATCGCCTTTACTTCTTTCCATCGCAGCATCCCCTTAGCGGTCTTGAATGCACCAGAAATGTTTTCTTAGTAGGTTTATCAAATGAGAAGGAACCGTGAAACGAAACGACCGATAAAATTGAAGTTCAGGACTTAGAACGAACAGTAAAATCAGGATGAAATCGAAGTACCTCCCCCCTCCCCTCGCTCACCTCCTATACCCTCTGGAAACTTACGAAAATCATGAATGCTTAATTGGTGTGTTCCTTGCAGCTTACTTTCCAGGATCAAGATGGAGATGTGCGTTATCGTGAGCATCATCATCAACTCTTTTCCACCATCTTCAGTTTTTTTTTTTTTGATTCGTCTTCTGTAAACAGAAATTTTGAGGATAGAATTGGACAATCACAACAGCATTTCAGTGCAGTGTTCAAACAAATCAACAAATCGTCAGCAATAATTCACTTCATTTGGGTAATATTTCGATGGTTTAGATTGTCGTTAGTCTCTGCTGTATGAGACGGTTCGACAGATATCGCACTGCACCTGAATATTTGCTGTTTAGTGGGGATATATATAGAAAATAACACACCATCTTAAGGCCTTCAAATTTAAGACTCGTATTCTTAAAAATCCTAAGCCGGAACGGGTTTGTGTTGGGTATGTGGTTACTAATAAAGGCAGGTAAGTGGCGCGAGAAGCGGATAAGGGTCGAAATGACTCACAAAATGTTACTGTAGCTCGTGGACCAACTAAAATTTATTTGTGGACCTAATGCTTCACTTAAGGTCATAAAAAACTAATAGATCAGACCGATCTTAAGGTCAACAAGTGTCTTCTTGTAAAAACGAAGAAAGAAGCACGCTATTATGCTGCAACGGACGGGGACTTTTCCGACTCAACCCACCGAAGCAACTTCTCGCTTCAATATTCAAAGAGCAATGGAACGTTACCTGAGGTGTATTTCCCTCTGCTCTCACGTTGTATGATGAATTCGCAAGCAGCTTGTAACAAACTCAACCTGCCTAAAACAAATTCGCCGATACCAAGCTGCGTCGGAAACTAGCCTAGAGCGCAGGTTTGCTGTTTACTTCCGGAAGCCTACAGCCTTTGATCAGAATAGCAGATCAGTGCAAAGCTCTTGAATTTATCGAGATTTAATGGCGTGAATACTGATTTGCATATGTAGTGTCTGTCATAACTTGCGCTATAAAAAGATGAAAACAAACAGTGGAATTCATCAGACCTTAGTGGATAGTGGAATGGAATTTGTTCACCATATATCCGTACATCATTAGTATATTTTTCGCATTCGATTTCCGACATTCGCATTCGTTTTTCTCCATTCCTTTCATCTGCAAATGAATTTATTGTGCTAAGGTGTTATGCAATCAGACAAAATACCATCGATGAATACTAGTATATCAGAGCATTATATTTAAATGAGTAAGTATCCCTCCGACATGGGGACTGTTTATTCCTTCAGCGTCCTTGCAAGAAAGAACACAGCAGCATCCTCACTTTCCATTGACCGATGGAAAATTTGTTATCTCCTTTCAACATTAGTTAAAATTAGACAACATATTAGACTGCAAAAGAAAAGAAAACAAAGAAATTCTTTTATTTGTGGCAGGAACTTGCATGCATTATCGAGGCAAAGACAAAATATTCCCATTGATCCTCAAATCGAACGGCCTTCTCTAGGCATATAAATCGAGATCATCGATTGAGCTACTTTCCTGACGATTACGGAGAAAATTTCATTGGGATATATCAAACATGAAAAAAGTTTAATGAAAATTTAGACGAAAATTTCTCGATCAATTTCAGCTGCTAAATATCGGCGAAACAGCTAAACAGATAAATGAGAACGAGCGATGCTTCACAATATGTTGCGAATCGTTCTTTTTATTTAGTTTTCGATAATAGGCTAAAATTTTATTCCTTTAGATTCTCCGTAAAGATTTGGAAAAATTAAAGAACATTTGGAAATACGAACAATCTTATCAAACTTTCAAGTTTCCCTTCTTAAAAATGGTGAATGATATAAGAATTTTGTTATCATTTCTTCATTCATCGTTGCTAAACTAGTAGAAAAATTGTCAACTAACGAATTTTAACGAAATTAAATCTCCACAATGCATGAATTCAAATGTTTCGAAACCGAAGTCGGAATTCTGGCGCAGTTCTAGGATGAGACTTGAAGATTAATTTTAAAAAACCGGGACTGAATTGGTTGCATATTAGTCACATTACCTTCAAAGCTACTAATTAGACTTGCAATTAATTGGCACGATTCATCGATATACTTTGGAGTTGCATTCTCATAGGCGATCGTCAAACGAGCAATGTCGATACCCCGTGCAGTCGCATAAGATAAGAACATCTCGCCCGATGCGTTGACGAAAGCACAAAACTTGCGTGTTCTGGATGGTTGTTGTGAGTCGTATCCCTTAACATTATATGCCTTACTCACATACCTTATCCTCCTTATTCAACACTTCAGCATTATTTAGGCCGTAAGAAAATATCGGAAAATTTCACGATTCGAAGCGAATGAATGGTAAGCAAATATGTAATGGTGATGACGATCTATCAAGAGTAATAGAGCTAGTAGATGTTACAGCCTATATTTACATATATTTTCTGAGTCTCACCGATTGCCTGAGTGGTTCAAGTAATTCAGTAAACTTATATTTTTATTGGCAAAGACATTATTGATGACTCGTAACTACGTTTCCATTAGCGTTTCCTTCGAATTTTTCATCGAAAGTTTCGATATCAATGTCTTCCTGAAATCCCTTGCACATACCAATAACATAAACATTCGCATTGGATAAGCTGTTCAGCGGTCACCCCATTTCTTCATGTTTGGCGTTATCAGATCATTCACAAACTTGCCCTCCCATAATACCGAGGGAATAGTTGGAGAGGAGGGGAAAGCTGAAGGATTCGTAGACAGTATTAAACTAACGATTCCTACGAATATGGGAAGAGAAAAAGGAAAAAGAAGTGGTCTCGGATGGCCAAATTTCCCGAACATGCGTAAGTGTATAAACCTGCCTGCGCTCATCTGTCTCAACTGCCTGAGTCTAATTTATTGGGCTTCAAATCAAATTAGGGTTCGTTGTATTCGCGTTGGCATATATTTTGCAAAGCGAGATTTTTTGGGGTATAAAATTAGTCTATTACACATCTCTTCACGAACCGAAACCATAGTCTAATAATAAGTGGGAGGAAAATCGGGATATGGAATCGCATCATCGACCGACCAGAACTCGACGCTGCACTTGCACAGCGCAGCGTCTTGTTGCGAGGGGTGGAGGAGAGACGAAGAAATGTTGAAACCTTGTTTACTATCAATCAGGGCTTGAACCGGCGCATTTACCCATACCTCGGACCGTCCACCATCCCAATCCTTTCGACCACTTCCTTTATCGTGTGGGTGGAGGCATGGGGACCTATGATCCTGGAATGAGAGGGAACCGTGGAATAACAGCGAGTAGATTAGGGCGCCCTAATTATTACGAATTCTCTTTCTTTCATGTACCGGGGAAATCAACAAACAAATTCTGGAGAGTCCAATCGGATAAAGCTTAACAAATAAAATCGGCCGTTAAGAGAGGTATTTACTCGAAAAGGCAAATGCACAGAGTGAACTAAGGATCTAAGACGCCCACAATCGAAACAAGAAACAAATCGATTAAAATTGTAAAGAGTGGTGTGATACCTTGAGCCTAAAAGCGATGATCGGCAAAGGCGAATCACCGATTAGCTCTATACGTGTGTCTTTATCTAGCATGGTGCGCATTCGTGTAGTTATCGTTGCTACCTGAAGATTTCCTTCTTATTCACTTCCATAAATCTAATCCGTTACCATCAGCCAGGTTTGTTTTTAAGGATCGAAGTGGATTGAATTAAGAAAAGGACAAATAATCTTTTGATATAAGTCTCCTCCTGGAAATTTGACTTTGTGCAAATTTTATTATACTTTCAAAACCTCATAAAGTGCATTGAATGAATTGTTGAGGGAACCTTATTTGACCACCTCTAAGATCCCCTTTCAGTCAGCAAATTATCACGTTCTTTTATATCAACTCGAATAGTATTTCTGCAACAAAGGGCTAAGTTCTTAGTGATACTAAACATTCTCAAGCTTTGATCAATTATGCTCTTCATCACTATGTTAATTCAAGATTTTTTTACACTGCAAAGCTGGAAAGTCTGAATAAAATCTTTTCAGCCAATACGAAACGTTAAAAAAACTCGTATAAGACATCAAACATAGATATTATTCGCTTATTTATATGCAAATCTGCAGAGATAAATAAAAAATCCGACATTTACCTTGCGTACACGGCAACGTAATCCATCCAATCCATAAATGCGCATTTGAATAAATTTTGCGAGTGGTTTATAGAATGCACTTGAACACTGATTTCGTCGATATGAACTCGCCTCACCTATGAGATATTTATGAAATGAAAACGCAGAAAAACTTCATGAATTTCATCTGTTTTCGTCGTTGGGACCACAAGTTGTTAGTTTGTGCCAAATCAAACTCTCAAAAACAGTTCTAAATGGTCGATAGAGCTCTCTAACGGTTGTGCTCGATCGAAATAATTCATGCCTAATTTCATCACAGTTGCAGCTCGAGCTTCAGTTCCGGAGCTCTTTCTATGCGACAATAATTCATATTCACAATTCGGATTGGTGTAATCGAGTGTATTTTGTTTGAAGTGTTTTCCAAATGTTACAAAAAGAAATTTGAAATATTTACCGGATGTATTTGTCACTATCCGTGTTACGACTTTGCTCGTCTCCTTGACTGTAGAATGATATCGTGTCCTCAATAAAATAAACTCTATACTATTCGCGCAAAGCAAACAGCACTCGGTGGTCAAATTATGAGCATCAAAACAAAGTTGTCAAATTATGGATTTCAATTGCAAAAGTACGAGTTCATTCGGAGCATCCCACCCAGTCATGCAAGTGCTAAATTAGCTTTTCAAAAGCGCTATTAAATCGCAGTCGATGCTACATATAAATATCACATGTCAAAAGAATAACTTGATGTGAGAAGTATCCAAGAAACATCTGCGAAAGAGCAAAAAAAAAAAAAAAATGCTGCGCAGGATACTTATTTGGGGAAAAATTTTATCCCAGTCTAAGCAATTAGCAACCTTGTTGGGCGCCCTTAAGTACTTTCAGTAAACCTGAAACGAGTACTAACAGCAGCCATTATAGGTTCTAACAATTTCGTAGCGAAAATACAAAAAGAACCTACCATAAAAATATAGTTTGCGGCGTAGGCGCCGAACTGAAGTGAGTATTAACGTTAATCGAAGCTGCTTGTTCGATGCCGCTTATAAGAGATTTGTTTTCGTCACAAATGAGCGCAAAACAAGTATATCCTGCATCGACATGCACCCACATATTATGCCTAAACATTACACAACTTGATGAAATTAACCTATCGTATTCAAGAGAAATATTTTGTGGTACTTTACTAGCCAAATTATTATTTAGTATTTATGAAGAGCATTAATGCTTTTAAATGTAGAAGCATCAGTCTTCTAGTAACGGCAGCAATCAAATCTCACTAACCAACCAATGTGGCAATAAACAATCTCGCTTTGATGTGCATTGAATCAGTCTTACTCAAAACCACTAGTGAATATCTATGATATAAGCTGAATCAGAACGAGCCAACAAATGGATGAATATTTCCGACACGGATCTCATGCAAGGAAACACGCACTTGTCGAATAACAGAGTGAAAACACAGAGCTGGTATTAAGCGATAACCTAGAAGCAACTCTTACAATCGCTTTAAGATCATCCCATGCACCAGTCGACGGTGTACCAATCGTGACATGTACGTAGAATGGCTCCAATCCATAGGCGATATCTTCCTGTAAAACATTTTCAGTGAAACGATATCTTTCAATATTCACTATTACGAATATATGAAGCACAGAGAATAAATCTTCTAACAGCAAAAGCAACGCCTTCTGCGTTTGTGAATAAGCGGCTATTATAGGCTATAACCTTGCTCTTATAATAGCAATCCATATAGTTTTGTACTGCTGAAACTGTAAAATACTTATCCGAAAAGCTCTTTCACTCATAAACAACTTACTGCTATCGCCCTCTCAAATGCGCCGATGTCCATCCGGAAGTTTTCATCGCACATAATCATATGCATACTCACCTCTGCCAGGTTCGCAGCATTCTCAAATGTGGAGCATGACTGAAAAATGTGATGATTTAAGCCTGTTCAACGTATTTTGTGTGAAAAATTAACGACTAATGCAACTAAAACAATCGGTTTTTCCTGTGACACAAGATACGCTGTAAGGATCTAGAATTTCGAGCGCCCTTGCCCTTATACTTCGTAGTGACCAGTAGTGACCAGTACTCCGCATCCCGGTGACCAGTAGTTTTGATCAACGCTTACTACACTAGTTGGATCAGCGACTATATTTTAATCCTAAACGGAATCGAATTCAAGTGCTTTAAAAAAGTTTTACCTCTACGCATCGCCCGGTTCGTTTCGACAAGCTCCATTAGAAAACTTCCTCCATTCTGGCACATGCTCATATTACTGATATTATTTATCTCTAACGAGTTTTGGGCAATGTCTATGTTATGTTTTCTTCTTTTTTTAAATATAATCAGTCCATCAAATCAACAGTCATTGCAAATTGTATCCTAACCTAACATCCCCAGAAAATTTACCTCAATGCTTGCGTAAGCAACCAGCTCTTTGGTGGTCTTTGTAGGATCCACAGTAAGTCTTCGTTGACGCGCAGTGATCATTGCGACCAGAATACTCTCTGTAGAAGAGCCCTTAAAAACAACGAAAGAATTCAATTCGTGGGCGAACTATTCAGAAAATTGCTGCTATGTCTGTCTGCCAGTTAATCATTTCGCCCAAAAAGAGATCTTTTTTATTACTACATAATTCGTCTTTTTCTTGGTCCCACCAGTATAAAATATGCAAATTTTTCGCTGTGGAGCACTTCAATCAACTACAGCTCTTTTAAGGGGGTGAATATGAAAGGCTGAGGATATGAAAGATGCCGTAGGAAACCTGACTATAGCATACATTGTTACATCCGAATATCGCAGTTCTAGTGCAAATAGTTCTTGACTTGGAACTAGCCCAAAGACAGACACTGACAGACATGGTTGTGCACTTAACGACGACATCATAACACGCACGAAAATGCGGATTTGCTACGATATAAAAAGCAATTACAATAGTAGCTCCGACTGTGGAATTAGAGAAACGTTATTTGTGCCGTGTTTGCGAATGAAACGTTTAAAATCCTATTTCGGCGATGCAATTGCGCCGACTAATTTCTAATTGGAAATAAATGAATAAATAAATAAATAAAGACCAATATCAATCCACCGCCGGTGCTATTCGAAGCATGCTCACTAAATAGAAAACTCTCCGGCAGACCAATAGCTTGACCAAGCCAATTCACGACAACGATCTCCAGTTTATCAAGTAGTGAAGATCCCTCCTGAAATCTTTGTGAAAGTGCTTAAACACCGAATTTTGTCAGGTGCTTTTGAATATGCCTGCCATCAGGATTTAACTCAAATAATTTCAACATCTATAAATAAACCGGATTATTAATAATGCAACAAGAAGTGCAGCTTCTATACAACAAGACCCTTCCATTACATCTCCACAGTTTTCGCTGAGGTGCTGGTACTTTGACCAAAAACCTTCGTTTCAATGCATTGTGTAGAGCAGTTTCGTTTGTCGCAATTCACCTTGAATTGTAAGGGAATTCCCCAATTGATAAACTAATGAACGAGCAAAAAATATTCAAAATCGAAAGCTTGCATTCATCATAACGATTACATGCCCCTCCGCTTTCCCGCTTAAGCAATCGCAAGTAGTCTCTGCATCAAATAGTTAAAGCATAATTTTATCGCTCATTATGCCCCTGCCCAAGCTACTTAATTTGCTCCCTAAAATTTGCATGAAAGCCTAATTTGATATAAAGTAAAGTGAATTCATATCTGGGCAGCAAAAATGAAGGCGCAAAAAAAGTCAGCATTTGAGAACGTCAAATTTTCCACTCGTTATATTCAAATATCAGCCTAGCTATCACTCTTTTATAAACCTACTCTTGCAATAAAAAACGACAAAATATACATTCTGATTTTTCAAAATTTCCAGTATAAACATCGAAAAAAGAACACAATAAGCACTAATAGATTAGTGGAAGCTTGATGCAACTAACCCAAATAAAATGCTTCGCTTCAAGAGAATTGCAAAATGTTTCGGCGATTACATCAACCAAAGAAGGTATACCGATTAGAGCACCATGATTACGTATTCGCTTACTTGCAGCAACCTCAACATCAAAAATAATGCAATAACGCTCACTTCGTTTATTTATAGTGGTCTAATATATATAATGTATAACAACTCCAACAAATGTTTAATATCTCGTTTAAAGTTTCATTGCATTTACTGCACAGAAGGCATCAATCCTATAGTGGTCGAAAGCGTTCGCTTGAATATCCTTTAACTTGGAATACTAAAAATGTGATGGGGAGAACGACAAGAGCGACATAGTCATGGAAGCAGAAACGAAAAAAACTATAACAAGTTATAGCTACTTCCTACAATATGAGGACATTTCGTCAGATGGATTCATAGGCGACACAGTATTTGAAAAGCAATCATTTTAAATTCACGATTGAGCCCAGGAGCATCCCCTCCTCCACATTCTTATAACCTCGGAGATCACTGACTGCCCCAAATTATAGATACTGATATTTATGGACTAAAAGTAGAGCCTATAAGAAGTGCTCAAAATTCAGTCATTGGATCAGCATCTGCAAAAAAAAACTTATAAGCTTTTCGTCATGTCCTTGAATGAATTTCCGATTGCCGACTTGCAACATTACCGATAAAAGCATTCATCAAAGCAAGGAGTAACTATTACGGTTGGTAGCACGAAGGTATGTAGGTCATTGAGAAGGTCGCTGAGATCGTCAGCATCTTTATTCCATTCTCTACGCTTTTGCAAAAATGATTCAATAGTGGATGCTGAAATAAACTGCCTTCAATGAATCGAATAATTTTTCCTTTGTAACGATTCTAACCCTCATTCACACTCCAAATTTCATTACCGCCAATGAACCTCAGATAATTGGTCAAAATTCAAAACATTCGCATCATATGATAAATTCTATTTATAAATAATTTGTATGTCCCAATTAATCATGAGAAGTCGGTAGATTTTTTCTTCTCGATTCGATCTTTAAAATAGTAGACCATTGATGAACAGTAAGTAATACCAATACTAGGTATTAATCAATATTAAATTAGTTCAGTCGGTATTTTAAAACAATACCAATTTCAAATGGAGGTTTCCGTTTGCTTTCATTGAGAAGGAAAAGAGCCACAAGCTTCATATATCTTGTAAATTGTGTATCTCTTATTGCTCTCTTCGAACGAACTTCTTCAACCTAAAGAAACCAATATGAAACGCTCAAAGAGCTTAATGGCTAGTGCTAAAGAATAGTTGATTTAGTAGAACATTCAAAAATGCAATATCCTTTCGTCATGATTGATTTCACGGTGAACACTTCCTTCATAAATGCACCGCGCAGCTACATACGCCCTCGTTATCCCATTGTGACCACAATGGCTCTTATCACTTCAATATGATTGCAATAGCTCCTTTTACCTCATTATGACTACAACGGCTTTCACAACTACTGCAATGGCTTTCATTATGGTTTCAATGGCCACCATTGTCTCATTATGGCCAAAACTGTCCTCATAATCTCACTATGGCTCTCAATGCTTCATTATGGATACAACCTACTTTATTGCCTAATTATGGCTGTAATGTCGAGGGGAATGCGAAATCATTAAAGGAATAATTTCGCATAAAGAATGGTGTAACAAAAATGGTGAAGTAAATCACAATGTGCAATATGCGAACATGAGTTCATAAACGCAAAATATTTCAGCGATTTGTGCCGACTGCAAAGGATCTCGCATGCGGAAAGTGATTACAAACGTAGAAAATGCCCCCTCTGTTTTAATGTAAGCCATATGTGGTCATTCCCATTCAGTGTGAATGGGAAGAATGAACATAGTGATGGTCAGACACGAATATGTGTATTAAACTGAAAAAAAAAAGGTAGCACATACCAATGGAAAAAAGCAATGCAAAACTTTGCTGAAGTGGTGAGCAACGCCTAGAAAGAACCTTAAGAAAAACTCAGTCAGGGATGATTATGAAAATGTGAACCCGTGCAATTTGATGAAGCATGCCGTTTGCCCTATAGAGTGGGGAATATGCATGCAACAACCAGCTCAGTGATAAGACTCGCTCAACTCTAGTATAAACTCCCCCGCTGATCGCGCATCATGCAGAACCAGCACCCTCTTTCAAGAAAAACGCATATTCACAAAGGCAGTTATAATTTTAAAGTCTCTAAAGGTTCAGTCTGAAACTTGGAAACCCCATGCAGCAATATTCGGGTCGCAAACAGTATTCTAATATACGTGGACAAGAAAGCTGAAAAACGAGGCGACAAATACATGTTCCTTGTATAGCTTTCTTAAAATATTAGCTTCCCTCCAACATTGCGATTGAAATACCATTGAGCACTTTTACTTGACAAAATGCCTTATGCAGAAACATATTTCCTGCTGAGGCTTCGCAACCTGACCGATCAGTCGTCATTCCTCCAAGAGCTAGGTTATGGAGAAGAATTGGGCGCACCAGTAGAGAAGGACAATACGGAGGCTTTAATGACCACAGGAAAAGAATGACGATGAAAGGGTTAGAAGTGAATGACGAACATGACTTTATGTGCTGTAGAATAGCACCTATAGTGTAAAATGAGAAAAAAAGGAAACCTTTTGGACTTTTTACCCACAAGATGATTACAATACGCATTTTTTGCATTTTCGCTATTGAACAAACTTGTAAACTAATGTTTTAAAAAACAATGAAATGATTTCTCATATCTTTTTCCTGCATATGCCCTGTCAACTGTGCTCATTCTCACCTAGAATCTGCCCCTGGGGAACATTTAGTGGCGCAAAACTCACCTGCTCATGTTGCCTTAAAGGCATCGACAGGGCATACGCAGTACGATCAATCAAAGGAAATTAAATTTAGTTGATATCTTCTAGGTAGATTGCACCCATCAAATTCTGCTAAGATTTTATGGAATGCACGCTGGATTTATTGGATAGACAGACAACAGACAAAACGGACGCATCCGAATGACACCCTTGTCTGCAAGTGCATAAGAAAACAATGACAAAAAAGAACGAACCTGTTTGGAGAGTTCCGAAGCGTGTTCTTCGGAATGCTCGAGAAGAGGCTCCGTCTCAACCGCATGAACACTTACTCCAGCAGATGTCCTTAATAATGCTTCATATTTCTTTTTTAGCCTTCGCAAACGCCTGAAAAGAATAATTCCTTCATCCTGTATTAAATCAGATAATCGTCTTGAAAGTTGCTTAACCAAGCTGCATGTCCACTAATGAAAATAAACAGCTGGAAGTGTTATAAAGACGCTGACACCAGGGCAATTTTACTATTTGGCTCATTGAAAACCAAAGAAAGACTCAGACTTAAATTTCACAGTTTATCTTCATCTGAAATAAACAAGAAATGAGAAGACTTTTCAAAAGCCAATTCCTAGGAAGCCGAATGACTATCAAAACGTTTACTCCTACGATATATCCGATTGCCCACTAAACGAAATCTGCTTACAACCAAATAATCGCGTCGAAAACTATGAAAAAGAAAGACTATGAGGATACAGTTGATTCCAGCATACACTTCAAATCCATCAAATTTCGTATCTTTATCGTTAATGATTTGTGGTGGGAAACAATAAACGAATATATACAAACACACATATGTCAAATAACCGTTAGGTCAGCCCTAATCATAAAGTGGTGCAAAAGATTTTAAGTGCCAAAAATCTGCAATGAATGTATTCAAAATGAGATGAATGTCAATCATATAGGCGCAATACATCAGCATTATGTGCGCTTATGCTCATATGAGTGTACATGTCTAGCAATCCACTAGTTTCCATTCATGACCGAGGAAAACTAAGATAGTGAAATTTAATGGGTATAAACAAACCAGAGGGGAGCTCCGAAACGTTTCTTCCTCTCCAGTAGCCACTTTTTTAGAGTTATATAAAACTGCTAATACTGGATTTATAAAGGTCATTTCTAAAGTAACCGCTAGCAAAGAAAAAGCAAATATTTTTATGCAAGACTGTATTATAGGGGATCTCTTAGGGAAAACATCGTTAAAGCGCTATGCTATTATATTTGCTTATTTGCACTAGTTGTTGTCAATGCAACTAGTTGTTGGAAACGAAAAAACCCCATATCACATCAGCATTTTCTGCAGCACTTTCCTGCCTTTTTTGAGTAATAAGGATAACTGGTATGAACAAATTCAACGGATAAAAATTAGCTGGTATAAATGACAAGAAACTATTGAAGCGACAAGAACTCAGAATGAAACTATTGAAGAGAGGATTATTCATAGTACATAATAAAGACAACAAGGTCCCCTAATAGACCCAATTGCCTTTACTGAGGCACCACTATACATCAATTCATGCCCTCTTTCATCGCTCTGCTTCAGCAATATAAACGAGCGATTCGGAAGGTTAACGGTCAGATCTGAGTTGACCGCAGAACACAACATTACTACCTTCTTTGTGATACTTGTTGGCCGATGAGTGCACCAACGATGAGCACAACAATAACGCATGAAACACAACCGATCACAATAACCCATCCTATAGGTACTGCAATCACTTCGTCCTGATAACGCTGCAATGGGATGAATTGATGATATTCGGATATATGATATCTCGCCTCACATCTCTATGTACCTTTGCATACAAATACTCAACAACGTTTTAATTAACATCACTCATATTACTCATATTACGTTATTTATTGCATATAATGTTATGAAAGGTATATTAGTTCCTATATCTCTTGCACGTATTATCGTTGTGGAATAGGTAGGCCATTTGCTACAAATTTTATCAGATATAACGAATGTCAGGAAAAGAAACCACCTTCTCGCGTCCTAATTTGAGGGAAGGGTTGCTCATACATGAACAATATCCACAACACTTTAACACCAAATCACCTATACTTGTAATGAACGGCTAAAACACTTCAATTCGTACTCAGAAGACAAAGCGATAAATCGCTTTTTTCCCGTCTAGTAATTGCTCTAAAAATAATCTACAAGATTCACGCTATATCTATTCAACGAAACTAAGAATTAAGGAAGAAAAAAAAAAAAGCAAAACAGAGCAAAAACAATCGAATAAAAGAATTTGATGATAACAAAGAAACCCCCCAATTTGAAAACCTACAACGCACGACCTTCCTGTGGTATAATAGCATAATTTGCCGAAAAAAATAACAATCAAAAATGATACCTTTTCATGACGATTCCTCTTGAACGTGCCTATAATCCACCTAAATATTTCGCCTCAATGCTATCTTCGAATGCATAAAGCATAAATTCTTTTAGTATTTTATCTAGGAACTGCTCCATTATTTTAAGGAGATGACCAAACGTATCTATATCCAGATGATGCATCATTCGTCAATAACTAATTATTAAGCATAACAACATAACAATTTAGGCTTACAAATCGCTAAACACTAAGCCTGTTAACTATGACACAATTTATTTTAATCATGCCTTGTTTTGCTCAAATGTCATCTGAGCATCATCAGTATTTACAGAAAAATCAAATGCTATCGATAATCATTGATCGCAATATGATCGCAATTCGTAACGGCTGAGGCATCGATGATGACGTTAAGCAAAGAAACTGCAACAAGACGATAAAATAACGAACTTCGGAGGTGATTCATCGATGAATTGTGTAGCATCTGGCAGCGGTTGAGAAGTGTACATCGCTGCCGCCGTCAACATATCCAATACCATAATGAACTCATTTTTCCCTTTGCTATATGGCTGCCTTAAACAATCACTATGTGTATAGACTTGAAAGCTATAATGACTATTTCTGGTTTCTGTTCATTTTCCCACCTTCAGAGTAAAGAAGAATACTTGTTAACGATTAACTGTGATGACCCTTCAAAATTTGGCCGAAATTCTTCTTATTCCACCTTGATGATTGTAAATTTCCCCAGGCTAATTCCATTTTATATCGGATATTTACAACTCTGCAGAATGCGATAAATCAGAATGAAACTGGCTTAGGAATGCACTCTATGTGTGTATCCATCAAATTTCACAGCTCAAGCTTATTACTTTACGAACTGAAAAACCACCGAATCGATAGATACAAAACCACACAAAAAATAGATGCCATTTTCCCATGATGAATCTCTAAATATGTATAGCTTCATAAAAAACAAAGAAAGAGAAATTCAGCTCACATCACATCAGAGTAATTCAGTCCCAGAATAGTTGGGTATATTTGTGTGTGATCGGAGTGACTCAGAATTTGGAATACTGAGACGGAAGTGGTATCCAACGAACATGGCTTGATCATATTGCTGGAACAACTTTTTGCCTAAAGCAGGCATTATGGCTTTTATATTCCACACGGTAAGAGTATATCGAGAAAGAATTTCAACGAGAGATAGAGCAGACGTTGTGCTTAGCATCTCGCATATATCGGTCTGCTTCGAAAACGCCATGTACTCTCGCTCTTTGAGGCTATGATATGTTGGAAAATTAGTTCATAAGGCATTACGGAGTCGTTGGACTGGTGGAATACTTGGAAAACTTCAACGGCATCCACTACGAATGTGCATGGGATTCGATGGAGTAAGAAATATTTTTGAGAATTTATAGCAGGGGGATAGGGACGAGGGTGTGGGAGAGGAGGATGGTCGCTATAATTGTCTGTCATGATCATGTCCTTTTCTCAGTGGTATTACGCAACCATCCAACAAAACTTTGTTGGAATATAAAAATATGTTCAAATATTGTTCCGCAGCATTCATTTGATTCTTTACGAATTGCTCATACTGCGATTCACAACTGATAACGCTTTCCATTTGCCTTCATAAATCCTTACTTATTCCTAGAAACTCCTTCCCACATTCTGCACTTCTCTCCGTATGTTATATAGCGCGCTTTCTTAAAGATTTGGTTAATGGCCTCTCCTTCTTCAGTGAGAGGTTTCCAAACGTTTGCTTCCACCCTGCCTCGCGTTATCTTTACCTCTTGCAGATAACACCATCACGTAGTAACAACCGCAAACAAAAAGAAAGATAGAGACAATCAGATAGCACATTCGAGATGATCGGATTTTACAGGGCAATTTAAATTACGATAGAGCATTTGATAACCGTTCATCCTCAGTGGAATTTAAAAAAGAGCCAAGAACTAACTCAGACACAAGCACAACAAGCGTCATGTTCGCGCCCATGCTAATTGCTTCCGCAAATTTAGCATTCCTGCATGCATTGCTTTCATTGAGATAATCCACAGATATCGGCCAAAAGCTCGATCCATTAAAGTACTCCAAAACCTGCAAAGTTACATGAGCACACCAACGCGCCTGATTCAAGTTTCAAGTAAATGATGTTGAGATACTTCAAATCCCACCTCCCCCCTCCCCCTCTCTCCCACGTCCACCAAACATGCAAGTCTTCACTGGTGCTTGCTATGATACTGAAATCAGCAGTTATTTATTTTCTCGTAGCTCTACCTATTCAGCCCGTCTTCCAGCAATTAATTGATATTTCATTTAAGGCGTATTTTCGTACGTTCTCATATGCATGATCAGAGGCTCGCATAACGTGCACCGATTTAGTATAGCTCAGATTACCGCTTCATTACGGTCAGAAAAGGGCTGTGATCACGGATCTAAATGAATCCCTAAGGGCTGCACACATATTCTTCAACGACAGCCGACGATGATGCGCCTATTCAACAATGATCCAAAACAAAAACACGACTGCAACTTATATTTGGATTTCCATTTAACCTCCATGCAATACAGTTTTACGGCGCTTTATTTATTTATACGTTAGCGCCTTATCATTAATGCAGCCAATACTTAATTTAACATCAACGTACATTACAACACGTTAAATCTACCTTTAAAATCAGAAGCATATTATTTTTAGTAATTTAATTTTAACAATGCATTTTCGCTCATGTTTTCCTCCTCTCAGTAGTCGATGAAAAGAAAACCGAACGAAAATTCTCTATGACAGCTGAAGTCATTCACCGCATTCTCAACAAGTAAAACATCAAAACTAACACTTTCTATAATTTGTGCATTCGGATCAACATCTGTAAATATCTTTACTGTACCATAAATATCGTATTCCAGTGCTGTCAACATATGAAGTGTTCGCATCAAAAATATGCTCACCAAAACTATAAATCTGCAATTTCCAGTTTAGCCAATTCCATTTCCGCCACCAAATTATCCACATTAATGACGATGCATTTCACCTAGCTCACACACCTGATTCCTCACCTGCCCAATAATTTGATAATTCGAGGATAACGATGAGCATGAAATAAACTTTAATTTTCGAAAGTAAAGAAGACCACCAGCCATTCCCGATTATCAATAATGACACAACTACTCGATGCACAAAGTGCACGTTAACTGAATCCACTGGGCGTCTGACGCAGTGCTAAGTGAACTTTTTTCAGATCATTCTGTCATTGCAATAATCTCTGCATGGATATTTCTAAGGCAAGTCAAAAAATGCGTCAGAAGTTCACATGGAAAAAAGTTTACTCTTCTAGTTTAGCGAGTAGATCAAGAGTAACGAGCACAATCATAAATTTCTTCATCCACTTAAGCTCATTGGAATACTAAAGCGTTCTAAGAAATTCTATTCCTATCCTCATTAGATCAGGATATAAGGGAGGTTTCACTCTTTAATTTCAGGCAGTAAATCAAAGGGATGTGTAAATACCATAAAGCTTTGTATACAGATCGGGAATATTAAAAATACTGACTAAGATGCTGCAGTGTTCATAACTCTCCTACAACTAACAACAGATCGAGAGATCTTACGGTTTACTTCTGATATAAAAAGGCTTCAAAACATCCTGTAATTTAGTCATTAACATTCCAATTTCGACTGCAATGAGTTCTTCACTTTCCTGTCTACAGTTATTACGGTACAAATCTCAGAATGAAAGCGCGAAACATGGCACCCGATAGCGAAAAGTCGCTTCAATTCTACTAGGATAAGTCGGATGAGAAGGCGGGAAGGAGGGGGGAAGTATTTCGCCCAGGCCAAGGCGCTCAAAATTGTAACTATAAAGTTCCTTCAAAACCTCGATTGCGGAATTAGCACCACATCCAGCCGCATGCCGCGCTACAAGAAGCCTAAACAGTAATCACATTCACGTCTTACGAAAAGAATTAGCGAAATATGATTTACATTCAAACTCATTCGATTACTATGCAAGATTCGCACTGGCCCATATCTTTATGCCTCGATGAAATAGGTGCAAAGTCCTTTCGAAAACATCTGCATAATAGCACTAGCTGTAGACTGATATTGATCTTTATTTACTTATTTATACGTTCACTTCATAAGTAGAAAGAGTCGGCGCATTTGCATCGCCGAAGGGGGATTTTAAATGCTTTATTATTCCATTTATTCGCAAGCACGGCGCAAATAACGTTTCTCTACTGTTTTCATTCTTTTTTGTTGTCGTAAATCCGCATTTTCAATGCTTGTTATGACGTCCTCGTTAGGTGCATTATCATGTTTGTAAGTGTCCGTCTTTCGGCTAATTCCAAGTCAAGAACTATTTGCGCTAGAACTGCGATATTCGGCGGTAACAATGTACGTCATAGAGCCCCTATACCTTGTTGTCCCGATGAAACAGGTTCAATATTCTTTTGAGAACATTTTCAGCATTTGCAATCTGAAAACACACCTTTGTCCGTGTTGTCTACTAGCGTGAAAGTGATCATTGTGTAATTGGTTACTATATGGGCTTCTCACAGCGGCATATATCTGTATTTGATGCTAGTTGCAAAGTTAGAAAATTTGCTCGTATTCTTGACTAATAATAGTGATAAAAAACTAGTGCAACGAATCGTATAGCAATTGTATATGACATCGTTTTTCTATTCATATCTTTGTTTCTTTATATTTTAATGATCTTTTAAATATTTTATCCATTTCACTGTTTCATTTCTCCCATTTATTATTGCTTTGATTTATAACTTATTAGTTTCTATCCATTATTATGTTTTTCTAGAAATTTTTAAAGTTTTTACCAACTTTTGCAAATTTTTATCAACGAATGAGTGAAAAAATCGCCGGGGAAGAGGGAATCTTTAAATCACAGTTTGACTATATCTGATGACTGCCGCAATACAAAGAATAGTAGAAATTCCATAGTTTGGGGAACTATGCTCAAAAGTTTATCATAAAACACTCAAAATTACTCCAACCTAATCACAAGTATCATTCTTTTTCGGAGTTGCTTGAATCCCTAAATTTCCTATAGAAATGCCACCAAAATAGGCTTTCAAGGGAGGAAAAGTTTATTTGATAACAACTATCTGTGTCTGAACGCTATGATAAGGAAGACAAGCAAGAACAGTGTTGCTGTTTTCTAAGTTGGCAAAACAAACCAAGCAATGTTTTATAAGCTCAAGTTTAAAAAGCTGCTATTACACTGAATTCAAGCTGTACAGATGGCTTGTTATGGCCGTAATAACTTCACTAGATGAATGTTTCTTTATGCGTTCATATAGTACAACATCACGTAATCACCATTTCAGACAAACATAAAGCTGCGTCTTCTAAAGTAAACAGCATAAATTTCGGCAGTCTCATCCATTTTGTCCAGTCGAACGGTAACGATGTGAAAGTCGAATCGTATTTTTGCTCACATGAATTCCGACCAACTAAGGAAAAACTCCCCTTTTAAGGATCCGGATTTCAATCACAATAGCACGGGAAATCACCAGAACTTCCACAATGCTTACAACGCAAAGTCACAAAAATCATTCAGAAAGTGAATTAGAACAAGAAAATGCAAAATCAACTCAAACAACGAACTACACATCTTCATTCGTACTTAGAAATATTCTGGTAATATTCCCTCTCTTCAGCCGCCTTTTGATTCGCAGTTTGCGCGATACGAGCTTCGAACCCATTAGAACGATCCACACCGTCCCAACGATAGCCGGGCGCAATCATGAAATGGTTCGGTGGCCATCCTCCTTTGTACTTCGGATAGACTAAAAAAGGATGAGTGAAGGAATCTAGAACACTGAATAAATCATAATTCCTTCTCTTCTCTTGGTTTACAAATAAAACCATTGGGTATGCCTATTCCTTTTTCGGTTATCTTCACAACCACTTCTCATTATCTGTTACATGTTTATATTTTGTGTTCGGAGGAAGGACCTCGTGGACGGGATCCCCGCCATGTAAAATAATGAATCATACCCTCGCTAGAGTGCAGGGATTCTTTGATCGCGGGGGCCCCCGCAGACCGAAATTTATGATAAATCTCAATGCGAGAGCCCTCATGGGCGGGAAAGGGGTTAGCGGTGAATTCCGAACACTGATGTGTGTGGGTATTCGCAGGAGTTATTGGCACGCATTAAAAGCGAAATGAGATAGCAACTGAACACGAGATGTGTTTCACTCCCATAAATCAACATTTCATTCAGTAAAGCATTTCGCACAAAGCAGTGATCTACTAGTACAACAACAACAATCAATCAATGTTCCCACTTTTTTCCACTATCCCCTTACACATGCAATAATCTGCGAAAGAACACCAAATCCTTTAAATTGAAGATGCTTATCGTAATGACGGCACAAGAAAATCTTAAAAACGGAAAAGGTTTCTGGCTATATGATTACTGCTTATTGGATAGAACAATCAGGAAAACCGCGTGCAAGCTTCTTATGATACTTCTTGATAGCTATAAAACGAAATTCATCTCTTCATTTTCTTCAGCTCGATTTTTTCCACAACTATTTCAACTGCCATCTATGGTGAGCTGATCTCTATATTTTACAAAAAAACAGTCCAGTCCTCAGCTTTCTAGCACATATCGTGAGGCATGATCTAATTTTTCAATCATCCTGGAGAATTAAAGCTTCCGGCGATGAAGCAGAGCACTGGTGCATGCATGACCCATAACGCAGCCCAATGGAGGTATGTATGTACAAGAAACTCCTTAAGCACATTTTTAAAATTCCCCTAAAATATGCACTAGATTTAATGTACTATACCAGGTTAAAAAAAATAAAACGGCTTGTGCTATGCTACACTTCAGTAAAACGTACCGTAGATTATGGATTGTTGAAAGTTTAGTTTCCAAAATATTATACTGTAATAGCACATATTCTTGAAAAAGGGGCATGTCTTACAGTAGTAAAAACTCTACGAAATTCATCGTCGAAGTGGGTGGTTATCAAGCCTTGCTGATGGAATGAAACAATAAGAGCTATGTGAAGAATAAAATGCCTACCGATGCCTGTCTTCATTTCAGTCTTCAGTTTCTTCTTTTTCACATGTTCCAGCATTGGATCATCCGCAAGAAGTATCTGCAATTTATTATTCAAACATCCACAACAATTACAGCCTCAATCAGGTGAGTGGATGGGAAAGGGTAAAGGGAGATCCAAAAAGAGCATGGGGAACGGGGAGGGCGAGGCAAGCGGTGAGTGAAGGGAACGGTAAAGAAAGCGGCGAGAGAAAAAAGAAACGAAGGAAGGAATGTGAGCAAAGAAGAGGGAAGAGAAGGGGAGGTTTTGGGAACAGAAGCGAAAAAGAAGTGAAAAGAGCGCGAAGGCGAGAGTGGCGAGAGTAAAGCGAAAGAGTTGGGGATGAAGGTAAGCTAAGAAAAAGGCAACGAAAGTGAAGTAAGGTGAGGAAAGGAAAGAAGAAAAGAGAAAAGGAGGAGCAAGGATATTGAGGAGAAAGAGAGGGATAGAGTGGGAGGATAGCAACGAAAAGCAGGGAATGGGAGGACGGAAGGAGAGTACGACTGAGAAAGAGGGCTGATGGAAGTGCCCAAAATTCTCCAAAAAGGATAAAAATCGCTCAAAAATCTGTCACGGACTAGAACAAGCAGTCGATAAGGTGGATGAGTTTATATTCAACTTCAATTTGCTGCTTAGCACCCTCAGCAGTTTTAAAATCGGCTGGTCCATAAGACCTCAAATTTTTCAACAGACATCTGTAATGGCTCCCCTGATCAGTTTGCTCGTTTATTCAGGAGGCATTTAAGCTATAAAGGATTAAACATATCAAATCTCTTCAGATGCGATGACTGTAGACATGAAAAAAAATTTGCATATAGACCAAGGTGCTGCCGCAACATCATCTAAAGGAAAAAAGATTGAATTATTGCTCCCCGAGTTCGTCTGATGAGTGCTAAACAAGGGCGCCTTGCTGATGTTGCTGATGCTAAAAGCGATGAGGCATATTGGAATTATTTTGTGCGAAATCAGCTTGGTAAAGACGACGTTAAGCTGACTTTTACGTTGCATTAAATCACTGCAAAAGATATATTCGCGGTTATACCTGCACATTTCGATTATATTTTCTACTATTTCCATCCTTAATAATTGTGCGATCACTGCAGCATTCTTCTCAACCTACGGTTAATGCAAAAACTATTGTCATTCTTTAGCTCAATAATCAAGATCTGTGGTCCCAGATGATTGGTAGGTCGATTATATCAGAAAGTAAAATTATGTCAGCAAGACTCATGAACCTCGATGCTTGTAGTACCTGCACTGTTCGATGCGATCATGAAAGCACCCATGCTCTATCTTGGGTGCTTTCATGATCACATCGAACAGTGCAAGTACTACGACCATCGAGGCTCATGAGTCTCGACATGCAGCATTTGTTTCCCCGTTTCAATTGCAATCAAGTATGACAGACAAATATCACCGCGATTCTAAATGATGACTGGTAAATGGTAACCCTCACCTCTTTCATGTGTTCATTCATCGCCTCATCATCGGCACGACGTGTGAAATCTTCTTTAACAACACGCGCCATTTCGTTGAGCCTCTCCTCACGCTACAACTTTATTTTATTATTGTGAAAGAACGCTCATATTTATAAATTCTTCATGAGCTACGAGGATGGCGAAATACATTCAGGAACAGTAAAGAAATGCATCCTTCATTCACTTGTCTTCCTCATTCGCTAACAACGTCCTATCATTTTATCAGAAGTCAAATTCCAACCAATTGTAGGCCTTTACATTGTACTAGCATTTTCCATTCTAAAGCTTTCCCATCATCTAATACCTCGTTTTGAAACTTGCGGAACCATGTTTTGTTCTGTACTTGCTCAGCTTCATCCATTTTTATAAAACTGCTTCGTTCTAGCATGTTATTGAAAGTGAAAACATCCTTCTCAACAACACAAGTTCCTCAGTGTTCGTAGTAGTCTTTTTCACCAACAATAAGTTGCAAAAATTTCGCCGCAAAGTTAGATCGCTTCAGAGGAGGAATTATAAGCATTATTTCATTTCAGGGAATCACTATAGTAGTTGCCACTAGTACCTAGCATCTTCTTCCACAAAAGTTGATAAAACGATACGTCTGCATAAAGACGGCTGATGCTCCGAAATATTCCTACAGCCCGTCAGATAGCCGAATGCACGAAGGTTTCATAGTCGAAAAATTAAAAAAAAAATCGAAAATAGGCAGCATAAAACTACGGTTTTGGTGCATCCATATTGAACGGTACAAGCGGTGAAATAAATCACAGTAGAAAGTAAAAACGAAAAACCTCTCTAATCTGTTGAATGCCTTTGTTCCACTTCTCGTATTTCTCCTGCAATTCTTGCTGCTTCTTTGCCTCGCGTTCCTTCTTTTCCTTTTCTTCGCGCGTTTCACGTCCTTTACCAGTCATTTTTGAACGACGAACGGCCGCCGCATTACGGCCACTAATTTCCTCATCCAAGCCTTCGAATACCTAAATTCAAAGATAAGCAACGAGTTAAAACGCTTTCTCGCAGCTCAAATACATACTCGACTGGAATTCTATCACGAAGACCTTTGTTGCTGTCTCAATTCAAGGTTAACTGATCACAACAGCCAGTACCATCACATTCTCTGCCCCATCTGTAACTACATCATAACTGAGTAAGCAAGTATAACAGAAACAAAATGTAGAAGTTGATTTGTTCGCCACTCTGAACTAGTCATGAAAGTGTACGACAACGGCGTGGCAAAAATCTTCCATTTACTAGTCACGTTATCACTGCAACTTAATGAAAAAGCAAATGTATCATCCAGCACCGTCTATAGCGCACTTTTATTATCGTAACTTTTTCTGAGCTAATTCGACGTTGCTGATAAGATATTCACATACTTCTAGTTTGAAGGATCCACTCCGTTTGATTACTTCTCTGTTCCAATGCAGACGCTCTCTTAATTGAAACAGATTTAAAAGCATCAAATACACCGTCAGAGTTCAGTTTTTTAAACAAAGGTTCACTCATTTCAAAGCGCTGATGCGATCACAACAGTGCTTCAGAGTGCAAACAATTTTCCACCCTCCTAAATTGTTTCTTCAGATAAGAAGTCGAAGCCTTACTAGCCTCTTTCTTGTAGCTCCTGCATAGCTGCCGCTTAAGTGTTTTCTACACGAACTAATTGGGGGTTTTATACTATCCTTAAAATGCTTTTGCCGAACGATGCACTTACGATTATGAGCATAAGGAAGCTTTTTTAACAACAAGTAGTTAGGAGTATATCCGTTCCACCAGCACAGCAAGACTGCATTTAACGTGATTTTTTGCTTATTGGTTTCATTTTCTTGGAGATGAGCTGCTCTTTGCTTTTTTCTTGCTTTTATTAAACGTTTAAGCAAAGCTGGCACTTCCGTTAAAATGCATCGAATAATCAGCGATAAGTTTATAAAACCAACCTTATTTTCATGGTCTCTTAATCTTTGTAATTCGTCACGAACCGCTTGAGCTGACTGCAATCCAGCGGCTTTGCCGTCAAGTGTTTTGCCGAGTCGCCCATCTACCCCTTCCCGCTTTTCATGCATCACACGTGCGGTATCAACCTGTAAAAGAAAAACTTTATATCCAACAATGAGAAAAACTGCTGCTAATTTTGATGCAAATCTTGTATCTCATTTGATCGCGAAGACATCTCAATGATACGCCGAATTTTTTTTACTGAAGTGTCGCAATCTTTTTTTACACCCAATCTGGCATTCCGTTTTAATAATCATGGCAGCAGTTAGCAAGCCTCACTGAAAGTTGATTATCTCTCCTTTACAACCCTCATATCAACCAGCGCACTAAAACCTGTAATTCAATGAGCAAGACTTTTTGAATACAATGCAAAAACCATGATGGCTTCCTTCTATGAGGACGAAAAAACCATTTGCTCTTGCCTCCTGGGTGAAATGTTTTTGTGTTTCATTTCCCATGTCCCTGAGGAATTTCGGAGGGAAAATGTGGGAATTTCGAGACCGGTTGGTCTGCAAAGATAAATACAACAAGTCAAACAGAAACGTTGAAAAATGCAGTAGCTGCAACGTCAACGCTTATTATAACCCTCAAGGAATGAGTAAAAAAGAAATACTGAAAACTCTAAAGTCTAATAAAGGTAAGATAAACAGAGGTCTAATATGTGCACATCTGAGCAGCCAAGGGGCAAACGGCTGGAAGTAGGAGGCGGACACAAGAGGTGAGGGGGAGAAGGAGGCAATGAGGTGAAATGTACCTCTATCAACAATTTTCCGTAAGCTGAGCTCTCCTTGCTGCCTATTACAAACCACAAATATTCGTTCATTTATACGATTCCGGTCATCACGATTGTCTTCACTATTTTACTATCCATCGATCAGCTCTGGAGCTTTAACGCACCTGTTTAAGCAACAAATCACAGCATGACAATGAATTTAAACCGAAATGCAGTATTGCTAAGTGCTTTCATTAAATTTCGAGGCAAAAACTTATTATACGGACGACACGAATATTACCACAGGCAGATGAACTGAAACAAACAAATGCATCATACTGCAAGCAGTCTCTCACATGGAACTTTCAGCGAAATTCAAGTGCTTACCTCGCTTATATTGTTAAGGTGCTGCTCGCGTTTTCGATCTTGCTCTTTACTGGAATTTTGCTCCTCCCAATTAGTTCGCTTCTTCGAATACGACCGGCTTTGCCTATTGTCTCCTATTCGCCGTCGAGCTGGAGACAAATCACTATCCGAATCATTCCGCCGTCGCTGTTTCCTCGGTACATCCCTATCCGAATCTTGTCTTCGTCTTCTTATCGGCGACAAATCATCATCCTCTGGGCTGCTTCGCCGTTGTCGGATTCTCGGAACATCATTGTCTGAATCCTCCTTCCGCTGCCTCACGGGAGACAAATCACTATCCGAATCATGACGCCGCTGCGGCATCCGTGAGGTATCGTCATTTGAATCGCTCCTTCGTCTTCCTTTCTGCGAACCTTCCGATTTCTTGCTCGATCGTCTTCTAGGTGACAAATCATCACCAGAACCCCTTATCCTTGACTGGTCAGGTGAATGACTTGATTTCCTTCTGTTTCGTAGCTTCGGACTGTAATCGCGATCAGAATTGTTCTTCGGTTGTCTTTTTCGCAGAACGTCGCTATCAGAATCAGGTCCTCGTTGCTTAATGTTTTCATCATCCGAGTCATGACGCTGCTGTGGTTTTGTTGAGAGGCTACTGGATGGATCAGTTCGGGGTTCTCTATGAAGCGAAATATCACTGCTACTGGAATCGTGTCTTCTTTTGGAACCTGCAAGAGCACGACTTCTACCAACAGATGCAGATATAACGCACTGCACACATTTGACATTCCAGTAAAACGTTACAATTATAACTTTCTAAATGTAACACAGCCGACAGCGTATCGACCTGCCCGTACGTAATATGTCGCTGCAAAATGAAGGCAGAAAGCAGAACAGATACTGAGCTCCAACTTCACCTTAAAAAGCTAGCATAATCAGGGCCCCAAATTCTTTCAAACAAATGTCAGCGGACGCCGCAATTACCCGTTTTACTAAATAACATAGAAATCCAATACCTCCGCGATTCTCTGGACATTGGGTGGCTTCCCCAGGATATCTAAACACGGAAAGCAGTTCTACCAGTCATAGTAGAGAAGATACCAGAACAGCTGATCACCAGAAACAATTTCGCAGCAGTGGGCCATTCTTTTATCGTAAGAGGTGTCTTGAGGAACTCAAAGTGATGAATTACCCTCATTTCCCAATGAATCCGCAAGATGGTGAAGTGTTGGTCATCAGACTCTACAGAATCGCAGTTTCTATGTTGCAAATATGCTCTGCTTTTAGGGTTATTCTTGGAGTTCAGAGAAAGGCTAGCAAACATACAAGATCAATGAAAGTGTTCTCCTCTCAAACGAATGTAACAATCAAGTTTTAAAAATCATAATGTTGAATGGGTTTGTTTCAAAAGACTCAAAAATTATTTCGCTGAATGCATTACCGAGATAACTTCTACTAAATTTGACATATATGACAGACACAATGATATGCGTGTGCTTTGATATTATACCGGAAAAGATATCGAATTCAGGCTCATAAAAACAGATGATGAGTTGACATAATAAAAAAAAAAACCTTTGGCTGTCAAGGAATGCAACATTGTCAGTGTTTTATTATTCCAAAGAGTATTCTATAAAAACGTGTTAAAAAAGCACCATTCTCCCTTGTTGAGAGAGCCCTCCTCATCCCTCCCGCCTTTCTTACCAAGTAAATCACATTTTTTAAAGGGGGCAAAATCAACTAGAGAAATAAAAACAACAATGATTGAAAACAATTTTTTGAGACTAAAACTCTCTTTAAAATTGCATCAATGTAAGCATCGTCAAACCAAAAAACAGTTTAACAAAGGCTACCAAAGAAAGGCAAAAAAAAAGGCGCAATTGAAAAACAACAAAATCAACCTTGATTTGGCAGAGAAATTTGTTCAGATGTGGACGCTCCTGAAAATACATATAACGTACTCTGTCGCGCTTAACTATATTATTTTTCTACTTAAGAAAAATGTGTGGCGAGGGCTAAACTATATCACGAGTCCTTCTTTCACGGCCGAAAGAATGCTCAGAATCAATGTCACGGGAAGTTTTGCATCTATTTTGGGGGCCACAGAACACTCAGTATTTGATGGAAGGCTTGTAGTTTTAATTTTGATAAACCGTTGACAGAGCTTATTAAAATGTCGGGAAGAAAAACAATCCCTCTTCCAATAAAATTCTCTTTCTTAAATAAACTCTTCTCTTCAAATCTTGAGGGGTTTCCAATAAAGGAATTGTATTGCAGATAATACTGAACATCATGCTTTACCAGTTTGTAATTCTCAAAAAAGTATGTCTCAGATTCTTTGCCAAATTAAGCATTAATGCAACTCAGTGTTGCTTCAAAGACGAATTTCGGGAGACGTAAACGGTGGAAGATAACACTATGACGCTCGATATTCACTTACTATAGGATGAGAAAAAATAGAAACCAATACATAACACCATTCTTTAAACATAAACGCAAATACGTTACGCTATTCACATGTGGAAATCATATAAAATTGCTAACAGAAAACTAATGGTCAGAAAGCATCAAAATATGTCGGAATTTGTTAGCGTATGTCTAACTGGCATCAGATCCAGCCAACTTTCGACAGTGGTAACAACTTTTAGCGTTATTACCGTCATGATGAACAAAAAAAAAACAACAACAATTACCTTCTGAATCAACAATCGCCTGAAATGTTCCCTTCACAAATTTCGGTGCGATTTCTGTAAGTTTCGTCGATATCTCGATTTCACGCTGAAATCGACTTCAAAATAATAAAACAATGGTAATCAATCATTGCTAGCATAATTTAAACAATGAGCATAACAGCAACACTGTAAAGGATGAATTTCATTCCATCTTATCACTGAGTAGATCTCTGCTGCTTTCTACATAATGGTCACAGATTTCTCCGAAGTTCGTGAGATGAAAAATAAAGTAATAGTAAATCTTCACCACTTTTGACCTTCTAGCAAATCTTCGCTTAAATCAGCTCCTCGTATTACCATTAGAAAGAAAAACCTTAGAGAGTACTTTAATCCCTATCGGATTAAAGTGCTCTCTAAAATCAATTCATCTCAGAAATTTTAGACCAGTAATGACGGAAAATCAGTACATATCTGATTTATGCACATACGCGTATATACATTGGAAAAATGAAAACTAAACCCTTCTATAATGCACCTACCAGGACGTATACTTATCGGAGACTTTATATGAATTTGTGTGTAAGTGTATACCGATTTAAACTCAGATTCACATTAAGGGCGTATTATTACGATTGCCGTTTAACCTCGAAAACTTAAAAAAAAAATGTGAGAGGACTAACCCTTAGATCCTCACGTTCATCCTCATCCGAAGGAATGCTCGATGATTCTGGTGCAACCGCTATAAACGCATCATCTTCAACGATTTTCATCCTGAAATAAATCCTTCAAATATCTCCAAAGAAAGCAGATTCACGAGCGTGAATATTGCACGGAACGAATTCTTTGAAACACAACGATAGTCTGTCTTACTCACATAGTTTTCAAAGGAAAAAAGCAATAAAAACTTACCCAGTCCCAGTCTTTGCTTCCTGAATCTTTTTCTTCTTTTTCTTCTTCTTTGCAGGCTCAGTGGAATCCGATGGTCCCGACAAATATCTTTTGAGGTACTCCTCACGTGCCAATTTTGCTTCAACACTCGTTGCCATTATCGACTTCTTTCCTCAAGCATAAATCTCTGTGAATTATATTGTGAATGGAGATGTTCGACAGAATAGGGAAAAGATCAGTCGGAATATCAAAATAGACATTGCCAACAGGGACCGACCGGTCACAATACGCATGCAACGCCTATTACTATGAGTGCCTAATCATCAACATCAACAGTTATGGACTATGCGATTTGTTAAATCAACGAAACAACTCAACAATCGATAGCCATATTGCGGATGTACGTGTCTTTGGCACAACATGTGTTAGTTGCTGCATTCCACCAATATCACCAAAACGAACACCATTCATCGATGATTTTCTACAACCCGTAATGCTCTTCATCGTTTCTTGCTCATTGATTTCATCCGACTGATTTCAATTATCGATCTCTTTTGAAAGTTTACTTCAGCATGACTTTAAACGACAATAATACCTTGCCACAAATTTGTGGCGGCATGTTTGCTTGATAGGCCTGTAGCATGGTATGAATGTGTTAGGACTGCAGCATAGACGACCTGACTTCATCTTTGTCCCTTATTGGCACCTTTCTACATAAACCGCAGACAGCCGAACCCGTTGCCAAACGAAGGGAGGCCGAGAGCATCTGAGAGGGGAAAACAAAAGAGAGATCCGAACTCTGTCCAAAATCTAAATTTCAGTGGAAGAGGAGGTAGGCAAAAGCGAGATATTCCCTCAAACGTCAACCAAACAGAAAGAATTCTTCGATCGCTTGCTTTTTTCATTCATATTATTTCTTCAATGAGCACTATGAAGCAATCAGATCATATAAACGTAACGATTGGCATCATAACCGATCATCAATCAACAAATATAACAACCAAAAGCAATCAATAATTTATGATCAATAAATAATTAACCGATAACAAATACAACAGTAAACCCATGAAACGATTAATAACAAAAATTACGAAGAAGCAAACATAAAATCAACATTTTATTCACCGAAAATGAAACATATTTCATCGGAAAATTTTAATATTTCTATAATATCTGAGCCCAATTGTTTAATAAAAAAACTAAAACACCTGCATAGAAAAAGCATTCTTTACTTCCCCATAAAAGTTTAGCCATTGTTCCCATAAAATCTGCCCTATTAGATCGACGGAGATCCAGATTGGCGTTATATATATATATATATATATATATATATAAGTTTTAGTATCACTACGATGATGACGACAATAATAAGACATCAATAAGCACTGATTGGTGATGAGCAATAAGCTTCCTTCGTTGACCATCTACCCCATTTCCACATGAAAATGTTGTCTGTCCGTTTAATTTGCATGAACCTGATCATGACCGATTCGACAATGAAGCGCAAACCAAAAAAGTGGTGGCAAATTATAACATTGGTAAGGCTCCTTAACCAAGGAAATTAGCGATCACAAGATGAAGTATGATGTGAGCAAAGATGAAATCGGCGAACGCTCTCTCTGGACTGATATGCGGGAACATTGATTTGTTTTCAGGATTAACCTGAATGCGAAGCGATGCTGAAATATTCTCACTTCAATTTAATTCAGTACAAATACCTTTGTTAAAAAACAACCCGCAATTCAAATCGGAAAAAAAGGAGAACTTCACTCTCAAATTTAGGCAATTATAAAGATAATGTAGATGAAGCTGCAAGTACTTTTTTAAAGATATACTTCAGAGTATGTAGATACACATTGTACACGTATTTAAGCATCAAACCAGAGTCATGTAAAAAAACTTTCAAAACTGTGAAAGGGTCATTTGTGTGAATTCAAATAAGAATTCGTTCATGAAAGCTGAATATTGCTGACAAATACGAACCTGCAAGAACAAAACAGCCGACCGTTGATATGAAGCCAGAGAGAAACGAGTTGAACGGGAACGTTCCCACCAGTACACAGTACACAAACCTAAGCATATGTTGTTAGCCATTTGCACAGCATTGATGGTGAGTAGCAACACATTTTTATGTCTACAAATTAAGCTTTACAGCAATTCAAAGAACGCTGCTCCACAACTATCCTGAGTATTGCGAGACACTTGCGCCAAATCTGCGATCCACTGCAGAGGTTTGCTTCGAGAAGTTGGCAAACTTGAAGAAAAACTTGACAAACTTCTGATCTCCATAATGAGTCACCACTGAGATGCAGAATGACGATAGGCAGATACTTCACTCGACAATCTCAACCATTAACCCACTTATTAAATCACCCAAGTGATCCACACCTTGAGAAGTATTCGAGATTTTAGAACTAGTCTCTATACTGTGAAAGCCATTACCTGTGATTGATTATATATATATATATATATATATATATATATATATATATATATATACCTGAGGGAATGAGGTGTGAAGTATAGAAAGTGTGTACGGGATTTTTCAACCTATCTTTACACGGCTCGACCGCTCTCCCATTCAGCCTTAATTCCAAATACCTCTGCAGCTCCTTTATGAGCAGATGGAAGAGGAGAGCCATACTGAGATATAAGAAGAATACGGATTTTCATTGGAAACACTGACATGATTAATTATCAACATATAATGTAAAAGTGTTAAAGACTAGGGGAATTTGTCTGTTAACTCTACCTGCGACCTAAAACTGAACGGGAACGGCACTTTCAAAAGAACAAAACAATATCTTCCAATACAGGAGCAATGTTCAATGTTCTTCTAAATATGAGTGCAATATTCCGTCCATAATGAGAGACAACAATGATAAGTGCCTGTTTAATATGTGGACAATATATGGTAGAAGACAGCGACATTGAGTGCGGAGTGTCATTCAATTAGGCTCCCTTAATACCTTTCCCTTAAGGTAGCTTAGTTGTGATACTGTGACTTTTCTGATAAAAACCAGTCAATAGGAAAGTTGAAATGAAACTGCATCAAAAAGAGTAATATTTAATCACAAAGATCTACGTAAACTTACTGAATAACGCCTGTTACGAGAACATAAAACATATATGCGTCGATAATCTTCAACTTCGATGAGGTTGTCCTCTTATAATCCTCAAAAAGTTTACCCAAAACACCGATAAGCTGCATATCGACCGAGTTTATTGACCTGAAGAAAAGCAAAAATGAGAAGAAAGGTTAGGGGGAGGGAGAAGGGGTATACACAACAAAACGAATGTTCCATAATACACTCAACAAACATTACATCATATCATCGGCGTCAGGAAAATAAACAACAATACTAAACGCTATAGTAATAGTGGGAAACGTAAATGCAAATTGCAAAAGCCGATGGATAGTGTAAGATAATGATTGGAGTGCTATGAATAGGATGTACTGAAGGATTAGGAAAGAACTAAGAAATGAGAATATATAAAATAAAGTCGAATAAAAGAAATTTATCAATCACTTCTTATCAGATAACAAAAATTTTGTTTTTTAGAATCAAAATTAGAAAGCGAATAAGATGAGAGTATTCATCAATGTTGTTGACATTTGAAATCAATGAAAAAAAATTAATGCGCCTATATTCTTCAGTACTTCCACAAAACCGATAGTATAATTCAAAGATTTCGCTGATCACTAACTCCTTAGAGGAGCATTCAAATAACAAATCGAGGACGAAAATGATAAACCATTTGCAGCCAGCGCGTAATAGTATCGTTTCATTTCGGTAAACAATTTTTCGTTGTGAGACCGCTTTCCAATCTTGCAGCCTAATTCCAAGGTTGAAATTGTTGATCGTTGCAAGTCATTTTTTCCTTCTGAAGGAGTAAAGAAAGCTATAGGAAAAGGCGATAGCTCTATTAGCGTGATGAAGGGACTTCACTTAAATCAAACGCTGAATATCTTTATCTTCATATGTGGGTATGAATATCTTTAGGAAATATGTTTATTTGAATATATGAATATATGAATATGAATATCTTGAATATAATGAATAATGAATATATGAATATCTTTATCTGAATATCTGAATATCTTTATCTTCATAGGAAAAGCATCTGAAGCATTCAGTGGGTATGCTTAATTAACAAAAAATAAGATTTGATAAGTGAGATAATGATAAGAGATTATGCGCATTGTTTCAGCGGAATTACTGCTCGCTGTAGAATTTATGCCACTTTTGCAGCTCAACTTTAGACGAAGTTTGCCTCAGACAAGAGCTGCAGTTAAAGGAATTCCGTCGGGTAAAGTTGGCAAATGTTTAGTGGATTTCCAATGGAACAAATTTCAGGGAAATCAGCAAAAAATGGTCGAGCTGAAGTGGGCAGAAGGAAATTGTATTTCTATAGCTTGTTCAAAGCAACAAACCAAGTGCAGAATTTCTGCAACGTCTTAACTGCCATGAAGAACTAAATGACCAAGTTGAAAAAGCATGATTATTGGTGAAGTGAACGTTACTGATTCCGAAAGCATTGATTATCATCATGTAATCTCAACTTTTATAGTAAACACCGTCATAGAACACTTTTGAAATGCAATTAGAAATTGTTGATTGGAAGGTTCAATCGTTCAAATTCGGTGGAATTAGAAGACAGAACCTTTTAACGTTATCGCAAAGGAAGCATTCTTTTAAGCATTCTTAAACGCCGCATTGAACGCATTGTGATGATCAGCGAGCTGTGATCCCTTTAGTTTGTTGATGTTGCTGTGAACGAAATAAATAAATGAATATAAGATAAATGATACAGATATTGTGTTATGAGCAAAGTGAACGCCCCATAGGTTCCAAAATTTCAGACTGCCAAGAAGGAGCCAAATTTCACCAGAGGAGCGAAATCCGTGCTTAATAGCGTTTCACAAGATGACAAACGTAAATAAATTTTTCAGGGTGGACTGAATTAGAAATGTGTACAAAAAAGTGTCCCCAAGGGAATGCAATATTTAAGGAAAGCACTGAATTTTCGAGGAAAGCTTATAAGTGCTCCTTCTTCCAGTAGAGAAAGAATGAATCCGAGGAGTGAATGGATATCTTATTCAGAAGTTTGCGATGTTCGGTGATGAACGAAATCAGACTTGTTTTATACGAGGTGGAAGCATTTCCGTTGCTTTGTGGTTTTGTTGTTCACTCATTACTTCACTTACCCGGTCAACTAATGTTGCCTTCGGCAGGTCGCAAAACGTGGACGCCATTCATGTTTCAAAGATGAGGGGAGCAATATCGTAATTTAAGAGGTCATGTGGCGAATGGCAACAAAATGCCTTTGAAGTACCTCTATATATTCGATTTTTTGTTATTTATCGATCGATGTGCCCCCTAGTTTTGTCACACCAGAACAATAGCGATGACGATACTATTCGCCTCCCCCTTTCCCTTTCACCTCCTCATCTCCATCTCGAGATGCTTCGACCGAACGGAAAAATTCGATGGGCAGTTTGAAACGTGGTATTTCTGCCGGGAAATCCCAGTGATCAATGCCAAATCGCTTGGTGCATGAGCACCTGTACAGCTTGTCAATGATTTATCTTGCATATCCGGAGACTTCTGACGACTTTTTGCCGTTCCTCTTCACCACCCGTCTTTGCCTATGGCACTTGATCATTCTAACGTTTTCAGTTGCGACCTATACCATTTGAACATCTGAGGCGAAAATAATAGTGGAAGGATTTGCACTAAATGGCAAAAGGTGTGCTTTTTGAAAGGATTTCAAACTCTAGATGATATCGATCTAACAGCAGCAGGTGATAATATCACTTCATCAAGAACCACCACAGATGGGATATTTAATAAACGTACATTACATTAAAATGTGTTTTGCATTAAAGTTCTGCATCACAGCTGCAGCGACATCACGCGTCATATTTGTAAGAAACCAAACATTTACCTGGATTAGGAAAGCAAAGTTCGCCTCAATATTCGATTCTGAGATGTGGCAAGTGCGAAATAACACCTGAAAATTTTTCTATTTTTGCGGAAGAGAATTAATTATTTGAACGTCACGTTCCTGATCAGTGATTACGTATGTGTACGCATGGGTGTGTGCATGCTGCATATCTGCCTGTTCGACGATTTTGACTTGGAAGTAATTGAAATTAGAATTGCGACATTTGATCGGTATAATGCATACGATGGCATGCTCTCCTGTGTCACATTTCCGGTTTATCCATCATATTCGAAAATGCCTATTGGAATTCACAAATAGTAAAAATTCTCATGCGTTTTGCACCTGTTACATTTTCATTTTGAACCCACCGGGCTAGAGAATGATGATTTTTTTTTGTGAAAAATTTATGTGTTTGATCAGATTATTTGAAAGATGAGGAGATTATTTTGCATATTTAGTTTCTATTGTAAGGATTTGAAGTTGGCTTATCACAGAAGTAAAATGTGAAAACTAATATTGTCCATCTTATTTCGGCATTCTTTTTCATCTATTCTTTCAAATATCCATTTCATCAAGTCAATAAAATAGACTATAGATTTTTCTAAAATCCTTAGCAAAACGTCTAACAATTCATGTTCCCACAAAAATTCTCGTCTCATAAAAGCATTTTTGTGTTAGATCTAATCGAAAGGAGCATAAAACTGATCTGCAGCAATGGAAGTGAGCATACGAGAATATTATTGGTTGTAGATTATACCAAAAGAATTCACACATCAGTTATTGTACTTTGCAAAATCGAAACACCGAATGAACTGACAAATAAATGCTCACAGACATGGATATGTAGAACTGGTCCCTCTCCCGTCATCGACGATTAAAACTGGAATGAATAATGTGTGAAGAAAAAAACCAATCAAATGTTATGATTGTCTGGGGGAAATTTTTCCTGGTGAAGCAGTCTTTATGTTGGTTTACTTTTAGAAACTAGCAACATCAAAGAACGAATTGTTAATGCTATAAGCAATTGTAGGATTGTGAATAAACCACTGTGTGCATAGTGAACGCATTGAGGTCGAATAAGCATTTTTGTTGTGAGAACAATTGAAATTTACGTACGAGCAATCAAGTGAGCAAAGCGCAATGGTACGTTGTTACTGCAACACAATAGATGCATTTCTATGAGAACATTTTTAGCACTAAACGAAACGTTTTGTTCGATGAATTTAAAAAGTATATCCTCTTGCAACATCTGCAATTTGTGTTTTTCTTTTCTTTTGCAAAGTTGGCAATTCCGAATGGAAATGAGACATTGCGAAATCAACAACTCACTTCTTTGAATATTTTAAAGCTCTCACATCACACAATATAGCTGAAAAAGATTCATGAAAATTCCAACATCCTTTTGCAATATTTGAAAGCTTAGAAAAGACCACCTAACATCAATACTATTAAGAACATCGACTTTTCTTCCCTACAAGGATTCTATCGTTCTTAAGCTTGAAGGTTCTATAGTTGATCGATGAAAAAACGAATGTCCAGCTATAAATTGTTCATATTTGAGTTTGCGAACCACTAATATTTTGTCAAAAGCATTCCCTGTGTATTAGGTATTCCAAAATGTTGTTTGAGGAAGTAAGCATGAAGGTGAATGAATCACTGTAAATAAGAAGTGCATCGAAGTCGAATAATTATTTCTGTTGCGAGAACAATTGAAATTTACAGATGAGCGGCTCACTGAGCAGCGGTCAATGTTACGGTGTTGTGCAAAATAAACGAGTAAGCACCACCGAACAAAATATAAATGAGATCGAGCAAAAGGCGTGCAAAAACAAATATTTGAAATATGAGCGAGATGCCACAAATATAGGATGGCCCAGAAGTTTATGGTGACGTAACTTCGAAAATTTTTAATCTTTACGGAAAGTTGTAAAGTCATAGTAATCGAATATTATAATGAACATTGATCAACACAGTTCCGTGTAAGCGCCATGGAGCTGAATGCACTTTTTTACCCAAAATTTGGGATTTTCTTTCTTTTGATCTGCTGGACTTCAGAGATCCACTGCGATGTGCATCCTCAGCAGTATCCTCTTCTTCAAAATTAATGACAGCAGTCTCAATCGCTGTGGAGTTCGACAATGGCGTAGAGAGGTGTTCACGTCACTCTCAGTCAACTTCAACGAAGTTCCCATGTTTATAATAAAGACCCACCATCAAAATGCCTTTTGGCAGTGAGCGCCTAGTAAAACTCATTCCATTCTTATAGATGTGATTTTTTGATCTATCAAATTGGAAAAAAAAAACTAGCGCAAAACGAGACAACATAAAGAGAATATCGGTCGCAGAATAACGCGTTGCTACTTCTGGACCATCCTGTATAACTGTACTAACCGAAGAATAGTGGAAATCCTCTGGTTTAAAAAACGACGTGCAATATTCTCTCCGACTGCATACAGTTGGGATTGCCGCTCAGCAAATTTAAAGGCATTTTTGCGATGAATTCACTTTCTTAAAATCACTGTACGTATCTATAACGTTCCAAGCTTTCCTCCTATCGCAGTTTCCTCGGTTCTTCGATGCTATACCTCCTCGAATAGAAATGCGTGGCGAATGGCTTAAAATTTTTTTCAATGAGGCATCTGCCCAAAAACATGTGAATTATATAGGCCTCCTTCTCCGGTTGCTTTTCTCTGAGCTTCGCAATTTCCATCTCTCCTCAATTCATGCATTATCGTCAACCTCTCCATAGTGACCTTATGCTGGTTTGAACTATCTTTCTTAGCAAATCAAACATTAAAATTCAATGTTTTTTTTTAGTAATTAGCATAAGGGCATGTGAGTACAATTTAAAGTACATGGCAGGTGTTCTAAACAAACGCATGAATCCAAAAGAGATTGTATTTAAATAAAAATTCCAATAATTAACAGGTGTTTTTATTAATGGAGACGTCATTAAACATCTTTATGGAAAAGTTCACCTTTTCTCTCAATAAACGGTGATGACTATGAAAGTGAATAAAGCGAATGTGGCAAATAAGAATATTTTCATAGGCGCAGGTGAATATGTCTTGAAAACGTTGATGCCCAATATCTTTTTACTCTGTAAATTAAAGTATTTCCTTGAATATGGCGCCACTCTTGAATGGAAAGAGAGTTGGCCTCTGGGAAGATGAAAAAAAAAGGAGAGACATCATCGGAACAACCACTACTTCAGAACTTGGGAAAGATAGGACATTCCCTTTCCTATACGAAAACGACGCCGAAATGAAGATTGCTCTCGAAAAAAGAAAATACCGCCAGTGGAAAACCTAGAAAGAGAACCGTTCAATATAATTTTCTTTCCAATAGGAAAGCTCTCTTTTTTCACTTCCCACTCTGTATAATTCACTCTGTTTCTTTAATCTTTATAATTATAGCCCTTCAAGTAGCTCTCTTTGTTTTTATTTTGAAGGCTCTTTCGACCGTTCTGAGTAAAATGTTTACGAATTTTTACCCACATTCTTTCGATGTCGAGAGATCAACCTGAAAAATGATGTCTTGTTGCCATGTGGGATACATCATGCTTAGCAACTTCAGTGGCTTCCAAGTTGAAGTTGCTAGAGAATTGGATGAACACATGCAAATAGTTATTGACATGAAGTTGTGACAATGCACATTTCAAATTTGCTGCAGCGGATTAAAAAATCTATTGTGCAAGATTTTTAAAAACAATCGAACCAGTCAAATATGATCAGGTTGTTCCATATATCGACTTTTTGCTAAATCGTTGCGAAAATGATAAGAAAACTGAGAACTTTTTTCAATTTTCAGGGACATAGAATGCATGACTGGAATGAGAGTGTCGGGATCAAATTATGGCAGCTGATTTGCCTTTAGGCTAACGTTCCGAAATGGGGGAGCGTACAAGAAAGAAGTAAATAGGAACAAAAATAAAGATGGATTGCATTGCATTCAACGGAAATAGCAACGAAAATAAAATCAAAACTTGTGGAAAGATAGCATAGATATCAAGCAAATCAAGGCTCAATACGCATCAGGAACAATTGTGTGACAATCAAAAAGGACAAAACAGCAGTCGAAAAATGAAAGAAGAAGTGCATTTATGCTATTGGAAGAATTAGACTTCAGATCACTAGGGCACGAAATTGGACACTACATGGGACGTTGTTTATAGCTGAAGGCGAAACTTTTACCGAGCTGCAAGCGATGACGACATCAACTACCGGGAAAGGCAAAGTGAAATGTTACGGAAAATGGAATGTCAAGAAAGCCACCAAACATTTCATCAGGAAAATTTTCAGCAAGTTGGCATATGCCACTTCCTTCGCTGAAACGTAAAAGGCGTTGACAAGACCATGTAGGGTCGATATCACTTGAGATAATCAGTAGAGCGTGTGTTACAATAGATTATTATCGGAAACCTCAGTAATATATATGAGAAGAAGCAGAACTCAAAACACTTCCTTGCGCGGCGCCACCACGAATTAGACACAGCATGGAGATAAACGCATTTAGGAGCATCGTTCATGGAAAAGGCCACCGACCTCTTCAGCAAATATCCGGTTATACGTCATAGTTTTCTAGCTTCAAGAGCAGCTTTTTAGTGACAGCTGACTAAATAAAAGCATTTTTTGTGATTTTGCGTTCAAACACATTGGCATAAACAACATACGCAGTCTCAACTAAATTCCCATATTTGCTGCATATATCTAGCCGATCAGGCAAGAAATAAGTCTTTACGTGCTGAGCGACCGCGAGTGATCCCGAGCTCTAGTCTCTATGACCTAATATCATACGTCTGGCGATTATATCGAAAGCATTGCAAGCGAAAAGGCTAGACGATTCGAACAAATATTTTTACCAAAGTGTTTCGAGCAAATTTCACCTAGATCAATATTTCAACAAATGTGAGGCAAATGCATACTTGCAAAATACGGCAGAAGGTGAAGAAAAGGTGTACTGCAGAAAATTATATGTAGTGGCCAAGAGACTGCTTCTGTGTTGTGATTGAGAGAGGACAACTTTCGTTTTTATTGGTTAAATCATGAGTATTTATGAGAACTAGGCCAACAGTAACACCAACAAGACGGGTGCGTGTAACAGCGAAAACGAAATAAAGCAATACGCTAGTGTCTTGCATGAAGCATTCATGGCATTGCTGCCATATATCACACATCTCTCATGATTATCAGGAAGTCTTGAGCAATGAATTTCAGCACTGCTCGAATACCGATTATGTAATGCCAATTCACCTAGCTTATGTCAGCCAAGCCAAAAAAGATAATTTCTTACAGCTAAGTGGTAAAGGAATAATGGGTTGGTTACATCTTGATAATTTTATGGACAAACTTTGCTGAGTGCCCATACATTTCTCGATGTTGGATGAACGTTGCAAGTGATTGATCCTAATTATACTGGTCCAATATAGTGTTTCCTTTTTGTCATTTGCAATTCACGGTTTTTCTTTTAATCCACTGTCTCTTTCTTGCAACGGAAGTTTTAGTTTCAAAATCAATGCTTAATTGATCACTAGCTGAAGAGTTCTTTTCCACCGAGAAGTTGCGAATGAAGTAGATATCGTTTGTCGAAGGCCGCTCAGTAGCTTCATCTCTAGGGATAAGACTGATGAGACTGACAAAAGTAGTGCTTCTATGAGAGCATTTCCCGGCAAGTGAGCCGATGTAACCTTGCTCTTTATGATCGAAATAAAGGTTACATCACCGACTAACTTATTTGCTTGATTAGTCCTTCAGAAGTGGAATCGGATCGAAAAATATCAAACGAAACAACTTGACGGAAAAGATTTCAAGAGAAAACAGTTCACAATGAAAGTATGTGTACGAAGCGGCAAGGCAGAAAATGTGCTCTGGAAAATGGGCCCTAGAAATGTGTTTGAATTGCATTTGTAGGCCCATTTTCGAGTACAGCTATTCCGTCTCCTTCATTCCTCATATTAGCTTAGCGGTTACAGCAAAATATTCAACAACATCGATTTACAGAAACAATGAAATCAGACGTTGAAGGTGACATCCAAATCACAGCGATATGCGATTTTGTTTCGGTTAGCGAAATTAGCGAAACCTCCATTCGTGGAAATTTTCTGACTTAGATGCGTGGTGCGCAATAAATACTGGAGCGATGTCCTCTGCACTCCGCTGTATGAACCTTAATTGTCGTTAATTGATACTTGTCAAGAGAGCCCACTTTCGCTATAGACTTTATAGGCTCGAAAGCAGGGTAACTGATGTAAAAAATTTATGATCTCCCCTTAGGAGGGCTTTGACGATTTTCTGCCCGAACAACCTCTGCTTTGGTGGCGTAAACCGACCAATAACATTTCGCTTGTAAATAAAATAGTTAGCTTTAGATCGGATTTTTTTTGTATTATACAATGAGACAAAAAGATGTCTCAGGTGAGATGAACGAGCAAAATACACTTAAAAGCCGGAAAATCCTCAGACCTTCTAGCAAACTTCAGAATTAATATAGTATCGTGAGCCGATTTGACTATCAGCAAATTGCTTCTATTGGTGAAAACTCACATAGAAAACTCTCCGTTGCCGTTTAGCAGTTGAACGAATTCATTGATCATTGCATTGTCGGCTACAATGCGATCTGGAACACTGAGCACTGAATTGCTCTATTCTGGAGAACACGACCGGTCATTGCAACTCTTCTCTTTCTTATTTGAGGGTGAGCAGATATTTGATGTTACATTTGAAGCATATATTCCTGCACTGAAATCATCTGCTACAAGTACCATATCAGCTGCTCGACAATCATCATGAAACCGCCAGTTTGACATACCCGATGAACTCGTCTTCGACTTCTCTACTTCAAACTCGAGAAATTCTACCAGTAACGAACTACTGAAAGCTTTTGCCTGAGAATGTAGAAAAATGAACGTATATGTGGATTTGCATCTACGATGTTCCTGAAGTGCATGTGCTGAAGATCGCGATACATTCAGCTTTCCGTTCTGTAAGCCCATTTAGCTCTATACAAGAGAGCACTTAATGTATTCAAGCGAACATCCGTTCAGACATTAATTGCATGCCTCAAAACAATCCAAATAAGTTGCCCTCATTTGCCACCATAGTGCTATAAGGTGATGCTCAGTGATGTGTATGTGTTCCCTATTTCCAAGCATTATCTCTCTGCCAACTTCTATGCAGTGACGGCCATCGTGTCATACAACATAACGTCGGAACTCGGAAACGGTGCAACGCAATCGTCGAAGCAATTAAGCCACACCCATTCAGGAAGCGTTTTTACGATAAGCAGCCGTTGCGTGAAAGCCTTAGACAACTGCTACTGTTTAGCAAAATGCCGCACACAAGCGCCGGCTTCTTGAGGTCACGCTCCTTGCTGACAACCTTCGCACTTGTGCTTCTGCTCAGCGGTTCCACTTGGAGTGGTCTAGTGATGCCGAACGAAGAGCTTTTAGAAGGCGAATTACCATTAAAGGAAAAACGACTCAGCAGACATGCACTTATCAAGTTGATTCTGCAGAGGTAAGTTTTTAATCACAAAATTTATATCTATTGCTCTCTAATTTCTAACAATTCACTCGAAAGGATTTTCACTAGGTGCGAGGCTACCGTTTGCTTGTCAAAAATAACAGCTTCCAGCCAAAATATTTCATGAAGCACCGACCACTTCAAAAATTATTGCATAGTGGTCACGTATTATATTCAAAAGTAATTTTGGTCTACTCAAAAGACAGAAATGTGCACAAAATTTCAGATTATTTCATAACAAATTCGGAAATTATATTTCTTGCTGTTCATGAATCAGTTATGAAATTTACTTCAGTCATAGGGCGATTGCCACTGGCTGCGTGAACAAGAATTCAATAAATGGAATTGAATCAGACACTGTGAACATCACAGTCAGATGTTGTTTTCATTAATGTTTCGATAAAATAGGCGGTCAGGTCACTATAATGGCTAAACAACACAACGATTCCAAATTATTTGGGAATTGCATTGTTTATTTCTGCTCTTTTCGCATGTTAATTGTGTGCACTAACGCATTGCCTGTCACTAATTCGATTCAAGTCAAAAATAGCATTTTGAGAGTATTGATGAAGAGTTTTCTCAACGATTGCTAAATTTAAAAGCCATCGTGTTGTGTACACTAATTATGCACATTCTTCACATATTGCATTGAAGTTTGTCACATTTTTCAAATGTTCACATCAACATTTCTCTTTGAATTGGTGAATCGGGTTGCACTAAAGATACCTCTGAGGTTATAAATTTTTTGCCTCTATAAGATATGCATAAATTCTTAAGCATGAGTGACAACGATCATTCGCCAAATGGTCAAAATCAGCGGTCAGTTCTAACGTTTTTTTTTTTTTGTATGCAGCTTTGGTGTTGTAGCTTATAATGTAGCTTTCTAGGTTTCAAAAAGAAGTCTTTTCTTTTCTTTTTTTTTTTTAGAGAATGGGGAAGTTTTGAATCACTCTTTCCTAGTCTTTCGAAAATCAAAAACTATTTTGCATTTTAGTGGATTTCCATCAAGGTGGTCAGTCACAGTGAGAAGTTCCTAGAATTGATGTAATTAAAATCATTTGTGCACTCATAAAAGCATTAATAAGTGAATAATTTTTCAAACATATTCTCTAGCGCAAACAAGACAGTGAAATTCACGGTGAATTTGAAAAGCGGAAAGTGAGAACAAAGAAGTCGGAATGATGTCATGCTACAGCTCCGTGCTAAGAAAGCGTGAGGCTCATAACGATGAAATTTACTAGACAAAATTTGTTTCATATGGTGGCCTCAAATTCATTCCAACTCAAACATTCAAATTCATTCCAACTGATTAGCTTCGAGTCCATCGTTCGACCCATGGGGGCGGCGACTAATTTACGTGCATAGACTGATCGGTGTACATTGAAAGTCGCTCTTTGGCTGAGGAGTTTTGCGATCCGGGGGATCCATAGGAATACATATTATAAAGCACGTTATCATGATTTTAGGCTAAAATACGGAAATCTATATTGTATCAGTTTCCCATCATGCCCACTCACCTTTTGTGAGCCCTTAGTCGCTTCTGTAAAACTGTGCTATAACGATGTCGTTTCACTGCTTTCGTATGTGCTTCTCTGCATGCTTCTATCTTCCTGTGCAGCAGTTTTGACTCACTGGTGGGGAAAGCTACGCTTATAAAATCCAAAAGGCACAGTATATGCTCTGCACTGATAACTTAAATGCATACTACATTAATCGATCTTCTTTAACAAGAGATCAGTAATGGACAATCCTGGATGCTGCAAAACTTTCAAATCGAATTTTGCCTGAATTCCGTTCTCATGCCATGCACAAGCAATATTTTCATCACAGATTTTTTCAAAAGATGACACAGTAAGTGTATGGAGCCACATATATGCGCAAGCTCAACGTCACTTTCAATTTGGCGGTGCATAATCTCCTTTTATGTTCGCCCTCCAGAAACCGCAATGCCTTGCCTACTCTTTCTTAAGTTTTCAACTTTGAATCGGAAATTGGAGCTTGCACTTCGCAACGTATAAAACGTCTTGGGTGAATCAGTCTTACTATGCTGAAAAAAGCAGCTTTCATTGCCTTGCACTCGTCTATAACGATCGAACGTTTACAGAGCGGTCGAATATTAAAAATGCTTGAGTCTTAACTAGGGCACCGGAATCTTCTCAACTCTCTTTTTTTTAAAATTACCTCTGAAAAGTTAATCACGCTGCTACAGAAAATTTTGATTTTACAGCATCAGTTGATGCTACGAAATGGTACCATCGAGTTTCTGTAAAAACGAGTGTTTGAACGATTAATAAAAATTAGTCTGGACTCAACTTTGGCCCATAAAAACTCAACAAAATTTCGGCTTTCGATAGGAATTCGTTTGCCAATAGAAACCTGCCCACAATTCGCAACTCATGTGAAGGCGTGATTTGCCTTTCGAGGATTGTACCCCGGTGGTCGTAAGTCGTGCACATATGCATAGATTTGCATCCGGCTTATATCCACTTTCCTTCATCATTTTTTTTGGATTCCACTATGATTTCTTCCGCTTGTTATTTCTACGCATAGAATAAGAGTTTTCATAGTTTTTGCATGGATTGTCGTTGTCCAGCAATAGCTTTTCGTTTGCTGATATGAAAATCTGAGATCGCTAGGAAAGAAAGCCAGGTTTGTTATGCGATCTTATATTGTCTTTCGCAAAGCCCTATAGCAAAGTTATATCTGTGAGTGTGTATGTGTGATGTACGCGCGAGCCCCTCTGTTCATCTGATGGTTTCAACGCGGAAACCAGGAAAGTCAAAGTGCGCAGCTAGTTGGGCGTATAATATACCACCCCTTATACCTTTCTGCGCATTGATACATCAATTTTGGAAAAGTCAGAGGCGTTCAAAAGCAATCAAAAATTTGCATAAATTTTACAGCCGGCTGAATTTCCACTTCAGGCTAATCGGAATACGAAACAGAGATTTTTTTGTGTGAGATTCATGGGGGAAGTTGATTCACTTAAAGTGAGGGACAGGAGGAGATGGAGAGAGAAGTGTGAGTGTTATTCAGCATATTTTTTTTGTTGATGATTTAAGAAGCCGACTGTTCAAATGAAAAGTTTACAAAAGCGCATGTCATGCCAACTGCTCTAGTACGCTCCTTTACCTAGTGAATATTTATGCTGGATGCATTAGTAAGCCTATGAAGCAATTCAGTGTTGCCTAATTTCTAAAAAAGATTTTCCATCGATATCGTGAGAGCGACACATTTTACAGTTTTCGAAAATGGATTAGCTGATTCTGGCCTATGTTTCGTGGAAAGCATTATGAGTCGACAAATTTGGTCAAACTGACAAGGGTGCTTCTTTCGTTTTCCCCATTATTTTTCACTTTATTGTCGAGCTTTCAACAAGTATATGCATAATTCGTGCCTTATCATTTCCGGCTTTCTTATCAGGATGTGTTTAGTTTTGGCAAAGCGCATCGTTTTTCTTCAGATTTTTAATTCGAGTTGCCTTATTGAACCTCTAGGCCGCTCTCCTAGAGGCAGGTCAATTGAGATTACTGGTCGAATAGACAGAATATATGAATAGATCCCCATAAGTATATACTAATCATGATATGCGTTTTGCAATGCCTATGAAAAACGTATTAAAATACCACACACATCACTCCATTAAACTTCTAAGATTTGAATTGAAGCTGATATAAGGTCACAATTGAGATTTGATTCGTATGTTGTGGAACTGCATCCATAGGTGAATACCTTGTGATACATACATTCTTTTCTGACACAATGAACAACGCAATTCCATAATTAGTTACTGATTGCATAATTTCATTCAAAGGAACAATCAACCATAGCTTTCATTAATTTTATCTGAAAATATACTCGTGGGTTCCCGATTATAGCACGACATTCATGACGATAGTAAATAAGCTAAGTATTCACATGTTATAAAAAAAAAATGCGTCTATTAAATGAACAACTACAAATACTCTTGGCTTCATCAAACGTCGTTCATTAAAACAATAAGGGAAGGTTAGTATTTTATTTACAAATACAACGAAAATGTACGCACAATTGTTCAAATTTATGTTATCGACAATCTGTAGTCATGAATAAAAATAATGAAATGCGTTACATGGAATTATTTCATATGTGCGTGTATAAAGAAAACCGAAACTTGTTGGCTTTGAGGGGAGACCTAATAATGAAAGGCAAGAATTATTCAATAGCTAAGCAGTGGCGTCATTATGATATTGTTATGGTGCCCCCATTTGTGAATTGTTCATTTCTAACGACGGGTTCCTTACTTATGTTGATATCGCATAATTCGCCCATTCCGCATTATAGCTTTTTAGCTAATACAATTGTTAATAACAATAACAGCAACAATAATATTAATAATAATAATAATAATATCAATATTAATAGTAAAGATAACAATAACAGTAATAATAACAATAACAGTAATAATATCAATGCTATCAGAAGCATTAGTAATATCAAAAATAATGAGTGACAATTATAATATTAGCAGTAGTGATAGTAACAATGATAACAATGACAATAAGAATTGACAATAATAATGAAAACAATTAAAAAAATTAATAATTACTGATAATGATAATAATAACTTATCACTGATAAAAAGCGAAATAATTAATACATTTCCATTTGACAATGTCAAAGTTGCTGTTACAGTAGACGCGTGCAATATAGGCAAAGTTGCTAACGCTTTCCTCTGCTCAATATTGCAGTACCCGGTAGGAGTCGAAGTCAGTTCTTGAAACATAAGGTGACTCATCAGTCGCTATTCCTGAAATTTTCTGCTATTTGAGCGCAACTATCGAAGCGTTTAGATCTATTTTAAAACTTGAAGCTTTCTGCGTGAAGGAGATTGGATTTATTTTTTCTTTCTCTTGTGTTGCGATTCCCTCCCCCCTCCCCCTTCCTTCCTCACCTCCATCACAGCATTATTCAGTGACGCTTTGTTCATATGGAATATGAGAAGCAAAAATACTGGAAAAACAATCCTCCACATTACAAGTAATCAACGTGCCAAGTTCTCATACAGAAATATTAAAGACTAATAAATCCCGTCGAAGAAAAACAATGGCAGTTTACGATATGAATAAGCATAAGCTAAGGAGGTGCCTGCTGTTCTTTTAAAGAAAGCCTTTTTTGTTTTGGTTGAGCCTAAAGTTCCTCACCTTATCTACTAATTGCTCTCAATTTGCTACCAATATATTTGAGATGAGGTCTTCGCTCGAACATGGTCTCAACGAACATCACGATTTGCTTCCTTAGAAAAATTTCTGCACAATACTAAACAAACAAAAAATATTTGTTTGCTTAGTAAGTAATGCTGAAGAGTAGGACATTTGATAGGCGCATATTCAATAAGCTGAGCTCATTGAATATGTCTGAAACACAGTACGTGTACATCCTTTTTGGAGACAAAAAATGCCTGGCTATGTCTAAGTTTTGCATCAAAGTGGGCATTTTTCTAATCGTAGCTGGTATATATTCAGCATTAAAAACCTAGTAACGAAATTAGATGATCATAGAGGTTCAAATGAAAGTTGCGCAATACCCGAGTTGAGAATTAGAGAAATTCTTGTAAAGTGGGCACCTTAGTAAGTATCTCAATCAATTCATAATAAAAAGATATCAAAAAAAAAAATGAATGCATTCGATTTGAACACATCCACAAACACACGTTTAGGAATAGGAGTTGATGTGACATTTTGATGAGGTGTGTTCAATGCCGATCAAACACGCAATAACTTTACACATAAAACGATTCACAGCTTTTTGGTAGTTACAACCGATATTGCCGCAATAAGCAATGTCATGCCTTCGTTGATGTATGCCTGTCTGCTTTTCCATACCCTAGTTCAAACCATTCAAACTACAACCACAAAGTACGATGAGCATAATGAGAGTGACCTCATATGTGTTCATTCATGTGCTAGTTAATTAATGTTGAAAGAAGTCATATTTAACTGAAGGTGGACAAGGTCCCATGCATGTCACAGCGTCCAGCTTTTTTTGTTTTGCTCCAGTGGAGCTGTAGGATGATATAGCTTATGATGAGTGTTTTGTGGGAACCTTCGTTTTCCGAATATTTGTTGTTTGCTGATTCCTTACGAAGGTCCTCGGTTACCTGAGCGATATGCAAAAACAGTTACCGTGCCAGGTTTTCCGATGTGCTTCTCCACTTGTTTAAATCGTATGCTGCCTCAGACGGAGAGTAGAGATGATAAGCAGAGCAAAAAATGTGGAAAAAACGAAAAGCAGAACTAATGCCTTCGCCAACACTGCTTTGTGAGTTTAATTTCTAACGATTGGATCAGTCGAATGCCTCATGTCTAAAAATGTTGACTGAGCTCTTGCCACACGCCACATTTTGTTAGGTTTTTGGCCAGCTCAAACGAGAATAGCTCAAATCTATTCTCAAACGAGAATAGATTTCAAGTGATCATCAACTTTGATGATTATATTCAAAAAATCCCATCGTCATCACCTCCGTTGTTCATGAATTGGAAATTTCGATGAGATAGACAAACATATACACGCGGAAATAACGTCGTTTGTAAGCTGAAAATAAAAACTATGTTTTTACGAAATTTACAAATGCGCATAAAAAACACATGTCATTGCTGTACTCAATTCCGCATTGTCTACATTGGATAGGCACAGATAATGGCTTAAAATAGACAGCTCAAATGCAGATTTCGCTTTGTGTTTTTGCGTGTTCTAATAGCTGAAAAAGAATCAATTCCGATTCCCAAATAGTATAGCACTGCAGACGTTCCTAAATATAGGTTTCATGATATAAGGCCGCATAGGTTTCCTCACTTAAGTGCAAATAGCAGCCACTATTCGAAAGGAACATTATTATAAGGCTGAGCTTTGCCATTTCGGTTCACAGATCGACCGATGAAAGTCTTTTCGATTTGAAGTAATGTTGCCTAGAGACTCCATACCAAAACAGCTGTTCAGCAGACAATATCCACCTAAACTTCGTCTCGTGTTTCGAAGACTCATCGCTATCGTTGTTGGGAAAATGACCACGGGCAGACGGTCAACGACATAAAGGGACCATATGCTCGTTCGTTTTTCGTCAAAAACGTTACAGCAAATAAGTTTTGCTGTTAAATGATTCGCCAATAACTCAATGATCAACGCGAGCATACTTCTTTGTTCGTGGTGATCAACGGTGAATCAGTTAAGAAAATTCTCTCCAAGAAGGTTTATACATATCCCGTTGTGAATTTTTCAGCCTGAACGAAACAAAGTTGACACCTATTTGGAACAAGGGATTTTCTTCCAAACGCTGCTTTTGGCATTGTTTCCGCAACTTTTTTTGGAAATGTCATTATACTCGCATCTGATTTGGTTTATTCATGTGGGCGAGCTTATGGTTGTGTCGCTATGGGTCTGAATACCTATGCAAGTGCGGTGCTTTTTTCGGTGATTTCTTTAGTGAATTTAGAAGCTTTATGTACAGTTTAGGCACCTCGCACAACTAATCCGACCTTCCTGGCCATAACACACACTTCAGTGCTTTACAAATAGTGATAAACGAAACGTCGAATAAACTTCTAGAGCATTCTATCCTTCAAGTTGGTCATCACTAGTACATATTCCCTTAAGTGAATATTTGATGGTTTTTACTCATACTGAGGAACAATTATATCGACTAATTCCAAAAAAATAATGTAGTGAGAAGTCATAAAAGAGTGGACCACTTCTTCGAGGATAGTTTGAATTTTTCTAAATTTTTTTTCTAAAATTTTTTTTCTAAAATAAAATTTTTTTCTAAAATTTAAAATTTTCTAAAAACTAAATTTTCGGCAACATAATAACAGCTCGGAAATTGCAAAAAAAAGTTTCATCGTGAATACGAAAATATGCCAATCGATCAGCTCAATAATTGCATGCGAATTATGAAAATGATAGATGGAGTTCATCTTTAGTTTAGTGCGATATCATGAATCTAAGAGCGTATAAGAATATTTCAACGTTAATGCAATTTTTCTCTTTTTTCTATGCGCCACCACTTGAAAGAATCGTTTGCATTTCACTTAGCAAATATCGTCTCACATTTCTAATAGGATAGTTTCATGAACAAATGCTCATCAGAAAAAAAAAATCTATAGGTGATATCAGATGAATGCTCGGAAGAACTTCCGGAGACTCTTTTTTTCGAAAAAAAACATATTTATTCGTTACTTTAGCACTCAATAAAAAGCGGGTGACTTTGTTTACGAATTTCATTAATGAGGCATTTTGAAGTTTGATTGTTCATATTACACAAGTAGTTAGCTTTTACTTCTTATTAATCGACTTTTTCGAATATTTATGTAATGTTTTAAAGAATGAGAGATACAATGGGATTCGAATGGAGTTGAAAATGTTCGATGATATCATCGAAATAGTCACTATCTATTACTTTCTTGCAACTTTGCAAAGTCTAAAAATGCCCATTTGTGCAAGCAAACATATTTCTAAACTGAAGAGCTGACAGTGGAATGTATTATCTCGTAAATTTACAGACAGTAATTTCAGTGCCTCAAGTAGAACGTAGCGTTCTATTTATTTGAGCCGCATTTACTCCATCTCTTCAGTTGTTTTGTGGGTGGCCACTTTTGGCATAGTCGTATTCTATAATTTCTCATTAGCTCAAGCAGTAAACATACTTATCAGACTTTCCTGCAAATTCACAGAGAAAGATTTTTAAACGCTTCACTTATAAATCCTTGCAGAAGTGCAATTTAACTACATTATTGTGAGCACATAAGTGTGCGACTGTTCGCTTAGCATTTTCGACTCATAGACGAGAAAAAAAGCGGCACTAACGAGTCTTATGGATATAATATTCATCAAAAATGGTTCTCAAGTTGGATTCATTTCATTCAATTATTAACGTTAATGAGAGCATGACCACTCAAAAATTATGCGAAATGGCAATTGCATGAGGTAAATAAATGAATAGATTTTTTTAGGTGTTAATCATTTTTGCATGTAATAAAATGAACGAGTGGTAGGATGAATATAGGCTCCAGCATATAAGTACTTAAACGAGGCAATTAAATTTCGCTTTCGTTTTACATAGGTTATGGGGGGTTTTTGTGAATTTGCATAGGAATTTGGTTCTTGAGCGAAGCAGTATAGCGCAGTAGCCTCATTACTGTCTGAGCGATGATGCATTTAGTTCTCGGCTAACTTGTAGAAAAGAAAACACACTGTGCGAGTCCTCATGACTTGGTTTCAGAAGTTTTTTGCCGTTGCTCGATCGGTTGCATATATAGGTGATACAATTGGAAAAAAGGATATATGGATGATGAAATGACAGCGGACAAGTTGCTGCCATTTGACATATCTTTTGACGAAATTTGTGATAATTATGATCTTCAGTGAACTGCAAATTCGTTTTAAATTTCTTAGTGATGTGCTTCACCAGAATCGAGAGATTTTCTTGAAATCTTCGAAGTATATAGCCACCTATTTTGTGATAAGAAGGGCGATGGCTGCAAACTTCGAAACTTTTGGAAAATGCAGTTTTATTGAAAATGAAACAAAGTTATGAGAAAAGGAAGAAAATCGAAAAATAATGGAGGCCAACTAGAAACGCAAAATATCTCGCACTTTCGTCCGTTTCTGCAATTAAACTGATCATCCCATCAGCTCATCATTTATGACACCACTGAAACACAATCATTTCGAGTAATATTGTCTTTCAAAATTTCATTGCGCTAAAGCAAACATCTGGCAGTATGCCAAAGAATGAGTTGCAGACGTCGCTTAGCTGCAAAATGTATTCGCATGAACCGTGAGATTTTCCGAGAGAAAAATAACAATATGAACTTAGGTTATTTGCAAATAAGCATCGCTTTTTGTCGGCGTAGATCTTCGAGCGAAATTTTATTTTCTCATTTTCATGAATTAACCTTCGAACGAACTATTGCCACCGAAAATTTCCGAAAAATTCCATAATACATGTTTTTTTTGTTTGCTCTATTGTGCATTTTTCATGAGTTTCCGGAAAGGAGGCATTATGGTAACCTCACATTCTTGCTTATGTATACCTGGGGGCGTCGACAGAACTCCGTCTACCGAAAGGCAACTACCGAAACAACGGCTGGGCAGAACGGCGCTTGACATGGCGCTGACTCCGCATTTGTTTAAGAAAAAACTATGAAATGCGTGATTGTATAGGAATTCGAAAGTGAAGCACACGGTGACCCAGGAGTAGTAATTTTAATTTTTGAAATTTTTATTTATGGAGATTTTAATCTTTCGGGAAACTTTCGAGAAATTTTATTTGAAGACAGTCGTACCAATCAAAAATTTTAATGAACACTAATCAATTTCTGCGCCGTGGACTTATAATCAAAACAGACTTATAATATATATATATATATATATATATATATATATATATATAATCAAGGTACTTTTTCAGCCTAAAATTTGGAACTTTTTTCTTCTAATTCGCAGGAAACTTGAAAATCATACACAATATAAATAGTTGCTAAGCAAAATATAAAGCAAAAAGAAATTCTTTAATAGTCGTGTATATACAAATTTTTTGGACAATATTTTATATAGTTCATACGAAAATTCAAAGCTGTGGTTAGATGAAGCAGATGGCTGGCTTCGTTTCCCTCATATAAAAGTCATTCATCTGCGTTCTAAGCATTTGTCGCCTCGTAATATCAAATATTACCCGCTTTAATGGCATGCACTTTCTTGAGGGCAAAAGAACACATCGGGCAAAGCAATAGACAAGAAGGAGAAAATTTAGCGGTTAATAAATTTCTTATGAATGGTTAAATAATGCGAAGCTGAAATTGCGCAAAATGTCGCAAAATAATTTCTCATGAATTACTTTCTATACGATTAAAATCGTCCTTATACATTTTGTACTACTTTATCTAGATCACAAATTGAAATTGGCTGATCGCTAAATATAGGGAGTTAGATAGAAAGTAGGGCATTAACATCAACTATACCTAATCATCCCTCTATTTGTCACTAAAAACCTACTGAAAAAAATTGCTCCACAGTAATTTGAGTTTTTTATCTTTGATATTAGAAGATCATCAATATTGAACATCTTCTCTTTCAAATCACTTTTTTTTTCAAATATTTCTCTAATTAAATGTACTTTTTCCAATATTTTCTTCGGTTTCACTAGTTTACTCTCTTAGATTTTCGTTCTCTCCCATTGTTTTCAAAAGTCATTTATTAATTTCCATTATCTTCGATAGCTATCTTGCATCATGCATTTTCTTTTTGAGCGTTTTTGCTTCATTGATTGTAAACGTCATGTTTATCACCACTAATTGTGAACCATACTGGAAAATTTTGAAAGAAAGCCTGAGGGATTGTAAAATTGGCAAATCTGAGCAAGTGGAGAGACATTCCGATTCAACTAGCGGAAATTGCAATGAAGAATCGGTGGAATTTATGATTCACATATATGCATTGCAATGGTTCGATTTAAGAGGCAATATCCCCTAACAGCGACTAAATATCTCTTTATTTTAATATTAGGTTTATGGCTATGAGTGATCGGCTTATCGTACTCTGTGTTTATCGTCTGGCTTTGAACAAAATGAATTTCTGTGCCCATTATTATATTTCGAGTTTTTCACAACGAGGACAACCTTTGTCTTCAACAAAAAAAAAAAAAAAAATTAGTACTATCAAGCCCTGGAAGCATTCAATCTGCATCCACTGAAGAGGGAATCAGGAACGAATGAGCCAGCCAAAAGCGCAGCTTTACAACCGAATTATATAGGCTCTTTCCTTCGTAAGAATTTTTTCTTTAAAAAAGAACTGTGATGGTATCGCTAAATGCACAGAATGTTTGTAGTGAGCAATTCGGTATTCCAAAAATGTGTCTTCACTTGTGCATAATTTTCAGCAGGAGAATTTTAATTAGCCTCTTGAAAGGGGAATGATGCATCATAAGTAGCAACCAATTTGTCAATTCATCGCTGCTTCAGTCACAGAATTTGAAAACATCTAAACAAAGATCACGTGCACCTGTTGGGTCGATCCCACTCCTCATTTTAGTATAATGAACGCAGTTGCTCGTTTCTCTTTCTTTCTCTCTCTCTCTCTCTCTCTCCCTATATATATATATATATATATATATATATATATATATATATATATATATATATATATATATATATATATATATATATATATATCCTATGTGCAAGTGCAGAAAATTTGCAGGTAACACTTAACAAAATTTTATACTGCTTAACAAGAAACCTTCAAGATTTACGTAGTGTGGCTATCAAGTTTCCTGAGGCAAATCTCACCTTGCTTCCTCATTTTAGTACAATGAACGCATAAAACTTACTCCATTGCTTCTAGAATGCGCCCTGTAATCGGCTCCAACTTAATTTCATAAGTGAATGAGGGGATAATCATTAACAATTTGAAGGCATTAAACTTTGTTCTTTAGAAATGGCCGAAGTCCATTTGCGGAGATGAAATTCGCTGAGCATGACGCACGACGCCTTCAACGACGTAGTCCATCAATCTTCCCTCTTCTCGACCGTCGTGGTTTCGATACGGGAGATGCCGATTTTCAGAATTGCTTCTTATCGCCGGTGCAATGCATGCTGCCCAGAATGCGCCGACGATAAACGTCTCATATTGCGTATTACATAATTGTCGTAACGCACACATACAGACTCATCTTATCCATTAAAACAACCCTTTTTTGAAATGCTTCACGCGTAATATGGACGTTTTGTTTAGTTTTCAAGAATTTGAAGCAGTTCGCCATAAACAACGTTAGTGACTGAACACGTTTTAGTGCACCTCACACGTCAGAGCAAAGCGTGATTTTGGCATCATTGTAAATCACTGTTCTCCTTTTATTCGCTTCCGAAAAAAATGACCGCTTTCAACCTTGGTTACTTGACCGTTCAATCGATAATCTTCAGCTCATGAAGATTGTGCAGTTGGTCAGTATTCGAATTTTTTCGACTTCAATCAGAGGATTCGAATTGCTCGAATCATATCTTTAAAGTTGACCATTGTGAGACGAAACGAACAAAATTACGAAATTCTTAAAGGGCGTGTATCCGCTAGCTTTGCACAAGGTCAGCGAAAAGGTCGCATATGACGATCCAACCATTCCGATCATTCCCTCATAATAAAGATGTCATATAGTGATCAAGCAATGAAGCTAAAAAATTCAAATGTTGAACCATTTTGTAGTGCTCCACCGCTTGTGGTTGGGAGGTGAAGCTAAAAAAAGATTGCCATAATTCTATAGTTAATCATGGTTACACATACATTGAGTCCAAGAAAGCACTCGTCGTTGCTGTTCAATGTTCTTTAGTGAAGAACGCTTATATTTGCATAAATATATTTGTTTATTTCGAAAGCATAGTGTGCGCATATATGCACATATGACTGCAAATAAAATCTTGTTGTGATCATCTTGCAAATGCATTGTTAAATTGCTCACATAGCGATGCTTTGATTAGACAACGAATGCCATAGTTGCCATCCTTGCAGACTCAAATCCATGCCCATAAAAAATTCATTTACTTTAATGCTACGTGAAGTAGATCGCGAGATATTAAACTACCATAACGCAAATTTACGAAAGTGTATGCCAGCACACTAAACGACAAAAGGCATAAAACAGCATTGTATAATGAAGAAGTTGTTCGGATTTACATTTTAGAAAAGCTCACCTATCCCGGTGCAACTCTAGTTAGTAACTTTCAATGATTGATGCGTAGATGGGACTAAAGTGCTAAGCATCGAGTATTCGAAGAAATCCTTTCTTGGATGCCCTGAGCCTTCCTTCTGACTCATGCTCCTGTTTTCGATCTCAGATAGTGAAGATGAGACCAACAACACCGCAAACGTCACAAAAACCATAAGATTTCGCCCATACCTAATGCACATTTCGATCAAAAAAATCTTTTATGACATCGCATTCGGATGGGAGCTGTGATTAGTGACCTTCAACCAGTTTATATGAGCAGTGCAAATTTCATACGGATATAGCCTCACATAACCACTATAATGTTGATATATATATATAATCATTACCACTATGGTGCTAAATAAAACAGGTTTTAAATGTGCTGCTCTTCCAATATGTATTCCTCACTTATTGGGCGCTTTCATTAAGGTGTAAGCGACACCTCTTCATTTCCTGGTATATGTTTACGCTAAAATTAGTATCAAATCCGTACCCATAGAAAATTTGTTTGCTATATTGCCACGTCATATGAAATGATGTCACACTTAATCTTTGAAACATTTCATGCGTCTTTGAGGAAACTATAAGGGCAATAATTTCGCACGTTGCATGCAAGATGACTTGCAAAAATCGATGACTTGATCGGTTCGCTCATTCAAAATTAACATATATATATATATATATGTTCGATATGGATCCTGGGAACTGAAGTATCAAGCAGTTTCGTGCACACTTAACAATGCAATGTTCACTTTCTATTGCCGTTGAGCGAAAACAACTCAAATTTTTGTGAATAGATGTCTGCAAAAAATTGTTGCTGTTCCTTTTAAAGCTTGCAAACAATTCACTCATCCCTTAATTCTCACATCGAATAATTTTCTTTGCTCTCAGCAACTAAAAGACCAATGCTTAGAAAGCGTGTGCTAAAATCAGTATTTTCATGCTTGAAATTGTTGCATAAAGTGCTTGGAATCGAAACTTTTCTATCACTAGGCAGCAACTTGAGGTGGAAAAACATTTGGCAGATCAGTTTTGAGAAAGCGTCAAATGACCACTTATGCAACAACTAACGTCCGCGTCCTAAATATGAGACACTTGTAAAGGTGTTATTCTTCTATACAAAGAGATGCAATCACTTATAAGAGAACAATATAAACTTATACTTAATTTGCTACGAAATCACAGGACAGCGTGAAGGATCTAGTCGTATATGAGTGTCATGAAAATTATTTAGAGTACTTAAATTTGCATAAGCCGTTAAATTTTTTTTTTTTGAAAACATGAGAAAATTCTCTCTTCTGGAGTTAGAATGTTGCGAACCTGCGCCTCATTCGCATCCATATATGTAAGCGTACAAATTTTCATAGACTTCTTGAGCGGGAAGAAAAGCAAGAGCTGAAAAAAGAAACTTGATGTTGTCATTGCAGTTATTAATGGTAACCGCAAGGAGAACCACAAATAACAAACCGATATTATTGTATAGTAGTCCGTAAAACAGTGATGCCTATGAAATTCAAAATTTGTTTGAAGATTCTATGAAATATATTTACAAGTTCTCGAGCGAAGAATTTTGAGCATTATTACTTAAAAAAACAGTCAGCTTCAACTTTCTGTTGCAGTTATTGTTAAATTATTCTTATAGCCAGATTTATTGGTGTCCACAAAAGTACTACAAGTGATGATGATTTCGTGAACTTTCGAAAAGGAAGCGTAAATGTAAACAAATTTCATAAACTTTGTGCTTTGTCATATTGTTTTTTTTTTTTTTTTTTTTGCAAAACTGCTGCGTGGTTTCTTTTTTCCTTATATAAGTCTCATTTTATGCTTACATAAGTCTCCCAGATGGACATGTTTTCTTCGTTCAATCATTGCCCCTCCAAGATTCGACATGAAATTATTCAGCTGAGTAAACCGGAATGTATCGTGTTTACAGCAAATGTTGCTTTCAAAAGAAGAACTAAAAAGTCCACTACACGAAGTAGCAGACTCGATTTTCTTTACTTGAGAGTGATCATAGGGACGCATTTGTTTCACTAAGTGAATGAACGTTTCAGCACTCGATATGAATATTTTCGAGCTTATTCATTGCAGCTGATATTCGTGATCGTTGATCGTCATGGATGCCAAGTTATTTTCGTTGTTGGATGCAAGCGACACTATCTTACGTGCATTAGATCGAGAAAAAAATATAATCAGAGAGGAACTGGTTTACGTTGACTCTAAGTGCTTGTCTTTATTAATGCGCATCGAAGAGCCTTACGATGCCAACGGCCGTTTCATTTCATTCATCGTTTCCATAGAATGTTCAGTGGCATACCTAGTATGCATTATTTTATAATCGCGACGTTGTTGTCGTCGATTTATTGCTGTGAAATTTTCCCGCACAATTTTTATTTCCTTTAAAATTTCCGTTTTTTCAAAACTGTCGGCTTCTTCATAATTCAGCAATGCAATGTAAATTGCATAATGCGCCATATTTTCATAGTTCTCTTATGCATGGATGCATGGGTGAATCTAAATGCATTAGGTTCGATAGTACAGTTATTGGATCGAAGAAAACGATTAAATTTAACTCGATAGCCTGTCGATTGATAATTGACCACTTGTATGGACAACTCACGCTTTTCACGAATATTTAACGATGTTTACTAATCTGGAACCATTCAGTGGATGCGCTTTGTTGAGATATGGGATTCATCTCATATTTAAGTGTGATTTCGCAGTGTCAGAAAGAATCGCTGCTTTTCAGCGAAAATATCTCTGTTTTCATAAGCGTACAATCGCGTACTACATCCGAATGCCGATTCACCTTTTTTCACTGTTGCACTCATCAATTCATGTTTTTTATTCCTCTGTTTATTGATAGAAAAAGGTGAGAGACGGCCTATCACAGTTGATAGAAATTTTAGAAGTTCACATGAAGAGCACGTGTTTAACGGAAGTGACTCATAAATAAAGGGGTTGCAGATTGATGTTGAATTGCACATGTTCAAATTGTAAGGAACTGAAATGTTCTCCGATGTCTGCAACTCCTTTTTCAGAACAACTTTGCATCGTTCAGCAATAATCAGCTCGAGGAACGTTACCCTTAAATAGACCATTTATCAGAAAGAGAGTGTGCTAAACCTCGGTTATGAAATGCAAAGATTACAAATTAAAAAAGACTGCCAATTATTTATTATTTTTTCGTTTCAACCAACAGCAACCTATTTACTATATGATGCAGTATTACTGAATTTTTCACAGTATTATTCAGTGTAATACAGTATTTGCTTTGAAATAATATTATCCATTATTTCTACATTATTATTATACAGCATACAGTGCATAGTTGTACTAATATTATTTCTTATTCAATCAACTTTTTAAAAGTTTTGTGTTGAAATCGAAGGCTGCCTATCTTTTCTTGTCATTCAACATACTTAGTATAATGAAATTGGTTTTTTTTTGCTTAACGAATTTCAAGGTCTCATCTATACTTAGTAATTTCATTATACCTATGCTCAGTTTATTCCTGTTCTTAGATCCAACCGTCCAGATAGCGTTAGGTATGCTTATGTTTTGGCGATTTGCTGATTGAATTAAATTATGCGTCAATGGGTAGGATGTTGCTTCGGAGTATTTGTATCGCTCGAGGAGAGAATATTTTCCTTTTCAGATTTCATCTTCCATTGCTTTTTGCGCTGTTCATGCTGAGCAGTAGAGGGCCGTCCATTAGAAAAGTTCGTTATGTACAGACGCTTTCTGACACACCTTCATACTTTCAACCGAAATGAAGTTTGCGGGCAATCAGTGAAATCGTTGGAACGTTGTTTGATTTTACAATCAGCAACCGGAAGGATAAAAATTTGCGTAGCTAATAATATTCGCTGAGTTAGAGTATCCAAACTAACGGATGTGCTATTCTATCAAGTAAACTTCGACCAAGTCATTTCAGTTGTCGATTTTGAAGGATTTTTACTAAAAGATGAATGCATCAAGCAACAGGAATTTATCAACTCAGCATATGCAAAATGAACACAAACTACGACTCATTATCTATTTCCTCGACGGATATATCACGCTATTCTTTGTACTCATGGGAGTTTTCTTTAACGCTCTCAGTATATTCATATTTCGTCGTATGAATCGTGGGAAATTCTCGCTAGCACAATATTATTTGGTACTTTTTTTTTATCACTAACTATTAAGAAGCTATCGAGAATTACGATTAGTTAAATGAACGGTTGCTCGATCAATATCTTGTAAAATGCAAATTTGCTTGCCCATTCAACGATGAAGCTGTCGGTCGTTTTGCATAAAGTTTCATTTGATATGCATTTTACGTGACAAAATAATTACAAACGGCCCGGCCGATTGAATACTGGCTTTGTTTGCATAGATGGGAACAGACAGATGCACGGCCGAACGGGTCATGTTGGACGAATTATTCGGGATTGCTGATGAAGTGCTATTGGTAACGACGATGGCGTAAATAGTGAAAAGCTATTATCTAAGATCACTCAAGAAAAAAGCCAACATCGAAATTTTGAAACGAGAGAGAACTGTAAAAATATCTGAATTAATAAGGCTTTGCGTAAAATATGGCCAATGAAATCCACGATGAAATGCTGTGAGAATGGACTGTATCGTTTGAACCACCAATGGCCTTAAGAAAGACGTTTTTTCGAAAGACTCAAAGTTGCGTAAGAATCGAATCGTTTGAACTTTTTGATAGAATGAGCTATTGCCAATATTCGCAAGAAAACTTCTTACATAACAAAAGTAAAAGCGCTCATTTCTTCATCGAAAAAAATCGACTGCGGATTTTGGCATTGTGTATTGCATAATTTTTCAAGCTCAACATGACTGCTGCAGCATGTTTCGTCGCACGTGCTGAAACTGCTTTTTTTAACGGCATAATTACGTCACTAAAGAAGTGATTCTAGTTCAATGTTTCAGACATCGGAAAAAAGTTGATTTGATCTCACGTATTTCACACATTTCACGTATATCCCGTATGCTCTGAACGACAATTGCACATCTCTCTAAAAGAATTGTTTTACATAGTGTTTTGCAAAAGAGGCCTTCCTCTTATATAAGCGTTAGCTCTTTGTGTTTGATTTATGTCTCTGGAGTGTGCATAAATGAATAAGTACAGTGACTTCTTTAAACCTCATCAACAGAACAGTAGTGTAACATCATGCTTTCATGCTATACCTGTTAATTCTATCGTAATTATTAGTAAGCACCTCTTAGCACAGGAAATAGTCTGGCAGCAGAATTCATGAATATGAATAGCGCGGCTCATACGACAAAATAACAGTTTACTGTTTCAGGTGATTTTATTAATCTGTCAGACTGCACTTCTATGTAATTGTTTTCTCATTTATTGTGTGCCAACATTGATGTATGGAGATACACAAGTCAAAGGTCTCTATTCTTATGTAATCCTAATCGCACACGCTTTATCTGGACCATCCTATGTAGCGATTACATGGATCGTTTTAGGACTGACTATCGAACGGTACTTTGCACTACGCAAGCCACTAGCCCATAAGGCGCTAGCAACTGCGAGGTTTGTTGTAGATGTAATTGATATGTTTTCAAATTATCTTCTTTGTATTAATTACTAACCGTCACCATCGATGTTTGATGTGAACTTCCCGTCGAACGATAAATATACCGAAGCGCTTATACGTTTCATAGGTGTGAAACCACGTCTAGCGATGGACAAGGAGCCATCGTGATTCGTAAACTGACCAACTGTTGGGCCTAATATGCCTTGCCTAAATGGGACCGTGTTTAACGCTTACAGCTAAAAATTTTTGCTTGGCATCAAAAAAGAGAACGCGAAAAATGGCCGGGGCCATGCACCTGCCTATAGCCCTAACTAGGCCACCCATATAAAAACGTGGCTGGATTAGGTCCCTCCGATTAGGTTCTTGGCTCCTTGGAAAATATGATCGGGAATGTTCAAACAAGGGATTCAAGTAACTAGGTGGATTAGAAGAAAAATGACGGCGTCCTTGACTAGATAGCGCGAGTGGCTAATTACTTTGATCCTTCTTTCGAGTTGCTTTGGAATGTCTTCTCGTACGCAAAGGTCAAAGGTCAAGCGCCTAACCTCAACTATTTTGGAAATTGTGTAAGTGGATAATTTTTAGCGTATCCTTTATTACAATATCCAGCGTTCTAGCGACCATGCAACCAAACATTATTGATATGTATGTTTATTTGCATGCTGAATTAGTTCTCAGTCGATCGATTTATCTTTGAATGTCAAATTTGCATATTTTCAAGGAAGTTACCAGCAGGTTTGTCATAATCGCCCGGCCGTAAACAAATTTGAATATTGCGTAGGATATTATTTTGTTGAATTCCCAATTTTTCGTATGCAATTTCCACCTAGTTCCACATTGCTTCTGAACGATCAACTTACACACATCTTTATGCATCTTCACGTCCTTCTTACTTCATTTCTAAACAGATCGCTGTAATATTCCATTTTCATACAAAATAGCATTTCTACTGCGTTTCACAGAAACCTGGAAAAAGTTGTAGCAAAGCTAAGAGATTTGCAGGTTTCTACATTTCGAATTCTATTTTTACTCATTAGATGTATACCTGATTGTTAACGAATTTGTTAGCATCGAATCCATACAATTGCAAAGGTAAATATTTATACGGCTGATTAATTAAATTTTTGCAGCCGAGTCAGACGTATTCTTATTGGAATATTGATAGCGGCATTCATTTTTTCAATTCCACGTCTCTTTGAATATATTCCTACAACTAAATGCACTAATATTTCATCAGTAATTTCGAATTCATCTCACAATTCAACTTCATGTTATTTGACTCTGATGAGCACCGATCTCCTTCAGGTTACTATTCTAAGGTCTCATCAACATTTATGAAAGTAATCAAAAATGATATCCGTAATATGTTTCTAATATCCGTCTTTGGCGCATTTATATTATCAAGTTTATTTCTTTTATCAGTGATTGTTTTGAATTACTATCTCAAAAGCCGGAATCGAATCGTATTATTCTCATTTATAAGCTCATCTTCAAGCGATGATTTTATATATCCCTATAATGATTTGAAATTTCTACAAGGATAAAATATGTCACTATTATACATTAAATTTCACCGCCATTTATTTATTTGCGTTAAATGTAAACCAAATTTCTGAATACCATCCCAATGTCTCTCCTTTTTATAGTTTCTAATCGCTATTCGACAGCCCAACAGAATCTTTTTCATCAAAAAAGATGCTCTCTTTCTTCGATATATCCATTTAGATTCCTCATTCTGTGACTTTAATGAATTTTATGGTACAATGAGCACCGTATAGGCGGGCTTAAACAAAAATCATAGTCAATATTAGGTCTGCTTAAGGATATTATACTAAGAAAAATGTAACAAACATTCCGTTATAATATCGCCTAGAACATCGAAGAATAACACTAATTTGTTAATGAGTGATATTTCAGAATGGAACATATTGGAACGTTTATCATATATGGTTAACGCAAATCTTCGTAACAGTGCTTCCTTCGCTAATCATTATTGGGCTCACGTTACGAATCTCATATTTCCTACATAAAGCGATTCGTCAACGGCAAAGTCTACACGCAGCAGAAAGCATTGAAAACCGTCGAACTAACAGCTCAAAGTATGTTTTGATCCTAGTGCAAATCAAATAGATTTGCATATATATTCTGCGTAGGCGTTTATCTGTCCATTTGTTCGTTTCAATTTTACAGTCACTCAAACGAAAGTTACCAATTTTGTTGAGTGGGCGTATACGATACTTCCTAAAGCAACTTTTACTCCGGCAAACGAAACTTAGAAATGGTCATAGACACTTAAGAATGCTGAAATTGCACCGATCGAGTTGCATCCTGTTATAACGATTCCGCAACATATTTTTTGCACATGCAGTTGGCTTCAAACAAATAACAATAAATTATGACGCATTTCCTATTCTTTTTTAGTTGATCTGGAGTGCAATATTGTAAAACCACATATCGTATTAACCCTTCTGAGTGGTTTCCTTAGAAGGCGCTCCAACTCTACTTTGCTTAGCCTTAGCTCTTATTTTTAAATATGTTTAAGTCAATGTTTGCGCAAAAATTACTTTGTTAGGTTAATGCAGAAAATTTGCGCAAAATTAATAGCAGTGACACTTTAAAGAAATATCACTTTTGTAATTTGCTAATGTTTTTATTTTTATTTGCCGTTCAAATTATTTCAGAATTTCTTATTTATTGAGTAAAAGAAATCGAACACAATAATAAGAAATCAAAAATCGAGTCGTCGATCGTTATCGAAGTATTTTCTTGGCACTTAATATAGAAGTAAGCAATTCGAAAACTTCAACAAAAACGCTGAAGAGTACAATAGTAATTCTTCCATTCTTGAAATTACACTATTTCAGAGGTGAACACGAATCGAATATATTGTTGATTATGGTGATCGTTAAGCTCGCACTTTCCGATCCACTTCCGATGGCAGAGAGCGTATATGCTTTTGATATTCTCTATTTGCTAACATACTCTAGTTGATAGTTAAACTGCTCTGTAGCAGTCCTTAGAATATAAATCTAAGCCTTCCCTCTTCCTTCATACTTCTTTCTCGAAAAGTAGGGCCATTTTATGATTGTATTTGGTAACAGGTCCTATTTCGACAGGATGACGTTTCATTTGGTCAGGGAAATTATAAGTCTCACTCCCTCCAGGTGCTCTGATTGCAGGTTCCTTTCGTTAATGATCCAATCGAAACCGATTTTTTGAATCTCATGTGGAGATAAGGTAAATAGTGGCAATTAAACAAGTGCACAAACCTTACTAAAAACTGATCAAAACACCCAAGAGTTCGTACATGGGAACGTGTGGAAATCCCGTTTTGGTTTGTATATCCCCTGCCGAAATTTGCAAAATTTCGAATCCACTTCTCTACTCGTCATAATAAAATTTCAAGACAACTCTAAGCCTTTCAAATTTGTGATTTCCTTTCAGCCATATCCATTACGAATTTAGAAGCACATGACTAGTTGGCCCAGTAAACTAAATTTTACGATATATTGGCAATCTGAATATTGCGCAATATATAAAAGCGCATCCATAATTTTGCATTGATCATTTTTAAGAGATGAAATATTATCCTAGAAAAAACATTTTCCTGAAATCCCCTCCGTAGAAGTTAAAATTTCAACATTTTACGACACAAAAACGTATTTCCATTAAAACTTTTTAGTACTCTTGTCATATGCATAAGAAAGTCTCACATCAAAGATTGTTGAGCATGAAAGTAATTTTGTAGTGCAAATAAAAAAAAGCTCTAAATTCTCCTATGCAATACAACAATAAGAAATGCATGAAAATACATTTGACAAGCGTATACGATATGCGCTCTTATAATTGCGTTCGCAAGTATGGCCGATCTCTAAGAATTAAAGAAAAAAATGCATCGACAAGTTAATGTTGTTCTTGATGAGTACCGAATATGTGATAATTGATATGAAGTGATATATTCTCGATACCTCGATTATTTATATCGTCAGCAAGAAAACTGTATACAACGTTTACTAAGAATGTTGCTGTTTATTTTTGCTTTATAGGTGGGGCGCATTTTAGTGTAGATGTTAGGTGGATGTTAGGCGAGTTAGGGGGGAGGTTAATGAAAACTAAAGGGCAAAATGGTTATGGGTGGTATTTATGAGAATATGTGCAGGTTATAGAAAAGTATAATGGGGAAAGAAAGCGAAGGAAACGAGAAAAGAGAATGAGAAAAAAATAGAAATAGAAGTGAAGAAATAAGAATGGGGTTTTTTCATTTCTTATATCTTTTTTTCATCTCGTTTTTTTCTCAATTTGGAATTTTTTTACGGCGTCAACTTCCATACATTATTCCCATAATTTCCGTAATCTCCTTCCAAATTCTGCATACTTTACTTTTTCTTCGCATATTTGCTTTCATTTATAACTTCCAAATTATATAATCAGACAGCATATATATTCCACTACATTCCTAATGAAAATATATACGCAATTTTCTTAATGATTAAATAAAACATCGAAAAGTGGAATTAATCGCATAATTAATTTTCCTCGAAAATAAACTCATCTCTTATCACCGTCGAGAAAAATCGTGAAAATATTATGGATTGTTAATTAAACATAAAAATATATATCAGTTACTTAAGAAACAATTGAAAAATACTTAACAATACATTCGCTTTCCTCAGCTTTTAGCGAACATGTGCTTCTATTGTCGAAATTCGATTATTTAAATTATAGAATTGAAAGGTGATAGAATCAAGATGAAAGTTAGTTTGTCTGCCATGATGTATATCGTATTTATCAAGCATCGACACATTATCTTTACACCTTATGAGATGAAATTACAAAATGGAGATACGAATGATTTTCAATAATGCTCCCTTACGTTATAAATTACAACTAACGCATTAAAAAAATTCTCGAACATCTTTTCATTTACGTATTCCGATTGTTGCTGTTGCCAAACACTTTCATAACAGATTGGATTTCCTCATCGAAAGTAACCTGATAAAGGTGGATTCTAGGTATTGGGAGCGGTAGCACCCGAAGATTCACCAGCCGGTGCCGCTCTTGTGGTGAGTGCAGCCAACTTTCTAGTCGTATTGTGCTGCACTGTAAACTTCTTAATGTTCTTCGCATCTGGACGCCAATTCCGTTGTGAATTTCGACGTATTGTGCGTAGTATAGAAAGAAATGCAAACGCATCAAGTCGCTTCGAAAGTGACAATACTTGGTCAGTATGCTTTCTTGCCTACTTACCTACTTCGGGGCTATAGTATACCTTCACACTTCTAATGTAATCGCCGATAAGAACCTCAATTTCACAGAATCATTCTCCATTTGCGAAGTAATGAAAACGATATTTTGAACGAAAAGATCTTATAACCTCGAAGACAAATTTCAAAATGATGTATTCCATTCAAAGTGATTTTCTGAGGAATCGAAATTTAAACCTGCAAGGAAAATTACCAATGTTGTAGATCGTGAACTCTTTGGAGCAAAATTTGTTTATTACCGCCTATCACGCAAAAAAAACCGATCAAAAACATTTCTCAAAAACAGTGTATGCCCTATCTTAGTAGACATCAGCCAGCGCATGTGGAGAGATACTATATGCGTTTAGCTAATTCAGTAGGAAAATAGCAGACTGTTTTTTTAGATGAGGAAAGCTTAACTGATAAAGTCGGATGCTTAAGTGGCATCGGAGAAGGTTTATGCACCATAGAAAGTTAGAACTTTTGGAAAGCTACAGCCTACAGTTTAACCTCACGTGAATGTCGCGGGCTTAGATTTGAAAAGAACACTCGCATTCAGGACATAAATCTGTAGGATTTTGAGGGGAACTTGTTGACATCCAACAAGAACTGCTTTTACTTTCTTGGCAGTCTTAGCTTCCTTTAACTGCTAAGCATACTAACCGAGGCAACGTTTTAAAGATTCGATGGCCCTCAGTATCTGGTTGGTTGAGCCTATTGAATAATCCAGGTCATCTCAAACTGTCGATGTTTCCGCGATCAGCAGTGACGCTTCAGCGAAACGCTCTACAATCGTAACCACTGCCCCAGTACTATCCGGCACTCGCCTCGGGACAAAACGATCCAGTGGTTCAGTCAGGTGATCAGCGAATTCGCACTACATGCCGCCTCTCTACCTCAGTCGACTAGCCATTGTTTCATTGGCAGGTTGTCGCACCCGACGCACTGTCAATACCAATTACAACGTTCAGGAGGAATAAAGCTTGAAATTTATAGATCTGCATCAAAAATTCGCTATATATATGATCAGATCAACTGTGAATGATAAGAATTTCCTCAGGTACGAATAAAACAATTCACCACCTATTTGTTTCTATGAGCAGTCTTCACCTCGTTATGTCTATTCTACAAATCATGGCATTTACAACAAAGTATTCTATAATAAATAAGGTGGCACAATTTGAGAGCTCAAATATTCAAATAGCTGATGCCTTAAGTGCATTCAATGTTTTATCTTATTCACTCGTGCAGGATGAACTACAAGATCTCATCTGAATCGCCGAACCAATGTTGCTCGCTATATTGCCTACATAAATCGTTCCATTTGATCATCATATATTACAAATTTTATAATGTAGCTTATGACTATTAAGGATAAACATGATCCAAAACGAGGGCAAATAATCGAATCGAAGAACCGAGATGCTAAAGGGCAGCGGAAACCGTGGTTTAATCAGGACCACATCAATATTTGGAAACCAGAGCATACAAAGTAATGGGAGTCGTAAAACATGAGAATTTCCGGCTTACTCCGACCACGCAAACGGTACGGTCATGTTCGTCCTCCTGAAAATCCAAACGTGGAACGCTCCGCTTCTGGTCTGCAGCAGGAGTTTGCCCATATAACTGTGGTTACGATGAGATTGCTTTTCAGATTGCCTGGTTTAACTGCATGATGGCAGTCACACACTAAAGAGTTGCGAAAATTTCATGCATCTTCAAAAAACAAAAAAAAAATCTTACATTAAATAAAATTTATTAAGAAAGGTGTAAACGAAATTTACGAATCGCTCGCATTCAACAATGTTATCACTCATCGACGGCAAACAATTTATAGTGATAACGAAACTAAGTGAATTATGGAATAAACCGGTAGAAGAAATAAAACGCGAAGAATTATCGAAACAAAATTATTTCAGATAGATTGCTAAAATTTGAAAATTGATTAAAGTATCGCACAATTGTTGCAATATGATCATTGCCAAACATAGCCTCCTATCAGAACACAATAATAGTTATTGACTTCTAGCAATAAAACGACAATGCACAACTGTACAACGCCACAATGGAACGGTATAGAATGCAGAGGCTTTCAATCATGATCTATGCAACTATTGGATGGGATCAACGAAAAACAATAAAATATATGGTGAGAATGAGCGAAATACAACGAAAGCAAAGCAAAACAAATGCATCGTTGCATCGTATTGGCAGCAACATATTTACCAACATTTGACATTACAGTTTACAATTAGAATCGAATACTAAAAGATTTCAGTAATCATCAAAGTTACGCTTCCCATTTATATAATATAGCTCGTAGAATGCCTCATAATAAATCCAACCCATTCAATTTCGTTCTTTTTGAGAGATTCTTCCGCATCAAAAAAATGGCAAGATAGAATAACCATGAACGCTTATGAATATGATAGGGAAGTAAAGACTGGAATGCCCCCTAAATTCATGATGGGACTTAAATAAATGCATCAAGATAGAAGTTCAAATGAGCTGTAAGAACTGTGATCAGCAAATCTCCGAATAGGCTTAATCATAAAGACCCGAGAACAACGGCTTTTATACACAATTTTTTGCAAAGAACACAACTGATAGAACAATTTTGGACGAAACATTTTTTCCCATCCTCCCCCCCCCCCCCCCCCCCAAAAAAAAAAATTTCATCATAGATGTACACTACTCTCGCGCTCTATTTGGCAAAGAATGAGTGAAATGTGTGAATTCCGTTGACTCTTTACACTTTACGCGTGATTAAGATGTGGAAGAGAAAATACAGGAATACTCTCAGTGAATGCTTAAATATTTTAATTTCACCATCTCCAACAATTCATTCAATCCAGAACACGATGCAACGTCACATGATTGCGCTTATAGTGGAAAATATTTGGAACAAAAAAGCCAAAAGATTGTACTTGTTCTGTTCTTGGACTGCATTACAACAACAACGAAGCATAAAGCAATGAATATGCAAGATTTATTAAACCAGCTATATATGCAGGTTGGCCGAGAATTAGTAGCGCCTTGTTCCGCGATCGATATCTTTCTTTTGTTTTCGCGTTTCGTGGCAGTTTTTTTTTTGAATTTGGAAGCCTAAAAATTTTTAACTTTCAGAATGAGATGAATCGTACCAGACGTTTACTCCAAGAACGCATTTTGAGGGTGAAACTTTATTACAAATGTGAAGACTTCGTCGAATTTGTGAAACACTGGCCTAATCACTTCACGCCACCGCCTGACTCCAAAGTAATCAAGACCGGTGTCATTAATTTTGAAAAAAAGAGGTACTGTTGAGGGTTCACCTCGCAGCGGACCTCTACGATTTAGCAGATCGGAAGAAAGTAAATCCCGAATTTTAGGCTGAAAGTGCACTGAGCTCCATGGGGCTTAGATCAGTGTTTACTGTAATGTTCAATTGCTATGACTGTTTTCATATTTCTCTGAAACTCTCCAGAAAGATTTAGAATTCACAGAGTCGTCTCCATAAACAACATACTGCTATTTCTAGGCCATCCTCTATATATGGGTCAACATAGAAAACTCGGAAGTTGGATTTAAAAACTGAATTTGACGTAATGATTCAAACTCAGTACTCGTTAGTCAAAGAAAGCCTCAATGTGTATACGTTTAGAATATCTGAGTGTGCAGCAAGAATGACATGGGTGCTCAAGATCGCCCCGGTCCCAATAATATACGATGAGGTCTCCTTCTTGTCGGTTCAATTCATCCAGCAGTACGATGCAAGACGGAATAGAGTGTTAGCTTCTCACAATCTTCGAAAAGCTCGTCACTTGTTCCAGAAAAGCGTGCAGCCAAATGGCTCGTGTCAATCTGAAATTTTATTTTCAAAATTTTCTGAGTCGAAATTTCAGAATATTTTCTAAAACCGTGTGCTCAATATTACAAAGTGATATTTTCAAAGAAAGTGTACACCCTCATCATCAACAGTTTATTACTAATACAAACGAAAAATGGCGGAAATGGCATGTTCTTAGCGCGATGAATAGAGGCGTATGTTGGATTTCGTTCGATGTCATTTAAGTTAGTCGTGAAAGTCACAGAATTTAATATTCACTTGAAATCTAGCGAATGCTATGCTCTTCATATCACCTATCACGGATAAACGTGGAAATCGATATTTACTGGCACCGAAAAGATTGCCGCATTCAGTCGAGAAAATAAATAATAGTAAAACACGAAATTAGATATTTGCTTGAAACAAATATTGAAATAATAATACACAAAAGAAGTAATAAAAAATACTCGCACAATTACACAATTGAAAAAGTGGCAATAAGACCAGCTGGGAAATGCTTCATTTTACGATAGATGTGTTCGTTCTCCTTCATTATGCGAAGCGCTTTTAAAAATGAAAATTTAGCCGAAACCTTTGTGACCCAATCGTTCAACGAGAATGGTAATTCGAGATGCTCAGTGACTGCTTCAAGTGTTGGATTCGAAATAATTACAGCACCGCCACGGATATTTGCATACAGGAAGTTCCAGCAGGACACCTGCAAGTTGTCCTTTTATTGCTCATCTTGGGTAGGGAGGAATATGATCTTAGTTGCAACTAAATCGTCCTTTCATTCGAATAAGCAGAGAAATTCAATCTAAATATTCCCTTCTACAACCAACTCCTCCCCCTCCCCCACCCTCCAATTCTCCTTCATTAATTACAAGGTTCCTAAGTTGAGTTGCGAAAAGTCAATCGACAGGCGCAAACTTTCCCCATCAGCAAAGAAGATACGGAGGATTGAAAATGAGAACTGATAAACCTTCTTCGCAAAAAATGGAAAATCGCAACTGTGAAAAACTCGAGCGCGGAAGTTTATTCAAATTTTCGATGCATTCTTCTTATGTCCACTGCATTTGAAACTTATAGTTCCTATTTTTTCCATTGTTTCAGCTGTGACACCAATAATGAAATAAACTAAAAAAATAAAACTTCGACATATGAAGGAACACGTAAACATCGAATAAGAAAACGAAATTTCACCTGTTCCTGTGGGGGAAGGAAGAAGCAAAATACGTTATTTAATACAACAACGTCTGCGGAAGCCAGTACCTCGCCTTGATTCCTCACATCATCGTTTATCACCTAAAGAATGACCTGTCAGAGCAATAAATATCCATCGAAAAGATAAAGTCTATAGGAATTTGATATTTTACAAGGTTTTACAAGGTTACAACTTCAGAAACTCGAATTCCCATTTTTTGTTGCCATCTTTTTAAATAAAAGCAGCATTACGGATACTGCAAAATACAAAATTTAGTCGACGTTCTTGAGAAAAAGAAGCACCATATGTATATTTTTTAAATGCGGTAAGAGAATTCAAAAAGACATACAATACTAAGAACATACCTTAATACGATGATCCATACCATTGTCTTCGATCATTTTTCGTTGCAATTCACAAAATTCTTTGTTGATTTCGATTCCCACTGCATTCACACGTCCTCCCCTAAATCACACCCATAAGATTATCAGCTGCTCATTTTGTTATCTAAAAATGAAGAGCACATTCAGCTGATCTTTCTTGGACTTTCAATGAAAATACGGGTAAACTTGAAAATAAAATTGTAGAAATATTTAAATGTAAATATACGTTCAGTTCGACGCAACAGTAAAAAGCGATCAAAAGGTTGCCCTCATGCCGGCTGCACATAATATACATCACTTATCGTCTGGGTCACGCTCACCTCTGCATGAACCGATAGGATTTGAACTTTATTCTTCAAGTGGCAGAAAACAGCTTACCTAGTGCAAATTGCACCCATGTTAATAGGGATTTTTTTTTTGTTTTTAGCTAAACGGGGAATACGTTGAATGCTATAAGGCTTTCTGAATCGCACAAAGGTCAAGAGATTGTTTTCAAATCATGTAGCTATTGGGATTTCATTAACTGCTCTCATTAACGACATATCAGGAAGCGAACGATGATAGCTGAAAACTTTCCCTTCCAAATATCACATAATTTTCGCAACGACTTCCAGTTTCCCTTTTTAAAAAAATAACATAAACGTGTATGAAACTATGCTTTTGTGGTATTGACATCATCAACTAAACAAGGCAATTTGAAAAAAAAAAAAATAATATCAGCTGACTGACTGATTACAACGATGAATATTTCAATAAAAATGGAAAAGGTAGCAAGAATCTTTCAAAATGAAAAGAAAAAGATTTTTTGCAGCAATAATACTTCCCAAAGCGTCAGACACCGCTGAATATCGAATATAGATGCGTGGAGCTAAACGAACCAAAACTTTTGAAGAATTCAATTCAACGATGAAGCAATTTTTTTTTATTCCAACCCACATACTAGATTCACATAGGGGAATTTCCAGAACATAAGACATTTTCCCCAAACACTATTAAGATTTAGCAAGCTACATTTAATGATCTAAGCTCCTACCAAAATGAAACTTAAGTTTATGCGATCATATAAAATTTATTTGTAAGAAGATTCACCTAAACGGCAATATTCTTCTCTTTAATATTATGGGGAGGTGACTGATGCATTAAATAATAAATAAGTGAACAAACCCATAAAGATATGACGCATATAGAACAGCACCTAATCTCGAACCGACATCCACAATCAGTCGTCCCGACATAGCTTCACTCAATGGCACTAGTGCAGTAAACATATACCTGAGCTGAAAAAAGGAATATAATAAAAACATGCACGTAGGCAAACGCTAAAAACAGTTTTAATAAAAATATTTTTAAAGTAAGGAAAGGAAGCAATGACCGTCCTTCAATACGGGAAGCGATCGCAAAACGCTGAACTCGAACTTCCTCCTAAAATATGTTTTGACTAATATCTTGCAAACCTCAATAAAACCCCGGATTAAGCATCCTTCACAACTGTCGGAGTTTCGACCGATCTAAGCTTACTGCTTTACAGCTGATCTAAATTCATCCGAAACCGAAACTTCCATAATCACGCATATGTCACTGATCTCATTAATCGCTAAAGCTTACATAATAGAAGAGAGAGGGGAAGGGGAGGAAGGCAGGAAGAGATGTGTGTGAATGATTATAAATAACCATTAATAAAATGCGGGTATTTCAAATTCTTTAAAGCTGCACAAAGAAACTTGAAGAAAGCACACCATCAGTTTCTTATCCGTACGACTAGCTTACCTGGAAACTGTTTGGGTACCATTCTTATTACTACTCCAAACCGGAAACGATATTTAAGCAAATGGGAAAGCCCATCAAAACAGCTGGCAGGAGATGTGCTTTTTGGATTCTTCTCATCTATTCGATCAGCTGTATAAATCATTAGCAAAAAATCAAATATGTGGAATAACATCTTTATATTTCTAGTGATGCAATTGCATGGACTAACCTCCGCCAACGAATACAACATTCCGAGATCCGACCGGTGTGAAATATATCCAAATTTTTTGTATCTTTGAATGATTTTATAATTTTTAAAGTTAATGAATCAATGCGAAGGATGGCATAGCAGGTTGAGCATATGATACGTATTATTTTGTAATTCTAGATTCAACAGTTCCACAACTGGAACAATAACACAGACAAGCAGATACGCGCATATCACTCATATTGATATATACGGCCAACGCCGTTTGCAAACTCAAACTTATAAAGCATTAGAAAGCACTAAATCTACGAACACAAATGAACAAGAAACTGGAAAATACATCGGGTTGCAAACCCAATCACAAAATATGCACCAACTATTGCATTCAATTAAATGCCCTAATCCTTAAATGTGGATATGATCGATTTTTTAGATTAAACTTCGTATACTTGCACATATCCAAAGCACTCTCAAGGTTTCATTAAAACGCCAAGCCAACCTGATCGACACTAAGTGAATGTGAGATGAATGTCAACGGCTTTATTTCTCTCGATCCACATTTCGCACAATAATTTCGACACAGACGTCCTTCATCCACCAGATCATCAACGTCATCCTCCTCGTACAAAAACGAATCCACATGCACCTGTATCATCGTTTCTTTCTAATGCAGCTTCCGATCTGACTAAACATTAGAATCGAAACCAAATCTGATTAAAATATCTTTAAAGCAACCAAATCGTCAACATTAAGCAATGGATGTTTTATAAATTTTTTGAATGCAACTAAATAGAACGCAAATTTCCTAGCGATGCAACCCAACTGCGCAACGAAGCAATTTAGCAGTTACTGCATAGTCATCATCACACTAAAATATTTCGAAGCGAAATTTTTGTTTTAAGATTGCAGGTAACTATAAATTTAACCTTGACATATACGTATGAACAAATGAACAAACTTCCCAGTTGATAAGATGTGAAAGAGAACAACAAGTTAAAAGAGCCTCGACATTAACCTCGTCTACAGTGAAAATTCTCCCGTCCAACGTTTATTACTTTTCACTGCAGAGAATAATATGAATATTAAAATTACAACAAAAACATCGACTGAAGAAAATTTCCATCACTAATGACATTCTCATTGACGACCCATTAAGAAAAATAATCAAAAACTCAAAACGGACACTAACCGTCGTTTCTGGATTGCAATCCGAGTCGAGTCCACTGGTCGGCCAATATTTCACTTCCGAATCCAAAACTGCAGTGACCGGCAACTAAAACAAACAAGTCAGAAATAATTCGAGTGTACTTGCAATATAATGTAAAAGAAAAAATATATTATTTTGCTTGGATTAATTACTATAAATATTAGCATATTTAAATTTTAAGGTATGCCTGGCATAATACATGCGGAATAACATGCCAAGAAATGAATGAGATTGTTGTGTTGCTGCCGAGCGGACGAGGCGAGCAGTTGAAAGTTTACTGTCGACTGACCGAAACGGTGCACCAAACCGCATCGGGTAACTGAACCAGCTGACTGAACTGATGAGCACGCAAAACCACTAATACATCGGAGTCAACGCACATAACAACGAACGGGTTTGAAACATGCAGACAACCAGAGAAAATGGGCAATATAATAGAGCAGAGATGAACAGGTATCACTGAGGCTGATATATGCAAATTAAGTCGTAGCGCATTCGTTCACAACAATAGAGATGTACTTCATCACAAAAAACGGCTAATGTAAATGAAATACGCGATAAAAACAAGATATGTTGAATATCATCGTAAAGACACTGTTCACTAGATTTTTATTTTTATTTTAGTAAGCATTTATTGCTTATCGTGATGGATAAAAAATTCAGAACTGGGGAAGATAGAGTAACAGATTCCGAAAATTAAAATTAAGTTTATAGATTCAACAGTTGCAACTCTTCAGTCACTGTTTCCTCGCAGTCTACAATTCGGCTCGGTCGAGTGCACCCGCCCTAATCAGATAAAGCAAGCACGTTAAGAGAAGGAAGCAATTTTATAATGATGGAGATCTGTAAAATGAAGGATGGGAGGAAAGAGGATGGGATAGATCAACAAAAAGGCAATTATTGAGGGAATTCATGGATTCTCGACATGAGATACATCGTTGGATGCTAACACTATTGTGAACCACTAGCCTCAGAAAAAATACCTAGATATGATCGAACATATTTCAAATCGATGCAATACTTGGATTTTTAGATCGAACATCTTTGCTTCGATCGGTTCACAAATCGATTGAGGCAATGATTTAGTACGGAAGTGTTTGAAGGTAATGGACATACGCAAAAAAAAAAATAATGTGATGGAAATATGAACGCAACAATTATCACCACAACGCGCTCTCCCTTCTCAAAAAAATAGCACCTTTAACAACGAATCAACTCAAAATAGAAACAATATCGCTTACTTCGTTTCTCATTTCAAGTGCAATTTTTCGAAGTACTGCATCCGCTTGAACGATCTCAGTACTCATCCATAAAGGCAGATCGCTGCCCCCAATCGACGCATAACCTACAATTGTGATACACTATTAATTACGATAAAAAAGAACGGAAATATTTAAAATACTAATAATAACTGTAAATGGAACATTCATATGCAAAAACATTGCATCATTTGATTACTCTTATGCAATATATGAAAATAGCCATAGTGAGAAGTATTAACGCATAAAGTCTTCCGTTCAAATTCACGAAACTTTATTTTAACTAATAGACACGAGATTTGCAGGACAAAATGTATCGTTTTCTCTCTCACTACCTGCTAAATCGAAACTTATAACTCAAGAGATAAGATAAGCTATTATTTCCGACTATCAATAATGAAAAATGTCGATAATTATGTAATTGCAAGAGATAGTGAAAGACGGAGCGAGAAGGGCACATTGACGAGAAAAAAGAACGACTCTCAGAATGTGTTGAAATCATGAAATTGGGGAAATACTGCTGGGAACTTTCAAAGATGAACATTTCGCGAAAAAACAGAGACTCGTTGCGATTCCGAAAGCAAAGAAAAAAAAATGTTGATGCATAAGATAATAAGTTTATTAAGTTCAAAAACTACTAACTGCAATAAAGGTAAAAGCAACTACCTTTTCAAGTTAGCTTAATTCAATGAGCGCTCTCATTAGTTTGGGGGATGAGGAAGCACCCACACAATCACACATCGTCCCCTTAGCATTCTTACACATCTTGCGTAGAATTCGATAGATTTTCCCTCAGAAAATCCTTCGAAACCAATTTTTAGTGCTATGAAATAGAACAAAATCTCATATTTTACCTCCATTATATCAGTTCCACTTTTCTCAGATAACAAATACCTTGGAAAACCAAACTCTTCCCAATGAGTTAGGATGAATGCGTTACGTTGAATCAACAAATATTCCTCACTTTCGCCCCGCCCTTAATAGATAGCATAGTTTTAGTATGAATTTTTCTATCAATGCTCCAGCTTGAGGGTCATTTCGCATGAGTGCGGTAGCATTTTTAAAGATAAGTTAACGTCAGTATACTAGAAATTTCAACTGTTGGTGCTACGATCATATGCACTTAGAAATATGTGAGCAAAAATTTAGCTTATCTCCTCTCATATCAATACCGTAAGAAAAGGTTGGATATCTACAGTAAAATTGATCCTCTAAATGAAGGTATCACGAGTGCGGATAGCAATATATACGATCATTCCAGAATGGAAAATCCGAACAAACTATTTGAATACAATTCAAAAATCGATATAAATTTCGATTATATCGTTGAATTTTCCAAAAATTTAGCGACAAAAAAAATCTAAATACCTTTTGTCCCCGCTTGTGTGCTATCTACAACTGCAAAACTATCGATAATCCAATCGAGAAATGCGGCCACCTTGCGAGGCTCAATACGATCCAAGAGTTGAATAAATTGTTGCTCAGCTTCTTCAATGTTTAATTGCATTGTAACCTCTTAAAACGAATAAATGCTTATGCATTAATAAATAGCGTTAGATATAACCGATAAATAATTGAAGAATTGACGATAAACGAGGCGAATCGTGAAAATAAAGCTGATACTATGCGCACTTCTACAATCACCGAAGTCGCAATTCAACTTATCCCATATTCACATAAACTCATTTTCTGAGATCCGATCTGTATCACAACAAAGACACCTCTGCTACAAATCGATTGCGATTTTTTTTAGCACCTTTGAAAATAAGTAATATTATTAGAAAACTTATGCATCGCTATGACTATCGCTATGAAAAGTCCACCTATGAAGTATATTAATAATCGCCGAATTTTATAGCTCCAGCTTAGATCGTTCCCGGTTGAAATCTATCAACGCAACAGACACATTTGCATAGACGAAGCTGGTTGTCGTTATTACCGTGATGAGATGGATATCATATTCAACGCCTAATTCAGTTCACTACAAATGCTGCTAAAACTGTTGCTAGGATTAAATACTTCATTCGCCAATGAATCTGCATGACGTCATTCGAGACAAACTTTTCGTTGAATTTTTTAAAACTTCTTGTTTAATTTTTTCAACTATCGAGCACTTCGCATTCGTTACATCTGATTCAGAAGTTCTCGACCGAATTCCTGAATTGCATACGGCAGACACATAGCTGTGATAGTCGTTCGTCTAAAATTCAAATTTTCCGGTCGCAAAGGATATAACTACATCAACCCACTTGCTTAACAATTTTTCCGATTCACTGCTCTTCTTATCGTCAACCAACGTTCTGCTCCTATAGATAAAACTCTGGAATTAGGCTTGACAAGCGACATACTTGTTCGTAATGACTCCACAGTGGAAAAATTTTCAGGCAGTGATAACGCGAGCTTCTTCCAATACACGATACAACAAAAATCAAGCGCAAATGCTTCGTTTGAAAATGACTCTTGAAATCAGTAAACATGTATCAAGAACTCGATATGGAACCGGAAACACCGGAACATCGGCAGACTTCCACTGAAATAACGATGTAACAATCTTTTGCCTCCATTGGGTCTTATGGCATTTCCCACAATTGTGACAGAAAATCAAGTAAAGTTAAATTTTTGAAAATTCAACAAACTTTATCCAAGAAATATGAAAGTAGAGATTGCGGTACTGCTGGATTTGTGAAACTTTTTTGCGGATATTTTAAACAAAATACTGAAACATTTCGCGTATATAACGCAGTGAAATCACATACTTCCTCTATATGTAAGCTTTTATAGCAATAAAAAAACAATCGTGAAGAAAACAACGGAATAGATATAAATCGACGAAACGTTCCCTCGTTAGGATTAAATATATCCCATAAGCAATTATAAAACATAAACCACCGAACAAGTATTTATATTCATATTCAAAGCAATCATAGATGGGATGATAGTAATGCTTCACAATATTTTTTAATGTACCTTTAGCGTCATATGATTCACAAAACTATACATTAGCATAGTGCTTCATAGAACAATCATTAAGCATCTAACGAATGTTTCGTTTTATACTGTTTTATCATAGACCTTTGCTATTTTTCAAAATTCATATCCCTAATCGTATGACACAAAATCGCCGATTCACTTCGGCGGAAACCTTTTGAAACTTATTTCCTTCTGCTAATCACTATAAGCCACGTATGAAATAGTAAGAAATTAAACGAACCGGAAAAAACACTGCGAAAAACTTATAAACCTATAGCTAAAGCTTGTAAGCGCCATGTGCAATACCCATGTGGGGGGCATATAATCAAAAACATATCAGTCATCAAAAAATGTCATTAAAATATATACTTTTTTTCCAATAACAAAAACCCTTTTACTGCACATTTTTTCTATTAAAACAAAATTGTTGCTTCATAAAGATCGCTTTTTGCAACATAAGAGTAATTCTAAAGAGCGATTTCTTTTTCAATGTACATCTCCTATTTCTATATGAGTATCGCATTCATCTTGGAATATTCATTCAAATCAGACGACATTTCCATTTCAAATTTCATTCAAACAATCAACAGCATCGAACACACTATTAACGAAATAGCAGAGAATGAACCTAACGATATTTATAAAAGTGGAAGAAGGAAGAGATTCTGTTGAAGTCACTAATTCGACGATATGCGAAATATTAGCAATAAATAACTGTAGCAGTAAAAGCACATAAATACATCATTATGACAGGACCATCCGATGAAATGAAAGAAAAACTTGATATTCCACCAGAAATCTTATATATCACAAAGGTTATTTCTCAGAAAACGACTAGCTGTAATCGGAAGTTATTTTAATTTCTTATAAGCTGTAAGGCAGAGCAAGTTGACGTAAATCGACTTGATTGAATTGCTGCTTTTATTCACGTCCCTTGAACATCTTCTAAAAGATTTTTGTGGATGAAGAGATCGATGCAAATCATGTAAGATGGCTAAACGATTTTAAAACAGTTCGTGACTGAAACACAAAGTTTCGAAAGAAAGCACCATTTGGTTAATCAAATATTAGTACCCTTTAGAGAAAAGAAAGGCAATTTTCTATAGACAAACTAAAAGCAATTACTTTTTCTTTCCGCCGGACAGGAAAACACGCCCTCATCCGACAAAATTCATGCCTTTTAAAGCACAATTGTCTCTGGACAAACTGCGCATGACGAAATCAAAAAGACGGCGTTTGTATACCCGCAAAAGAAAATAAAAAAAACATGCAGCGTTCAACTATGATGAATCGTGAGGATATAAGCAAACGCGTTGTTCGTGGTTATGCGACGATTGTAGTGTCCTTAATACCGGGTGTGAAACCGTCATAAAAGCTTCTTGTTGCTTGCGTCATCAATTCTTGTGTACTTTCGGGCAACTCACCAACGATCACACCTGAACACAATGACCCATCATTTATGCAGTGATGATATGAGAGGACAGGGGCTCACTGTTGCGTCCTATTGCAATCCATCAACTTTTGCCGCAAACACTCAGACTTTCGTATACAGCTGAGCATTGAACAACATATGGTCAAGGATGCTGATCTCTTAGGAAGTCGGAATTGCGAATCCCATTTTTGGAATAAGCAAAGAATTAATATCTTTAAGTCTTACAAACATGTAAGCAAGGATGAAAGAAAATATTAGTTAGAAGAACAAATGGAAGAAAGAATATATCAGCCCATCGTTACGATGATTTAATAAAGATGAAAAATATGCGAGAAATTTCAATTGCGATGCGTAATTCATTGCGAAGATGTGAAATGGATGAAATGGATGGACTGACCACGCGAAAAAATGCATGAGAGATGGGGTATGACAGAGCACTAATTGAAAAGGGAATCGGAAACTTAAACCCCCGTACCTTCAGTATATTTTCCAACTTTGGTGAGATGAAATAAATAAATAAATAAGCAAATGAACATATAAATTAGCAAACAAACAAATAGATAAAAAGCAACTTCCGAAGAAGCGAGTTCTCCTTTGAGAAACATTTTTCGCATTCAAACCCTCCTCACTTGAGGATTATATACCCTTGACCTCTACTTCCCCGGCAGGTCAACATATGGATCGATAAGAGGAGAAAATGGAAAACCTGGGTTGCCTCCAACAATTGAAAAAGGCGGTATGACAGCATCAGGCGGCACAACTGTATTTGGCAGCACCTGAACACAATCCCTAAGAATCACGCTTCTGCCCACAACTGCATCATGACCGATATGGACGTAGGCACCGATCTGTGCGGCCATAATCACGCAATCCTGAAATCGCTCTCTGAATTATTCTATTGAAACAGTACAAAATGCTTCAAATACAATTTTAGCCGATTATTTTTGAACAATTTTCGAATAGCAGAAGGAAGAAAGAAAAAAATCAGTAAGTGAATGCAACAAAAGTGCTCTTATCTGCACAAGAGAATTCAATACAGCCGCTGTAGCCTACGCCGTTTTTATGCACAGACATTTTAAAACGGCAACAGATTCCTTATGTAACCTAACAGAGAGAAAGTCTCTTTTATAAACGCATATAAAAAACAAAAATTCCTCAGCTGCAACAATCTAAAAATTGGTGTACGCTCTCATCCAATATCGACAAAACTTCACAATCACGAATTCAGTGATTTGAAACTATCACGCAAAAAGGCACATATGCACACATATTTGCAATGAAATGACGTCTCAATAACGTGCTCTACGAATGCAATTCTGGAAAGGATCATCGCGATGAGTCAAATAAAACAGGCTGCTGAGAAATGGATGCCATGAACAATATTTCTAGAGGAATTACATCAAAGGAAACCAACAAGAAAAAGAAAAAGATCCTTTCAAGAGCGCATTTATGACAAATATCGATCTGGACATCTTATATCAGCACACTCAGGCCAACAAAATGTATCGCAGAATATTCCTTTAATAACACAGCACTCCATACGAAAGTTATACGCCTTTGGAAACGACTGTGCGACGATGAGCAAAGATTATACACTGCATTAAGCAAGTGAACCTACCTACTTCACAGAGTTTAAAATGTTCCGTTTTAAGGGAGATATGAGGATAGGTGAAGCTGGGTGGAGCATCAAGCAAAAACGTTTTATCATTACAAAACATTTCTTGTAGATTTACGGTCTCTATAAAACGTATATTTTGAAAGCAATAGCGGGTTGTCATTTATAATCAAAAGAAGATGAATAGAGGTTACATTTTCGATGAAAACGTGATCACCGATGTGAACAGGGAAGAACGTAAGTCCTTTACTGAATCGTTTATAAGAAGGTCGAATAACGGTACGCTCACCGACGACACAGTACTTTCCTGCCCGGATACTGTTCATATCACCACGCAGCACACAATCGTTCATTAATATCGACTGCAACACAACATTTTACCTCAACTGTTATGAGCTTATTCCATACTCATTACGATTCTTTAAGGTGAACCCATATAACATCGTGTGTTAAAAATAAGGATGCGTCGATATGTGAAAGTAATAAAAGCGAAGTGCACTAGCTGCAGATGTATTTTAGGGCATTTGTCGGTAACTTCGCATTACCCATTCCCCTATTCGCATTCATTTCACTTTCTGCTCTACTCAGAAGGAAACAACGCATAAAACATTTATCTCGATTCATATTATTTCAGTCAAAAACCACCATTGCGTTCATTTTCCTATTTGAAGTCACTCTCAGAGGGCTCAAGGATTAAACAGTGTAAACATCACCAAAGGCTAATCCACGAACTTCGGTTCAAGCGTAACACTGTCTACTCGACTTGGATATCACGAATAACTACCGCTATCTCATTTGTATAATACTGGATGGGCGCATTACGTAATTAAGCTCGGTGAACACAATCACGCGTACAGAAGGAAAACATAAGACCACCACCGTGAAAGACATTAAAAGTAACCTTTCCGTTAAGAATAATATTTTGACTGCCGTAAAGTTTCGATTTACGATTCACTTTATTTCCGGTTGCTGTTTCCACATATTCCGTTTTGTCATAGTGCACCGGTTGCACATCCATCTGAAAGCATCATCAATTAAGGTAAATACGCTTGCTATGAATGTGCGCTATATTCGTCCTTATAATCCCTTCGAAAAAGCCTTCATTCAGAATGCAAACTTATAAACTGAAAATATAAGCGGGAAGTGAAATACAATCGATTTTGGCGTTTCATGCTAATTTTTACAGGCGGGTATATATATATATATATATATGTATATATATATATATATATATATATATATATATATATCGGAGCTTGAACATTCAGCATGAAACATCAGAACTTCAATATAACGGTGGAACTAAAAATGAGCCATCTTCAACTCTGGTGGCAGTCTGACGATGTATAGAAGTCATGCTCTCAGCATAGGGCACTGTGCTATCGTAACGCAAAGTACAAAAAAACAGATTTACGTTCGCTGTGTTCCACACCACTCTATCTTTTACTCTAATTTCGCCCGCTGCCTCCTTCCAGCGACCCTCCGTACACCAATAACTTTAACCAACAACGTACCTTTGTTACACTTTTTATAGCCCCCGACAACACCAAAAGTTCGGACAGAGAAAACAAAATCCAAAGACCACGAAGATTATATTCATTCATATATAAAGTGGAACCCAGCTAAAAGAAAGAAGGGCCTAACAGAGGGAAGAGAAAGAAGAAAGAAAATAAAAAAGGAGGAAGAACCAAAAATTTTGCTTGAACCGGACGCTAGGCATGGCTTCATGTCAGTGAATGCTAATGAATTTATACCATTATTTACAAGCCAACCGCTATTTGTATCATTTATGCCAGTTTGTGAACCATTCTTACAACCAGTAGGAGTGAAAAAATCGACCTTAAGAGAGTGAACGAAACGGAACCATGACGGAAGTTGGATCTGAGAAAGTGACCTATACGACCAAAGAGTAAATGTATAAGTTCATTATACAAACTATAATTATATGTCATCAACAACAACTTAATGAGTGGGAAAACGCATCGAGTGATCAAAAAAGCGCTCACTAAATTAAGATTGACAGTCTCACCTTATCTAACCAAAACAACAAGAAAAGAAAGAGAATAAAATAATAATTATTCAACTATATAACGGAGGCATACAATGTAGTAAGCTGTATTTTCCTTCAATTGGTGTAGGCAATTACGCAACCTTCCTCAGTGAAGGGCAACGATCAACTTCTACTGGCATATTGTTCCATAAATATCACCATTTTAATGGGGCATTTAGCTTGGGAAGCATTGTGGGCGCAAAGACAAAGCATTTTTTGTGAGAACGCCGATACTATCGTAGTATGAAAATCTTTTCAGGAATCAATATTTCAATAGCTATTGAGAAAACACCAGCTAAAGACTCGTTGTAATTCGGTTTAATGAAGTTTCGCTCGTTTTGCTCTCTTAGTCCTTCTTTCCCATCTCCAATCCTCATGCGTCTATTTCTTCGTCGACCTTGACGACCTGCAGGGAATGTCGTAACATTTTCTTCGATTTCATAGGAGAACCTTCTTTGTTTCGGTATGAAAGGAAATAAAACTCCTTCTCGGAAGGTCTCTTTTCGAGTCCTCCCAAACCTGAATTTTTAAGGAAATCCTTCCCCTTCATTCTACGCCTCACCATCCTCTCGATTTCCCTTATTTCGTCGAAAAAAGTGGCAAAAGCAACGGAGTAAATCATCTAGAAGACAGAACAGTTGATAAATGAAGAATCCGTGCTTTTCCACAATTTTTTTCGGTTACGTAATTAGTCAGGCAAATGTTCTTTAAGAGATTAGCGCCATGAGATACCCTCGATCGAGCAAGGTGGAGGAAACAGTGCATGACCGCTGACCGCAAGGAAAATCGGGAACGAGCGAAGGAATGATAACGGTGGTCTTTAAGACAATCATTTTAAATCATTGCGGAATATACAATATCCTTCTGCATCGCTGAAATATGAGCTTTAGATTGTAGTAAATTTCTTTTGCTTCTATTTCTTCCAGAAAGAATTCGACTTGAGGTGGCAAAAGATAGAATTGTATTGTATTTTTATTCATCTAAACAGGTGCATACAAGTTTCAGATGTGGTATGATATGTATCATTTGCATTGATAATGTGGGCGATTAGATGGAGAAAGAAATATAATGAATCCAATTGGGTATCTTTATAATCTGAAGTTACTTGTGTGCTTGTTCTCTTACACAATCACTAGATAATCGTTTTAGCGGGATAAAAAAATTTACTTCCGACTTCTTCGTCAATTATGCTCTCAGAGGATCCCTCCCTCCATCCCCTTCCTCACATCCCAAAACACATATTTGCTGGAAAAATATGAGCCCCTGACTCCTTTCACGAAAAAAAATCGGAATGACTTTGGATCGATTTCGGGGAACTCCTCCCCGAGTCCCGTTCTTGACCTCGAGTTTTTTTACTTTTGACGTAGTCCGAGCTACCCTCTCTCCTTTCACCTCTTTTGCTTCTTGAATCTTCTTTCGAAAAAAGTTGATCCCAAGACAGCGTTATTCCCAAGTAAAGCTTTTTGATATTGATGCTTATCAGCTGTTGAAACGCTTCTACTTCCTGTTCGCTTCAATATTTTTCAAAAGTATACCATCATTGACTTCATTCGGCTGAGTTGTGTTTAGAAAGTAAGCATTTCATCAATTTAATTAAGCCAATGTGATGGCTTCTATATATAGACAATGAACGGAACGAGAGATGCACTTCGGATCAAGTTATAAGTGCGCAAAACCTATTATGGTAGTTATCCTACACGTAAGGATTTAGTGAATAACTTGCATTCATTTTGCATACGAATAACTAAAGGGAGGATGCGATCTCCACATTTCACTTTCTGACGCTTACTAACGAATTTGCTAACTTGCTAAAAGCATATTGTTGTTTTCAGCTTGCAATTCATGATGGCTGCTTCTCGTTTAATTTCTTCAATAAAATAATAAACGAAAATTACAAACTGCGTTCTTATAAGTCTACAACCAACCCAAATGCAAATGAATACAAAATATAAAAGCATAAAATCGTTCATCGATCACTGATAACAATGACATGTTTTATAAAAAATCGATGATGTGGATGAAGCTATAAGCTTTCTTTTATTTCGCAATGAAAATTTGCGAATTATTGCACTAATATGACTTGCAAAGTAGTTCAAATAGCTGAATTTATATATATATATATATATATATATATATATATAATTTCAAATATGCAAATGAGGAGAATTTTATACTTGCAATTGCAACGTCAATATCTCGTTGTTTCATTATAAGAATAAATGCAATTTGTTCTCTTCTGCCTTAGGTCATATGGAATAAAGCAATTCGTCTGACAATTTTAGCTTCATATTCCAACCCCTTCCGCCCTATTCAGCGATGCTAATATTTGATAATGAAAGAGAATTGAAAACTATGTTTGTCGATTTCAATCAGAAATTCCTTCGAAAGTTGATTCAATTCATGTGTCTTATGATACCTTCTTTATGCAACGGATTTTTATGCTCATTGTGGTTGTTTTACTATTTTTTTTCTATTAAAGATATATTATTGTTATCAGAAAATTCTCAGAAAACATCTTTTTTTTTTCGAATATTTCGTTTTTCTAAAAGTTTTAAAAATTGGAAAATTGCGAAAGAAATTCTTCTTTTGAATTATGGATGAATCAAAGAAGAGCTGATTTGGATATTAATAGCAATCTATGTCGTAGAACGGATGAACGCGACTATCAGAAAAGTTGATTCTACAAGTGGAAACAGATTTTTTTTTTTTTAAATATAGTAATATCCTCGAAATCTGTTTCTTTACGAAGATATTCAAATGATTCACTGCGAGTACCAAACACTGTTCAATTCGTAACATTTATCATATTTTTCGATGTATTTTGAGCTCTCAGAATATTGAATGGAATAGTGAATGAACGAATGAATAGGGAATCACATTTAATAACAACGCATCTGGCGATAAATATTTATTACAATAATTTTCTTTGTAATTTCTTTTCCCATATCGAAAGCTAATAAGCTGTCAATAAAGGATGATTACTAGCCTTATTTACAAGTACTTGAGTACAAGTATTCATATTTTAGAAGAAACGTTCCTCTACGATGTTTTATAAGTGATGAAAATGAGGTTTGCGTTGACGACTCGTTATTCGGCGAAGTAATTGGTGATCTACGTTATCGTTCATCGCTGTATTTCAGTGGATTGATACGATAACGGAATAGATTCATTGATCAATAGATCACTGCCCATTTGCCTGTTTTTCCTCGAAACCAGTTTCGGCTGCCATCGAAGTTGTGACGTTGTCGATGTTAGAATGTTTTGTTGAGGGATCATAACTCACTATTGTAACATCCATTTTTTGAGAAAGCCTAAATTAACGCTTTATTGATTTCATTAATTCTATGTTTTTCTCAATTTACTCATGTTATCATGGTGTTTTTTTGTTTAAGTTATCTGAATTTCTAGATTGTATCGTTAGGGCCTTGATAATTTTGTTTGGGAAGGGAGGAGGTGAAGGAGAGAAGCGGAAGGGGAAAAAGAAAGCGAAAAAGAGGAGGTGATGACTAAGAGCTTATTTGTATAATGTAAATATATTTCAATCTTTTATGAGTGATATGAATCAACGAGCTTTTTATTAACTCTAAAAGAACCACAATTAAGTTTCTTGACATTATTGGTTACATAATTTTTCAGATATTTTTTTAAATATTCAACGCGATATTAGAGAAAGGCAATATAGTTCATTTCATTAAATGCGTTGATTTGCGTCGATATTATCGGTGGATTTAGAAATATGAAGAATTATTGATAAGTTGTGCGATATGAATTCAATCCTCTTAGAAGTAAAATACAATATAGTAACCATGTCTCATCGATGCTGTTGCGTCTTGATGAGGCGACGATATTTCTTTTCCCACATAATATATTTCTGCATTCACGACGAAAATTTTGTCCGAGTGCGAAAAATAGAAAGAAATTTATTGAACAACATAATGCCACTAGAAAATTGGCTGCACTCACTTGAAGGGCGGCAGAAGCAGGAGAATCTTCAGGTGCTTCCGCACCTAATACCTGGAATCACTTCAGTGTTACTCATATCAATTACTCTGGGAAATATTGTAATAATCACAAGGATTTTCTTTATAGTTGTTCTAAGTGTGAAAATTCCGTTCATTTAAAATGTCTTGAAATCTGCCTTAGGAGTGGCCTTGAATTCTTGTGAGCACAAGTTTCTGAGATTAGCGAAATTCAATTCGGATCGTTTATCCTGTGGTTCTTCAAATATCTGATGGTTTTTCACTGAATTTTTTAAAAAGTTTTGTTCTACCTCAGGTAACACTGGAAGCACTAGATAGTGTGACAGTAGCCAACTTGAACTTGAAGTAGAATTTAAGAGAGAGCCAGAATGAAGAGTGACACAATGACTTCTGCATTCGTAAGCTATCAATAAAATAAAAAAGATTCATAGGGAACGTACACTTTCAACCATTGGCAATGGATCAGAGAGTGTAAATTTAATTATAACGATAATAAGCATTATATGCGATTCTCGTTCACCCCTGAAACAAAATTGCCGCAAAAGTGTTATACACCATCGCAGAATAAAACATCCTATAAGTCTGCCGCACAGTACCGCGAATTCTTATATCAGCTTCACAGTCTTAGCTAATCGAGTTCTAGAACGTCATTCCTTTTTTTTTTTTCAAAATCATTCAAAACTTTAGTATTAGTTAGACCGTGTATATTGTCAGGACGTTCGGAAAAGTGTTCGGCCTAGGCGGATTTAAGGATTAGTGTTATACGCGGTTTAAGTGAGTTGTTTCTATCGGTGTTAAAGTTATGCTAAGCTGATGAGGTGATGCAAAGAGCAGAGCGCATAGGATACAAAGAAACCTCTTACGATGATTTGCATTGCGGTAAAGTGAACCTATTCTCAAAAATATTTTGTGCAGGAAAAATCAAAGGAAAAAATTAGATAATGAGTTTTAATCGACCGGAAAGTACTGTTCCAAAACAGCGTAAACGGTTACTTCTAGTCCCAGTAGTACTGTTTTTCGTTTGGCGTTTTTGCGGTATATGCAAGTGGACAAGTTTGCAGTATATGCATATTTGAGAGTTTAATAAGCTAAATATGATAGATAAGTGAATTGCCCTGTGGGCTTAGAAAGTAAGGCAATATTGAATTTAGTAGGTTAGCCGAAGGCTAAATAAGCAAATAGCACAACAATGCGAACATATTAGCAGCAAGTGAACATACTTCAAAACATTGCTTGATCCATCGTTAGGTTCTCTTGCATCTAAACATCGTCTTTCTTTAACGGCATTATGCAAAAAGCATGAAATTCGCACCGTTAAGATAACGACCACCAATGAAGGAAATAAAGTAGCGAAAACCACTATTAACCATATATGATATACGTTCCAATATGTTTCATTCTGAAATAGTACACATTTCTATTTTGAAATGAACGTAGAAAATGTAAAAAATAGGTCATCGAAAATCAGTCGACGTTATCAGGGACACAGCAAATTCACCCTTTTCATTGTTGGAGGCGTCTTCAAAAAGTCAAACCGATAGGTAATATTCATTCGAGTACATTGCCCGCTTCACCCTCCCCCTCTCACCCCTCCCTTATCATCACTATAAGATAAGCTCATTTATAACGTTCATAAATTATGTGAATTTAGTTTGGAAAACTTCATTACTTTTATCCTATAAAGCAAACAGATTAATAGGGTTAAAAGTCCATTTTCTTTCCTGCAGACGAATGGTTACGCAGGATAATTATTGGTCACGTAGGCCGATTCCCTTAATGGACATGTTGGGCGCACATACTCAATCACAAATCATTTTGCACTGCAACATCGTATACGTACATGTGGTTGGTGCATATTCTTGGGACTCTAAGTTTGAGGTGTACGTCACTAGGAAAACGTGATATGCACAAATGTTATGCCGAGAAAAACGTTGATTATACAAATGCTTAGAGCACAATAGCATATCAACTGAAATAAGTGCCAAAATAAGGCATTTCTTCGGTGAAAGTAGAATAATAAAATGGCTCCGCAATAATGTATTTATATTTTAATTGAAGCCGCCCTTATGAATCTCTTATTAAAAAAAAAGCATTCTGGAAGAGATTGGAAATTCAGTTGCCTGCACAATCCAAGAATCATCTTCCACCTTCAAATTTCTAGCAAACTTCACAGATCGAATAGAAGGTTTATAATATTAGCTATTCCAATGGATTATACATTACAGTCAGCAAGTTTCCTGCCTCTAACTTGAATGCGCCGATAGAAATATGAAAATATTGACATAGACAAGCCGTAGCCTGTAATAAATATATTTTGCGAATGCAATGTTTAAAGTACGTTGAGCAAGCGGAAATACGGGTTAGAAAACGTTGCAGAGCATGAGCTTTTGAACTCCTCTCTTCGGATACCGTTTTTTCCATGATCTATCAGCAAGTTAAATCATGTGCAGTCACACTGTAAACGAGCAGAAGCGTGTAGAAATAAAATGGCCCAAAAGTTGTAGTGCATTGTTCCACACTTGATATCTTCGTTACGCTTTCGCTTTTTGTGTCAGCTTTTTTTTTTATTCGACTATATAAAAAAATTCTCAACTTTTGAGGCTGGATGAGTTTTACAAGGCGCTCACTGCGAGGACGCATTTCGATGGTGAACCTTGATTAGAAATGTGAGAACTTTGCTGGAGCTGATAGACAGTGGCCTGAGCACGTCTCACGCAACCGTCTGACTCTAGAGTGATTAAGACTGCTGTCAGTAATTTTGAAAAAAAAGATACTGTTGAGAATGCACCTCGCAGCGGATGGCCTGCATCCAGTGAAGCAGTGCAAATTTTCACCAAATGCAATTGCATACTTTGTTAAATGCACACAGTATCAAAATTTGAGGAACTCCTTACAAAGAAAGGGTATTCACTTCGTTGTTAGCGAGATGGGACTGTCATAATGTTATGTTATGTTAATGAGGAAGTATAGTGAAGACCATTTTTCTGTTGCAGAACCAATAGGAAATGAGATGATGAGCAGTATGCGTTTTTGACATATGTATGCAACGTTGTGAAATTGTTACGATTAGTATGCTTTAGTTTTCGGCAGATTATTCGTTATTATTATGGTATTGCTTTCAATGATTGCATATTAGATCTAGGAATTTTTTGCTGCGAATGATGATGATGATGATGTGAGCAGATACCCATAACCGTGAGGTCGTTATATGGAAATGAGTTTGTTTAATCTCTGCTGTGAAGTGCTGAGAATAATTACGCAACCAATTACGCCGGCGAAGTACCGAGTTCTCGAAGAGGGCATCACAGTTCATTGTGCTATCCAAGCCTTCTATAACACCTGCGTTTCCTGAGCGACAATAAATTTCACTCGGTGTGTTGGACTACGCCCTCTATTCGCCTGACTACGGATTTGCTGTTCAAGTGGTCGTGTTGCAGAGAGATGGAATGCCCAAGTAACGGAGATGAACAGTCACCACCGGTGTTCCCGTGACCCGCTCCCCCTCGACGTTTCTAGAGCCTACAACATTGTCGCTGGTTCGGAGGAATCTGGATTGACAAGGAAGGAGGAAAGTGGGAGAAGCGCAGAAGGGTCCGTTTAAGTACCTATGGACGAATGCTTCACGCATTTTCCTTGTGTTCGATTGCTTTATGAACTTTTTTTCAGCCTGCGATCGCATAATTCGCGCTTCTCACATCACTCACGGAGATGACGAAAACCATCGGGGCACGTGCCCAGGCCCGTGAGGAGGGATGACAGGAATTCTGAACATTACTGCGGACGTTCTCAAAAACCAAATTGAAGAAGCATTTTCTCATGTGTACAAGGAGTTGTGGCCACAGCGAGTGCGATGCACTGCCAAAAAGGCTGAAAAATGCATTGAGGCGCACAACGCTGAGATGGAATTGCGTTGCACAATGTTTATTGTGATGCTTAATTGCTATGATTGTCTTCAAGTGAAATTCTTAAAAAATTCCCAGGAAGATTGAAATCTCGCAAAATTACATTTTCATAAATAATGCATTGCTGTTATTAGGCCAAGGAGCACATCGTTTCTGAATGCGTTCCATTGTTGAATCGTTCGTGAAATGCGCGCAAATTTAAAGGCATGTTTAAGTGCGTATAATTTACTTTTGAGGTTGATTTAGCAGCTTGTAAGTCCGCGTAGGAGTTATTTTGGTGAAGCGCAGATTCTAACTGCAAATTTGTTAACTTTAGCTTCGTGATCGCTCGCTTTTAGAGACCATTAGAGAGAGCGACGCACACATATATTTGTAAAGAGAGAAAAGCTTATGTAAACACAAAACTGCAAAGCTTGCAATAAGAAGCACTACGTCAAACACAGAAGAAACCATTACTAAGTGAGGAAAATCGAACTTGACTTTTAAGGAAATTTAGCTATAACTTATGCTCGTGTATTACCACAAAGTCCGTTTGATTTTATCTATAATATTCTGCATATGCTTTCTCGAAACACAGAAAATTATTTTTTGAGTATAAGTGCCAAAAGTGAAAGTATAAGTGCCATCTCTAGAATCATTACAAACTTTGATTTACAATTTATGTACAGAAGTTCAGAAGTGTCTCAATGTGATGGAGAATGAGAAATTTCATACCTCAAGAATCTCGGTGCTTGCAACAGTGAGATAGCATGAAGTCGAATTGTGCACTTCTGAGGTAATATTCTTACACTGGGTGATCGACTTATATTCGAAGAGACGTGGAATGCAGAAAATGAAAGTTACGACCAGGATGGCAGCAAGAATGCCTTTCACTCGACTGCAAATAAGTGATGGTGATAGTAATGATAAACTGCAAAACTTCGCCATCAGCAACCTTTTGAACACTGCAAGGGATAATTAAGAAATAAATTGCGATTATAAAGAATTCGTAATGATTTTTTATGGTTTGAAATTTATTCGTGCTCTCGAGGCAAGAACTTGTGGAAGCTCTGATGGATAGGGTAACCTTCTTGATATTCGTCATCGGCATTGGCAAGAGTTGCCAGTCGGGTCTGTTCGGTCACTTGACCCATCGCCGATTCTGCTTTTTTCTTTCAACTAGCATTTGTCAGTAAGTTTCTTGACAAACCCTGCCGTTGCCATTGCCCTGTAAGCGAATGGTTTCCGTAGTGCAATATAGCGTTCGATTGCTAGCGCTAAAACAATCCAGGTGATTGCTATATAAGACGGTCCAGAGAATGCGTGTGCGATAAGAATAACATATGTATAGAGACCCTTAATTTGGGTGTCACCATAAATCAACGTTGGTAGGCAATAAAGAAGAAGACAATGACAGAGAAGTGCAGTCTGACAAATCAATAAAATTACCTGAAAGAATATATAACAATTAGCTGTTCTGCGATAAATTGATCATTCAAACTTATGATTCATCGATTAAATCGATTAAATTGATGATTTATGACAATAATTTCCTTCTTGGATGAGAAACATTCGTGAGAAGAAATTCATTGACTTTATAGAAAACAGTTGACGGAATACGAACATCTATTCTAATGCTGAATAGTTGGCGGATTAACGGCTCTTTTTCACACCTTGATGAACATGAATGCAATTCGTTTCAATGCGTACTAAACCCCGAAATTGGAGTGAAGGCAAAGAACTGGAATAGCTGAGAGGAACGAAAAGAAAAGCATGTTGAAAAGTTTAATATTCGTAAAATTTATGGCGTGATCTATGATGTATTTTTTAGCCTTAAAAAATTCTGTGCTCCATAGAGTCTTCCAAAAAAAAGTAAAGAAATTCGTCAAAACTCGATCGTCAGGTTAATTCTTTCTAGAGTGCTACGTTTCTTCGATTTATTTTATTAATCTACTAAAAAAAAATACTTTGAAATGATCATATATCGAGCATATCATTGCATAAATAAGATGAAAAGAGCAATACAATAAATCACCAGATAATATTGTGCAAGTGAGAATTTGCCACGATTTCTGCGTCGAAATATAATGATAGACAACGTATTGAATAGAACTCCAATGAATACGCAAAATAATATTAAGTAACCATCGACAATATATATAATGAATCTCAAGTTGCGTTCATGCTCGAGATGTTCAGATGACATAGTGAAGCTGAAAATGATGAAAGAAGGCCGATTTTAGGGAGGAAAGTGATGATTCATTCTGCGATCTTCGCAACAAATGAGGAGTGCACAATAGAAAGTAGAATGGATCGCCACATAAATGAGCCTTTTAACTAGCTAATAAGTGTGAAAATAGGTCCAATATAGAATAGTTCTTTCTTTTTCAAATAATCTACCCTTTTACAGATATTTAGTGAATAGTCGCTTTTTTTTGCGCCGGTTACTGTGACTAGCGGTTCAGTTGGTCGCAAAAACCATACAGAATTTAGTTCAAGTTTGAGCATCGGAAAGTGCCAACGAATTTGATGGAACAACCTAAAAGTTGGTCCAGGAAATCATCTTCGATGTACATTACTTCCGTCAGGATTTGCAACGTTGACTTTAATGGTTATTGAATCGAAACTACTAGAAAACTAGCTGAGGGGCACAAAGCCATCTTTGACTTTCACTTAATCCAGAGTTAAAAAAGCATAGCGATTTTGTTATAGCATCCACATTTCGTGTAAATCCCTAGGTAAGTGTTCATCTTTTGCAGTCCGAATCCAATCGAATGTTGATAGGTTAGAGTAGTTTCTTTTTTAGCGCATTACCTATGCAATTTCAACAGCTGCATATTTATTTACGGGCTGGCAGTAATGCCTTTTCAGGATTCAGTTCACCGAGAAATTTGACAGGGCATTGAGATAATAATTATTGATGCTTGCATCAGTTTTACAATGCATATTATACTGGCCAAAACCCATTACTGTTGCCTTGCCCGTTCGTAAGTTGTAATTATCAAACAGACAACATACATATGTAGATCATGGATAAACGCAGAAGTAACATTCCCATCACCACTTTTTAAAGAGAAACTTGCAAAGCATATAAAAGGCTTTTATTGTAAAGTTTCATTAAAAATAGACTTCAGAATTCTATAAAACAATAAAAAGTTATCCTCTCAATAGTTGCGCCAATTCAGCAACTAACTTTCCTTGTATAAAGATAGAAAGCAAGATTGAATATTCGATGATAGCATCGTTAGGTATTAATTTCAATGCAACAATCACTAGACCGGTTTTTCTTAATTTCAGCTATAAATGAGCAATTATAGAATTTTTGTGATTTAACGCACCTGATCGCCACCTTTCAACAATTTATGATAGATAAAAGATAAAATTGTCGGTCATCAGTTAGAAAAGTGCTGGTTTTTGGAGTCCGGATTGAAATGCTGAGCCAATAATATATGTGCGGACGATTTAGGTGGGGAAGTGAGGAAATGGTAAGTGAGAAAATGGTACTATTACATATAGAAATACACTTTTTTCACATAAGGTCGAAGAAGCTATACAGGAAATAGCTGTCATATAGGTTGAAACGCATTTGCTTCAGCTAATAAAATGTCCCCACTTATCTTTATTCATCGCAAAATTCATGTTTACGTTGTTAGTATCTGCATCTTTGGGGTGTATTCGCCTTTCCGACTGAACAACTCATCAAATAATTCTTAGCTAAGCGGCAATAAAAAGTAATATCGAGAAAAGCCGTTTACTTTCAATTCTGAGATCGTCGCATATTTTTCACAGATTATTTCATAATTATTTTCAATTGCATAGATAAGTAAAAGAAAGAAGAAAATGAACAAAATAGTTGATGTTCGGCGATTTGAAATGTAGAATCAGTCGAAGTGTGCAACAAAAATGACGCATGGAAATAACGGCCAACATCAGCAGTGAAGTTGTCTGACTTCGTATATTTCATTACAACGGTCTGCGAATTGACCAAAATAGAAACTCTCTGAGAATGCAAACATCATTTAACCGACAAAAAACGATATCAAATCCGAAAACCTGTTCCAAAAATTGTCTCTTTAGAAGTGGAAAATTGGCAAGCAATTGTCCTTATTGGATACGAAATTTCTATAAACACTTAAACGCTATTTTTGATGCTTGCGAATATTTGAACTCCCACAGTGGAAGCGTTCTTTCGTCATGCAATCGTCAATAATTGTTGATGCTGAACGGTAACGGTGAGGACAGATTTCTATTTATGCATCATTTTTGCACTGAACGCTATGACATCTACAACACTCCAATATTAACCAATGAAACATTCAGCATGAATTACATTTGTTTTTTATTCAGATTTTTATAATCTTTTAGGGAGCGACGAGTTGGGAAATTTTCACCGATAGCAACGAATTTGTTCACAATGATAGCACAATCGAATGAAAAAGCGCGCTGATTATCGCCCTCCAGGTTAAAATGAGGTATAAGATACGATTAGTCATACACAAGAAAGAAATGCTTTTTTTTTCGGTGGATGACGAGTTGTTATGAGAAAGAGAACTGTTTATTTCCTTGGTGGGTTTCAAGTTGAACTTGATTTGATAGTAGGAAAGATAACAAACTTGCGATGAGTCCCCTCATTACGCAGTCACATGCATATGAAAGCACAGATCTTACACAGGGAAGACTTTCCAATAATTTTTGAGAAAATAAGTGCACGAATCGTGAGAAATTGTTCGCGAGACGCCTTTTTTTCTAACGGCCTGCTAATGACCCCCAGAATTCGCCGTTCATTGCATTGGTATTGCCCATCACTTTATTATTATGTAGAACGACTTTGCTGCCTTCAACAACTGATCGATATTATGACAGTCGAATAATCCACATGAAAAAGATGTCTGCTGTTCATATCAGCTTCTCACATGAATGTTCTCTTAGGCTAGGAGATGAAACTCTTTCTACTGTAAATGGTGTTTGTAGCATTGGTGTTGTCAGTAATCTTGAAATTCAAAGATGGTTCCACTGTTGCCGAAAAGTCATCGAAAATTGCAAACTGTATTCTCCACACTTTGCAGCATAGTATCGCAAAAATTTATTCAGAGACTTCTGACCCACTTTGCCTTTTGCTGACCCACTTTGGAATACTGTTCTCCTACATGATCTCGTTTTTGATACCAGTCTACTGTTAAACAATGCCCAGAAAAACGTCACCTGAGTTGTTTTTCGCAAGCTCTGCTGTGGCCAGAATCAGTCAAGTTGCCGTATAGTTAAAGATATTTAACTTGTAACTGCTTGAATATCGCAGGCTGAACACTGACTTAATTCTTTGTTGTAAAATCATATGTGACTTTACCGCTACTTCGCTTTTACAAACTTTTCCT